>OY757013.1:99853562-100498562 GCA_963580285.1 Lucinisca nassula
TTCCTTATTTATTTTCATTACTGTTATCAAAAAGTATCTTTAAGCTCTTTTCATGGTTAAAGTTCATATTGTTGTTTTCGTCTGTAATAAATCACAGTTTGGTTGTCAGTTGTAAAGTAGATCAAATCACGCGCGCCTAGCGCGCGTGATTTGTCTACTTACAACTGATCGACAAACTGGGATTTATTGCTCAACAAATCACAAACTAGAGCTGATCTTTTTCGATTCTAACAGGCTGAAAATCGGCAATAATGCTGTTGTTTCCTTCAAAATCTCACAACTTTTCGCCATTGTTAGAAGAGATCCCGCTAAAATTATCGACTGAATCACATGCATGTATATCCTTTTCTAACGTTTGCGATGCGAGAATATGACGTTACACCGTCCAACGTCAAGGAAATCGACCAGTGACGTCATAAATTGGCATTTTTAATGACGTCGCTCGTCACGCTCTTCCTTACCGTGATTTGTTGTAGAATAAAACATGATTATTTTCTATTGCCTATATAGGTGCGCTGTGTTAGAATGTATCGTTTTAGGTGAAGCAGTTCTTACAGCCCGCGTCCATATATAAATATTTAAACAGTGCGATGACAGAAAGATTTTTCTCACACTTTAAAATATATTTTTCCTTTACATTGTCTGTGAAATCAACGAACTAACTAATTACTTCATTTAAACCTTCGTTATGGGTACTTGTCCTGTGACAAGTGCCTCGACGAGGCGATTCGAAAATGATACCACAACATAGGTTTCTGGAGAGAAATAAGGAAGCTCAACCCTCAAATATCCTCGCGAATTCCCCTGAAAAGGAGTTATGGTTCTGAAACTGACTCAGGGGCCCGTTCAAAGCATCGTTAGTTTAACAAGCTCGTTAGTGGTCAGATCGTTAAGTGTTCTTGCAAGTACAATATTGACAATTTTGGTATTTTTGCTGGAAAAATGTGAGCAGCTTTTGCATTTGCAAAAGCAGCTCATATTTTTCCAGCAAAAATATAAGCATATTTGCCATATTAATTGATCAAAGTTTAAACGATACGTTAACTAACGACATCGTTAGTTTTGAACAACCGACTCTTGATGTTTAAATCATAGATGTGTTATAGCGAGCGAACGAAAGAGCTTTGTATGCTACAGGTGGTTCGAGCCGATCGGTTTTCAGAGGTGGGCGAAAGCCGAAGTACCCGGAGAAATACACTAATGACCTCCGTTGAAGAATTTGGCGTCCAAGCGAGGCGTCAATAACAGCCGCGAGGGATCTCATCATTAACAGTTAGCACTCTTACCAATAAGGCCACGGATGCTCGTCATTTTACAATGATGTAGGCTTCAATAATTGTGTCACATGGTTTCCTGTCTTAATTTTTGGAAAGGTCCCTCTGGACCTTTCCACAGTTTTCATGTAAAATTTGAAACGTTTTCGCTCCAGTGCAGACTTCTCTCTACAATTAGTCGACGTGAGGAAACCATGTGAACCCGTCGAAAATTCGAAGTGAGGCCTCATTGTTCTATGGGGTATGTCTATTTGCCGAAATGAACGAAAGTTACACATAACAAGTACGAGGTTTTTCAAACAGCTAGCAAGTGGCGCAGCATCCGTATCTGACCGTATCCTCCTGCAACTTATTGAACCGTCTGGTAACATCATTTTCGTATGTGTGACGCTGATCTGCAATGCATATGAGCTGACACAAAGGGAAATACTAATGAAAGTGTCCGGAAAGTGCGACATCACAGACAACAGCATACCAATGGCACCAAGAGCAAACCAAATGTTACATATATTGTAAAAACGCAACGGAAAGAGAAGTCAGCTGTCTCTTTCCTAACGAGGAAACATTGTTTAGCAGCCTAAACAACCATTAATGAGATAGCCTCTTTATAAATAGCCTCTTCGATGAAAGATTGTCAGGAACTGAATATGGAGTGTAGCTTTTAAACCGCCTGGGATATTTGGATAATGTGTTGCATTCGGATAGATATTGACGAAACCTAACAAATGAGATTGTCTAATGCCTGATTTCTTCGTAAAATAGAAGTGACATCAATGATCAGGAATCGATACAATTAACCTACAGCTCCAATCAGAGACTCCAAAGGGAAAAACACCAACTTGACCCTTATGGACACATCAATTGCGGTAAGACAAAAGGACAGTTACTTTCCCACAAAACGGCCAATTGGCTATCCAAAACAAAATAATATAAGCGATACAGACTCTCAAAGACAAACCATAACAAAAATAAACCGCTATAGAAGAACCGCCTTGGAACGTCAATGAAAATAATTTCACAGGTGGGCTGAAATCGATTTAACGTAGCACAATCCTCGCCCTCGATAGCGCAGTGGTTAACGCGTTCGACTAATGATCGAGAGGTTGTGCGTTCGAACCGGCCACCGGTATCGAGGTGTGTCCTTGGGCAAGACACGTCATGACACTGCTCCACTCCACCCAGGTGTAAATGGGTAGCAGTGGTGTAAAAGCCACTGCCTCTCTCTCGCGCGCGTGAAAACACCCGGAATGAGTGTTCGAGAGCGATACAATAAGCTTGCAGCTTTCATCGCAATCGAACTAAAATAAATTAGTATAAACTAAACTAATCCTCGCCCTTACTTCCGTCGCGATTTAGACAAATAATTTGTTCAGTCCGCATGAAGGCCTGCTAACTCATCAGTGCAACATCTACGAGAAGACAAAACTGAGGTAAAATATTCACAAACTGATTGCAGACATATTGACTGGCAAGGTTTATTTCAGTAATTTTGACATGCAGCTGTTAATTGACAAGACCTAACCAATTTGTCTAATAGCTGGGTTTATATAAATAGCCTCGCTGAGACAAATTGTCACCATCTGATGATCAATGTAACACTTTCAAATCGCTAGAAATATTTTGATAATTTTTGACATGCAAGTGTATATTGACAAGAAAATTTACGACCATTTTAGCTGCACTGAGCCAAAGGATCATTGATGCAATTGTGGAATTTGGGAATTATTTGAGGATCACTGATGAGACCTAAATGGCCGAAACTAGCTAGTCTGACCCAGAAAACATGTACACACCATATTTTCCAGTTCTGTGGTGTATTCCTTGCTTCCAAAGGATAACCCTTTCTAGAACATATATATTTGACGTCACTACAGCTGGTGTCTGGAGATGTGTGGCGGCCGTAAAAAGTCTCCCTGCCCTACATCACAGTGTAGATTTATTTTCTTGTCCTTTGAGATCATTGATCCATTGTGGAATTTTGGATATTTCTTAGGGTCACGGATGAGGCCTAAACAAAAAAGGTCTTCCTTGCTCGCGAAAAGAACAAGGTGAGGGCGAAGTCAACATCATGTAAACCACAAATTTATGTTTATTTTGAAAGCGTGAGAGGAATCATGCATATACACGTGATGACTACCTACCCAGGAAAAGCGGTGCGAGTCGAAAAAAAAGACTGAATGAAGAATAATGTACATAAATGAAATATTAATTACAAATTGTCAAATGTATCAATTAGTACATCGCAGGAGTAACATAGTCTTTGTTATTGTTTACCGTAGTGACAACCGCTGCCCGCAGATTGCTAAGGTAGACTGGAAATAGAAAAAGGGGGTAGTGTATTTCATTTTCAAAAAGGACCAAATAATTTTCATTTTTATTTCACAAAATTTATATGGATGCGTTTCACAAAAAATTTGCAATGTTACTCCGACTGGCACAGAAAAGAAATAACAATTTACAAAAACGTTATGAAAATAAAGTCATCAGTTTTTGTCGCTGTATTCAGTAGTTTTACTATATATTCTATACATTTAGAGGGTGCTTCCAAATATATGTAAAAAGGACTAAAAAGTTGCTCATAAAATTTCATTAAAATACATGTGGATACTCGAAAAAGAATGTAAAATCACGAGCCGCTTGCACAGAAAAGATATTCCTATAAGTTTTTATTTTATGGGACAATAATTATTAAATTCTTATATAAATCTATGTATTAACTTTATCCGACAGCAGTTACCTGCATGTCGATATGTAGTAAATGCTTCCGTAGCAACAGTTATCCTTAAGATAGTCCAAGCTCATGGGCGTGGACAATCAGTAAACTAATGCAATACTGAACTTATTCAACTAGATGACTGATGGAGCCGGGCCCCAGAATCCAAGAACTGTGAGACTATTCAATAGTATTACCACAAATTATGTAAATGCATCCCAAAAATAAACTATCGTAAAATATATTTACTTTCTACCGCACCCGGCTATCGGGGCTTAAAGAAATAGATCGGGCTGCATGATGCTGCGATTGATCATATTTGACCATTCATTATTCACCAGTTTCTGATGTTTACATAAATTACACTTCTGATTTAACTGGATGAAAGCCTAAACATTTAATCTTGTAATTGCGGTATGGATCTTTAATCCTCACCTTGCACAGGTGCCGTTTTTTTGTTGTTTTTTTTTGTTTTTTTTTTTTCCGATTCAAAGGACGACCCACTTTGCGACATACAACCCTATAAAAAGATTATGTACAGACACCAAAATAGACAAATATAGACAATGTCATATCAAATCGAAACAAAGATAGGTAGCGACAAACACTGATCGAACTTCTGCGCTTCCATACAAGACTATTCATTAGATTAGGAAAAGCCACAAACAGCAAAACACATCAATCCTTCTGAATATGTTTCTTTTCATATAAGCCCTACTTTGTCCGCATGCAGACAGTGCCTGTTTTCATATTATACATAAAGCAGCCCATCTGGGCTTGAAGAAATAGATAGGGCTGCATGATGCTTCCACGCAGAGCTGAAACCGACCGTACATGAGCACTAGTAAACCGCTAAAAGGTTCTAAGATTGCCCAGGAATTGTGGTGCATCCATGCATATAAACACTGTTTGTTTCATTTGGCGGCAGGGTTTGAGATGTCATTTCATCTCAATGTCGCCTAATAGTCCCACAAAATTGGAAGCAGCGTCTCCAAAATGACCTATACAGTTTTGACGGGGACGTTAAACCTCAAATCAAACAAACAAAAACATAAAATAACCCACTCACCTAGATTGGTAACGACTTCTATTGACTGATTAACCAAAGAATAGCTCTTCACAAAGCCCGCGTCTACCCAAACGACGCTCTCAGTGTCATTATTGTAAACAATGTCTCCGACAGAACCCGCATCGCTGACTATCTCCTGTGCTTCATTTGTAGACTCATCATTGAACTGTATCATAAATACTTTGGAAGCAACACTTGTATTGACAGGATTGTCCTTGACAATGAAGAAATCTGTGTCAACAAATGCTATAAAACACAATATTAACAAGTTCGTGTAATGGATATGAAAACAAGACAATATAATTTTGACTCCCTTGAACCCCACTTTTATATAGTAAAACTGAGGTTAAAATGGGAAAACCTTATTTTCTTATTTCTGCTCTAAAATCTAAATTGTTGGTACACGTTAGAAACGCCTCATCGAGGCGGTTCTCATAAGTACCAACTATATATATTTTGAGTAGAAATAAGAAAAATATCACAAATGTTCATATTAAAATTCTTGTTGTTTTTTCGGCGGTAAAGTTTACAATGTATTTGTATAGGCGTGTTTTCGTGATGCAAAACTCCGCTTTAAGCAGAGACAGAGCATTGTTCATTCGTAGAGCAAGCAGCTTTCTATTTGGCATTGTATTAGCCGATCGTGATGGTAGAGCCATTATATATATGATCCTGCTCTGAAAGGAAATTTTCCTGTTTAGCACCATATGAATGCATTTTCAGAGCAGTGCCATAGTGGCATGTGTACACTAATTCTAAGGACTCATCACTTTTGTCCCCACAACCATATAATGGAATAAACTGATTTTTTACTTAATATCTGTTTTTGTTTCATGCTGTAAACCAAAATAGCTTGGTATAATTTTAATCAGTTAAAAAATGTAAAATACAATGTCATTTAAATGTTAGAATGTTTCCTGAAGTAATTATTTCTTTCTATTTTCTTCTTTCGGAACATGAACAAGAGCAATCACGAGAAAAGTTATTATATTCCCATTTAAAATCACAGCTAAAGGTACCGTTTCGATAACATAACATCATACTGACCTTATGATGTTTGTTTGTCTGTTTGAATTGAGGTTTAACGTCCCCGTCAACACTATATAGGGCATTTTGGAGGCGTTGCTTCCAATTTTGTGGGATTTTACCTGCTATTGAGATGAGTCCTGTCGTCCATTGAAACCGATAGGGTTTATAAGCATGGACGGTCCGACTTTGCCTGGGCAAGGTTACAGTCTCTAAGCGGTTTACCAGTACTCGTGTGCGGGTCGGTTTCAGCCATGCGTGGAAGCATCATGCAGCCCATCTTTTTCTTCAAGGCCTGATGGGCGGGAGCCGATAATACCTTATGAATCATACAAATAGATTTTATAAGATGTGGCATATTGATCCCAAACATGTAGGGATCATATGACGGATAAACGGTTCGGTGATTTCATTCAACCCGTCTTATTTCCAAAATACTGAAACACCCATAATTTTGCTATAAGTAAAACAAACCTATTAGATCTATCTTGATTTTTCAATAAACTTGTTTCAGATCGGATTGTTGATTCAAACACCTATGATATCTGACATTGTAAAGGCTCAGTGTATTGATATTCTGCTTCCTAGTCATATAATAAAATTATTCCTGATTCTAGGATAACATCACGTGAACAAGTCCGTGAAATAAAGACCCCCCTTTACCCCACTTTACATTGAGAAAACTGTGGTTTACGGGGTATATATTATTTTCTTATTCTTGCACCAAGACAAAGGTTCTTGGTACTCGTTAGAACCGCTTCAATGAGGTTCTAACAAGCACCCACAACCTATGTTTGCAGTATTTATAGGACAAAATATCACGGATTTTTCATCAGAAAAATGGCCATTTTGGAGATATGCAAAAATGCACTAATTAGCACGAGTGTATTATCGTAATACGAAATATAATTTCTAAAAGACGGAAATGCCAATTCCCTTCTAATATTCATTTTAGTAAGTGTGGGGAAGAAATTGTTGCTCCTTTGAATTCGGTAACCGATGGTGTAAGCTAGAGTATGTTGAGTATAAAGCCCTTAAAGAATGGAAACTTGATATTTTGCAACTTGTAAACGCATTTCTCTGTATTCTCAAAACGCTAACTTATTACCATTTAAACCAGAGACGTCTCTACTTCACCTTTAACTAGACAATCATGAATTCTATTGTTAGTATAGTTTGGCTCCGGCAGACAATGTCGTATTTATTTGACGAATCCACTATGTTTAACACGTCAGCAAGAACTTGTTGCTACAAAGGCCTATGAGCTTCAACCTCTGGCTGGCGAGAGGTCTGTAGTTAATGACTTCACTTGTCATTCAGCCACCAAGTTTGTTGCATGTGTTATAGAAGGCCAAGAAAGCTTCCTACGTTAAAGCGGTTACCTAAACTTCATAAAAAGCAATCTGAAATCATTAGCGGTTTTAGCTCGACATTTAGACGTTTTGGATAGTTTTATCAAATATTGACAATACCTACTTCTATGTTATAATCAGTTAAATTTATACCCCCGCCCCCATCGAAATTCAGTTAATTAAAACAAATTCTCAGTCTGATATTTTTTTTATTGTAGATTGGTTTGTTTCCTGTAAAATTTGTTAAACGCGATGATTTTGATTTTGAGGTTGTAAATGTTTCTACCGTGGATGGTGATGTTTCTCATTCGGCATCATATGGTGTTTATAACTCGCAATTAATTCGATTTGTCAGAGAGTGTCTAGTCATGTAAGTGACTTTAACACTCTGGTTAACTAATAAAGTTCTTGGTGAGGATTATCGGTATCATAAACTACAAAAATAGCCATCGGAAGAGATGGCAAATCCCCCGACCAAAAGCCAATATGGCCTTCAGAAGATTGTTCACCAATAGAAAGTGCACCAGAATTAAACCAGCAATATATCACAAAAGTATTGCAGTTATGGCCATCGAAAGATTATACTGTCAGGGGAGATAACTAAACAAGAGGGCCCAGAGGGCCCTGGTTCGCTCACCTGATCCAATGTATAACAAGTGGGCCCCGGGCGGGGTCAATTTTGGCCCCAGGGCTATAATTTGAACAATCTTGGTAGAGATCCACAAGATGAAGCTTCATATTGAATATGAAAGACCTGGGCTTTCTGGTTTCAGAGAAGATTTTAAAGGTTTACCCTGCATAAAGAAGTCTATGTAAAACAAGATTTTCCCTATATAAGTCTATGTTAAACCAAAGGGCCCCGGAGCAGGGGCATTTTTGGCCCCTGGGCTATAATTTGAACATTCTTGGTAGAGGTCCACTAGATGAAGCTTCATAACAAATATCAAAGACCTAAGCCTTGTGTTTCAGAGAACATGATTTTTAAAGATTTTCCCTATATAAGTCTATGTAAAACCAAAGGGCCACATGGCGGAGGCATTTTTGGTCTCAGGGCTATAATTTGAACAATCTTTATGGAGGTCCACTAGCTGAAGCTTCATAACAAATATCGAAGACCTAAGCCTTGTGGTTTCAAAGAAGAAGATTTTTCAAGATTTTCCCTATATACGACTATGTAAAACCAAAGGGCCCTGGAGCGGGGGCATTTTTGGCCCCAGGGCTATAATTTGAACAATCTTGGTAGAGGTCCACAAGATGAAGCTTCATACCAAATATCAAAGACCTTGGCCTTGCAGTTTCAGAGAAGAAGATTTTTCAAGATTTTCCCTATATAAGCCTATGTAAAACAAAAGGGCCCTGGTGCGGGAGCATTTTTGGCCCCAGCACTTTAATTTGAATAATCTTGGTAGGGGTCCACTAGATGAAGCTTCATACCAAATATCAAAGACCTGGGCCTTGCGGTTTCAGAGAAGAAGATTTTCCAAGATTTTCCCTATATAAGCCCATGTAAAACCAAGGGCCCCCGTGTGGGGGGCATTTTTAGCTCCAGCACTATAATTTGAACAATCTTGGTAGGTGTCCACTAGATGAAGCTTCATACCAAATATCAAAGACCTTGGCCTTGCGGTTTCAGAGAAGAAGATTTTTAAAGATTTTCCCTATATAAGCCTATGTAAAACAAAAGGGCCCTGGTGCGGAGGCATTTTTGGCCCCAGCACTATAATTTGAACAATCTTGGTAGGGGTCTACTAGATGAAGCTTCATACCAAATATCAAAGACCTGGGCCTTGCAGTTTCAGAGGAGAAGATTTTTCAAGATTTTCCCTATATAAGCCCATGTAAAACCAAAGGGCCCCCATGCGGGGGCATTTTTAGATCCAGCACTATAATTTGAACAATCTTGGTAGGGGTCCACTAGATAAAGCTTCATACCAAATATCAAAAACCTGGGCCTTGCGGTTTCAGAGAAGAAGATTTTTAAAGATTTTCCCTATATAAGCCCATGTAAAACCAAAGGGCCCCCGTGCGGAGGCATTTTTGGTCCCAGCACTATAATTTGAACAATCTTGGTAGGGGTCCACTAGATGAAGCTTCATACCAAATATCAAAGACCTGGGCCTTGCGGTTTCAGAGAAGAAGATTTTTCAAGATTTTCCCTATATAAGCCCATGTAAAACCAAAGGGCCCCCGTGCGGGGGCATTTTTAGCTCCATCACTTTAATTTGAACAATCTTGGTAGGGGTCCACTAGATGAAGCTTCATACCAAATATCAAAGACCTGGGCCTTGCGGTTTCAGAGAAGAAGATTTTTAAAGATTTTCCCTATATAAGCCCATGTAAAACCAAAGGGCCCCCGTGCGGGGGCATTTTTGGCCCCAGCACTATAATTTGAACAATCTTGGTAGGGGTCCACTAGATGAAGCTTCATACCAAATATCAAAGACCTGGGCCTTGCGGTTTCAGAGAAGAAGATTTTTTAAGTTTGCGGTGAAAAAAATCTATTTTTGGCTACTGTGACCTATATGTGCAACGGATCGGAACCATTTGAACAACTTTGAAAGGGGACCACCTAAGGATCATTCCTGTGAAGTTTGGTCAAAATACGATCAGTGGTTTAGGAGGAGATGTCGTTTGAAGAAAAGTTTACGGACGCACGCACACACGCACGGACGCACGTACGGACGCACGACGGACAAAAAGTGATCCCAAAAGCTCACCTTGTCACTACGTGACAGGTGAGCTAAAAACCAGGGCACTCAGAAATGTCATTCTTGCGCATGACATGCCTGCTTAAGCTCATGTATTTCTGTATAAAGTACCATCAATATGTCTCAAAGGGTATTGGAGATATGGTGATCACAAGCAGGTCATACTGCTATATTGAAAGGGTAGATAACTCAAATACCACAGCACCAACAGTTGTGGTTCTTGCACATGACATCCCTTCTGTACCTTGTATACAATTGTGCCAAGTTCCTTCAATATATCTCAAAGGGTGTTGGAGTTATGGCCATCACAAGGTTATATTGTCAGGGGAGATAACTAAAAAACCAGTGCACCCAGAGTTGTAATTCTTGAGCATGACACACCTGCTTAACCTCATGTACATCTGCATCAAGCACCGAAAATATGTATCAAAGGGTATTGGAGGTACAATGATCACAAGGTTGTCATACTGTAATATTGGAAGGGGAGATAACTCAAATATCATAGCACCCATAGTTGTGGTTCTTAGGCATGAAGCACCATCTCAATGTTGTATACAATTGTGCCAAGTACCATCAATATATCTCAAAGGGTATTGGAGTTATGGCCATGACAAGGTTATATTGTCAGGGAAGATAATTAAAAAACAAGGGCACCCAGAGTTGTGGTTCTTGCATGTGACACACCTGCTTAACCTCATGTACAACTGTACCAAGTATCATCAATATATCTCAAAGAGTGTTGGAAATGTGGCCATCACAAGGTAGTGACTCTATATTATTGGAAGGGGAGATAACTAAAAAAACCATGCCAACCAGAGTTGTGGTTCTTCTGCATGACACACCGTCTCGGCCTTGTGAACAACTGTGCCAGGTATCATCAATATATCTCAAAGGGTATTAGAACTATGGCCATCACAAGGTTGTCGCTCTATTTTATTGGAAGGGGAGATAACTCCAAAACCATGGCAACCAAAGTTGTGGTTCTTGTGCATGACACGCCGTCTCAGCCGTGTGAACAACTGTGCCAGGTACCATCAATATATCTCAAAGGGTATTGGAGTTATGGCCATCACAAAGTAGTCATTCTATTTTATTAAAAGGGGAGATAACTAAAAAAGTATGGCATCCAGAGTTCTGGTTCTTGTGCATGACACGCCGTCTCAGCCTTGTGAACAATTGTGCCAAGAACCATCAATGAAACTCAAAGGGTATAAGAGTTACGGCCATCACAAGGTTGTCACTCTATTTTATTGGAAGGGGAGATAACTCCATAACCATGGGAACCAGAGTTGTGGTTCTTGTGCATGACACGCCGTCTCAGCCTTGTGAACAACTGTGCCAGGTACCATCAATATATCTCAAAGGGTATTGGAGTTATGGCCATCACAAAGTAGTCATTCTATTTTATTAAAAGGGGAGATAACTAAAAAAGTATGGCATCCAGAGTTCTGGTTCTTGCGCATGACACGCCGTCTCGGCCTTGTGAACAATTGTGCCAAGAACCATCAATGAATCTCAAAGGGTATAGGAGTTATGGCCATCACAAGGTTGCGTCTACGGACGGACGGACGGACGGACGGACAGACGGACGGACGGACGGACGGACGCCAGGCTGATCGCTATATCCCCCGAACCTATTCGGTCGGGGGATAAAAAGCCTCTTCTAAGTTTTATAGACGTTTTTCCGATTAAGTTACGAAATTCAATGCTGGAATTGGATCTTTTATTGTGACTTGGTATATAAATTCTGAAAAAAAAAAAAAACAATTATGGGCCTTGGCGCCAAAAAACGTCCCTTTGGATAAAATTGCATTTCCTCAAAGATCATGTTTTTATCGCTTTTTCTTCAAAGCACAAAACATTTCATTATAGTACATTGTAAGATAAAATCCGTTTTTAAGCGATTTTATTTATTTATTTTTTATTTTAATATTTAAGGTCAAGCGTGCATAACTGACGTCGCCGCAAAATTTTACTCACGTTGACCGGCAACGTCATTGGATATCAAACAAACGTTCTCATTTAAAACCTCCTTATTCTTCATTGCTATGTCGGTTAAATGATTAAAATCTTCTCTTTCTTTTGTAAAAACATGATGCAGTTATTTATTTATTTTGTTAGTTATTTTATTTGCCGTATAACACTGCAAAATTCACAACGACACGCCATTTACTTCAACCTTTCAAATAAATTAGCCCAGGTAAAGCGTAAATTTAAAATAGTACGAACATTTAGCAACAACTGAGATCAGTTGCATCTGCCCGCTGTCTGTTCATAGTTATACTTTATGGTTATGGCAGGTGTGTGAAGCTCTCACCTTTCTACTTGACAATTTTAACATAAGATTTGGTACTATGTTATTTAGACAGGTTGTTGGTATTCCGATGGGTACTAATTGCGCACCACTTGTGGCTGATCTGTTTTTGTTTTGTTATGAGAGAGACTTCATGATGTCCCTTGTGCTAATAACCAGTCGGAAATCATTGAAGCTTTTAGCTCCACTTCTACATATTTGGATGATTTATTAAAATTTTGATAATACCTATTTCGATGGTTTGATCAGTCAAATTTACCCCCCAGAACTTCAGTTAAATAAAGCGAATTCATCTGATACCGAGTCCCCGTTTTTGGATTTACATCTATCTTTTGTGGCTGGGTTTGTTTCGTGAAAAATTTGTGATAAACGCGAAGATTTGATTAGGAGATTGTAAACTTTCCTTTTTTTAGATGGTGATGTTCCACCTGCACCATCCTATGGCGTTTATATTTCACAATTAATTTGGTTTGCCAGAGTGTGTAGTCATGTAACTGACTTCAACACTCGTAACAAATTGTTAACTGCTAAACTTCTTAATCAGAGTTATCGGTTCCATAAACTACGCAAAGCCTTTTCAAAATTTGATAGACGTCATTCTGATTTAATTTCACAATTCATTATTGGACTTAAATCTCTTCTTCAACAAGGTCTATCGGAACCCGAGTTTTATGGTGACTTAGTATATAAATTTAGAAAAATCCATAACCGCAATGACTTAAGCACCTAATTTCGTAAAATCATTCTTCGATATAAAAAAATTGGGTACAACATAATTTTTATACGACAGACTGCATGCATGGTAGTTAACCCAATCACGGTTGACAATTTTGCTTCACTCTTTAATTGCACGCCGGTGGGTCATGCCTCAGATTCTATGACGGTTCAAACGTAAAGGCTTATGGTTGGTTGGTACCTGATGCTCTGTTTCTGGTCGGGCCACTTGGAGTCTGACTGTTTGTTTTCTTTTGCTCCAGCAATTTTGTTGTTTCTTGCTGTCGAGTCCTCAACGTTGTTTCATCTCTGTGGTTGTTTGATTTTTGTGTTCACGGAGATTTTGCACTGATAAGTTAGGAGGCCTTCATGCGTACTGAACAAATTATTTGTCTCAATCGCGACGGAAGTAAGGGTGAGGATTGTGGCCACGTAAAATCGATTTAAGCCCCCCCCCCCCCCCCAGTGGAATTCGTTTCCGCTGACCGTTCCAAGGCGGTTCTTCTGTCGCGGTTATCTTTGTTATGGTTTGTGTCGCTTATATTATTTTATTTTGGATAGCCTTTTGGCCATCTTGTGGGAAAGTAACTGTCCTCTTGGCTTTCCGCTGTTCGTGTTTCCGTTGGGGTCTGTTGCTTCCTGTTTGTGTTTCTTTCCCTTTGGTGTCTCTGATGGGAGCTGTGGGTTAATTGTATCGATTCCTGATAATTGTCTCTACTTCTGTTTCACTAAACCAAAAAATTGTGTTCCTAATATGAAGGTCGTTTTACATAGTTTGATCAAGTCCGTCGATTTAAATGAAAAGGTCAAGAAACGCTATACCTATTACAATACGAAGTGAGGTATGCAATGGTGTAGCAATTATTTTTCATTATTTTTGCAAAAACTATTATTGTAGGCATACGTTGAAGATATTTTACCAAGCCTCTCTCACAGGCACACAGAATCTGTGTTTGTGGAGCTGTAAACGTAACAATAGATTTTTTTCGTCGAGTTTACATACGGAAAATTGTTTCATCTGGCGTCTAAAGGGGCTTTTGACATATTTGCTAATGCATGATGATTTGGAAATTATGTTGTGGTTGCTTTATCCATTAGGCTACAGCTTTAAGAAAAGTTTAAGGCGCACTTCTGAAACGTCGTTTAAAACTCACGCCAAAATGCGCTCAAATTATACACACCCTATACTTCCCTACCCTGCTATAGCTCATAAATTAACCTTTTAGTCAAGGACTTTTTTCATCTCATTATAATGAACAATAATAACGACATAAAATATCAGTTTTTAGAAAAATTCTGTGGGCCAGTTTATTTTTTATTGGCCAAAAAGGTTGCAGATTAGGCAATTTTCGTCGGATTCCCATTGCTTCTATACAAATGATTTTGGTCTTTGTGCTGACATGGCGCCTAAACGGACATGGTAACATATCATTTTAATTACATGTATCAATGCAGAATGTTGAGAAGTACTCGCATGCAAAATTTAAAAAAAAAATCTATGGGAGAGCCCATTTACGGATTCTTGACCTTAATGAAAGTATCCCTGTTGACATCGATTTCGATTATGACGTAAAAGTGGAGCATAGTATTTTTAGGCTTACAAAGTGTTGAAAATACTAAACACTTGCTTCAAACTATGTATTGCGTAAATAGAAAACATAGTTTCAATGGAAGTAACCAACACTCGACTACGAAATCAAATGCACTGTGACGTTTCTGTTTTGCACGTGATTTTGCGGTTCCTTTGGTGACTGCAAAATAATAGCAATATGCATAGCAGTAGCAGGTAGTGTCACATGACTTGCAATTAAGCACACGCAAAGCATGGCGTAATAGTTTTAATTTTTTTTTCGGCAAAGGATAAAACCAAAACTTGAAAATGCGAGATTATTTTAATAATGCTAAAATAATCACCTTTTCACTTTTACACCGTTTCCGGACTTTTACCTAAGAATGGCCCTTTCCCTACGTCCCGGCTCATACAGGTTTGCACCGATTTCAGTATCGAATTTAGTAAAATCATTCTTCGATGATACGACAGACGGCATGCATGGTAGTTACGATTGATAACTTTGCGACCCTCTTTAATTGCACGCCGGTCAATTCCCAGCGTAAAGGCTTACTTACGTTTTAAGTAATGTCGGTTGGTGCCTGATGCTCTGTCTCTGGTCGGTCCGTACGGAGTCTAGCTGTTGGGTTTTTTTTACTCCAGTATTTCAGTTATTTCCTGCTTTCAAGTCCTCGTCGTTGTTTCATCTCTGTAGTCGTTTGATTTTTATGTCTCGGAGATGTCGCACGGATGTGTTAGAAAACATCCATGCAAACTTAACAAATTAGTTGTCTAAATCACGACAGAATCAAGGGCGAGGATTGTGCCCACGTTAAATCGATCACCTAAAGAGAGTACGTATTGCTTATATCTTTTTATGTGTGAGAGAGAGAGAGCTGTTTGGTCATTTTTGGATGTAGTCATTAGATTTAATAACTTAATTTTCGTTTTCTTTCCCTTTTGTGTCTCTGATGGGAGGTGTGGAGTACTTGTATCTATTCCTGATTATTGCCTTTACTTCTTTTTTGCCGGGATGGCAATAGAAAGATTGTAAAAATGTAGAAAAAACATTATTTTTACAAAGCAATCGATTGGAATCATGTTTTACATTTTCTAAAGCTTAGAAATAAAATCAGTAAAAACTGCTAAACAATGTTGCCACTGAAATTTAGCTCCACATTATCCACTTTGACAATGATAAGGAATCGATACAATTAAACCCCAGCTCCCATCAAAGACGCCGAAGGGAAAGAAACACAAACATGAAACAACTAGACCCCTATAGAAACATCAATAGCGGAAAGTCAAAGGACTGTCACTTTCCCACAAAATGGCGCGCCGACTATCAAGAACGATTAGGAATCGATACAATTAAACCCAAGCTCCCATCAGAGACCCAGAAGGGAAAGAAACACAAACAGAAAACAACTAGACCCCAATAGAAGCATCAATAGCGGAAAGTCAAAAGGACTGTCACTTTCCCACAAAATGGCGCGCTGACCATCAAAATCAAAATGATATAAGCGAGACAACCCATAACAAAAATAAACCGCGACAGCAGAATCGCCCTGGGACGGCCAGTGAAAATAATTTCACTGGGAGGCTACGCGGTTGCAATCCTCGCCCCCTCTTCCACCGCGATCTAGACAAATAATTTGTTCAGTCCGCAAGAAGGTCCCTTTACTCATCAGTGCAACATCTCTGAGAACATAACAATTAAACAACTACAGAGATGAAACAATAGTGAGGCTTTAAAGTTGTCTTCATGCGGTCTGGGCAAACTATTTGTCTAAATCGCAACGCAGGTAAGGGCGAAGAGGACTGCGGCTGCGTAGGGTTGGTTTGCTTGCCCCGCACCCCCCCCCCCCCCCAGTGGAACTAGTTTCACTGACCGTTACAAGGTGGTTCTTTTGTCGCCGTTTTTATTTTGCTATGGTTTGTCTTTGAGTGTGTGTATCGAAGATATTATTTTGTTTTGGATAGCCAATTTGCCATTTTGTGAGAAAGTATCTGCCCTTTTAGCTTTCCGCTATTGATGTTTCCATAAGGGCTAGTTATTTCGTGTTTGTGTTTCTTTCTCTTTGTTGTCACTGATGAGAGCCGTGGGTTAATTGTATCGATTCCTGATATTTGCCTTCATTTCTATTTCATGTAATTTCATTACATTGACATATGTTTCATGTTTGCAGCAGAAAAATAAGAACCGATTTTTGAGCCACAAAATTATTAAGAACTTCATTCAACTAAATTCAATTCTAATGCACCGGCGTATGTAACACGACGTCTGATAGAATAACGGCAAAACTTTGCGGCAGTATATTCTGCGATATACTGTCGGAAACCAGACATCATCACGTAACCTCGCTTTTCATTGGCTGGCATTTGGTTGTATGCAGCTCACAGCGCTTGCCGCTTTGTGCAATATAGTACAATTTTAACAAAACACCCAAATAATTGCTTTAAAATGGGGACAATTGTGATTTGGGGAGCTTAATCGTCGGTTTTACAGTCGCAAATTACGTTTTACGGATCCGCTGACGCGTCGCCATTAAGCGAAATTTCCGGCCGATTTACCTCCCCAAATGACAATTTTCCCCTATCAGACAAATGTATGCGTGTATTGCAAATCTGAAACTTCAGGTTAACATAACCGTGCAATAAAAATCCCTGTAAACGCAACTGGATATGGAGAAAATACGTATTGCCACAAAAGTTCTACATCAAGTTAACAAGCACGCGAAAAAAGACAATGCGAAATGCGGTTTACAAGGACTTTCAGCATTTGCCGTACTTCTGAGATAAAATTAAAAAATTGGCTCATGTGCATTGCTCGTTCTAGTTATGTGTAGGGCGCTAGTACATCGGATGAGCGGTGCTTTCGTACACAAAAAGGTTAAGTTTGATAACAACGTGACAATCACTTTGAAGTATTTATCATTTCACTATAAAGAAGGACAGAAAAACAGACATATCACCAGGTAAGAATATTTAACAGGGATATTATATAAGATTAGAAACCTATTTTGTGGATAGTATTTTGTATTATAAAATCTTGGTCATGGGGAATATAACAAATAACAACATTTTATGCAGAAATAAGAAATGTATCTGCCAGATTTGTCTCCATTTCTTCACCTTACCTACTACTTCTATGATTCTACTACTACTAATAATAATAACAATAATAATAGTTAAATTAAGCCAATGTTATGGTTCTTATATTCTGCACCTAGTCTAATACTCCTTTTAATGGCTGTAAAGTTTCATAACAACATCTTAAACAGTTTTCAAGTTAAAGAGTGGATAAAGGTATCACTATAAGGCTATAATCAAAAATAGCTAAACAATAGCTATGGATATTGTCTTTTCTGACATGGTGCTTTACATTTCTGTAAAGTTTCGTGAAATTATTTTACTTGGTTTTCGGGTTACACAGCGGACACGACTAAATAACCCAAATCATTATTTTCAACGTTCAATGCAAAATTAATATTGATCTGAGCCCGAGTGATGATACTTGTCTTCAGCATCTTGTCTGATTACAGTTTTATATTAAAATGTTTTATGTAAATATCTCAAATAGTTTTAAAGTTATGGAAAGGACACAAAAACGAGATGCACAGATAGGCGTATCGACAGACCGGGAGGAAACATGATCACAAATAAATATTTAGTATCTATTTAAGGCCAAAGGGCACTGAAAAGAAACTGGCATATTTTGATTACTATTGGAATAAATTTCATTTTTTGTGGATTTTACCGATGTGTAAACTCCGGCGAATTACCTACAAACTTAGCATTTATGTTTGTGAGTGATTCGCCGGTGTTTACCCACACATACAATCCACTAAACGGGGCTTTATGCTAAGTTTGTGGGTGATTCGCCGAAGTTTACGTCTCAATAAAATCCACAAAAATGACAATTCACTCCATATAATTCTAAATTTTCATCGAAATATTAAGAATACTACAGAAATGATAAATTGTAGGAACTCATTCGAAAGCGTAAGAACGAACACATCAACTGCCACGGAGGAATGACAATTCAATTAGAACTTGCAATCTTTGAACGAAACACAGGCAAAAGACTGCCAAATCTTTGAATTCAGTTTATTTGTCTTCTAACATTTACGTTTTGAATAGTTTTCATATTTTAATCGAACGCTGTTGACATCTTTTATATATAATGGCGTATCGTACGGTTTCGACGTCACGTCATATAACTACCTGTCGCTATGTAAAACAGATCTGAAATTCTTGCTCGTGAAATTTATCGAAGTATAAAACTTTTATTCCAATCAATCAAATCGCTCGGAATGTGTATAATGACAGAGAGGCAAATTGGAATAACTGGTATATTTTCCTGGTTCAAGTTAGGTACCGGTTTCTCAAGCTTTAATGATTACACTCTTATTCCAAGCATCGCTGCTACAAAGTGAAGTACCTAAAGAATGGAGTTAAGCGTATGTGATCCCGCTCTTCAAGAAAATGCGATCCTAGCAGACTGACCAACTGCAGATCAATCTCCTTAACTTCAGTATGCAGTAAGATAATTGTGAGCAACTTTAAGCCCATGACATCTTTTGTTCAAAATCAACATGGATTCCTTCGAGACCGAGCTTATCCTGACAGTCCACGAACTTGCGTCAGAAATGGACGAAGGCCAACAGATAGAAGGACATCCTGTTTGATAGCAAGTCCTTATACAAGGTACCGCGTGAGCACCTTGCTGTCAAGCTCAGATACTGTGGTAAAGGAGACAACCTTCTATAATGGATTCAAAGCTTTCAACGTGATACATCCGTATCTGGATCCCTTCTGGTGGTCTATGGGCGTCATTCAGGGAATGATTCTTGCACAACTACTGTTTTTATTTTACACCAGTGAGATGTTACAGAGTGAGCTTCATCCCCCGCCTATTTGCTGATGCTAGCCTCCTGTACCTTAATATCTCAAGTTCAGCCGATACAGCAGAGCTGCAGAGGGATCTTAAGCAACTCCAACACTGGCAACAGATCATTTAATCCGAGTAAATACGAAGTGGCCAGGTTCGCCAAAGGCAGACATTCAATTGAAGGCGAAAAACAGGAAAGCTTTTTACGATGGAAACTTTCCAGTAAAAGCCTAGTGCTAGAAGACGTTGGCCTGGTCTGTCATTGACTAAATTGCGCCAGCATGGGATCCGCACTTCACCTCATGCAAACAGCTGTTTGAGGCGGTGCACTGCCTCATTGGAAATCACTCAAATAACGACGCTAAGACGTCATACAGCGTCAACTATGGACCATTGGACATCACCGCCTTGCTCCAGCATTTCAGTGGTTTCTTGCTGTCGAGTCCTCACCGTCGTTTCATCTCTGTGGTTGTTTGATTTCTGTGTTCTCGGAAATGTTGTACTGATGAGTTAGGAGACTTTCATGCGGACTGAACAAATTATTTGTCTAAATCGCGACGTGTGTAAGGGCGACGAATGAAGCCGTGTAAAATCGTTTTAAGCCAAAGTGGAATTCGTTTCACTGACCGTCCCAAGGCGGCTCTTCTGTCGCGGTTTATTTTTGTTATGGTTCGTCTTTGAGTATGTGTATCGCTTATATTTTTTTTTTGTTTTGGATAGCCAATTGTCCATTTTGTGGGGAAGTAACTGTCCTTTTGGCTTCCGCTGTTGATGTGTCCATTAGAGTCTTGTGTTTCTTTCCCTTTGATGCCGCCGATCGGAGTTATGGGTTAAGTGTATACTTCCTGGCCATTGCCTACACTTCTATTTTACAATTGGTAAAATTAAAAAAAAATACTTCTCTGAAACCATCAGGCCCAGAGCTTAAATATTCTGTATGTGGCAGAATCTAGTGGCCAACTAAAATCCTGTCAATCATGACCCTGGGGTCCAAGTTGGTCACGCCCAGGGGCTTTTCAGTTCACACGGACTTAAAATTGGGAAAACTTCAAAACTATTCTCCTCTGAAACCGTAAGGCATTAAGCTTAGATATTTAGGTTGAAGCTTCGTCAAGTGGTCTTCTTCATTAATATTGCCAATCATGCCCCTGGGATCCAAAATGGCCGCGCCCGGGTCTTATCAATTCCAATAGACTTATGATAAGAAAAAAAAATATAAATCGTCTTCTGTGAAAACCATAAGGCCCAGAGCTTAGATATTTTGTATGTAGCAACGTCTAGTGGTCCCCTGTATAAACCCTGCCGGCCTTGCCTTTGAGGTCCAAGTTCACCTTGGGAGCAACCGTCAAGAGCCGTGCACATTGACGATGAAGTCAATGCCAGGATTGTCATAGCTTGTACAGCATTTGACCGACTATGTGGCTGTGACTAGGATCGAAGGTGAATCAGCCATCATACAAAACTGAAAGTCTACATAGTGTGGTACTGCTAGCTCTATTGTATGCATGTGAAACATGGACAGTTTACCAACGGCACGCTAAAATACTGAATCACTTCCATACCAGCTGTCTTAGAAAACTCTTAAAGATTAAGTGGCAAGACAGGATTCCAGACACGGAAGTCCTGAACAGGGCACGGATGCAATGTGTCATACTCTTCTGAAATTAGCAATGTTAAGATGGACAGGCCATGTTACCAGAATGTCTGAGGAACGTTTCCCAAAGAAAATTTTATATGGAGAACTAGAAATGACAAACGCTCCCAAGGCGGTCAGAAGAAGCGCTACAAGGACACCCTAAAGCCTCCCTCAGGGACCTCAACATTCCAACAGAGTCATGGGAACAAATTGCGCAGGACAGAGCAAAGTGGAGAGGCCTCAGCAGAAGTGGTGCTAGTGAACATGAGGCAAAAAGAATCAGTGAAGCTGAGCAGAAACGCGCACAGCGCAAAGCCAGAGCTAAGGCTTCACCAATAGGGAGCTTACTTCCTCTAGCCTCTGTTGCTCTATCAGTAACAGATAGTTCAGAGCTAGAATCGGTCTCACCATCCACCTTAGAACACACAAATGGTTGCATTTCTCCAATATGATAAAGATTCGCCATTATAAGTAATGACAGACGAACTATTTAGGTTCTTATTGGCCACGCCCCGGGGCTTATCAGCTCCCACATATTTACAATGGGAAACATTTCGACAATCTCTGAAATCATCAGGCCCAGAGCTTAGACATTTAGTATGTAGCAACATCTAATAGTCACCTACACAAACCCTGCCAATCCTGTCCCTAGGGACTAAGTTGGCCACGCCCTGTGGCCTGTCAGTTAACATAGACTTATAATGAAAAAAACTTCAAAACTCGTCTTCTCTGAAACCATAAGGTTTATGGGTTAGATATTTAGTATGAAGCTACGTCAAGTGGTCATATAAAAAACATGTGATAAAATATTGCGACAAAGTCTTCGAAAGATCAGGTAGAAATCTGTGTTGGTCTATAATAAATTCTAATGAAGTTTTAAATAAACTGAAATCTAGGCGTTTTCGTGCTTCAAGTCCGTCTACTTATGATTTTTCCACCCTTTACACTACACTTCCTCATAATCTTATAAAAGAAAAACTTAATGATTTAATTGAATGGACATTTCATAGGGAAGACTCCCTCTATCTAGCATGTAATATGAGAAATGCATTTTTCACTCCTGAAGAGCATACAGATTATACTTTATTGTCATGTCAGAAAGTGTGTGAAGCTCTCACCTTTCTACTTGACAATATTTACATAAAATTTGGTACTAAGGTATTTAGACAAGTTGTGGGTATTCCGATGGGCACTAATTGTGCACCACTTGTGGCTGATGTGTTTTTGTTTTGTTATGAGAGAGACCTCATGATGTCCCTTTCTGCTGATAACCAGTCTGATATCGTTGAAGCTTTTAGCTCCACTTCTAGATATTTGGATGATTTATTAAATATTGATAATACCTATTTCGATGGTTTAATCAGTCCAATTTACCCCCCGGAACTTCAGTAAAATAAAGCAAATTCTTCTGATACCGAGGCCCCGTTTTTTTATTTACATCTGTTTATTGTAAATGGGTTTGTTTCGTGCAAAATTTATGATAAACGCGATGATTTTGATTTTGAGATTGTAAATTTTCCTTTTTTTGGATGGTGATTTTCCCCCTGCGCCATCCTATGGCGTTTATATTTCGCAATTAATTCGATTTGCCAGAGTGTGTAGTCATGTAACTGACTTCAACACTCGTAATACATTGTTAACGGCTAAACTTCTTAATCAGGGTCATCGGTACCATAAACTACGCAAAGCCTTTCCAAAATTTTATAGACATCATTCTGATTTAATTTGAAAATTCAATATTGGACTTAAATCTCTTCTGCAACAAGGTCTATCGGAACCCGAATTTTATGGTGACTTAGTATATAAATTCAGAAAAATATATAACCGCAATGACTTCAGCTCCTTATTTCGTAAAATCATTCTTCGATATAAAAAGATTGGGTACAACATAAATGCTATACGACAGACTGCATGCATGGTGGTTAACCCAATCACGGTTGACAACTTTGCTTCCCACTTTAATTGCACGCCGGTGGGTCAGGCCTCAGATTCTATGACGGTTCCGTCGTTAAGGCTTATTGAGAATCAGAGAGATCTAATTCAAGGTAATGTTGGTTGGCGCCTGATGCTCTATCTCTGGTCGGGTCCATCGGAGTCTAACTGTTGGTTTTCTTTTGTTCCAGCATTTCAGTGGTTTCTTGCTGTCGAGTCCTAACCGTTGTTTCATCTCTGTGGTTGTTTGATTATTTGTGTTCACGGAAATGTTGCACTGACGAATTAGGAGGCCTTCATGCGGATTGAACAAATTATTTGTCTAAATCACGACGGAAGTGAGGGCGAGGATTGTGGCCACGTAAAATCGATTTAAGCCCCCAATGGAATTCGTTTCCACTGACCGTTCCAAGGCGGTTCTTCTGTCGCGTTTTTTTTTTTTTTTTTTTTGTTATGGTTTGTCTTGTGGGTGATTGTGTCGCTTATGTTATTTTGGATAGCCTATTGGTCATTTTGTGGGAAAGTACCTGTCCTTTTGGCTTTCCGCTATTGATGTTTCCATTAGGTCTGATGTTTCATGTTTGTGTTTCTTTCCCTTTGGTGTCTCTGATTGTTTCGATTCCTGATCATTGCCGCCACTTCTATTTTTTATACATGAATCTTGCCAATCATGCCCCTTTGGTCCAAAATGACCAGGCCCCGGGGATTATCATCTCCCCCAGTCTTTAATTTTACCCTTTTATGAAACCATAAGGCCGGGAGCTTAGATATTTAGTATGTAGCAACGACTATTGATCCCTTACAATAGACAATACTGTCAATATGTAGCAACTTCTATTGGTCACTAACATAAATCCTGCCAATCATGCCGCTGGGGTCCAAAGTGGTCACACCCGGGGTTCATTTGCTCCCTTAGATTTATAAAGGGAACAACTTCAGAAATATTATTCTGTGAATCTATAAGGCCCAGAGCTTAGATATTTCGTATGTAGCAATGGCTAGTGGTCAACTATATAAATCCTGCCAATTTTGCCCGCGGTTCCAAATTGGTCATGCCCTAGGGCTTATCATCTCTAATAAACTTATAATGGAAAAACCTTAAACAATCTGCTTCACTGAAGCCATATGTTCTAGAGCTTTAATATGTGGTCAGCTACATAAATCCTGCCAATCATGTCCTCGGGTTCCAAACTGGCCATGCCTCGGGTCGTATCAGCTACCATTGACTTACTGAAATGTTCCTCAGGCGAGTGGTTTAGGCTCATTGAGCCTCTTGTTAACATTGCCATGACAAAGTTGGAATTATAAGGATAAATATCGTTGAATGTGTAAACGCCGGCAAATCACTCACAAACATAGCGTGAAGCCCACTTTCTGTAGCTTGTAAGCGATTCTACGGAGTTTACACATCGATAAAATCCACTAAAACTGAAATTCATTCCTATAATAATACCATTTTGCCTCCCGACCTGTCTCTTTAACCCATTCAGTACCAGACACCCCTAAAGGGGTACCTTGGCAAACAGTGCAGACCGAGATCAGACGCCGCAGAACGCGGCGTCTGATCAGGGCCTCCACTGTTTGCTAAAAGTTCAGTCATTTGCCAAATAAATGTTGATGAAAACACAACCTGACACCCCTAAATTTTGTAATGGACTCCTGCTATATATAAGGAGGAAGATTCCATATACTTCATAAAGGGTTAATGAGGCCTATGTAACTCGAAGGGTCCCCGATCTGTAACAGGTTTACATCGTCACAAATACATGAGCCGATCACAGCATTTCCTGCAATTTACATGTGCACCCAGCGAAGAACCAGATCCACCTGCGCATCAATTAAGTCTGCCCAGAGATTTATCTTGCTGCATAAAATAGCACTGGGCCCTTAGCTATGTTCAGAGCGCACAACGAAGACGCTGATCAGACTTCGCGGGTGCGTAGGCTGATCTGAGTCTTCGCTGGAAGGGAGGGTCTGGCGGGGTTTCCGGACCTTTTAAGTTTTTTGAATTGATATCTAGCCCATCGTTAATTAGACGCGGGCGAATATCGGAGTTACCGGAGAGATACCACCTGGCCGTCTGTTGCACAACTTAGCGTCTCAAACGTAACCTGAGCGAGACTCGAATACCTAATGATTAAGAGTCAGCGCTCTTACACAGCAGAGCACGGAGATCCGTTTCTTCGACTCTTTTTTCTTTTTTAACGAGCACACGAATGCTGTTAAAAAATATCCACCTGCAATTTCAGGCGAGTGACCAGTTTTCAATTCCTTAGCATATTAACCCTTTTGGTTTCATTTGGCGGTCAGGCTTGAGATGTCATTTCATTTCAATGCCGGATAAAAGTCCCACACAATTAGAAGCAACGTCTCTAAAATGACCTTAATAATGTTGACGGGGACGTAAACCCAAAATCAATCAATCAATAACTGATTCACTTTAGCGGGTAAAATTTCAGGGCAGGTAACTAAGAAATACGTTTTAACATGGGTCTTTTCTTTAAATTGCTTCCAAGCAGCAGTTTGTTTCAATTTGATTGGCTGGATTGGCAGGGTAGCACACCGGAAGACACAAAGTTTGTACCCCCTTCAAAGGGAAAGTAAAGTGTAATTGGCGTGTCCATTCAGAAAAAAATCGCCCTCTCGAACTGGTCCTTTAAGGGAATGGGAACACCTTCAGGAACAACAACTCCAGCAAAAGTATTTTGGCTCCCGTGTCAATAGGGGATTTCTCTTAAAGGAAAAAATGCTCCTGAGGAGCAAAATCTTTCCTGTAAGAGCCGACCCCTTTTTCAGTGGGACAAAGCTTATAGAAAACCAACAGGAAGTCCCGAAAGTTGTCTCCCTTTGAAAAATGGCGAAAAAAACCTACCAGATCTTCGCATTCCCCTTAAAAGACTGATTTTTATGGTAGGAAATAGGAATGCATTTCAATCAAGATTACCCTCAATTCGCGAACCAATACATTCACATACAGACAATGAGTAATTCTTCAGAGGGCATACCGTTTAAAACCCATTTAATTTAAACTTGTTTTGGAAGAGAACGTCTTCTCTAGGTTAGGTTCAATTTACTGGAAACGTAATATGATGTTTCAAAAGGTACATAAGCCCGATACTACGTACATTTTCTTATTTCTAATTTCAAACTTCTTATTTTCTAACTTCTAACTTCTTCCTTCTACCTTTTAACTACTAAATTCTAACTTCATGTTATAGGTTGGTAGATACGTTAGCGGTAGATAGTTAGGTAGGGGGGAAGAAATTAGAAATAAGAAAATGTATTTCTGTCCGTCCGTCGATAATGTACCTACCTATCTAGCTACCTACCTATATGTATGTCCGTCCGTACGAACCATCTATCTACCAACTACCTATCTACCTACCTACCCCAAACCTCACCACTACCTACTTACCTACCCATCTACCTAACCTACCTACCCAACAACCCTACCTACCTACCTTCCTACCTACAGCGTGGCAGTTAGAAGTTAGACGTCAGAAGTAAGAAGTTAGAAGTGAGCAGTTAGAAATAAGAAAATGTATGTACGCACGTACCCCCAACCTACCTACCTACCCACGACCGGTCACCGACCTGACCGATCGAACCACCCACCCACCCATCTGTCTACTTGCCTACCTACCTTTAACGTGGATTTTAGAATTTAGAAGTAAGACGTTAGAAGATAGAAGTAGGAAGAAGGAAGTTAGAGTTAGAAGTTGGAAATGCGATTTTAGAAGTTAGAAATGTCTGACCGACCGAACGACCGACCGACCTAAACCGCCCCAACACACATACACACGCAAACAACGTGGAATTTAGAAGCTGGAAAAAAAAGGATTTAGACGTGAGAATTTCGAAGTTAGTAATAAGAAGTTACAAGTAAGAAGTTAGAAATGTCTTTCGTACAAAAGGCTTCTTTCAAATGACAATTTGAATTTGTCGTGTGCATATATTCGCCTTAAGGGAAATGGGGACACCTGGCACATTTTTTTCCGTCATTTTTTAAAGGGAAACAACTATTCTGACTTCCTGTTCGCTTTTCTATAAGCCCTGTCGAACTGAAAATGGGATCAACTATTAAAGGAAAGAATTTGCTGCTCTGCAGCAAATTCTTTCCTTTAAGAGTTGACCCCTATTTGCATGGAAGACAAAAATACTTTGCAGGAGTTGCCTCCCCTGAAGGTGTTCCCATTCCCCTTAAATGACAACTTACCCATTGCAGTAGAGTTCGAAGCCATTATAATCACTGAAGATAACAATGCCAAAATGGAACTGACTCGGTATGGCATTATGAACATGCATGTAGCATAAAGTTTAGCGAGTTTGACTTTCACCTACACTACAATCTTTAATTTTGAGTTCAGAGTAATATTATACTTTTTCTAAATGTTTGACAAGAAATATTAATAAAGGCTGATGTCATATGTAAAATTTGGGGATTTTTAAATGTAACGAAATAATATAAAATGATAGAAATAGGCCAGCAAATAAGAAAAGGGTTCTTATTCGAAAAGCGATCAGCAAAGGCTCTTGCGAGCCTGCGCGTACGCGCTATCAGCAAAGGCTCTAGCAAGCCTGAGCTTACGTGCAATCAGCAAAAGCTCTAGCGAGCCTTCGTGTATGTGCAATCAGCAAAGGCTCTAGCGAGCCTGCGCGTATGCGCAATCAGCAAAGGCTTTAGCGAGTCTGTGCACACGCGCAATCAGTGAAGGCTCTGGCGAGCCTGCGCATACGTGCAATCAGCACAGGCTCGCTAGAGCCTGCACGTACATGCAATCAGCAAAGGCTCTTGTGAGCCTGCGCGTACGTGCAATCAGCAAAGGCTCTTGCCAGCCTGTGCGTACATGCAATCAGCAAAGGCTCTTGCCAGCCTGTGCGTACGTGCAATCAGCAAAGGCTCTTGCCAGCGCGTACGTGCAATCAGCAAATGCTCTTGCGAGCCTGCGCGTACGTGCAATCGGCAAAGGCTCTTGTGAGCCTGCACGTACGTGCAATCAAGAAAAGTTCTAGCCAGCCAGCGCGTACGTGCAATCAGCAAATGCTCTTGCGAGCCTGCGCGTACGTGCAATCGGCAAAGGCTCTTGTGAGCCTGCACGTACGTACAATCACGAAAAGCTCTAGCCAGCCAGCGCGTACGTGCAATCAGCAAATGCTCTTGCGAGCCTGCGCGTACGTGCAATCAGCAAATGCTTTTGCGAGCCTGCGCATACGTGCAATCAGCAAAGGCTCTTGCCAGCCAGCGCGTACGTGCAATCAGCAAATGCTCTAGCGAGCCTAAAAGTACGATCAGCAAAGGCTCTTGCCAGCCAGCGCGTACGTGTAATCAGCAAATGCTCTTGCGAGCATGCGCGTACGTGCAATCGGCAAAGGCTCTTGTGAGCCTGCACGTACGTGCAATCAGCAAAAGCACTTGCGAACCTGCGCGTACAAGCAATCAGCAAAGGCTCTAGCGAGCCTGCGCGTTCGTGCAATCAGCAAAGCCTGTAGCGAGCCTGCTCACACGCACAATTAGCAAAGGCTCTATCGAGCATTCGCTCACGTGCAATCAACAAAGGCTCTAGCGAGCCTGCGCGTACTTGCAATCATCAAAGGCTCTAGCAAGCCTGCGCGTACGTGTAATCAGCAAAGGCTCTAGCGAGCCTGCGCGTATGCGCAATCAGCAAAGGCTCTAGCGACCCTGCACATACGTGCAATCAGCAAAGGCTCTATCGAGCCTGCGCGTATGTACAATTAGCAAAGGCTTTATCGAGCCTTCGCTCACGTGCAATCAGCAAAGGCTCTAGCGAGCCTGCGCATACTTGCAATCAGCAAAGGCTCTAGCAAGCCTGCGCGTACGTGCAATCAGCAAAGGCTCTAGCGAGCCTGCACGTATGCGCAATCAGCAAAGGCTCTAGTGACCCTGCGCGTACGTGCAATCAGCAAAGCCTCTAGCGAGCCTGCTAACACGTGCAATCAGCAAAGGCTCTATCAAGCCTGCGCGTACGCACAATTAACAAAGGCTCTATCAAGCCTTCGCTCACGTGCAATCAGCAAAGGCTCTAGCGAGCCTGCACGTACTTGCAATCAGCAAAGGCTCTAGCAAGCCTTCGCGTACGTGCAATTAGCAAAGGCTCTAGCGAGCCTGCGCGTATGCGCAATCAGCAAAGGCTCTAGCGACCCTGCGCATATGTGCAATCAGCAAAGGCTTTAGCGAGCCTGCGCGTACGTGCAGTCAGCAAAGGCTCTAGCGCTTCTGCGTGGACGCGCAATCAGCAAAGGCTCTAGCGAGCCTGCGCGTACGCGCAATCAGCAAAAGCTCTAGCGAACCTCTAGTGCGCGCAATCAGCAAAGGTTCTAGCTAGCCTGCACGTACGCGCAGTCTTGCCAGAACCTTTGCTAATCGCCGACTTAAACCCCACTTTTATATAGTAAAAATGGGGTTTACTGAGGTAAATATTATTGGTCTTATTTCTGCTCTAACGGGTGCCCACAAGCCATGATGTAGCTTATACTAATTTATTTTAGTTCGATTGCGATGAAAGCTCCAAGCTTATTGAATCGCTCTCGAACACTCATTCCGGATGAAATCACGCGCGCGCGAGAGAGAGAGGCAGCGACTTTTACACCACTACTACCACTTTACACCTGGGTTCGGGTGGGGCTTTGTCATAACGTGTCTTGCCCAAGGATACACCTCGCCTCCGGTGGCCGGATTCGATTCGAACCCACAACATTTCGATCATAAGTCGAACGCGCTAACCACTGAGCTATCGAGGGTGACAAACCCATGATTTGAGCAGATTATGAAAAATATCAGTAATTTTTATCAGAAAAATTTTAATTTTTTATTTTTATTTTATTTCATTTTATTTTATTTTATTTTTTTTATCTATTGATTTTGTGTTAAAATTTTTAACATATTTCATTATAATAAGCATGTTTTCCTAATGGTACCACCGCATATAAAGAACATAAACTGGAGACTGACAAGGGCTCTTTTCTTTTGGATCGGTTAAAAATATAATAGGTTTTGTTTCAGCGTCTTTTTTTACATATGTGATCGGTGTCTGAACCTGAAACCCCGATTATATTAAAGATTATGCATTTTTGACGTTTTTGATGTGTTACTCATAACATGTGACATTATACTTCATCAGAGGTAGCTGGCAATCAGGATCGCAGGTTCGATACCTGCCTGGTTGGAAATATTCTTTCTTTGAGCTTCTCTTCTCTACGGCAACACTTTCCTTTCGACGATTCAAGAAGGACAGTTGTCAGTTTGGGGCAAAAAGCGCGCACTGTCCTGGTTAATAAGCCAAGGAAAGGTTTGTCTAGATAAAATAGAAGTGAAGGCAATGATCAGGAATCGAGTCAATTACCTCAACATCCCGTCCAAGACATCAAAGGGAAAGAAACACTAACGTAAAACAACATCATGACATGTAGAAAGTATAAAGGAAAGTTACTTCCCCACAAAATGGACAAAGTCAGCCTCGATAGCGCAGTGGTTAGCGCGTTCGACTCATAATCGAGAGGTTGTGCGTTCGAATCCGCCACCGGCCGGTATCGAGGTGTGTCCTTGGGCAAGACACGTAATGACACTGCCCCACTCCACCCAGGTGTAAATGGGTAGCAGTGGTCTAAAAGCCACTGCCCCTCTCTCTCGCGCGTGAAAACACCCGGAATGAGTGTTCGAGAGCGATTCAATAAGCTGAAAGCTTTCATCGCAATCGAACTAAAATAAATAAGTATAAACTAAAATGCACAAACGGTTATCCAAATCAATACAATGATTAAAAGGCGAACTTTAAATTTGGCATTAGTAAGTGTTTTCATTCTCATTACGAAAACACGCCTTTACAAATACATTGTAAATTTTACCACCGAAAAAATGAAAATTTTCAGATGAAACATTTCGATATTCTTCTAATTTCTGCTCTAAACATAGATTGTGGATACCCGTTAGAACCGCCTCAACGAGGCGGTTCTAACGAGTACCCACAATGTATATCTTTGAGCAGTAATAATAAAAAAATGTATACCCCTGCAAACCCCAGTTTTACAATATAAAATGGGGTTCGAGGGGGTCAAAATCATGTAGGCATGTTTTCGTGATGAAACCAAATAAACAAGCTTCATCATTGGAGATATTTGAATACCACACCCAAGTGCTATATAGAGATCATCATATGACATTTTTCAGATCATACCCCATATCAGCCCTCGGGTCGAATCATAATCTATTTATCATATATTTCCCAACATTCGTTCTTTTCATTATGATAACTCGCCCGTACGACATAGTGCATTTTTCACATCTCCAAAATTGCTACTTTTCTGATGAAAATCCTTCATATTTTTCTTATGAATGCTCAAGATATAGGTTGTTGGTGCTCGTTAGAACCGCCTTATTGAGGCGGTTGTAACGAGTACCCACAACCTATGTCTTGGAGCAGAAATAAGAAAAATAATGAAAACCCTCGTAAACCCCAGTTTTCTCTATATAAAAGGGGGTTTAGGGGGGTCTTCACTTCATGGACTTGTTCACGTGATGTATAAGAAAAAATCGAGGTATGGTTCAATTTTTAAAAGCGCTTCTTAAAACAAAGCAAATTTTTGTTGAATATCAAAGCGATAGTTGGCTTTGTTTATACTTTTCCTAAAGACAAGAAATTTCTGTGTGTATTCGTATTTGATCACAACAAACCACAGTGAAAATTTGCTATTAAGACCACCTAAAATTAAGATTAATTTTGCTTTAGAAAGCTTAGAAGCCTCCGTGGTGTAGTGGTTACGCTACTCGCCTTGTAAACCAGGGGTCGCAGGATCGATACCGGGCTTCTCCAGACTTTCGGATCAGTCTATAAACCGAGGTCCCGTCTCCGTATGACCTTAGCTGTTGTTGGGACGTTAAACTCAAACACTCACTCACTCATTCTTTTTAGAAAGCTTATTGAGTAGGCTGCAGTTATTCTTTCTAAGTATTTTCTGCATACACTGTCCTTTGGTGGGAGACCACCTTTGGAACCTGCAAAAGGGGTCTTAAAGACCACTTTTGAACAATCCCAAAGGTGGCCTTAATATAGGAATTTTACTGTATAAACAAGGTTAAACGTGAGAAATGCATTTACACGGCAGAGGTCAGAATGTAACTTCTGATCAGGATCTTCACTATTGGCAAAAAATTATCGTGTGAAAGGAAGACAGCCGCGTGTTCCGAAGATTGTGACGTCAAAAGTTTTAAAGGGTGTGTGATATGGCTTTTGGGGTGTGAAATGGGCATGTGATACGGCATCACGTGCTAATACCTCAGCGAACTTGATACGCGCACGGATTTCACGTCGTATCGCATGTTCAAAAATCAAGTATTTCATAGTAAATATATGGGACCCGTCAAGCGATTTTGGTACTTATCGCCTATGCGAGCAGCGAAGGTTCAGGCGAGCCTGCGCATCCGCGCAGTCTCGCCAGAACCTTCGCTGCTCGCTCATACAAGCAGTGAATCAAGAGGAACCTCCAGACAGAAAGCCATATCCCTGGCCCCTCTGAATGGCTGGGCATGCGCAGTTAAAATTTGTCATGACGGAATGCTCGAAGACACAAATTCGCTTGGCGGGGCTCATATGATGATCTGCTTTCTTTCCTGATTCTAACGGGTCTGTCACGCGTTACTGGGCTTTGTAGCCAATAGACGGATCTAATGTTTTGACCTGTGAATTTGTTTACATTTCACTGCGCATGCGCCAGTTACCTCCCCTGTAGAGTACCTCTTTTATCTGGTTGGCAAAACATGACTGTTTCCGTATAGTGTCAATGAGAATTTCGAATATGTATCATGCAATTAAAGTCCTTTCTCCTCCACAAAATTAACTGATCCTTGTCATTTTGTGTTTTTGAAGTCATAATGAAATGATATAGAACTAGTCTCTTCTGACATTTTATCGCACATTTTGTTGCCTAAAAAGCGTTATAAAACTACCCATCATCATACCAAAACGTAGTGGATGCGCCTTATTTAACAAATGGACATAAGACTAAAGCATATATATTTTCCATCCTTTCTACGACAAAGAAGCAGTTTAATGTCAAAAATGGTTTGAGGCCAACAGTTTTGATAGAACGACGATTTAACAATAGTAATTACAGAAAACAGCTCGTGCTTCATCAACGGTAGAGTTTGGAACAGAAAGTTTTTTGCCCACCAGATAAAACGAGACCAATGACTTTTGACCCTGTGTGACGTGATGTAGACTTGGTTGGTGCCTGATGCTCTGTCTCTGGTCGGGCTCATCGGAGTCTAACTGTTGGTTTTCTTTTGCTCCAGCATTTCAGTGGTTTCTTGCTGTCGAGTCCTCACCGTTGTCTCACCTCTGTGGTTCTTTGATTTTTGTGTTCACGGAGATCTTGCACTGATGAGTTAGTAGGCCTTCATGCGGACTGAACAAATTATTTGTCTAAATCGCGACGGAAGTAAGGGCGAGGATTGTGGCCACGTAAAATCGATTTAAGCCCCCCAGTGGAAATCTTCCACTGACCGTTCCAAGGCGGCTCTTCTGTGGCGATTTATTTATGTTGTTGTTTGTTACTTACTGTGTGTATCACTTGTGTCTTTTTGTTTTGGATGGCCATATGGCCATTTTGTGGGAAAGTAACTGTCCTTATGGCCTTCCTTTGTTTGGGTTTCCATTATGGTCTGGTCGCTTAATGTTTGTATTTCTTTCCCTTTGGTGTCTTTTATGGGTGGAGTAAGTTAATTGTATCAATTCCTGATCTTTGTTTTACTTCTACTTTGGATGTGTCTATACCGATGATTGCTGCTCTCTGAACTGTAGTAACCATTTCAAAGAAACTATCCATCTACATAATGCATATAATTACTTTTTTTCAAATCGTCAAGAAGTCTTCGTGGTGAAGTGGATAAGCCACTCGTCTCATTAAGCAGGGGTCGTGGGTTCGATTCCGGGCTTTTCCAGACTTCTGAGTCTTTAACCCTTAGTTTGCCAACGGGCCCTTTTTGGGCCCACCGTTGTACCTCTTTGAGTGCCAACGGGCCCGTTTTGGGCCCATTTTGGAAGGAAGATTTCTCGTATATTTCAAGGAGAGGGATGTCTATATTTGGTAGATTTCTGAAGATAAAACAATCTAATATAAAGTTCGTTTGTTCGTTTTATCGCACGCACACCGAGATGATTACTATTTCCGAAGAATGACACATACCCTATGCTATATTTTTCTTTTGTTTTCCCGCTTGTTGTCAAGTAACGTCATCGTTTGACGTACGGCGGCAAAATGAACGCTTACGTCGCGTCATTTAGCGGGTTGTTGTTTCAAAAGTGCGTGAAAAAGTGAACCAGTACTTTAGCAAAAATATGTATTTTCTATCGGCTGGATACGTTTTCATGGGGACAAAATGACACTACATAACTAAAGATTTAATTAGTACCTGCAATATTCGCTTCATTTCTAATTCTTCCGTAATAAAGCCAAAACGGCTTTAGAAAAACTGAGGTATTTTTATATTCGTCCGTGGTTTTTAACTTAGCGCTTTTTTTAAACTTTACTTTGAAAGTCAATGCTTCTCATATCGCTCACCGTCGAGCGGTAATTTCTCCAAACTTTGAATCATGCTTTCTGAACCAAAATAGTGTTTCATTGTTCTGAGCCTTCATATTCATCTTCAGCACAACTAACAAGTTCTTTTTTATATATAAAAATAACCAGCTATCAGATTGATGTCATACCGGACCTCCGTGGCCTAGTAGATTTGAGCGCTGGTCATTAGGTCTCTCACCGCTGTGGGCTCGAGCCTCGCTCTGGTATAACATACAGTGCATTGTTTTTTTCATATCTCAAAAACGGACATTTTTACTGATGAAAATTTGTGACATTCTTCTTAGTTTTTACAACAAACATAGATGTTTGGTGCTCATTAGAACTGCCCATTGAACCTGCACCAGAAATTCATGCTCTCGATAGTATCGAATCACTGAGGCAGTTCGAAGGAGCACAAATAGACCATGCACTCGTTGGCACCACATCATTGATGCAGTTCGATGGAGCATCAAGCGTATATGCACTCATTAGTGGCACATCAATGAGGCAGTTCGAACGAGCATCATGAATCTATGTTATCTTGTATAAACTTCTTGGACGAAATATGCAGTGCCATCCTTAATTTAAATCATTTCTATTTGTTTGAGGTTTAACATCCCCGTCAACACTATACAGGTCATTTTTGACACATTGGTTCCAATGTTATGGGACTTATACTCGACATTTGGATGAAATGACTTCTCAAGCCCTGCAAACCAATGAAACCAAAAGGGTTTATATGCACGGACGGTCAGATTCGAACCACTTCGCCAGGGCAGGCTTTGACCCCAGTATTCATGTGCGGTCGGTTTCAGCTTTGCGTGGAAGCATCATGCAGCCCAATCTATTAATTTCTTCGAGCCCCGATGGCATTGAAGACAAACAAAATGTGTGTAAGAACCCCACAAATAGCAGTAGTAAATGCTTCCGTTCATTGATCATATGTATGGGATTTGCGTGCAGTGAGAAAAATTATTGCAATAAATAGGCTCTTACTTTAGTATCATTCGACTGATGTTTATCCGTGTAGTATGGTCTTTGTTGCGCACGATGCAACCTTATATTGTTTCATTTTCTTATTTTATTTTTATGTGTTATTGTCGCTATTTAGGATAACCCCTGCTTACATTTTATGCCTAGAGAGTTTGGCTAGAGATATTTGCGAGTGAGTAATTGTGTTTGAGTATTAGGTCCCACCAACAGCTAATGTCATACGGGGACGGGACCTCGGTTTAAAGACTCGTCAGAAGCCCGGGATCGAACGAACGATCCCTGGTTTATGAGGCGAGTAGCATATCCGCTTCTATAGATTTTGTTGAATCCTAATTTCACTCAACATTTCTGAAACTCAGAAAAGGACGAAATTAATTTTTCGTGTAATCTGCGGGTTTCAGATTTAAATCGATATAAACAAATAAGATCTGACCTGAATCATCGCTGTCCGGCACATAGAAACTTTCTATGCAACGCATAGGCTGATCGGAGTCTTCCTTGATCGTACCGACAATTCTGTTTTGTTATATGGTGACAAAGTGGTGAAAAATGATTACCAGATCCGACAGTCACTCTTCGAACTCGATACGATTGTTCAGAGGAATGCAAGGTCCGAATAAAGTTCAGATTTGAGAAGGACATTTATTATTTTCTCCATTGTAGCTGGGAACTTATTCCGTAGATATTAATGAGAAAGTCCGTTGCTATAAAGATGGTGTATATAATATTCTGTGGTCCTCTGTTTCGAAAAGAAGTCGGTCAGGAGTGCGCTTCATTTGCTTATATGCGCCTGTGAGGCCAACATAAAAATATAATTATTGCAACCATGAATGAAACAAACAACTCAGCAAAAAGCTATTGTCTCAAGGGCAACAATTTTATATCTTTATTCCTTTCTTTCTACTTCATTATGATAAGTCTATTTTCTTATTTTACATTTTTCACAAAAGCAAACATTGTTTTGTCGTGTTCAAACCCTAAGAAAAAAAAAGGACAGCATCCAAAGATGCATTTCTGCGTCTTTGATAACTGCATTTACACTCAGTGATGTGTGATGTAAAGTGCGTTTGGTCTCTCAAAACAGGTGTACAAAGCACTGCCATCCCATTCGTTACTTGATAATGTGAAAATAACCAGTGCTTCAGCTGAAGTGCACGACCCGCCGGATGCTTTTAGCTTTTTGAGTGTTATCATATATGGGTATGGCGGCCATTTTGGTCATGTGACCTGGACCTAAAACGGTTCCCCAAATAAGTGCGCCTTATCGTAAGGAGCAAAAATATATCTTATACTTTAGTACTGTATTCTGAATCGTTGGCAGGATAAAATGCATTCTCACATTTTCCAGTAAAAAAGCATATGTGTCAAAGTTTGACCTACGCACAAAGAAGGTCAAGGTCAACCAAGGGTCACCATTTTAGCAATTTATGATGGGCCTACGTCCCAGATGCCATTTATCAAGTTTCGTGGAAATCTGCCCAGTGGTTCTGGAGAAGACTATTTTGAAGGGTTCTTACCATATATGGCTTGGCGGCCATTTTGGTAATGTGACCTGGACCCCATGAACAAATTTTGGTTTCCTCCATCCCATAGAAGCTCCATATGAAATTTGACTTCAATCGGCCCAACGGTTTCCGAGGAGAAGCAGTTCGAAAATTTTCACATTTTTCGCCTCGGCGAGGCTATACTAAATGGAATGTAATATTTCGCAAGTTCATTGGTTAGATCTCATTGATATTTATCAGTATGCCAAAAATTGTTTAAATATTCCAAGCGGTTAAGTCACTATCACCAATTTTCACAAACAGGTTACGGACGGACAGACAGACAGACCATATATGGCTTGGCGGCCATTTTGGTCATGTGACCTGGACCCCATGAGAAAATTCTGGTTAGCCCCATCCCATAGAGGCTCCATATGAAATTTGACTTCGATCGGCCAAACGGTTTCCGAGGAGACGCAGTTCGAAAATTTTCACATTTTTAGCCTCGGCGAGGCTATACTACATGGAATGTAAGATTTCGCAAGTTCATTGGTTAAATCTCATTGATATCTATCAGTATGCCAAAAATTGTTTAAATATTCCAAGCGGTTAAGTCACTATCACCAATTTTCACTAACGGGTTACGGATTTTTCGCCTCGTTGAGGCTATACTAAACGGAATGTAATATTTCGCAAGTTCATTGGTTAGATCTCATTGATATCTATCAGTATGCCAAAAATTGTTTAAATATTCCAAGCGGTTAAGTCACTTTCACCAATTTTCACAAACGGGTTACGGACGGACAGACAGACAGACCATATATGGCTTGGCGGCCATTTTGGTCATGTGACCAGGACCCCATGAGCGAATTTTGGTTTCCCCCATCCCATAGAGGCTCCATATGAAATTTGACTTCAATCGGCCCAACGGTTTCCGAGGAGAAGCAGTTCGAAAATTTTCACATTTTTCGCCTCGGCGAGGCTATACTAAATGGAATGTAATATTTCACAAGTTCATTGGTTAGATCTCATTGATATCTATCAGTATGCCAAAAATTGTTTAAATATTCCAAGTGGTTAAGTCACTATCACCAATTTTCACAAACGAGTTACGGACGGACAGACAGACAATATATTGCTTGGCGGCCATTTTGGTCATGTGACCTGCACCCCATGAGCAAAGTTTGGTTTCCCCCATCCCACAGAGGCTCCATATGAAATTTGACTTCAATCGGCCAAACGGTTTCCGAGGAGAAGCAGTTCGAAAATTTTCACATTTTTCGCCTCGGCGAGGCTATACTAAATGGAATGTAATATTTCTCAAGTTCATTGGTTAGATCTCATTGATATCTATCAGTATGCCAAAAAATGTTTAAATATTCCAAGCGGTTAAGTCACATAACCAATTTTCACAAACGGGTTACGGATTTTTCGCCTCGGCGAGGCTATACTAAATGGAATGTAATATTTCGCAAGTTCATTGGTTAGATCTCATTGATATCTATCAGTATGCCAAAAATTGTTTAAATATTCCAAGCGGTTAAGTCACTATCACCAATTTTCACAAACGGGTTTCGGACGGACAGACAGACAGACCATATATGGCTTCTCGGCCATTGTGGTCATGTGACCTGGACCCCATGAGCAAATTTTGGTTTCCCCCATCCCATAGAGGCTCCATATGAAATTTGACTTCAATCGGCCCAACGGTTTTTGAGGAGAAGCAGTTCGAAAATTTTCACATTTTTCGCCTCGGCGAGGCTATACTAAATGGAATGTAATATTTCGCAAGTTCATTGGTTAGATCTCATTGATATCTATCAGTATGCCAAAAATTGTTTAAATATTCCAAGCGGTTAAGTCACTATCACAAATTTTCACAAACGGGTTACGGACGGACAGACAGACTGACAGAATGACAGATTGACCGATTGACCGAATGACAGAATGACACGGTGATTTTAGGGCACTTACAAAATCAACCGACTTCAGATGGTCGCTTTTTCTGCGGGTCGTGCAATTCTTGTATAATCCATAATAGAAGTGCAACATATATATGCAAAACGCCGGATAATTTTTGAAAGACCACGCGGGAAATAAATGAACGTCATCTGGATAACGTCGCGTTCAGTTTGGTTCCACTGACGTTGCTAAGACTGGTATACAAGACGCAGTGTAACGTTGTACGTTTGGCACTTTCCAGTAAATGACGTTGGCACTCAAAAGGTTAAACTAAGGTCCCGTCTCCGTATGACCTTAGCTGTTGATGGGACGTAAAACTCAAACACTCGCTCACTACAAATCATCCATTACGAAAACATACCTATACAAATACATTGTAAACTTTTACCTCCGAAAAATCGATTTTTAGATGAAAAATTTTGATATTTTTCTTATTTCTGCTCAAAATATAGATTTTGGGTACTCGTTAGAACCGCCTCATCGAAGATTTTGGGTACTCGTTAGAACCGCCTCATCGAGGCGGTTCTAAAGAGAACCCAAAATCTATATTTTCGAGGCGGTTCTAACGAGTACCCAAAATGTATATTTTGAGCAGAAATAAGAAAAATAAGCTTTACCCCTGTAAACCCCAGTTTTACTATATAAAAGTAGGGTTCTTGCATAAATACCTTTGCGCATGGCTGTTTGAAGCCATGGACCGAAATGGACCAAAAGCTTTGCTCAAACAGCAAAAACCATGTTCAAATCATGAAATTCGCGTGCTGTTTGAACATGGATTTTGAGCTTTTGATATCACAAGACGGGCCTTGCTTTGTTTACGTTACGTTGAGCGACGTAACGTTATCGCCCTGAACGTAGCGTTTGAGGGTTCTATGATGACGTCACTGCATGACAGCGTCATTGTAAACAACATTCTGAACTGGCCGCCATTTTGGTTTACCTGTCGCATTTGAAGAGTTTATATGGAATTTATATGGCGCTTTTGGGAGTTTTCGTCAAAATATGCTGTCGGAATCGTAAGTTATGCAAGAACAACGATCATCTATGGTTATTTCATTACATCCCTTGGAAGATATTTGAACATTCGGCCTTGCGGCCTCTAGTTCAAACAGCTTCCTCGGGACCCGGCGAATGTTAATGCATGAAAAACCATTGTTGATCCCTATATTCACAAGACCTAGCCTACCATTAGCACCACGAGGAACAGGGAAGGAGCATAACAACATCGATAAACCACATCATGTAGGCGCAATTGTGTTAATACAAAATTTAGCACAAGCTGGAAACATGATAAATCTCCATTCTAATAAGAGAATAAAGGGGTTTGAACCCTTTTTTGAGAAGTTGGAAGAACTTTTTTTCTCTTCAGCTTTCTCACGCGTTCAAAAACCAAAACTAGGAACGTTTCCGCCGAAAAACACGACAAAAACCAAGATAAAAACTCAAACTTAGTTTTCATCTAAATTTATTGCATAAATTCTGGTTCCGCACGATATTAACACCCATGTTTTAACGCGGACAATTCCATGTATTAACAAGGCAATTCTCGTGTTGTTGATGACCTGTGACGTTGCTTGAATAATGCGTATTCCGGGCCGTAAAATTATTCCGCTACGTAGCAACTGCACTACCTGTCAACAAACGAAAACAATGGACGCGCCCTTTTGGCCTAAAATCGGTCAAACAGCGACTTTTTCTGGCAAAACAGAGGACGAGAAATTTTCTGTTACAGATATTAGGGATGAATATCCCACAAAAATATATGTTATTCGCTCAAAGACGGACGGGGAAATATTAAGGGCTCACAGACATGAGCTGAACCTTCTGAGAGACGTTTCTACGATTGAACGAGCAGATGGAAAACCAGAAAATTTCAGGGAACTTGTTCAATCAAATTATGGTAGGTATTTCAAGTAAGCACAAAATTTGTGCAAAGATGCATGCATACCCCTCCAATTTAATACATCGCCAAAACATCCAATGGTTAACCCAGAATGAAACCAAAGATAAAACATGTCTTCTAGCATTAGAGCCAAGTGCACGTACCACTGAGCTATCAGGCTCCTTCAAACAAATAATGGCAGGTATATCAAGTAAGCACAAAATTTGTGTAAAGATGCATGCATACCCCCAGCAATTACACGAAGAAAACATACAATGGATAAGCTAGGAATGAAACAAATGGTTCTTTCTTCCATTTCACCTTAACCCCAGAAGGGGACACAGACAGTGTACATTATATACACTCCTGGTTTTGCAGGATGAAAGCCTACAGAGTAATCATGTAATTACAGTAGGGGCCATTATCCTCCACAGGGGATTTCAAGTTAACATCCCGATCCGAAGGACGGTGCACTTAATGACACCCCTGCAAATGATGCCAATGGAAGGTGTTCGGACGCCGAAACCTTATCGCCACTGCCAGGGATCAAACCGGGGGCCTCTAGCATCAGTGGCAAGTGCAGTAAACACGGAGCTATCATTGTTCTATATTTTTATAGAAAAAAAAAGCATTGCTTCTACACACAATTCATTTTGCCTCTAGTGTGAAAAGTAATCGAGTTAAAGTAAATACAGTAAAATTCCGCTATTAAGACCATCAGAAATGAACCCTAATTCTGCTTTAAAAAGCTTATTCTGAAGGGTGCAGTAATTCTTTCTTCGCATTTCCTGCACGCAATGTGCTCTGGTCAGGGACCACCTGTGGAACTGGTCAAAAGTGAGTGGTCTTACAGACCCAAGGTGGTCTTAATATAGGATTTTTACTGTACCTGGCCCATGCCTATCGGGGCTAGAAAAATAGATTGGGCATCACAGTGCTTCGGGGTAGAGCTGAAACTGATCGCACATGAGTACTTATTAACCGATTAGACAGATTAAGCCTGCCCAGGCAATTAGTTGCGAGTCAGTCCATCCCGTGCATATAATATTTCGTAGGGCGGCAGAATTTGAGATGTCATTTTATCACAAAATGGGGATCAAACATAGATTTTCATGCATTAGCATTCGCTAGGTCCCGAGAAAGGTGTTGAAAACCGAGGCCGCAGGCCGAGGTCTTCAACACCTTCCGAGGGACCTAGCGAATGTTAATGCATTGAAAACCATGTTAGATCGCTATTATTGCATAAATTCAAAGGATTTTAAGGAAAATCTGCAGGTAAAAGTCCCACAAAATTGGAAGCAGTGTCTCCAAAATGTATTAAATAGTATTAACAGGATGTTAAACCACAAACAAATAAAACATAGTAAAACCTACTGTTGTCGGAGGATAAGTAGACAGTGACGTAAAAGAGTATACCACCACAGGTAGGTGTGTCACGTTGCACCGTTATCATTAACATACCCGTCATTGGCTGGCAAGACAGACTATACCGTTGTAATTATCATTAACGAAGCGTCGTTACCTTTTGACAACAGTGGACAATGCTTAATAACAAAAACATTCGCTGACGTCACTTTTAACTTATATTCCCACAACAGTAGTATACTTGTTTTACTATATGCCATAATTCAAAACAATGTAAATATCCAATATACTTGTTTTACAATATGCCATACCCCCGGTCCACAAGGCATATTGTAAAATTTGACTGATCTCTGTCTATTACAATGGCATATAATAAAACTGGACTGGACCTTTGATGTTGCGGGTTGATTGTTTGTTTGATTTGAGGTTTAACGTCCCCGTCAACACTGTAAAGGTCATTTTGGAGACGTTGCTTCAAATTTTGTGGGACTTTTACCCGACATTGAGATGAAATGACATCTCAAGCCCTGTCGCCCAATGAAACCAATAGGGTTTATTAGCATGGACGGTCCGCCTCGCACCGCGGTTCCTGGACAGGCTTAGATCCTCTAAGCGGTTTACCAGTACTAGTGAGCGGGCCGGATTCAGCTTTGCGTGGAAGCATCATGCAGCCCATATATTTCTTCAAGCCCCTATGGGCGGGGGCCGAATGTTGCGGGTTGAACAAACAGACAAAGGTTTAATGTGGTTGAACAAACAGACAAAGGTTTAATGTTGACATACCAAGAATCGAAAGTGTAGTAAATTTTGGGAATTACTTAAAGTAATCAAAGGGAGCGAAATACATGTTCTTCGGTTTGAGGGACACCAATCATTCTTTCATTTTTTCCAGTATTAGTTTTGAATGTTTTGAAAGTATGTTTGTTTGTCCAGCCATCAACATCTGCACAAATGCTGCTGAGCAAACACGAACATTGTAGTTTTTTTTTAATATTTATTTCCTATGGATAAAACAGATATAAATGTCTTGTTTTTCGTTTTCACAGTGTATCACCTTCATACATACATACATATCATTTAATATGGCAATTGTAAAGAAAAATAATACAAGTACATATACAATAAGGTTTAAGAAAAAAGAATAGCTGTGTTTCCGCTACACCTGACTGACCCTGCTTCAGATCCCCGATTGTACTATTTTTATCAATAAAAGAACAAAATAAAAATTAAAACCCCGACCCTACCATTTTCAATTTCCGACCCTACCAAGTGTTGTCTTTGCATTTTCCCATAGTAATTTGACGTTTTAAGTACATTTTTGTAGTTTTTCGCATTTAATACCTCTACATTGGAGACAATTTGCATGAAATGTCAAATCCTGTTATCAGGGAAAAATATCAAATGTTAAAAATTAAATATGTTCATCAGAAGTGCGGCAGGCAACATTTTAAATTTTTTTGTTGAAATTAATGCTCAACATTAAATGCATTATAAACAATTCACAAGAAATGGCGAGCCTGAAATAGAGCCTGAAATGCACTGTAAATAAGACATGTATGCTGGAGTTGTTATCAGAGCTTAAAGGGGTATGATTTTCTGCAGAGAGTTGTGAATTGAGATTTTAAATTTACAAGACATTAGTCAAAATGTCCTGGACAGGTCAAATAATAAAAAAGTGAAATTCCCATAATAAAGACCAACTGTTACTGTTCAAAAGTGGTATTTAATTATGTTCTATAAAAGGGTTATCCTTTGGAAGCAAGGAATACACCACATAACTCAAAATATGGAGTGTACATGTTTTCTTGGCCAGACTAGCTAGTTTCGGCCAATTAGGCCTCATCAGTGACCCCCAGATATTTTCAAAATTCTACAATGGAATCAATGATCACAAAGGACAAGAAAATATAATCTACACTATGATGTAGGGCAGGGAGACGTTTTACCGCCGCCACACATTCCCACACACCAGCTGTAGTGAAGTTAAATATGTTCTATAAAAGGGTTATCCTTTTGGAAGCAAGGAATACACCACAGAACTAAAATATATGGAGTGTACATGTTTTCTTGGCCAGACTAGCTCGTTTCGGCCAATTAGGCCTCATCAGTGACCCTCAGATATTTTAGAACTAAAAAATATGGAGTGTACATGTTTTCTGGGCCAGACTAGCTAGTTTCGGCCACTTTGAACAGTCTTAAAGATGGACTGCCGAAACAAGATATTTAATTTAGAAAAAACAAAACAAATGAACCCAACACTTTGTAAATATACTTTTAAAAGAATAACTTGTTATAATTATAGGTGGTCTTACCAGCAGAATTTCACTGTATCTGTTTGTTCTGGGCAGTATCTGACAATTTCCACAGGCCTCGACAATGTATCTTGACTAAGTAACGTTTCAACTATGGGAGTCCACGAGACTGTAAAAATTTGTTCAGTAGATTTGATAAAATTTAAAAGTCCTCAGGGTGATGTTAAAACCGAGGGCAAAGCCCGAGGTTTTTAACATTACCCGAGGGACTTTGCAAACATTTTGAAGTACCGTTTCTTTTTGAGAGTACACTGTATATGCCATAATAAACTGTAGCAATATTTTATGTTTCCAATAAAAATTTTCATTTCATTGCAAAGTGCAAATAGAAATATTAATTTTCAGTTCCTACATCTGAGACCAATCTGCAAGAAACATCTCTGACTATTGAAGATCTCTTGTTCAACTGGGCACAGACAGCAGACAGCACAGATATTGTAGACTTCAATATGACTCAACAATTTAACACTAACATTTTTGATGATGATCCATTTGAATACACCAACTCTGCTGAAACTAACACCTCTGCCGTAACAAACCCACCAACCTTAACCACTATTAACACATTCGAGTTAGCAGCTACCAACACAAGGCATGTAGATGAAAAAGAGGCCAGCGAGAAGTCAGATTCTGATCATGATGAAGATGACTCGACGCAATTGAAGCTGAAGTGAAACCCAAATCAACAGTTAATTCTGAAATTTGGGCTTTGAACAGATTTCATGGTACCTGAATGAACATTTTATCATACAGCCAATATAGGGATCAGACATGGTTTTTCATGCATCAACATACACAATGTCCCGAGGAAGGTGTTGAAAACCCGAGGCCGCAGGCCGAGGTTTTCAACACCTTCCGAGGGACCGAGCGAATGTTAATGCATTGAAAAACTATGTTCGATTGCCATTGCATAAAAGCGAAAAATAAATAATGCATAAAAATGAAAAATATATAATGCATGGCTGTTGATAGTGTGCGGCACGGATTTTTATGCAAAAATGTATGATAAAATGATGTAATTTTACTGTTAGTGTGTATTTTCTCACTATATGGATTTAACAAAGTTTTCTTTGCTTCAACCATATGTGCAAAGCCCCAAGGGATGTGTTTAACAATCAGGCTGAAAGCCTAGGTTTTCAACAATTTGGCCATATAGTGAATAACACTGCTTTTTATGCAATTATAGAGTGTAACTGTTAAAAAATATCGCTCTTAATCTGAAGACAGGAGTGCTAAGACCGAGAAGAACATGTTGTTTTTTTTTGTCAAAGTGTTCAATGACAGACTGTGTCAAAGATTATTTCACTCAGTCCTTTTGGATAAATTAATTTATGGGCCTCCGTGGCCTAGCAGATAAGTTACAATAGACTGATTCCTAATCATTAGGTCTCTCAACGCTGTGGGTTGTTACATGACTCGGTCATATGTGAGACGGCCAATTCTGCAATGCAAGGTCAGGTGTTTTTTCTCCTGTTACTCCGGTTTTCGGCCATGCCTGATTAACAAGCAGCTTGCTACATGCGAAAAAAACTTGAAAGGGCTGTAAGATATATTTATATACCGGTATATATGATTTATATTGCAAATAATATTAATTATTTAGGAAACCCAACCACCCACTTTAAGCTCAACATATAGGAAAGCCACCTCCCTGTCACAGCTATTTTTTTTTCTTTTTCACTTCTTCAGGGTATCAAAGTGGGGACCTCTAGCATCTGTTTTGTAAATACTCTATAAACATTTGACTAATAAAAATTGTTTGCAATTGCAACCTCTCTGGCCAAAAAAAAATGTTTTATGTATTCTGGTCAATATTTTTGTCGTCTTTCGGTATATTACATTTTTTCGAGAAATCTGAGAACATTAGTATAGTCAAGGCCAAGAGTCTGGGGTTCTGACGGAATGACAAACAGTGTAGATCCAGATCAAATGACAATCTGATCTGGATCTGCACTGTTTGCAAAGATAGGGGGTGTCATGAACAGCAGGATAATGGTTAATCGAACCTGAAAGTTTTGAATGGCCTAATCTGGTCAATCCAAATTCAGGAGTGGTTCAAGGTCTGACTACCATGTGCCAATAGCTGTTTGTGACTTAAATAATGAATTTTATATCAATAGTGTTAAATTTTTTAAGAAAAAAATGAGAAATTTCCTCATCTTTCAACCAAAAAGAAATGTTGTGGGTAGGCAAATACAAACAAGACATTCATTTATATACCTGACTCTACTAATCCGAATCTAACACTCTTTTTCAGCCTGGCAGCAGAAAAGAAAACTCAATATAGATCTAGCTGCAGTAGAATAACCTGACTTGGCAGCATATCTACGTAAATTTTATGCAGAAGTCAAAACTAAAGATTCCAAAGTGCTGAGCCCAAGCAGTCTCAGAGGCCTGAGAGCTGCTCTGCACAGAATAATTACCACTGCACCATACAGTAGACAGATAAACATTCTGACTGACAGAGAATTCTTACAAACAAATAAAATGTTTGAGGCTATGTGTAAGAATTACACGAAAAATCAAAATCCTAGACAAAAGCACCATCCCGCCATTGAAAAGGGTGATCTGAAAAGATAAGGGGTATACATTAGTAATTATAAGTCATCTCCTGAAAATCTTCTACACTGTTTCTGGTTTCTGCTTAGTTTTAATTTTGCCCGAAGAGGTAGGGAGGGGTGGCGGGAAATGACAAAAAGTACTTTTACAGTAAAGAGGGATGATGAAGGGCAAGAGTATCTCAGTATGGATCATACTGAAAGTATGAAAAACTGGCAGGGTGGAAGTTCCAGTAAAGCATGGGTTTATAGTGATGTCCGTACATATGGTTTCCAAACTGAAAATGAGAGCATAAATCTAGTTGAAGTTTACAGATTTTATATGAAAACACTTCACCCAGAATGCACTTGTCTCTTCCAGAAACCAAAAACAAAAGTATAAGAAATGGGGTCTGCAAGAGAGCAGTGTATGGTTTGATAATGTGGCAATAGGCCACAACAAAATTGGTGAATTTATGAAAAGAATTTCTGCATGTGCCCACCTGTCTAAAGTGTATACAAACCATTCAGTAAGAGCAACTTCAATCACCGTAATGTATCAAGGAGGGGTGGAGACAAAACAGATTTGCAAAGTAACAAAACACAAGTCTGAAGAGTCACTTAAGCATTATATAGATGGTCAGACGTCTTCTCAGAAGCGTCAATGTTCAAAAGTGCTGTCTTCAGTTTTGACAAATGGCTCAATCTCAGATACGATTTCAAAAACAGAACCTTAAATGCTCCCAGGTACCTCTACAGCACAAGCTGACCATGTTCCAGCAACAGTTACTACAGCTCCATCAGCATCAGGTCAAAACTCCATTCCCAAAACTGAATCAGATAGTGGCTGTAACACTCAGATCATTTCTTCGAGTCAAACAATAAGTTTCCCTTTCAGACACCCCAAGCATTCCATTTTAATGTTACTGGTGGAACATGCCATTTTCACTTCCACTATCAAAATGATCAGCAATCCTAGACAACTGAGCTCTGAAAAAGAAGACATTTGACGGCAGCACAAAACATCATCTTATAAGGTGAATGGATACATCTTCAAGGGAGGCAACTCCTGCAAAAGTATTTGTGTCTCTCATGTCCATAGGGGTCAACTCTTAAAGCAAAGAATTTTCTCCTAGGAAGCAAATTCTTTCTTTTAAGAGCATACCCCTTTTTCAGTAGGACAGGGCTTATAGAAAAGCAAAGGGGAAGTAGCAAAAGTTTTCTCCCTTTGAAAAATGGTGGAAAAATCTGCCAGGTGTTCCATTCCCCTTAAATTATTTAGTTTTTATGTAGGATGCAGCTTTAACCCTTGCCTTCCTGAACATGGATATTAGTCCCAAAAGTTTTCTCCCTTTGAAAAATGGTGGAAAATTCTGCCAGGTGTTCCATTTCCTTAAATTTATTAAGTTTTTATGTAGGATGTAGCTTTAACCATGTTAAACCTTGTCTTGCTGAACAAGGATATGCTCTATCTTTGCAAACATTGCAGATCCAGATCAGATGAAAGCCACATGACAAAAGAACTTCAGTGTTTATCAGTCATTCCATTTGTAAATGTATAAGACTAAACCATTGGTAATTCAAGTAACCTGATTGGATGAAAGTCAGAAATGGGGTTGACATATTTTATTTATGCAGCAGGACAAGGGTAAAAAAACATGTTAAAAATGTCTACATTTATCAGTTGTGCAGAGGTCTGTTATCAGTTGTTATATTTCATTAATAATTATATCCTATTTTTGGCTGCTTTTAAAATATTTTGATGCTTCCATACATTTATTTTCTATTGTTTTATAAACTTTGTTATAGTATGACGCCGTTGATAAGCAGTGGATAACGTCGTGTAATAAAAATCGTATGACCACGTGTAATAACACTTTGGCAGGATTAAGTAACATCATGACGACATCCATGTCAACCATGCATGTTTTGTTTTACAAATTGTCAAATTTAAAGGCGATAAAATCCAATTTAAAGTGGTCATATGATAAACAGAATCTTAAACTCGTGGTCATTTCATATGAAATGTATGAAACTCGCCGAAGTCTTGTTTCATACTTATGTAACTTATGTAAGCATTATGTAAGATCCTCTATTTCATGTTACTAACACTGCTTGCATATTTTGTGTTGCTTCCTAAATGTTTTTGTTTTTTCTAAACCTGGATTTTCTAAATATGGAATGTATTTGCAGAAAATAATTTCTGTCTACTACATGTATCTCGAATGGAAATGCTTAGTCCTGAAACATGTACAGAGCTGCGTCCTCTTTTATTTTTTTATTTTTTTTGGTTTTGGTCTTACGGCCCTTTCAAGATTATTTCACTCATATCGAGCCGATCGTTAATCAGAGGTGGGCGAAAACCGTAGTACCCGGAAAAAACCCACCTGACCTTCCATTGCAGAACCTGGCGTCTCACATGTGATCTACTTTTAATAACAAGATGCTTGGTACCAGTAGTTTTAAATGGCCAAGTAATTGCAGATTCCATACTTGAAGGCCAATTCCACATTAACATGTCCATGCAAAACCGCTTCTTCGGATTTATAAGAAACTGTGGTATTTGTTCTTATTTTCCGGGTGAAGTAGATTTTTGCGACTTTTCAGAACCACCTCATGAGCCATAAAGATCTATGAGAAAAATTGAGGTACAGGCCTTGTGAACATAAGAGTTTTATTAACGGGGAACCAAACTGCATTGACATTTTGATGTGATTTGTAAAATGTTGTGTTAAGCTGGAGAGCACAGAATTTATTTAATTATTAGTCTCCTTTTCTGAAAAGCCTTTTACTTTGTTATTTCCGGCATTTTTATTTTTTCACCCCAGGGACCGATTTCGGATTAACATGTCTGTGTGACAAAATGCAAAACAATTGCAAATTTATTTTTCTTATTCCAAACATAAGTTATGGGTGTTTTGTAGGACCCGCACATTACCTGCAGAATGAATCCAAATAATTTACCTGCGTAAACCCCAGTAAGATCATTAAAAAGTGGGCTTTACTGAGATGTTGATTACCTAGACTCACCTATATGCGTGATATAATGCTTGGCAATGGGGTCCATTGGAAATGAATGAAATGCTGATGTTTTCTCGGACACAGATAGAATGAGACACCGTATACATAATCTTATAATACATAGGGTGTACGTATCAGGGCCTCAGTGGCCAGATGGGTGAGAGTGCTGGCTCTTAATCATTATGTGTCTGACACCACTGATGTTAAAGTCTCGCTTGGGCCACATTTGAGGCGCCAAGTTCCTCAACGGAAGGTCGGGTGTTTTTTTTGTGAGTAGTCGGATTTTTTCGCCGCGTGTATTTTAATGATCTGGCGAAAATAAGTGAAATAATCTTGAATGTGCCGTAAACAGCCCCCCACCCCCGCCCCGCCCCCGTTTCCCCCAGAAAAATAAAAAATCTATTGTAGCGTGTACGAAGTCAAGCAACGCGGTCACCCATACAGGTACTAACCGCAATCTACGTTGCTTAACTTCGCGAATAAGCCAACCACTCTACCCGCGTCGCTAAAAGAGCCGGCACCTACAGCAAGGCTGTGGAAGTGGTATTTATCCATAACCGTTACATTTCTCCCCCTAATCTCTTGACTATGTCCCGAAGTCACACATGCCTCACAAGGCTAAACCCGAGGGCGGAGTCTATGCAACGAACCAGCGGCACTGTTTCTATCCCACCGCTGCTACCAATGTAGCGTGTACCGGGTCGTCCTCGAAGTCCAGCAACGCGGTCATCCATCCAGGTACTAACCGCAGTCTCCGTTGCTTAACATCACGAATAAGCCAACCACTCTAACCGGGTCGCTAAAAGAGCCGACTCCTACAGCAAGGTTGTAGAAGTGGTATTTATCCATAACCGTTACACTATCAACTTAACATTATTTGACCATTTGACCATTACCTGATTACTCACAGGTGTACAATACATGCACTCCATTTGATATGAATGCGTAAAATTAGGGTCGGAATCTTTAACCCAGCATGCAAATGACATTTTAACAAACACTGCATCAACGTTGATACAACACTGCTGATATGCTGTGTACCCCTGGCAGTGCCCCCCTGGGAACTGCGAAGGGAATGCATTCTGGTGCGCTAAATTTAGAGCAGAAATATGTAAAATATTAGGATTTTTTTTTTTTTTTTTTTTTTTTTGCATTTCTGGTGGAAAATTTAACCACTGTAGACATAGGGGGTGGGTGTCATATTTTTGCCCAAAATGACCAAAAAGTTTGGATAGGCTTGATATATACTGAATGGTATTGGCACAGTAGATACAGTATATATCATGCCTATCCAAACTTCTGTCCATTTTGGGCTAAAACCTGTACGTGCCGGCACCTACTGTAGGCCTAAATTGTGTAAACGACCGCCTGGATACACATTGAAATAAAATAAATTACCTTTAAAACAAATTTGACCATCCAAGAATTTGCGTCTCCCGTTTCCTAACATACTCCACAAGATTTCGCTAATGTTTCCAAACGAAGGTGATAATCATAGTAAAATGTAGCAATTGAAATAATTTTGCGGGACGTGTGTCAGCAGCCGCCATTTTGTAACAGCTGAGCCGCTGTGAATTTGATTTTGGCCCTGGAAAAGGATATTCATAAACAGGAGCACTACTCACGCGTTGTGTGTGAAGTGGTGTCCAAAATAGTACGCATATTTTATCGCATATTTTTCTTACAATCGTTTGAATTTATGCAATAATAGCGATCAAACATGGTTTTCAATGCATCAACATTCGCTAGGTCCCTCGGAAGGTGTTGAAAACCTCAGCCTGCGGCCTTGGTTTTCAACACCTTCCTCGGGACTTAGCGAATGTTAATGCATGAAAAACCATGTTTGATCCCTATAGTAAAACGAGAGGGCTATGATGGATCGCTCAGCTGAGTCCAAATATTTCATAGCTTACGGAAGCAAAGTAGAAGTAAAACAAAGATCAGGAATTGATACAATTAGCTTACTCCACCTATAAAAGACACCAAAGGGAAAGAAATACAAACATTAAGCGACCAGACCATAATGGAAACCTAAACAAAGGAAGGCCATAAGGACAGTTACTTTCCCACAAAATGGCCATATGGCCATCCAAAACTAAAAGACACAAGTGATACACACAGTAAGTAACAAACAACAACATAAATAAATCGCCACAGAAGAGCCGCCTTGGAACGGCCAGTGGAAGATTTCCACTGGGGGGCTTAAATCGATTTTACGTGGCCACAATCCTCGCCCTTACTTCCGTCGCGATTTAGACAAATAATTTGTTCAGTCCGCATGAAGGCCTCCTAACCCATCAGTGCAACATCTCCGTGAACACAAAAAAATCAAAGAACCACAAAGGTGAGACCACGGTGAGGACTCGACAGCAAGAAACCACTGAAATGTTGGACCAAAAGAAAACCAACAGTTAGACTCCGATGAGCCCGACCAGAGACAGAGCAGTCTCCAGGCCGAGGTCAATTTTTTTCGTTAAAGCTCGAGTTGGAAGCCCTTGCCAAAAAGAACTTACACGCAAAATATGAAGATTCTATCTCAAAGGGTTCTAAAGAAAAAGTAGGTCACAGGTCAAGGTTACAGGTCAAAATACTTTTTTGTGTGAGTGGAAGCCCTTATAAAAAGAATATGCCAAATATGAAGGCTCTAGCTGCAATGGTTCAAAAATAACGACAAAGTAGGTAATTGGTCAAGGAAACAGTTTATTTTTCATATAAGTGGGAGCTCTTGTCACAAGGAACCTATATGCCATATTTGAAGGCTCTTTCTCATAAGGTTTAAAAGTTAGCTTAAGGTAAAACAGGTCAAGGTCACAGGCCAAAATTTTTATATGGGTGTGGAGCCTTTGTCACAAGAAATCTACATGGCAGCAATAAAGGTTCTATCTCAAACGGTTCAGATGTTATGAAAAAAGGTCTCAGATCAAGATCAAGGTCAATATTAATGTGTTAGTTGGAAGCCCTCGTCACAAATCACATGTCAACGTCCCGCGTCAAAATTTCTGTATGGGTGGGTAGCTCTTGTCACAAGGAACACACATGCAAAAAATGAAAGCTCTATCTCAAATGGTTTAAAAAGTTATGATAAAGTAGGTCACAGGTCAAGTTCAGTGTCATTTTTTGTATGAGTGGGAAGCCCTTGTCACAAGGCATTTACATCCCAAATACTCTATCTGAAATGGTTAAACAGTTTTGAAGAAGTAGGCAAAAGGTCAAGGACACGTGTAATTTTTTTATAAGTGGGAAACCCTCGTCACAAGGAACTTACATGTCAAATATGAAGGCTTTTTGTCAAATGGTTAAACAGTTATGATCAAGTAGGTCAAAGGACAATGTCACAGGTCAAAATATTTGTATGGATGGGAAATCCATGTCACAACGATCATACATTTTAAGTATGAAGGATCTATCTCAAACGGTTCAAAAGTTATTATTTAGTTAGTCACATGTCCAGGTCACATGTCAAACTATTTTGCAGGAGTGGAAAGCCCTTGTCACAAGGAAATAGCATGCCAAATATTGCTCTATATTCAATTGTTCAAAAGTTATGACAAAGTAGGTCAAAGGTCAAGATCACAGGTAAAATCTTTTGTATTGGTGGGAACTCCTTGTCACAAGAAACATAATGCCATATATGAAGACTATCTCAATTGGTTCAAAAGTTAAGATGTCACATGTAAAGGTCAAGGTCGCAGTTCATTTTCGATATGAATAGGAAGCCCTTGTCACAAGGAACCTACATGCCAAATATCAAGACTCTATCTCAAATGCTTCAAAAGTTATGACAAAGTAGGTCAAAGGTCAAGATCATAGGTCAAAATTTTTGCATGGGTTGGAAGACCTTGTCACAAGGACTACACACGCCAAATATGAAGGCTCTATCTAAAATGTCACAAAAGTTATGATAAAATAGGTCACATGTCAAGGTCAAGGTCACAGGTCCATTTTTGTATGTGTGGGAAGCCTTATCATAAGAAACATCCATGCCAAAAATGAAGACTCTCTCAAATGGTTTAAAAGTTATGACAAAATGACCAACTGATCTCCTTTTTGACTCGACATGACCCACATTCGAACTTGACCCATTGGACTAAAAGTTTAGTCTTCAGAGTGTTCATAAGGTTTTTCGGTTTAGGATTTGACCTACTCGCCTACTTTTTGATCCGACATGACCCATATTCGAACTTGACACTGATATTGTCAAGATGATCATTCTGGGCAAGTTTTATGTTGACTGGACTCAACTATGGCCTCTATGGGTTTGACACGACCTGACCATATTCGAACTTGACCAAAATATTGTCAAGATGATCATTCTGAGCAAGAATGATGATGATCGGACCAAAGGTGTGGCCTCTTGTGTGTTCACAATATTTTTCTATGATTTGATTTACTGATCTACTTTTTGACCCGACATGACCCATGTTCAAATTTTACAGAGATATTGTCAAGATGATCATTTTGAGCAATATTGATGGTGATCGGACCAAATCTGTGGTATCTTATGTATTCACAAGGTTTTCTATGATTTGACCAACTGACCTACTATTTGATTCGACATGACCAATTTTCGAAATTGTCTGAGCTATTGGCAAGCTGATCATTCTGGGCGAGTTTGATGATGATTGAAACAAAATTATGGCCTCTAGTGTGTTCGAATTTTTTTCTATAGTTTGACCTACTGTCCCACTTTTTGACCCGACATGGCCATATTCGACCGAGATATTGTCATGAAGATCATTCTCAGAAAGTTTGATGATGATTGGATCAAAATTGTGGCCTGTAGTGTGTGCGCACAAAAGGCCAACCATTTCAGCATTGTAAGTCTATGGGACCTTGCGGTTGCCATAGTAACCAAAGTGTTTATTCAGTTCTAATAAAAAGCGTATTGACTCAACTGTGACCTCTAGAGCGTTTGACACGACATGACCCATATTCGAACTTGACCAAGATATTGTCAAGATGATCATTCCGATCAAGATTGATAATGATCGGACCAAAATTGTGGCCTCTTGTGTGTTCACAAGATGTTTTACTATGATTTGATTTACTCAGACCCCCCCCCCCCCCCCCCCGAGGCCGGCTAAGGATGATAAATGACTGAGATCAATCAGCAGGCTGCAGAGATATAACTGGTGAAAGGTGCTGACGGACGGATGAATGGGCCACGGATCGAAAACTATACTATAAGCTCCCGTGGAGCCTTCGGCCCAGGTGAGCTAATAAAAATAATAAAAAAGGTAAAATTGGTCCTATGAGAGCATTCAGCATATAAACGTTAAGTTTGGTCCTCAATAAGAAGTTCGCTGGATTTGTTGCTCGACAAGAGGACTATAAGGTCTTGATTGCTCCCCTGAGCCCTGAGTAATATTTAGTTCCTTTTTCCTCATGTGAGTGACTATGATCTTTGGTACTGATAAACAGGTAAAGGCCAACCAGGGATCAGTATTCATAAAATATTTTAGTACGCAGTCACCCGAAGCTGTACACCATTACGCAAACACGCCTATACAAATGCATTGCCACCTTTATCGCCGAAAAAATGAAAAATTTATGATGAAAAATTGTGATATTTTTCTTATTTCTGCTCAAAATATAGATTGTGGGCACTCGTTAGAACCGCCTCATCGAGGGGGTTCTAACGAGTACCCACAATCTATATTTTAGAGCAGAAATAAGAAAAATAAGGTATACCACCGGAAACCCCAGTTTTACTATATAATAGTGGGGTTCAAGGGGATCAAAATTATATTGGCGTGTCTTCGTGATTCGAACGTTCAAGAAATCGACCTAACGGTTAAGGAGAAGTCTATTGATAGATGGCTTTGGCACCCATGTTGATCATGTGACCTAGACTATTTGAATATCATTTCGTTCACCCGTTTGTCTAGGCAGCTGTATATAAAATTTACGTTGAAAAGATGATGGCCACCTGGGGCTAAGGATGCACACTGACTTTGACATTAAATAGCATTCACAGACAATCATGAATACAGTACCCACTCTCATTTCATAATCACAACAGTTAAACAAAAAACAAAACATTTTTAACCTCTTTCCCATTCAAAAGCCTGAGGCACTAAATTTGAACTTGTCCAAAGATAGGACTAGGTCAGCCTACATGTAAGGTCATCTATGGAACAAATTTGGTTGTACTCAGTCACCTAAGCTACATACTAAGTATCAAGGTAACTGGCCAAGAGGTTGTGTCTTAGAAAATTTGAGGGGGTTTACCATATTTATGCTTAGACCCCGCCCATCGGGGCTTGAAGAAATAGATTGGCTGCATGATGCTTCCACGCAGAGCTGAAACCGACCCGCACACGAGTACTGGTAAACCGCTTAGAGGATCTAAGCCTGCCCAGGCAATGCGGTGCGCATCGGCCCGTCCATGCTAATAAACCCTATTGGTTCCGTTGGGTGGCAGGACTTGAGATGTCATTTCATTATCAATGTCGGGTAAAAGTCCCACCAAATTAGAAGCAACGTCTCCAAAATGACCTTTACAGTGTTGACGGGGACGTTAAACTTCAAATCAAACAAACAATATTTATGCTAGCATATTATGAGGCCATCTTAAGGTGTAAAGTGACCTGAACCATTCGAATAAACCTTCATTCTGCACATGAACTGAAACTGAAAATGGCCAAGATATTTAAGGGCAATGGGAACACACGGCAGATTTTTCTGCCATTTTTCAAAAGGAGATAACTTTCGGAACTTCCTGTTCGCTTTTCTATAACCTCTATCCCACTGAAAAAGGGTCTACTCTTAGAGGAAAGAATTTGCTCCAGAGGAGCAAATTCTTTCTTTTAAGAGTAGACCCCTTTTGACATGGCAGACTAAAATACTTTTGCAGGAGTTGCCTCCCCTGAAGGTATTCCCATTCCCCTTAAAAGAAAAAAGGTCGTTTGAAATATTGACTGACCTGCAACTCAGATGACCTTTGGCATTCATAAACATTTATTTTGAACCTACCTTATGTCACAGTTCACAATATTGTTTTTCTTAGAACAATGCAGTCATCATTTTTGTAAACTTAGTAGTCACTCGATGTTACATTCAAAGTTTCAAGACAATCTCCCAAATGGTTCTGGGGAAGAAGATTACCATATTTAGGCATTGGCCATCTTGATCACGTGACCTGGACCATTTGAACGAATGTTTGTTCCCTAAATGTCAATAGGTTACACTAAAAAGTTGAATGAAATTAGCCCATTGATTTAAGACAAAATGTATTTTGAAATGTCAATGGACTTGCAATTCAAGTGACCTTGGGCCAAGGTCACCATATGACGTTCAAAGACATTCGTAACTAATGTTGAGAGAACTTGTGACCCAACCCCATTGCACACATATATATGTAACAGTTTCAATTAAATATGTTTATACTATAAAGACATAGAAGCCTCCACGCTACTCGCCTTGTAAACCAGGGATCGCAGGATCGATCCCGGGCTTCCCCAGACTTTCGGATGAGTCTTTAAACCGAGGGCCCGTCTCCGTATGACCTAAGCTGTTGGTGGGACGTAAAACTCGAACACTCACTCACTATAAAGACATTCATTCTGTACCTATTCTCATGTCATAGAACAAAATACTCGTCAAAAACTGCTTTGTTTTTCCTTTTTGGTATTGGAAATCCTATGGAATAAGATTTGACCTTGGCGTTAAATAGGTCAAGGTCAACTTAGGGTCGTCATTTTTGCAAACTTGGTAGTACTTAGTCACCCAATACAATGTAAATATCAAGTTTCCAGACAATCGTTCAATTATTTCTGGAGAAGAATAATTTTTAGCATATTTGGGCATGGCGGACTTCTTGATCATGTGACCCGGACCATTCGTGCAAACATTCTTTGTATGACGGTTGTATAATAAAAAGAACAAGAGGCTCAATGGGCCTAAACCGCTCACCTGAGGAACTTAAGTTTTAACAATTCACAGACTTGACTACTAAATCTGCTAATAGAATCCAGCCCATTGACCCTTAAAGGATATAAGTCATCATTATTGCATTGCATTCCAAGTTTGAGACTTCTAGCTTCTATAGTTCCTGAGAAATCTTTGACGAAAATTTAACATTGGTCAAAATGGAGAGAAAGAAGAATGCAAGAACAGATGAACAAATAAGCTGAGAAAGCCCAATGTCTCTTACACAAAATAAGTCATCATTATTCTAATGAATACCAAATTTGATGCTTCTAGCTTTTATAGTTCCTGAGAAATCTTTGATTAAAAATTTAACATTGGTCTATTATCTCTATATGGAGAGAAAGAAGAATGAAGGAACAAATGAATCAGACTAGCTCCAAAACCTAATGCAGCTTTTCCCCTTGCCCAATGGTGCTACACATAAAATTTAAACAAGATTGGTCGACTGCCTTCTGAGATATGCTTCATTGAAAGTGTGGACGACGGATGGACGGACGACAGACGACGGACTCCGGAGCCTTGGTATACTATCAGCTCACTGGAGCCTTTGGCTCAGGTGAGCTAAAAATTCAAGTCGCTATTTCTGTCACAACATTTTCCCTACGTTAAGTCTATGGGCAAATTTTTTTGTCTCTCAAGGTCACGTAACTCCGAGGTCAATATTCCGATTCGGCCCAAAATCGAACTTAACCGAGATTTTATGTCTGTCCTTGTTACCTGCAAGTTTGAAGCTGATAGGAATAAAAATAAAGTTGCTATCGTGGTCACAACGTATTTTTTTATGCTCAAGGGCAGGTAACTCCAAGGCAAATATTCCGATTCGGCCCAAAATCGAACTTAACCGAGATTTTATGTCTGTCCTCGTTACCTGCAAGTTTGAAGCTGATCTGAAAAAAATTCAAGTCGCTATCGTAGTCGCAACATTTTCCCTAATTAAGTCTATGGGCAAATTTTTTGTCGCTCAAGGTCACGTAACTCCGAGGTCAATATTCCGATTCGGCCCAAAATTGAACTTAACCGAGATTTTATGCCTGTCCTCGTTACCTGCAAGTTTGAAGCTGATATGAATAAAAATAAAGTTGCTATCGTGGTCACAACGTATTTTTTTATGCTCAAGGGCAGGTAACTCCAAGGCAAATAATCCGATTCGGCCCAAAATCGAACTTAACCGAGATTTTATGTCTGTCCTTCTTACCTGCAAGTTTGAAGCTGATCTGAGTAAAAATAAAGTTGCTATCGTGGTCACAACGTATTTTTTTATGCTCAAGGGCAGGTAACTCCAAGGCAAATAATCCGATTCGGCCCAAAATCGAACTTGAACGAGATTTTATGCCTGTACTGGTTGTCTACCAGAATGAAGTCGATCAGAAAAAAATTGACGGAGCTAGAGTGATGACAAGCTTTTTCCTATGTGAAGTCTATGGGAGCTAGATGTTGCCATGGCAACCAGAGTTCCACTCAGATCTGCCTGAAAACCTAATGAAGCCTTTCCACTTGCCCAATAATGGGACACATGAAATTTGATCAAAGTTGGCCAAGTAGTCTTTAAGATATACATTTTTGAAATTCCCATTAACCCTAATGCAAAAACACACAAGGGCAGGTAACTCCTAAGTGAATGATCCGATTCTGCCAGTTATCGAACTTGACCGAGATTTCATGGCTGTGCTGGTTATCTGCAAGAATAAAGCCAATCTGAAAATAATTGAAGCAGCTACGGTGATGACAACATTCTCCCCATGTTAAGTCAATAGGCAATTTTTTCAACGCTCAAGGGCACGTAACTCCTGAGTGAATAATCCGATTCAGCCCAAAATCGAACTTGATCGAGATTTCATGCCTGTCCTCGTTATCTGCAAGAATGAAGTCGATCAGAAAAAAAGACGGAGCTAGAGTGATGACAAGCTTTTTCCTATGTTAAGAACGCTCAAGGGCACGTAACTCCTGAGTGAATAATCCGATTCAGCCCAAAATCGAACTTGATCGAGATTTCATGCCTGTACTCGTTATCTGCAAGAATGAAGACAATCAGAAAAAAATTGACGGAGCTAGAGTGATGACAAACTTTTTCCTATGTTAAGTCTATGGGAGCTATTTGTTGCCATGGCAACCAGAGTTCCAATCCGATCTGCCCGAAAACAGTATGCAGCCTTTCCCCCTACCTGATAATGCTTCACATGAAATTTGATCAAGATTGGCCCACTGGTCCCGGAGATATACTTCTTTGAAAGTGTGGACGACGGACGACGACGACGACGGACGACGGACGACGGACGCCGGCTCGTGGTATACTAATACCTCACATGAGCCTTCGGCTCAGGTGAGCTAATAAAAAAGCTCCCGCCGAAAATATCCCAGGTATAAAAAAAATTAGTTATTACATAAACCAATCCATTAGGAATCCGTTTCTGTTTATAATGTAGCAAATAAAGGACAATGTTTTAGTGCGTATAGTATCTGTTAACGAAACCTTGAAACAATTTTAATATACAGTAGATGGCCCCCGCCAATAGAGCTTTGAAAAAAAAAAAAGATTGGTCTGCAAGACGCTTCCACGCAGAGCTGACACGGACTGCACGCGACTACTGGTAAATCGCTTTAAGGTTCTAATCCTGTCCAGGAATAATGGTGCGAGTCGGACCGCCCATGCATATAAACCTTATCAGTTTCATTGGGTGGCATGACATTTCATCTCAATGTCGGGTAAAAGTCTATACAAATTGGAAGCAACGTCTCCAAAATGACCTACGAGAAGTGTTCAAATATGAATGCAAGTAGAACGTTTTCTCATGCACTAATGCGAAAATCACCTGGAAATAAATATCACAGCGTAGAAAAACATTTTACCTATACATTGATACCAAACCTGTTATAATCCGTACACTTTAGCCATGTATATCGTTCGATAAACACTGTGTACTCTTGTATACTAATACAAAACATGGTTGGAAGAAGGTCAGAGTACGCCGTTGAAATACGGTCCTATATCAAGAATCGTTGTATTCTTGGTATACGGAGCAAAGACATTTTTGATGAAATATGTTCGATTTATGGGCATAATGAAATGTCTTTTCCGACAGTTTTTCGTTGGGGTAAGAAATTCAGCTGTGGGCTAGGCTCAACAGAAGATGCACCACATGATCGTCGGCCGAAAAGAGCAACATCTGCCAAGATGGTTGCTAGAGTGAAACAAGAGGTCCATGATGGCCCTGGATCGCTCACCTGATCCATAGAGTAACAAGTGGGCCCCGGGGAGGGCCATTATTGACCCCCAAGGTTATAATGTGCATAATGTTGAGGGAGGTCTTAAAAGGTGAAGCTTCATACCAAATATCAACAAAGGCTATAATTGTCCACTAGATGAAGCGCCATACCAAATATCAAAGGCATAGGCCTTGCAGTTTCAGAGAAGAAGACTTTTTAAGATTTTCCAATATATGTCTATGTAAAACCAAAGGGTCTCGGGGCGGGGGCATTTTTGGCCTCAGGGCTATAATTTGAACAATCTTGATAGAGGTCCACTAGATGAAAGTTCACACCAAATATCAAAGACCTAGGCCTTGTGGTTTAACAGTAGAAGATTTTTGAAGATTTTCCCTATATAAGTCTATGTAAAACCAAAGGGCCCCCGAGGCTAGGGCATTTTTGGCCTCAGGGCTATAATTTAAACAATCTTGGTAGAGGTCCACTATCTGAAGCTTCATACCAAATATCAAAGACCAAGGCCTAATGGTTTCAGAGAAGAAGACTTTTCAAGATTTTCCCTATATAAGTCTATTTAAAACCAAAGGGCCCCGGGGCGGGGACATTTGTGGCAGGAGGGCAATAATTTGAATAATCTTGAAAGAGGTACACTAGATGAAGCTCAATACCAAATTTCAGTTTTAGAGAAGAAGATTTTTAAAGATTTTCCCTATATAAGCCCATGTAAAATCAAAGGGCCCCGGGACGGGGGCAATTTTAGCCCCAGCACTATAATCAGAGAAGAAGATTTTTAAAGATTTTTAAAGATTTTCCCATATAAGCCCATGTAAAACCAAAGGGCCCCGGGCGGGGGCATTTTTGGCCCCAGCACTATAATTTGAACAATCTTGGTAGGGGTCCACTAGATGAAGCTTCATATCAAATATCAAAGACTTGGGCCTTGCGGTTTCAGAGAAGAAGATTTTTACAGATTTTCCCTATACAAGCCCATGTAAAATCAAAAGGCCCAGGGGCGGGGGCATTTTTGGCCCCAGCACTATAATTTGAACAATCTTGGTAGGGGTCCACTAGATGAAGCTTCATACAAAAAATCAAAGACCTGGACCTTGTGGTTTCCGAGAAGAAGATTTTTGAAAATTTTCCTATATAAGCCCATGTTAAACCAAAGGGCCCCGGGGCGGGGGCATTTTTGGCCATGGCACCATAATTCGAACAATCTTTGTAGGGGTCCGCTAGATGAAGCTTTATACCAAATATCAAAGACCTGGGCCTTGCGGTTTCAGAGAAGAAGATTTTTTAAGTTTTCGGTGAAAATATCTATTTTTGGCTCCTGTGACCTATATGTGCAATGTACCGGAACCATTTGAACAACTTTGAAAGGGGACCACCTAAGGATCACTTCTGTGAAGTTTGGTCAAAATCCGATCAGTGGAGGAGATGTCTTTTGAAGAAATTGTTTACGCACGGATGACAGACAAAAAGTGATCCTAATATAAAACACCAGAGGACCAGTAGTCCTGAACCGCTCACCTGTCTGGTGACAATTTTCCTACTTAGATCAGCAGAAAATGTCATTTACGGACGACGGACCATGGCTATACTATAAGCTCACCTATGAGCCTAAAGGCTCAGGTGAGCTAAAAATCCATTATTTTCACTTTTTCCTATGCAAAAGCCTAAGTCAGCATATTTGACATTACTGTAAAATAGGTCAAGTTCAACCCAGGGTCACCATTTGAACAAATTATGATAGACCCGAGTACCATATTCTACATGACAAGTTTCAAGGCCATTGGCCTTACGGTTCTTGAGAAGAAGAATTTCGAAGTGTTTTTACCATATATGGGCGTGGTGGCCATCTTGGTCATGTGATCTAGAACATATTGGCAGCTTTTCATTTGTTCAACTCCCAAAGGCTCCATATTGAATTTCACTTCAATTGGCTCAGTAGTTTCTGAGAAAAAATGTTTGAAATATGGAACCTGCGTGACCTTGGTCTAAGGTCAATTAATGACCTTGACCTTTCTTACACATAGATCTTCATGTATTTAGCTACTTTACCTTATCTACTAATTTTGGTGACAGTGTCTTCAATGGTTTCCTAAAAATCCATTATTTTCACTTTTTCCCATGCAAAAGCCTAAGTCGGCAAATTTGTCATTGCTGTAAAATAGGTCAAGGTCAACTCAGGGTCACCATTTGTATAAACTATGATGGGCCTGAGTACCATATGCTACATGCCAAGTTTCAAGGCCGTTGGCCTTACGGTTCTGGAGGAGAAGAATTTTTAAGGCTTTTTACCATATATGGGCGTGACGGCCATTTAGGTCATGTGATCTAGACCGTATTGGCATTTTTTCATTTGTTCAACTCACAAAGGCTCCATATTAAATTTTACTTAAATTGGCTCAGCAGTTTTGGAGAAAAAAATGTTTGAAATATGGATCCTGAATGACCTTGGTCTAAGGCCAATGAATGACCTTGACCTTTCTGACCCATTGATCTTCATGTATTCAATTACTTTACCTGATCTACAAATTTTGTTGACACTGTCTTCAATGGTTTCCTAAAAATCCATTATTTTCACTTTGCCCCATGCAAAAGCCTAAGTCGGAAAATTTGACATTGCTGTAAAATAGGTCAAGGTCAACCCAGGGTCACCATTTGTAAAAACCATAATGGGCCCGAGTACCATATGCTACATCCAAGTTTCAAAGCCACTGGCCTTATGGTTCTGGAGAAGAAGATTTTTGAAGGCTTTTTACCATATATGGGCATGGCGGCCATCTTGGTCATGTGATCCAGACCCGCGAACAAGGCCAATGAATGACCTTGACCTTTCTGATCCATATACATTCATGTATTCAGTTACTTTACCTGATCTACAAATTTTGGTGACACTGTCTTCAATGGTTTCCTATAAATCCATTATTTTCACTTTGCCCCATGCAAAAGCCTAAGTCGACAAATTTGACATTGCTGTAAAATAGGTCAAGGTCAACCCAGGGTCACCATTTGTACAAACCATGATGGGCCCGAGTACTATATGCTACATGCCAAGTTTCAAGGCCACTGGCCTAATGGTTCTGGATAAGAAGATTTTTGAAGGCTTTTTACCATATATGGGCATGGCGGCTATCTTGGTCATGTGATCCAGACCCCGCGAACAAACTTTCGTTCCCCCATCCCACTGAGGATACTTATGAAATTTGGCTTTGATTGGCCCTGCAGTATAGAAGAAGAAGATCTTTGAAAATGGTGGACGGACGGACGGACGGACGACGGACCATGGCTATACTATAAGCTCACCTATGAGCCTAAAGGCTCATGTGAGCTAATAAATAGTTGCTACCGATGCACGATACACTACTAGGCAAATAGCTAGTATGGTTGGCATCTCATTAGGAGCAGCTAATACAATTCTGAAACGGGATTTGAAAATGAGAAAGATCTGTGCTAGATGGATTCCCAATCAGTTGACAGATGAGCAGAAAAGACACACGTTCAGTGCGTCAAGAAGTTGCTTAAAAAGTTTCCAAATTACAATGCACGGTCTTTCGCTAATGTCGTGACAGATGACGAGACATGGGTTCACTGTTTTGAGCCAAAACGAAAGATTCAGAACAAAATATGGGCAACAAAGTATTGCAAAAGACCATGCATTGCAAAGCGGACTATGAGCGTCAAGAAGGTAATGTATGCCGTATTCTTTTTAAATCAGGGCCCTGCTATTCAAGTTGCTGTGCCTAAAGGTAAATCTGTAAATGCGAAGTTTTACAAGAATAAAGTTCTTCGAAAATTGAAGAAATATTTCAAAGAACGAAAACCCGCAACTGGTTTGGCCAGTGTCAGATTGCTACATGACAATGCGTCATCGCACAAGGCGTTCATTGTGCAAGACTATCTGAAGCAGGAAAAGGTTGTTGAACTCCCTCAACCCCCGTATTCCCCTGACCTTGCCCCGTGTGACTTTTTTGTTGCCGCGGCTGAAAAAATACCTTTCTGGTCGAAAATTTGTACAACGCAAACAACTCGGTTCTGCAATATTCCAGTGCCTTCATAGTATACCTCGAAAAGACTACCAAAATGTATTCAATGATTGGATCAGAAGACTGAAAGTTTGTATATTTGTTAAAGGGGAATACTTTGAGGGGACAAAATAAATTTTTCATCGAAATCTATTACGGAATCTTTTTTTATGTGCTTAGTTGCGTTCATATTTGAACAATCCTCGTATAGAGTGTTGATGGGGACGTTAAACTTCAAATCAAACGAAAAAACAATAATATACAGTAGAACTTCGATGGCTCGTTTATCATGGCTAAGTCGAACCCGCTTTTGAGTCCCTACGGAATTCTTCTTAATAAGAAGCGCGGGATAATTAAGGAGTTTTTTTACTTTCATCTTGTAAATGTATGTTGTGTGTACTCATTAGAATCGCCTCGATGAGGCGATTCTAATGAGTACACACAGCATACATTTTCATTATAGAGGACCGAAAAGATGTCCAAATATTAACCCCGTAATGCTTTCTGACAGTAACCCTCAGTGGTTCGAACTACTCCCTGTCTCGAACAGGTTTTCGTGATCCCAAAGGTGTTCGAGCCATTGAAGTTCGATATATACAAAGAAACTTGGAGTTCTCAAAGGTATACGTTGTTTTCTATAGTTCTGTCAAAACCACAGATTATGGATACCTTGCCCAGCGGTACTAATCAGAACTCACAATATCTATTTTGGATGAAAATAAGGCACATATTATATTGTTTCTTTTTCACAAAGTTTCCAAAAAAACCATTGACATTGCTTTGAAGGGTAGCTTTATCGTACAGAATGTTTAGGTAGATTGTTGCACAATGGACCCAAAAATTTGAGCGCGGAAGTCTACCTAACCATCATTGATTTGTCGAAAATCTAAGTTGTGGTTAGTAATAAAGATAAGCCGCGCTATTTTTATCGTTGTGGGGCATCAGGGTTGCGTAAAAGGGGCATCTATAGATTTTATACTGGAAAGCGTTTAGCAAACAGTGTTGATCCCGATCAAACGCCACAGAAAGATCATGACCTGCATTGTTCGCTTGCAGTTGAAGCGAAACACTCGGAGGTCCTCGTTCAAGTCACTTTTCCAGCCTACCCACAGAGCAGTACTGTCAGTGATTTTCTTATGCAACAAGTACGTAATTGGCTTCATATAAAATAGCCAGGAATGTACATATTTCGATATGATTTTGCTTGTTGTCCCTTAAAAGCGCAGTTTGAATCCCCTATAGTACACTTATCGAACTGAAATGTATCCATAAGATTCATCCTGTGGATCGGAGTTTTCGGAGGATGCATTTTCTGGTGATTTACTATGTGTCCTATGTTCGATGTTTTCGACGTCACCTATTTCTTCATAGACCGAGTCGTTCTCGGTGTCATCAGAAACATTGTCATTGCTAGTTGTTCTATGTCTGTTTTCTATAATGGGTGCTTCGTTTCTAAGATCACCATCTGTTTTGTACCGTCGGACTCTACAAAACATAAAATAACATGAGTTTATTTTTTTATCCTTCCGTATTAACAAGATCTGAATTCGTCAGCTCTGGGGCTACAGCGAAAGACCAAATGCCCACTTATGAAACGGTTTAAGCCCTCAAGATGCCATTTACAATAACTAAAATCTGCTTTGTAATCTGCTGGTCACCACATGCATCATTGATGCAAACGGTGTGAACCCAGATCAGATTGCTCTATGGGCAAGCAATGGATTATTAATATAACTCTTAGATATAATGGCCGACATCGCCAGTTTTCGAGTCAACAATAGCTCCATAAGCAGGACATTATACGAACTATACTTTTGCTGACCAATAGCAGGAGCGGTAAGCGAAAAACAGAAAAGTTCATAAATTGAGTGTTTGACTTTTACGTCTCACCAACAGCTGAGTTCATACGGTGACGGGACCTCGGTTAAAAGACTCGTCCGAAAGTCTGGAGAAGCCCGAGATCGATCCTGCGATCTCTGGTTTGCAAGGCGAGTAGCATAACCACTACACCGCGAAGGCTTCTGAGTAAATGAATTGACAGATGGATATGATTCTGCTTATGATTGGTGTACTGTAACATCTAAAATGAGAGGGGAATAACTTTGGTAACATTTGCCCTACAACATGCTGTAACTTTTCAGCTTGAACTAATGCAAACTATAGGAAGACCGTAACTTCGAAACAATATCCACTGTTCCACATGATGGTCTTACTATTTAGATCGGATGTTTATTGTAAAAGGAGTCAGACAGGGACAAAATCTTTACAGATATTTTAAAAGGGGCATAACTATGTCAAGATTTGGCGGCTGTAACCTCGAAACAATATGCGCTGCCCCAAATCAAGGTGTAACTATATATTAAGTTTCAGCTTGATCAGATACGATGAAAAATGAAGGAGGAGTTATCTGGAAACGAAAAGTTTAGAGACAGACGGGCAGACGACGAGGGGCATAGCATAAAAAGACCTTTTATTTTCAAAACGGCGTATAAAATAGGCTATTGTCAACAAAGAAGATGTATTAACCTGAATTATATGTCGAGATCGCCAGTTTCCGAACTTCATCTGAGCTTTCGTCCCTAACTTACTTGTATGTATCAGGACGATCCGATTAAAACTATAAAATAAAATGGAAGTCGTGGCAATGATCAGGGATAGATACAATAAACCCACAGCTCCCATCAGAGACACCAAAGGGAAAGAAAAACAAACATTAAACAACCAGACCATAATTGAAACAACAACAGCGGAAAGCCAAAAGGACAGATACCTTCCCACAAATTGGCCAGTTGGCTATCCAAAACAAAATAATATATGCGATACAAACACTCAAAGACAAACCATAACAAAAACAAACCGCGACAGTAGAACCGCCATGGAACGGTCAGTGAAACTAATTCCACTGGGGTGTGTGTGTTTGTTGGGGGGTGGGGGCTTAAATCGATTTAACGTGGCCTAAATCCTCGCCATTACTTTCGTCGCGATTTAGACATATAATTTGTTCAGCCCACAGGAAGGCCTCCTAACTCATCAGTGCAACATCTCCGTGAACACCAAAATCAAACAACCACAGATGACACAAAAGCAAGAAACCACTGAAATGCTGGAGCAAAACAAAACCAACAGTAAGTCTTTGGAAAATGTGAATGCCACACGATTCAATTTCGATAAAAAATCTTATGTCATCAACTCCCCACAAGAAGCATGAGGTGTCTGATCTGAGAAAATGGTACGCTAGGCATACATGAGTTTAACTTGAAAAGGTGAAAACAATAGTCTTAAAATAATTTTTTTTTCTTTTTTTCAGATATGATAGTGTCTGAAACAAGGATCATTTTATAGTTCCATCTTGACTCAAACCGAAAATAAAATGCTAATGTTTAAGACATTATTTGGTTTTTGTGTCGCATACTTTAAAAACATAAATACTTTATAAAGATTAATAAATAAATAAATAATAATAAAAAAAAAACAACAAATGCGAATAGATTATTAATCAATTCATTTACTTCTTTTTTTCTTTTTGAGTTAATGAATCAATGGCTGACAGTGTTTTTCTTTGCAACTTTTGAAATAATGACCAATCTAAAGTTATGGCCAATGTTGAAGTCTTTAAAAAGTAGGTCAAACATCAATGTCTAGGTCACAAGGTCGCAAATTATGGTATCACCAGAAAGGTCTTGGGACAAGAAATGCACATGTGAAATACGAAAACCCTTTCACGTAACAATAAAAAGTTACGGCCAATAATAAGTTTTGAAAATGTAGGTTAAATGTTAAGGTCAATGCCAAAAGGTCAGAAAATATGGTGCCGCCGCAAAGGTCTCGTGACATAGAATGCACATTTGAAATATGAAAGGCCTATCACTAGTCATTCAAAAGTTATGTCAAATATTATGGTTTGTAAAAAGTAGGTCAAACATCCAGGTCAGGAGGTCAGAAATTATGGTACCACCATGAAGGACTTGTGACAAGGAATGCACGTGAAATATGAAAGTTCTGTCACTTACTAATCGAAGGTTTTGCCCTTTGTTAAAGTGTTTTGCAAGTAGGTCAAACTGCAAGGTCAAGGTCGAAAGGTCAAAAATAATGGTACCGCTGGAAAGTTCTTATGACTTAAAATGCACATATGAAATATGAATTTTTATCACTTGCGAATCAAGATTTATGGTCAGTTTTTAACAACCGTCAAAGTCAAGATAACGAGGTCAAACAGTATAGTACCACAGTATGAGGCGATTCTTATGAGTACACACAGCATAAATTTTCATTATAGAACACCGAAAAAATGTCTAAAAGTATCTCGTTATGCCGCCTGACAGTAACCTCAGTGGCTCGAACTACCCCTGTCTCGAACAGATTTTCGAGGTCCCAAAGGTGTTCGAGCCATTGAAGTTCGACTGTATTTTAAAACAACATTTTGTTGGCAACGATCACAGAAAAAAATATATCATCACATAAGCTCTTTGGCCCCAATTAAACATATTACTCTGCTCATAATCACCCCATAGTCACTTAGATAAGGTAAGCCTATGATGGGCACTATGCTCCGAAGGACTTGTTTATTTGAGACTATTAGACAGGTCACCTTTTTATCATTTACAGGGAAAAATATGTCTTTAAAGCCTATAAAAGATTTGCGCAAAATCAGTGGTATGATCATTGGCTTTATTTGCAGTACTCCAAATACGATGCCTTACATTCTTCTACAAATCCAGATCCCAAGTATAAAGACTATCAGGTTGACAGGAATGGCTATGAACAGGATATACATTTTGTCTCGCCTTGTCTCATCTGGAAAATAAAGAGCACACCACAAACACAAATCCGTGTAATTTCTATGTAATAAAAACCCCTATACAAGGACATGTTGGGTTATCAGATGCATACATTATTTTCTTTTCGTTGCTTGAAAACGTAGGTTGTAGGTACTCGTTTGAACCGCCTCATTGTTCGGGGTATAAAATAAGAATCTTATACGGGTGTGAGGGGTGAATGGAAAAATCAGTCCCAAGGATCACTGTCCGGCATCACGAGGCTTGCCCAGTGATGCTGGACAGTTATGGACAGTTATCCCGAAGGACGGATTTGTCTATGCACCCCACATCCATATAGGATTCTTTTTCTTGCATACCTTCCATTTCCTTCCGGATTTTTAATGCTGCAGTCACTACGGTTACCGACGTCCGCCATATTGTGATGACACTACAGGAATGTTTTTAGACGTCACGTAACGTGCTGTGACGTCAGCCTTAACGACAGCGCATATTCAACCAGTGCATATTCGATTTTTGGTAAGAACACGAGGGTTAGAACAGAATTTCTACCCCAAGATAATACTATGGATTTTCTTATCTGGTGTGCAAGAAAAAATATGTTTGGAGTATAAACAAGAAAGTATATTGCAAATTTACATCAGAAAATAGCCGTTTTTGAGATTAAAGAATATGCAGTATGCCACAAGGATGTGTTGTCGAAATGTTGTACATTTGCAGAAACCTTGTTAGTCAGCATTTATGTGACTGGGTGGACAGCATTTCATAATTCGTTTTGATTCTATATACTGTCTGTGAATGATGATTTGCTCATCTTTGAACAGTCTTAAGTTTCTATGCCAGCTAACAAATTGAATTTTAGCGGCAAGACTAGCAAGGATTTTATGGTAAGCACAGCAGTTCTTTATCTGACCAAGGACCGGCCTCTAAAGCTCAGGTCTAAACATCAATAATCGTGCTTCCGCTAATCCGACTGAACCTGCTTCAGACCCCTCCCCCACCCGACTCTTCTATTTTTATCAATAAAAGAACAAAATAAAAATTAAAACATAGACCCTACTGTTTTCAATTTCAGACCCTACCAAGTGTCGTCTTTGCATTCTCGCATAGTAATTTCCCGTTTTAAGTACATTTTTTGTAGTTTTTGGCATTTAGTACCTTCCAAAATACAGAGCTGGCGTTTTTGAGCATCTAAAATGAATTATGATATACAGTGCAAGTCATAACATGACAATTTTATTAACAACAACAAAACATGTACAAAAACAAAAACACATAAATGTACAGGCCCGACCTTTTTTTTTGTTTTTTTTTTTTTCGGAAGAAAAAAAAAAAAAATAATAAAAGAAGTTTCTCCTACCTACCGACCAATTTGTTTTTTCAACATGTTAGTAGAAACGCAGCTTTTTTACCTCTCATTCGGCTACGCGCCTGACCGGTGACTAGGAGGTTACGGGTTAAGACTGTCGGTTCGCTACCATTCTTTCGTGGAGATCGACCAGGAAATCTTTTCTACGGCAGTTTTCTCTCTTCCACTGGTTCAAGAAGGGCAGTGGTCATAATGTGGCGAAAATAATTTGCTCTGTAAACCTCTTATATAAGCGTTTATTTATGCGACACAAAGCTATCTTACATGATATCAGAATTTGGCAGAATCAAAGCTGATAAAATAGAAAGAGAAAGCGAAATGGCAAGTTGCTGACCGCTTGGTAGACGTTGGTAAAGCTGACAGCTGGGTGACATTTTTTGCTGATTGGTGGCAAATAGATTGCATCTTAAATGCTGATCTAATGGAAAGGCACTGATGGCAAGTAGATGGCAGCACTTTGGCTGAGTAAAGGGTCGGTAGCTGATCGCAAATCTGACTTGAGATACTTATGCTACAAACCGAGTTTCATGACGATCGGTCAACTGGTTCCGTAGAAGATGTTTAAATGGTTTTACCTTATGTGCACATGCCGGCAATCTTGGTTTGGTCACCTCGAACCAGCGAACAGGGTTTCGTTCGCTTATTCCACGAATACTCCATAAAAATATTAACTATTAAGGATAAGATATTTATTTGACACAAAACTATTTTACATGATATCAGTTGTTGACAGAATCAAAGCTGATACTATAGAAAGGAAAGCGAAATGGCAAGTTGCTGACCGCTTGGTAGACGTTGATAAAGCTGACAGCTTGGTGACATTTATTGCAAATTAAGTTGAAAGGCAGCTGATGGCAAACCGATTGAATCTTAAATGCTGATATAATGAAAATACACTGATAGCAAATAGATGGCAGCATTTAGGCTGAGTAAAGGGTAGGTAGCTGATCGCAGTTTGGCTTGAGATCCTAATGTTACATATCAAGTTTCATGACAATCGGCCAACTGGTTCCGTAGAAGATGTTTGAAGGGTTTTACCTTATTTGCACATGCCGGCAATCTTGGTTTTATCTCCTCGAACCAGCGAACAGACTTTCGTTCGTCCATTCTACATATGCGCCACTGAGTGACGGTGACATGATACTTGACCCCATTCTGCCCTTTTTGTTTCAGATGATGTTTGGAAAATATTGACAGTCGACAGACTAGAGACGACAGACAGAAAACGCAGCCTTTTCATACTATAAGCGCACAAACGAGCTAAAATGAGCAGCATGAATGCTAATAGAAAAGAAAGGCTGCAACTGGCAAATAGGTGGCTACTTAGAGCCTGGTAAAGTACAAAGGCTACCGAAGGCAAATAGCTCGTCAAAGAATGGGATAAACGACTAAGGGTACAAAAGAAGTGAAAACAATGGTCAGAAATCGATACAATTAACCCACAGCTCTCATTAGAGACATCAAAGGGAAAGAAACACAAACATGAAATAACTAGACCCTAATGGAAACATCAAAAGCGGAAAGCAAAAAGGACACAAAATGACCAATTGGCTATCCAAAACAAAACTGAAAATTAGCAATACATACACTCAAAGACAAACCATAGCAGAAGAACCGCCAAGGAATGGTCATTGAAACGAATTCCACAAGGGAGCTTAAATCGATTTTTAGCGTTCGCAATCCTCGCCCTTACCTCAGTCGCGTTTTAAACACCCATAGTCAGTCCATATAAATGTTTAAACTCCTATTAGTATACTTACTATAATACGAGGTTGCAAGATTTTGCCTTGCGAATTAAATGTTTAACTTACCTGATGGATGTTCAGAAGAGGAATACATATCAAACCACCTCATCCTAGACAATCCTCCTGTGGGTCCGACATGGCTAATTGAATATGTATGTTTGTGAACTCTCGCTATATAACTTGAAAAAGAAACAAGAGCTGTCATTGTAAACGACCAATGCTCCCCTCCCCCCCCCCCCCCTCCTCCGGAGCCAATTTTTATGACGTACAGACAAACAAACAGACATACAGGGGGGGGGGACAAAAAAAAAAAAAAAAAAAAAACATCGGTGTGAATTACAGGATATGAAAGACGCAAACATAGAAACAAAAGGACCACGGGGTCTAAAAACTCACAAGACTTCATGTCAAAGGACCACGAAAAATATATCATAATAATTCCAACTCTCAATCATTATATTAGGCGAGGCACTTAAATTTTTATGGTCAAACTAATTCCTTGAGAAACTATTTTAACACCAAAACACAGGGCTATGTTATATTAATTACCAAAAGGAAAGTCCCGAAAAATATCCATGCCAGTTATGAGAAAATTAGGATTTAATCCGCAGTAAAAAATAAATAAGTAATGGCCCGATAATAGCATCATACACTGTTTTACCGGCTGTAAGGCGAGGTCTTCTCACGCGCAAACAAATGACGTCATCAAAAACAAAACTTACGTCAAAAATTGTTAAAGTGCAGTCATAAATTTATTATTAAAAGAAGAACGAAGAAGCAATCTCATGATTGATAAATGGAAATATTTGCTCAAAATCGCTCGAGATATGGTACACGGAGGCAATGCATTTTCCTAAATCCATCCATCTATTTGTGTTTTGAAGCCACAAAATCAAACGGAAATTCAGTTGAAGGTTTGGCGGACACAAGCAGACGATGCAGATTCCCGCTGCTTTCTATATTCTACATTTTTTAATACATGCCATTTATATTTTCCTCGTATGCTATTGATAACTAAGATCTTTGTTCAAGTTGTAAAAAATAAACAATTGTTTTTTTTTTGTTTGTTTTTTTTTTTTTTTTTCGGGGGGGGGGGGGTCAGACAATACAATTAGGCCAGTACATTTAGCCGGAAATGACCCTTGACCCACAACTAATTCCTTGAGAAATGTTATCATCAGTTTTAGTATCAAGAAGGTGTCCTGACTTATAGAAAAAGGTCCTAAAAAATTCGAGGGGAAAGGGTATTTTTTTGTGGGGGGGGGGGGGGGGGTGTGAAAAAAAATACGAAAAAAGAAGAAAAATCACAAAAAAACAGGCGTATGTTAAACAATTAATACTTGACTTCATTATATCATCCAAAATGAATATTTTTATCTGGGGAAAAATACTAAAATTCTGATAATAAAAATTTTCTTTTATTTTATTTTTTTTTGTGTGTGTGAAATTTCGAAAAACAAGTATTAGCTTTTATAAAAAGCTTGAGTCTATGCTAGGCACACATTAATTTGTGTAGAACTAAAATGTGCCAGTTACCACAAAGTGTAAAAAAGTCACATATCAAATGAGGATTTCCAAATCTTATCACCAATGTCACATAAAACAAAATTTCCGATTTTTTTTTTCACTATCATTTACAACTAATTGTACTACATGCCTACATTTACGGTTTCTTCATTTCGCATTCTAGTTTAAACTTTCATTTTACATTCTTGGTTAACGTCATGAAAAAACAATCTGCCAAGATTGCCGTCTAGAAATGAAAACATTAAGAATTGGATGTGGGAAGAACTAGATAAGGTCAAATATATGTTAATTTTGCAAGTGTGAGAGTAATCGTGCATATCCATGTGATAAACTTTAGGCAGCTTTCAGGTAATTGCTGGGTTTCAATATGCAAGTGGGCGTTCCAGTATGACCAGAGTTGGTGTGTCCTGGGGTAACCAGATGGAACATAAAAAGTAGAACCAGTTAACAGAATACCAGTCATGACCTTTCATTAAATGCTTCCGGAGCAAAAGCTATCATTAAGATTGTCTACACCCGTGGGCGTAGACAATAAAGGAAAGTCGCTTAAAACAAGAAAAAATTAATATCACTGACATATATCTTAAAAGTAAATCCCTATCGGTACTTAGCCTCATGAAATCATTAAAAAATGATAGTTTCTGTGCAAAAGATATTTAAGGGGAGGGAGGGCAAAAAAGGAAAATCAAAAGCAAACACATCACGAAAACATGCCTATATAATTTTGACCCCCACTGACCCACTTTTATCTATATACTTGAAAAACTTGGGGTTTATGGGGTTATATTTAATTTTTCTGCTCAAAACCATAGCTTCTGAGATTGTTGATACTCAATAGAACTGCCTCATCTATGTTTTGAGCAGAAATAAGTGAGTGAGTGTGTTTGAGGTTTACATCCCGTCAACAGCAAATGTCATATGCAGTGGTTTCAAAAACATTTAGGCATCTAGATTTCAAGGAAAGAAAGGAGTGTGATTTTCAATGTTATCTGAATAAAGTCTTTACAATTTATCAACCGTAGCAGGGGAATAATGTCTAAGTAAACGGAAAAAATTCAAACTACCCGTCTATTGATGAAACCCCTGCATACGGAACCCCGACCTCGGTTTAAAGACTCATCTGAGAGTCTGGCGAAGCCCTTGGATCGAACCCACGACTCCTGGTTTATGAGGCTAGTAGCTTATCCACTACACCACTGAGGCTTCTTTGAGCAGAAATAAGAAAAATAATGTACATGTACACCCCCTAAAACTCCACACAGCCCCGCCCACCCAGGTGTAAATGGGTAGCAGTTGTGTAAAAGTCAACTACCTCTCCCTCGTGCGCGTGAAAACATCCGGAATGAGTGTTCGAGAACGATTAATTAAGCTTGAGGCTTTCATCGCAATCGAACTAAAATAAATTGGTGTAAACTAAAACTTCAGTAGGAGGGGGTTTCTATTGGGTACCCACAATCTATGCTTTTGAGCTGACACTACGAAACACGCCTAAACAAAAACATTGTCAACTGTTCAGCCCAAAAATGGAATTTTAAGATAAAAAAAAAAATGATGTTTTTCTTCTTTCTGCTTAAAACATAGATTGCGGAGCTCGACAGAACCGGTCTACCGAGTACCCACAATCTATGTTTTTGAGCTGATATAAGAAATTTAATATTTATCCCTGTGCTATATAAAAGTGGGGTTCGAGGGGTCAAAATTATATAGGCGTGTTTTTTTTACCTCACCCATCTCGGCTTGGAGTAATAGATTAGGCTGCTAATGCTTCCGCACAGAACTGATACCGACCGCATATGAGTACTGCTAAACCGCTGAGAATATCCAGAAAAGTTGCTGCGATTCAGCCTGTCCATGCATGTAAACCCTTTTGAATTCATTGGGCGGCAGGGATTGAGATTTCATTTCATCTCAATGTCAGGTAAAAGTCCCACAAACTTGGAAGCAACGTCTCGTTTTAGTGATGAATAAGACAAAAATCAGAATTTTTCTTTGTATCTTTTTTTTTTTTTTTTTTTTTTTTGGGGGGGGGGGGAGGGTGATCAAATCTTCCAATAGATTTGAATATGCGTGTTTTCGTTATGTTTTTATTGCTTCTGGTTCATCATTCGACTTTCCGTTACGCCTTTGATGCATAGCATAACGCAAGAAACGTGCATGCTGGGGTTTTGAAATTTCATATATCGATTCTTCATGGAAAATTAGCTAACGCGTATTTTTTCTTATCCGGATTATGCCCCTTTCAACAGTTATTGCCCTTTGAATTTTTTTATACAATCTTTTCAGCAAAATATCTAAAAAATCTATCGGAGCTAGAGCCTTGTAAGTTGGTGACGAGTAGATGTCCTTGTTAAACTTTTGACTAAATTCCGAAAAATACTTTGTGGCTAATGGCCCTTTGTCACTTTGGGTACATTGCTTTGTGATGCATAGCAAAACTTTAGAACCTTGTATGCCAGGGTTTTGAAATTTCATATATGGATTCCTCATGGCAAATAAGCTGAAATATATTTTTCTCATCCGGATTTTACCCCTTTTAAGGTTGTTTGAGTCAACCTTTGTGTTCAGGCAGCTCAAAACAGTTATTGTCCGCAATGTTGGGAGACCAAATTTGTAAATCAATTTCAAGGGGGTACACCCCTATTATTTTTTTCTGCCTGTTAAAAAGTCAGCGGCCAATTTCCATTGCAGTAAGTAGATAGGACAGTGTTGCAATTGTTCTGATTGTGATTTTTGAGTGGTTGCTTCCACAAAGTCACACATAGCTATCAAGTCTTACGTGCGCCATGTTACCGGAATACACCGTATGCACTTATTTACGATATTAATTCATTTGATTCTGATGGCACAAATGTGCTTCCATACATTAAAATTTTGTCATGAGACATTGACAAATGTATTGTCCGACCAAAAAAAAAATGTTTATTCTTACAACTTGAGCATAGATCTTGTTTATCAATAGCATACAAGGAAAATATAAATGGCATGTATTACAAGATGTGTTTGTGAAACACTGATGCCCCCGGACAGCGCATATTAAATATGAAAGCAGTATCACTGAGCAATCAAAATGTATGGCCAAGAAATGTAGGCGCTAGAGCGATGACAAAGTTTTTCTAAAAATAGCCACAGTGTCCTTGACCTTGAGGTCATGACCTTGAAAGTCGAACTCGCTCGAAATATTGTCATAAGGAACATTTGTGTGAAGTTATATTGAGATCAGTAAAGAAATGTTGGCGCTAGAGCGATGACAAAGTTTTTCTAAAAATAGCCACAGTGACCTTGACCTTGAGGGGCGTGTCTGGATGGACAAAATTATGGTACCACTAGAAAGGTCTTGTGACAAGGAGTGCACGTGTGAAATATGAAAGCCCTACTACTTACCAATCGAAAGTTATGGCCAATGTTAAAGTTTATAAAAGTAGGTCAAACGTCAAGGTCACGAGGTCAAAAATAATGGTACCACTAGAAAGGTCTTGTTACAAGGAGTGCACATGTGAAATATGAAAGCCCTACCACTTACTAATCGAAAGTTATGGCCAATGTTAAAGTTTTTAAAAAGGAAGGTCAAACATCACGGTCAAGGTCACAAGGTCAAAAATTATGATACCACTAGAAAGGTCTTGTGACAATGAATGCACATATGAAATATGAAAGCCCTATCACTTACCAATCGAAAGTTATGGCCAATGTTAATGTTTTTAAAAATTTAGAAAAAAATAGGTCAAAGGTCAAGTTCAAGTCACGAGATCAAAAATTATGGTACCAGTGGAAAGGTCTTGTGATAAGGTATACACATGTGAAATATGAAAGCTCTATCTATTACCATTCAAAAGTTATGCCCAATGTTAAGGTTTTTGTAGACAGACAAACAGACAAACGGAAAAATTTTGAAAAAAATAGGTCAAGTTCAAGGTCACGAGATCAAAAATTATGGTACCACTGGAAAGGTCTTGTGATAAGGTATACACATGTGAAATATGAAAGCTCTATCTATTACCATTCAAAAGTTATGCCCAATGTTAAGGTTTTTGTAGACAGACAAACAGACAGACAGACCAAAAACTATATGCCCCCGAATCTCTTAGATTCCGGGGGCATAATAAAAAATAGAATGTAGAAAGACTGCACTTTATCAATTTCTGACGTAAGTTTTGTTTTTGATGACGTAATTTGAGGAGACTTACAGCCGGTAAAACAGTGTATGGTGCTGTTATCTGGCCATTACTTATTTAATGCTTTTTCTGCGGATTAAATCCTAATTTTCTCAGAACTTGCACGGATATTTTTTTGAGGAATTTTTTTTTGGTAATTAATATAACATAGCCCTGTGTTTTGGTGTTAAAAGAATTTCTCAAGGAATTAGTTGGGCCATAAAAATTAAATTACCTCGCCTAATTTGTCAATGTCTCATGACAAAATTTTAATTTATGGAAGCACATTTGTGCCATCAGAATCAAATATATTAATCGTAAATATGTACGGTACCATTGCGCACTTAAGATTTTGATAGCTATCTGTGACTTTGTGGAAGCAACCACTCGAAAATCACAACCAGAACAATTGCAACACTGTCCTATATACTTACTGCAATAGAAATTGGCCGCTGAATTTTTAACAGGCAGGAAAAATAATACTAAAAAAAGGGATATCCCTTTGAAATTGATTTACAAATTTTGTCTCCAAACATTGCGCACAATAACTGTTTTGAGCGGATTGAACACAGAGGTTGACTCAATCAACCTTAAAAGGGACATAATCCGGATAAGAAAAATATCTTTCTGCTAATTTTCCATGAGGAATCCATATATGAAATTTCAAAACCGTAGCATACAAGGTTCTAAAGTAAAGCTATGCTTCACAATGCATACAATGTACCCAAAAGGACAAAGGGCCATTAGCCACAAAGTATTTTTCGGAATTTAGTCAAAAGTTAATCAGGACAGCTACTCATCACCACCAATCTATTCACCAACTTACAAGGCTCTAGCTCCAATAGATTTTGAGATAGTTTGCTGACAAGATTTTATAAAAAAAATCAAAGGGCAATAACTTTTGAAAGGGCCATAATTCGGATAAGAAAAAAAATACGCGTTAGCTAGTTTTCCATGAAGAATATATATTATTTATATATGAAATTTCAAAACCCTAGCATGCCCGGTTCTTGCGTTATGCTATGCATCAAAGGCGTAACGGAAGGTCGAATGGACGAACCAGAAGCAATATGCCCATCAAACGTTTTTAAAGATGAGGTCATTAAAAACATTACGATTGAGATGAAATTACATCTCAATCCCTGCCGCCCAATGAATCCAAAAGGGTTTACATGCATGGACAGGCTGACTCGCAGCAACTTTTCTGGGCAGGCTTAGACATTCTCAGCGGTTAAACAGTACTCATGTGCGGTCGGTATCAGTTCTGTGCGGAAGCATCATGCAGCCAATCTATTATTACCCCAAGCCTAGAGGGGTGGTGTCGAAAAACAGGCCTATATTATTTTGACCCCTCGAACCCCACTTTTATATAGTAAAACTGTGGTTTACAGGGATAAACATTAATTTTCTTATATAATCTCAAAATCATAGATTGTTGGTACTCGGCAGAACCGCCAAGTTTAGGTGGTTCTATCGAGCTCCGCAATCTATGTTTTGAGCAGAAATAAGAAAAACATCGTTTTTTATTTATCTAAAATTCCATTTTTGGGCTGAAAAATTGAAGATGTTTTCAATCTTGGTAGATTGTTTTTTTTTTCATGACGTTAACCTAGTATGTAAAATGAAAGGTAAAACTAAAACGCGAAATGGAGAAACCGTAAATGTAGGCATGTAGTACAATTAGTTGTAATTGATAGTGAAAGAAAAAAATCGGAAATTTTGTTTTATGTGACATTGGTGATAAGGTTTGGAAATCCTTATTTGATATCTGTGACTTTTCTACACTTTATGGTAACTGGCACATTTTAGTTCTACACAAATTAATGTGTGCTTAGCACAGACCAAAGCTTTTTGTAAAAGCTAATACTTGTTTTTCGATTATATGTCACACATACACAAAAAAATAAAAATAAAAGAAAACTTTTATGTTCAGATTTTTTAGTATTTTTCTCCAGATAGAAATATTCTTTTATGATGGTTTAATGAAGGCAAGTATTAATTGTTTAACATACGCCAGTAATATTAAATTTGTCCTGGTTTTTGTGATTTTTCTTCATTTTCGTAATTTTGTCACCCCCAACCCCAAAAAAGTACCCTTTTCCCCCCGGATTTTTGAGGACTTTTTTTCTATAAATCAGGACACCTTCCTGATACTAAAACTGCTGATAACATTTCTAAAGGAATAAGTAATGGGCCAAGAGTCATTTCCGGCTAATTCTACTGGCCTATATACATTTCCAGCGATTTGACTGGTTGAAATAAATGTTTTATCCTTCGATAAATTCGATGAGTAAGAATCTCAAAACTATTTCACACAGCCAAAGGTAGTAATATAATGTGGCGTCAAAGAGCACGTCAGGAAGCCGCGAGTTACGTCTTTGTATTATGAAGTACTACAAATGCGTTCGATTAAAAAATGGTAGAAACCAATGGAAACGTAACCATGGTAACTTGTAGAAGAGAAATAATTTGAATTTAAAGGCTTGAATTTTTTTTTTTTTTTTTTTTTTTTTTTTCGCTTGTTTTTTTTTTTTTTTTTTTTTTCAAAGATGGCAGCTAATTGAATAATCATTCCACTGTTGCCGTTGGTAAGTTCATTCGTACGCTTTCGAAATAATTCCTAAAATACTACCATTTTGGTGGCATTTTTAATATTTTGCTGACTTAGTTGGAATTATTAGAAATGTGAGTGATTCGCCGGCGTTTACACATCGATAAAATTCAGACAAATGAAATTCAGTCCTATAATATAAACCCTTATCTTGCTGTTCACGACAACCCCTATCTTTGCAAACAGTGTAGATCCAGATCAGATGGCTTCAGAAGAAGCCATCTGATCAGGATCTACACTGTTTGGCATTCAGTTTATGAATTTGTAGCAATAAATTACATCATGTAATTTGATTGGTTGATAGACAGAAATGGGTGTGGCTTAAAGGAATATTCAGCAAGATACGGGTTAAAGCTCAAAAGTCCTCCTGATCTGCACCAATGCCTTAACATTATGGATGCAGCGTATGTGCTACTCAGTTGGTCAGTTACTACAATGTTCGCCGAGTCTGCGATACGCTCTTGGTTCACAGCTTGTCTGGTTATGTTTAACTTCCTTTACTGTTGAATTAAGTGGCGTCTTTGTTATCACTGTGACTGTCACCACTAGATCTCGCAGTCGGACTTGATAGGAGGGTGAAATTCATCAGACAGATACAAAAGCCGTAGGGGAGGAATCCCATTCATTACGTGAACAAGTCCGTGAAATGAACAACCCATTTACACCCTACATTATAATAGAAAACTGGGGTTTACGGGGTTAAACATCAATTTTCTTTTTTTTTTTACTCTAAGACATAGGTTGTGGGTACTCGTTAGAACCTTTCCAAATGAGGCGGTTCTAACGAGCACCCACAACCTATGTTTGCAGTATAGATAAGAAAGATATCATGTATTTTCATCCGAAAAGAAGCCATTTTGGAGTTGTGAAAAAATGCACTATGCCTTACGGGTGTGTTATCGATGTGAAACACGGTAAGCTCGTGATCAATGGGAAGTAACCAAAGTTACACACTTTACCCTTTGTGTCTTCCTCCTTATACAGTCGAACTTCTATGGCTCGAACACCTTTTCGGACTTCGAAAATCTGTTCGAGACAGGGGTAGTTCGGGCTACTAAGGGAGAGTATACAATATACTTTTGGATATGTTTTCGGTGTGTTATAATGAATGTATGCTGTGTGTACTCATTAGAATGGCCTCATCGAGGCGATTATTATGGGTAAACACCACATATCTTTTCAAGATAAGACGAAAATCTTCTGAATTATCCCCCACTATTTCTTATGTCGAGGATTTCCCTAGGGGCTCAAGAACGGATTCGACTCAACCATGGTAAACGAGCCATCGGTGTTCGAGCCATCGAAGTTCTACTTTATATAGCAGGACTCCATTTCAAAAATTATTGGTGTCAGGATGTGTTTTCACCAAAACTAATTTGGAAAATGCCTTAATTTTTTTGCAAATAGTAAAGGCCCTAATCAGACGCCGCGTTCTGCGGAGTCTGATCTGGGCCTGCACTGTTTGCCAGGGTACCCGTTTTAGGGTTTCTGGTACATCAATGTAATTTACACAATTTCCATTTCTACGCATATGAAAAATCTTTTCATATGGATGCCAAAATAAATGGTAAGTAAATTGTTTAGTAGAAAGCAAACATCGAGCCCGACATCTCAGTTTTTGGGTCGATTGTTTGTCAATCGGCTCAAAGTCACTAAGCATAGGAATTCTTCAATGCTAAAGATGTAATAATAATAATAATAATAATAATAATAATCGACCTTATTTATAGAGGGTAACACATTTAGTACTAGTACTAATCTTCCATGTGGCCCTCTTTTACTGGGAAGGAACCAGTACTAAGCAATGTGGATAAAGTTTCTTGCTGAAGGAAACAACACGTGGCACTTGCGAGGATCGAACCGACTACATCTCGATCTCAAATCCGATGCTTTACCACTGCACCACGCGCTCCGACATGTGAATATCACTGGTTTGTAGCTAATCCAAGTAACTAATTTATAGAAAATAGCAGGGTTAATTTTATCGCGGTGAGATTAGCGTGTTGCGTAATAGGATTATCAATAGAATCTTTGCTGGAATCATGGGTTGGGCTTGACAAACAGTGTGGACCAGATCAGACGCCACACAACGCGATGTCTGATCAGGGTCTACAATATTTGCTTACAGTACAGAAATTCAACGGTTAGACACTGCAAATCGCAGCGTCTGATCCAGGTCTACACATTTTGCTAAAAACGAAAATTCAAGGGTTAAACGAAACAGTCTAAGTCTAAGACAAGGACTATTTCCCCAGTCTATAGCCAGGGACAATCGACCCACCAGTAATCTCAGTGTTTTGATTGTTTCAAGTATCTGGACAATGTTTGCCCTGATCATCAACACCACACTTAGGCCTACGTTCATGTATTATGTATATTTTACACCCAGATGCTTTGTTTGATTTGATTTGATGTTTAGCGCCTCCGTCAACACTATTAAGGTCATTTTGGAGACGTTGCTTCCAATTTTGTGTGACTTTTATTCGAAACCGAGATGAAATGACATCTCGATCCCTGCCGGCCAATGAAACCATAGGGTTAATATGCATGGACTCGCACCACTTTGCCTGGGCAGGCTTAGACCTTCTAAGCGGTTTACCAGTATCATGTGCGGTCGGTTTAAGCTCTGCAAAGAAGCATCATGCAGCCCAATCCATTTCCCGGAGCCCCGATGACACAATAAGATGCAAAGTGGCGTATCGTAATGCTTTCTTTCCATTAGAGCAAAAAAAGGAAGGTTTTTTTTTTTTTTACAATGTACCCTATACCCAAGCTGAAATTATTTCAAAATACAACCTTAAATCTATGCATACACACTCCACAGACTACGCCCACAGACCCCAGCCTAGACAAGTACAGCTTAGATTAAGTGGAGTGTAAATGGCGTCATTTTTATAGCGTCAAATTTTATAGCGTCACATAGCACCCAAAAGACGCTATTAAATTTTACGCTATAAAATGACATCATTTACATGCCCTATACTACTGATAGTTCAAGTAACAAAGAAGATGTCATTTGAACATTGCCGCAAACAATAAACACGATCATAACTGGTGTTTATTAGTGATTGAAGCCGACAGTTGGTATTCACCTTAGGGTTATTTTCTCACTTGTCTGACTCTATAAATCGACTTTGTGTCGTTTTAGTATCAACGCACTTAAAGCAATTGTGGGTCGATTGTCTCTGAGTTTCAGCTAGGAAACTAGCAATAACATGCACGACTTTTTCGTCCTACCATTTCGAAAAGAACACAATGCCTTTTTTTTTTAATTGCACTGCTTAAACATAAGACGTTGGCAAATCGCGAAATCCACGTGCTTTTTGAACATGGGTTCTGTACTATTGATATCACAAGATGATGTGCTGTTGAGCGACAAAGCGTTGTCGCCCTGAAGGTAGCATCTGATAATTATGTTAGTTTTACGGTCTATATGGAGTTGGTTTTTGTTTGTTTGATTTGAGGTTTAAAGTCCCCGTCAACACTGTAAAGCTCATTTTGGTGATGTTGCTTCCAATTTTGTGGGACTTTTACCCGCCATTGAGATGAAATGACATCTCAAGCCTTGTCGCCCAATGGAACCAATAGGGTGTATAAGCATGGCCGGGGCAGGCTTAGATCCTCTAAACGGTTTTACCAGTACTCGTGTGCGGGTCGGATTCAGCTCTGCGTGGTAACATCATGCTCCGATGTGCGGGGGCCGAATATATATGGCGTTGGAGGCGTTTTCGTCACAATTAGCCGCTGGAAACTTACGGTATGTAAGAATAACAACAATCCATGGTTAATGTATAACAATAACATTTCGCCGGGTCCCTGGGAAAATATTTGATCCTCATATGAGATGCAACAAAATAACACACAACGACTGGCGTGTCGTTGAAGCCAACCCCAACCAAAGCAAATCTGAGCATAAAATATGACAATGCGCTGATGCTTAGCTGAAACAATTTGCGTTTTAATATTATGCAGCAAATTACAAGAGTATAAGGTATTGTACTCTTGCTTGATCAATAAGCATTCTGGGGCCAGTTGTTCAAAACTAACGACGTCATTGGTTAACAAATGGTGTAAGATCAGTTAATATGGGAATTATGCTAATATTTAGGGCTCCGCAAATTTATTATCGGGTGCCCTATAGTAATCACCCTGTCTGTCCGTCCGTCCGTCCGTCCGTCCGTCCGTCTGTCCGTCCGTCCGTCCGTCCGCCCGTCTACATGATATTTTCTGTAAATAATTGAATCCGACTGACTTTTTGAATGACTCATGTGATATTAATGTTTTTATCAAATCAATAGCCATAACTCCGTAATTATGAGACAAGCGTTAGTGAATTTTACGTCTTGCACATCTACCCCTCCTGGTGAACAATTATAGCAAGTATCAATTGAATCAAACTGATAGTGAAGGAGGAGTTGAGCGGACAAGGTTTTTAGCACATTTTAAGCAAATCAAGGGCCATAACTCCGTAATTATGGTACACACATTAGTGAAATTTGCGTCCTAAACATCTACCCCTCCTGGTGAACAATTATGGCAAGTATCAATTCAATCCGACTGATAGTGAAGGAGGAGTTAAGCGGACAAGGTTTTTAGCAGATTTTTTCGCAAATCAAGGGCCATAACTCCGTAATTATAGTACAAACTTTAGTGAAATTTGCGTCTTAAACATCTACCCCTCCTGATGAACAATCATGGCAAGTGTCAATTGAATCCGACTGATAGCGAAGGAGGAGTTGAGCGGACAAGTTTTTTAGCACATTTTTAGCAAATCAAGGGCCATAACTCCGTAATTATGGGACTAACTTTAGTGAAATTTGCGTCTTGTACATTTACCCCTCCTGGTGAACAATTATCAATTGAATCCGACTGAATGTGAAGGAGGAGTTGAGCGGACAAGGTTTTTAGCACATGTTTTAGCAATCAAGGGCCATTACTCAGTAATTATGGGACAAACTTTATAGAAACATGCGTCTTGCACATCTCCCCCTCCTGGTGAACAATTATGGCAAGTATCAATTGAATCCGACTGATAGAGAAGGAGGAGTTGAGCGGACAAGGTTTTTAAGCACATTTTTTTAGCAAATCAAGGGCCATAACTCCGTAATTATAGTACAAACTTTAGTGAATTTTGAGTCTTGCACATCTACCCCTCCTGGTAAACAATTATGGCAAGTATCAATTGAATCCGACTGATAGTGAAGGAGGAGTTGAGCGGACAAGAATTTTAAGCACATCTTTAGCAAATCAAGGGTCATAACTCCGTAATTATGGTACAAACTTTAGTGAAATTAGCGTTTTGCACATCTACCCATCCTGGTGAACAATTAAGGCAAGTATTAAATGAATCCGACTGAAAGTGAAGGAGGAGTTGAGCGGACAATGTTTTTAGCACATTTTTTTTAGCAAATCAAGGGCCATAACTCCGTGATTATGGTACAAACTTTAGTGAAATGTGTGCCTTGCACATCTACTCCTCCTGGTGAACAATTATGGCAAGTATCAATTGAATCCGACTGAGAGTGAAGGAGGAGTTGAGCGGACAAAATTTTGCAGACAGACCGCCCGACCGACCGCACGATAAACCAACCAACCAACCGACAGGCTGATTCCAGTATACCCCCCTCCCCCCTTCAAACTACGTTTGCGGGGGTATAAAAACAGTTTTTTTCGTCGTTTGTTTTTATCTTAATTTCAAAACTAATATAGATATCCAAATGAAAATGAAGCTGAAGTTATTGACAGTTGCCATATAGTAATACCCTTTCGTATTATTTTCATAGTTTACAAACCGTCAAATGCATCAACTTCAAACCTGAGATATACCGTCACAATAGCATTACACAATTACAGGGCAAGTTACGTAACTCTAGCTACAATACTCTTAGAGTTACGGCCCTTTGAAAAAATCCAACCCCTCTGATGGCACTGCCGGGGCCCTAGTCAGTTTCACTGACAGCTCTAGTTTTGCTGAAGAATGTGAGCAGCTTTTGCAGATCCAAAAGCTGCTCACATTTGTTCAGCAAAAAGAAAACAACACTATATTAGATATTGTACTTGCTAAAACAGTTAACCGTTTGACCACGAGCCAACGGTGCTTTGCACAACTGAACCCTGACCGCTTACAATCTTGTTAGGCTAGCAATCCGTTAAGCAACTGGACTAATTTTTCTAGTAAACAAATCCCGTTATAAAACGTCCGTTTCAGATACAGGCATTTTATCATTTTCCCTCTTGGGACTGGAAAAGCTGTTTTAAAATAATAAAAATGGAAAAAAGATTAACTTTCGGACTGCACGCAAGTTCCTTCGGTTATAATAAAGATCTTTGCCGTAAAATAGAATTTTAGGTAATGTTGGTTGGTGCCTGATGCTCTGACTCTGGTCGGGCCCATCGGAGTGTAACTGTGGGTTTTCTATTGCTCCAGCATTTCTTTTGTTAGATTTGAGGTTTAACGTCCCCGTCAACACTGTAAAGGTAATTTTGGAGACGTTGCTTCCAATTTTGTGGGACTTTTACCCGACATTGAGATGAAATGACGTCTCAAGCCCTGCCGCCCACTGAAACCAATAGGGTTTATAAGCATGGGCGGGCCGACTAGCACCGCTTTGCCTGGGCAGGCTTAGATCCTCTAAGCGGTTTACCAGTACTAGTGTGCGGGTCGGTTTCAGGTCTGCGTGGAAGCATCATGCAGCCCATTTATTTCTTCAGTGGTTTCTTTCTGTCGAGTCATCTCTGTGGTTGTTTGATTTTTGTGTTCTCGAGGATGTTCCGCTGATGGGTTGGGGGTCCTTCATGTGGGCTGAGCAGACTGTTTGACTGTGTGACGACGGGGGAGGCGGGCGGGGGTTGCGGCCGTGTAGAGTCAGTGTGCCCTCCCCCCCACTCTCTCTCACACACACACACACACACACACACACACACACACACACACACACACACACACACACACACACACCGGTTCGTTTCCCTGACTGTTCCAAGGCGGTACATCTATCGCGGTTTATTTTTGTTATGGATTGTCTTTGAATGTGTGTTTCGCTTATACTTTTTTGTTTTGGATAGCCAATTGGCAAGTTTGTGAGAAAGGGACTGTCCTTTTGGCTTTCCGCTATTGGAATTTCCATTATAGTTTTGTGTTTCTTTCCATTTGGTGTCTTTGATGGGAGCTGTTGGTTAATTGTATCGAGTCCTGATCATTGCCTTCACTTCTATTTTAAATGCTGCATACCAAGCTCCAATGTATATGTCCAAATGCTTTTTGCCTATACACACGGATGGCTGCCATCTTAGTCATCTGTAGAATGAATACCCTATAAATAATTTTTCATCCTTAAGTCCAGTGCTAACTTCATCCAGAATTGTGATTCAATCATTCCACAGGTTGTTGTGGAGGTGAGTGCTAATTGGTGACGAGTAACGAAGCTTGACCATACTTTAAACTCCCGAAGCATTGCGTCTGGTGAGCTAAAACACGTAATTCTTATGTGCAAATCTAAAAATCAAAGTACTGAAAGTACTGAGAGGCGGGCGAGTAATGTCATTTTATTACAACGCTCTTCAGTTAAAACTTGAAAAAAATAATGTCTACAGTCTTTTTACGCTCTCGGCCCCTCCCATCGGTGCTTGAAGAAATAGATGTTTCCACCCAAGGCTTAAACCGACCCGCAAACGAGTACTGGAGAACCGTTTAGAGGATCTAAGCCTGTCCAGGCAAAACGGTGCGAGTCGGCCCGCCCATGCTTATTAACCCTAATGGCGGCAGGTCTTGAGATGTTATTTCATCTCGATGTCGGGTTAAAGTCCCACAAAATTGGAAGCAACGTCCAAAATGACATTTAAAGTGCTGACGGGGACTTACCTCAAATAAAACAATGGCGGGGTTAAACCTCAAATCAAACAAACAAAAACTTACACTCCAGTCACATGTAATTGCTCTTCGATTTATCATTGAGTGTTTTTATCTTCAAACGGGCTATTCACAGACAGGATGCAGGTTTCCAAGAAGTTGACTCTTTTTTTCTAGCTGGAAGAAACTGCTGTTTATTTATTTATTTATTTTATTTATTTATTTCTGTATCTGAATTAATTTTCACCGACTTTGCGGATGATAACATATCTGCACACTAAAGACAGCCTACAAATATTCATTTCAGTGATGCCCCTGCCTATCGGGGCTTGGAGAAATAGATTGGGCTGCATAATGCGATGCCCCCGCCCATCGGGGCTTGGAGAAATAGATTGGGTTGCATGATGCTTCCAAGCAGAGCTGAATCTGACCACACGAGTACTGGTAAACCGCTTAGGACTAGGCCTGGTGTGAGTCAGATCGTCCAATGCATATAAGCCTTCTGGTTTCATTGAACGGCAGGGCTTGAGGTGTTATTTCATCTCAATGTCAGGTAAAAGTCCCACAAAATTCGAAGCAACGTCTCCAAAATGACCTTAATAGTGTTGACGGGGACGTTAAACCCCAATTCCAACAAACAAACAAACAAATCGGAAATTCCACTCGTGCATCGCACTCGTGATAATACAGATGTTTTCAACCCACTCGCATTCCGCTGCATTTGATCACTGAGTCGGAGCAAACTTTATTTATACAAGTATTAGAAACAAAAAGCTTGAGTCTACGCTTAGCACACAGTAATTTGTGTGAGTGAGTGTTTGAGTTTTACGTCTCACCAACAGCTAAGGTCATACGTAGACATGACCTTGGTTTGAATACTCATCCGAAAGTCTGGAGAAGCCCGAGATAGATCCTGCGACCCCTGGTTTAGAAGGCGAGTAGCGTAACCACTACACCATGGAGGCTTCTACATTAATTTGTGTGGTCGTAAGATTGGAATGTCAAATGACAAAGCTGCTCATGTGTATTCTGTATAAGTGTGCCAGTAAATGATTCCAAAAGTTGACTCCAGTTTCATTTATAAACAAAACTGCCATTTTTTAACTATGACAACCAATCGTACTAAGGAAACGAAAATTCAGTAGAACAGATGCATCTGCCTTCTTTTAGTGAAAACAAAAATAAAAGATGTACTGCATCATCGGAGGGAAGTCAATATCACGTGGACCCAGAAAACAGAGATGATGAGATATACTTACGGAAGTGTTCCGGTCAATTACGGTTTTTAATCATTATAACAAATAACACTGCTGACCAGTAAACAGAATATAAAATTCAGTGAGTAATGACCTTTTCTTTAATGCTTCTGGAGCAAAAGTAAACCTTAAAAGCCTACACCCACAGACGTAGACAATAACACGGATGACATGCTAATAGAAAATAACATTCAACTAGTCATGACCTTTTCTTAAATGCTTCCGGAGCAAGTGACCATCCTCAAGAGTGTCTACGCCCAAATTTTTTTTAAGTTTCCAAATAAAATCAAAATACTGAGGGAGGTTGATTTATTAGCAAATTATACTACAGTGTCAATTAAGCAGAGATCTATAGATCCCAAATGGTTAAAGTGGCTTAGGCGAAAAGGGAGACAAACCAAATCCGACCATAAATAAATAAATAAATAAATAAATGTAAATGAGCCTGTTCATTTTTGTTTTTCATGCTAATACCGTTAATTCTAGAAAATAGCTCAACTTTACGCCTCCGGTGCAGTAAGTTAAATAAAGATCTGTTCTGTCCCCACCCCCACCCCCCCCCCCCCTGCTTTACAGACACGCCACCCCATTTCCTTTGGAAGTGGGGACATAAGAAGACGCCAAAAGAAGAAAAAGTTTTGATATTTACCATGTCAGTCGTTTGACCCTTTAATTTCTGCATTTTAAGCCTTGATCAGATGTGCGTTTTATGAACTTCAAGGGCGTATATAAATCTGCAGCGTATTTGCCCATCAGTGCCAAGCGTCCCTTTACTGGGGCATTCGAGAACAGTGAAGACCCTTAGTAGAGGCAATAGATTGTAGCGACTGATCAGGGTCTTCATTATTTGCTTAAAGCACGGAACTTCATGTAAACTCACAGCGAATAAAATTTCTGCATGTAATTAGACCTCTCCAAAGCGGTCGGAATACCATGTTTGATGTCGATCATTACAGAGATGCGCGTCAAACCTTTAAACCCTGTACATCGCTGATACCGATTCAGGTACATATACCGATACAAACGTTATAGATCCAGATAAGACGGTACGTAACGAGCAGTCTAATCAGACTCTACACCGTTTGCCAGCTGTCAATGACTTGAACACAACATCTTCCTTTAAGAATTGGTACAATGTACACTGAATATCAAAGCTAGAAGAGTTCTGTTAAAAAAACTGATGGATGAAAGGGAATGATTTCAAGCTTAAACATCAACGGCGTAGGCAAATAGTACAGGAATTTTTTACTCAGCTTTCAGCGCAAATTTATTCATGAAATCTAATACACAATTATTATTCATTTTTCAAACAGTCCGGTCGAACTTGATTGGATTATTTGCGTCTACTGCTTTTTCATAATTAGATATGATATTTTATTTTTAGTTTTTCTTTTTTTGAGCGGAGGACTACAAGAAGGAATGTCTAAAGAGGTGCACAAAATCTGATGTACGAGGTGTACGGTGACTATAGACGGGCTAACGCCCGCCTAAAAAGGGCTGAACAAACAAAAGACTTACAAAAGTGATTTCGATCCTCATTAAGTTCGACTTTGACTGTATAGAACGTGTTGCGATTGAAACCATACTGGCTTTTCACTAGCAGCAGTGCAGTTAATCTTCTTGGGGTAGTTGTTCAGTACTTACGGTGTCGATAGTTAAAGTATAGTTAAATTTTGTATCATTAATATAGCAAGCATACTATTATTTCTGTAGAACAATGTGAGGTTACTTATTTATTTAAAAATGCCAGATTAATATTTTGGTCAATCACAAAGACACGCCTATATAATTTTGACCCCCTTGAACCCCACTTTTTATATAGTAAAACTGGGTTTCCGGGGGTAAACCTTATTTTTCTTATTTCTGCTCTAAAATATAGATTGTTGGTACTCGTTAGAACCGCCTCGATGAGGCGATTCTAACGAGTGCCCACAATCCATATTTAGAGCAAAAATAAGAAAAATATCGCAATTTTTCATCATAAAATTTTCATTTTTTTCGGCGATAAAGGTGACAATGTATTTGTATAGGCGTGTTTGCGTAATGATAATGGAAACACGCCTGTATATAAATACATTGTAAACTTAACCGCCGGAAAAAAAACGGAAAATTGTGGTATTTTTCTTATTTCTTCCCAAAATATAGATTGTGGGTAAACGTTAGAATCACTTCATCGATCTATACTTTAGAGCAGAAGTAAGAAAAATAAGGTTTGCCCCTGTAAACCTTAGTTTTACTATATAAAAGTGGAGTTCAAGTGGGTCAATATATATATAGGCGTGTTTTCGTGATGACTTGCCGGAACAATAACCATTTTGACCACTAATGGTTCGGTGAGCGAACGATGCTTCGAGCAGTTGGAAAATAGAAGTAGAGGCAATGATCAGAAATCGATACAATTAACCCACAGCTCCCATCAGAGACACCAAAGGGAAAGAAACACAAACATGAAGCAACAGACCCCAACGGAAACACCAACAGCGGGAAGCCAAAAAGACAGTTACTTTCCCACAGAATGGCCAAAAGGCTATCCAAAGTAAAATAATATAAGTGACACAAACACCCAAAGACAAACCATAACAAAAATAAACCGCGACAGAAGAACCGCCTTGGAACGGTTAGCGGAAACGAATTCCACTGGGGGGAGGGGGGGGGGGGCTTAAATCAATTTTACGTGGCCACTACCATCGCCCTGACTTCCGTCGCGATTAAGACAAATAATTTGTTCAGTCCTATCTAACCCAGATTATTTCATTAATCATATGAACCGAGTCATGCCAAAATGTATGCCTAGAAAATATTCAAATTAAACTGCACATCAGCGGACAGCACATTACTCACTTCATATTTAAGCCTATGTAGTACACATAGTTGCCGACAACTTTGATATCCCTGATCTCAGCACCGTCATCAGTATAAAACGAGGCATTGTTGTTTCCGTCATAGGCAGCTCTGTATATTGTGTTACCATCCGTCCAGTATAGGCGCGTTTCTAAAACATCATATTTTTTTCTGCAGTTAAACAAATGCTCATTAATGAGCACTTTTTAAAAAAATAAGCAGCATGAATAAGAAACATTCCAAACACACGAACGACAGTATTATATGACATGGGTGTTTGTTCCGTAATGATTAATGGTAATGAATAAGAAAGTATTTCCGACGTATTAAACCGCTAAGATGATCAGGAATTGATACAATTAACCCACAGCTCCCACCAGAGACACCAAAAGGAAATAAACACATAAATTCAAGCCTACCCAAACAAAATGATGCGAGTCGGACCGCCCCTAGTTATAAAACCTAGCGGCATTTTTTGGGCTCTAGCACTTGAGATGGAACTTCATCTCAGTGACAGGTAAGAGGTCCAAAAGATTGGAAGTAACGTCTTCTACATGACCTAAATAATGTTGATCGGGACTTGAAACCTCAAGTGAACAAAAAATTACAAGACTATCCAAATATCGAGAAGAACACTGGAATGCATCAACGATATCGGTCTTTCTTTTGAAAGGAGGAGTGGGGGGGGTATGAAAATTAAATGTTTTGTTTGTTTGTATCAGAGTTTAACGGCCCAGTCAACACTAGCTTAGGTCATTTTGAGCGAGTCCACTTATCTATCCACACTTTCCTGGGCAGGCTTAAGGTAAGCGAATAACCAGTTCAGTGCCCATTCTTTCGCAAGAAACTGACAACTGTCCTTCATGAATCAGCGGAAGGGAGAGGATGACCGTAGAAAAGATTTCATGATCAATCTCAACGTAAGAATGTTGCCGACCCCGGCAGGGATCGAACCCGCGTCCTCTTGATCACCAGTCAGACGCGCATTCGACTGAGCTACCAAGGCCGGCGAAAATTAAATGTGTAAAGGTACTTCAGAAACTGATGGATTCTGAATCAAGTTGTTTTCAAAACAACAGCAACAACAGCAACAACAAGAAAAAATCTGCTCCGAGCGAGCCATAGCCGACTTATGTCGAATTTAGAACTAAAGGGACTCTTACAGGGTATAAGAAATTTACATAAGTTTCTGCCAACGCATGGAATTTGATGAAATTATGCACAATAATTGCCCTGGGTATAATTTTTATAATTGTGATGCATTTGCTTTTAAATGTAAATCCACTGTAAATGTATGCAGTTGTGTACAATGTCAGTACCAAAACAGTGGATACTGTAATATAAACATGTCTACAGTAATCAGAATTTCATATATTGCGGAACAGTTAAATTATGAAATTGAGCCATCGTTAGTGAATTAGTTGGTACTATGAATGGCTTTATGTATTTTGCAATAGTGGCTGGGCACTGTTTCGGTTAACCGCTTATGTAAAAACCTACCCAGGACCAGTGTGGATAGGTACATTGGCTGGATCAAAAAAGAGATAAAATAGTGTTGACTGGGCCGTTAAACTCCAATACAAGCAAGCAAAATTATCCCTTTTATCTTTTTTCGCACTGTCTCTGCCTCTGGGAGACGACCCACAAGTGTTGACCTGTCGTTAAACGCAAAACAATCAATCAAACAATTTTTATTCGTCGAATTTTTAAATCCCCTGAAACTGTGTCAACAAAACATCTAGGGAACTGCTTGATCTATCCCTGACATTGCTGTCATGATAATTATTCCTCATAAATCAACTTTGCTAGTTCTTTAAGAAATGTGATCTGAATTTATATACAAAGTCACCATGATTTTCGGATTTCGATAAAACTTATTGCAGAAGAAACTAAGTACAGCATTAAATTTTGAAATTTAATCGGAATGACGTTTATGAAATTTAGAAAAAAAAGCGCTGCTTAGTTTATGAATATCTAAATCAGAAAGCGTTCAATGAGCCACAAAATGACAATGGGATCATCCACCATATGAATATGGAGTTCTCGATATCAGAAGAACTTGCTTTTTGTAACTGAAATTCTTGGGGGAGATTTGACTGATCAAACCATCATCAAAATTTCTAGAACACGGGCTAACGTCTTCAATGATTTCAGATTGGGTTTCAACGGAAAAGGACATCATGAAGTCTCTTTCATTACAAAACAAGAACGGATCAGCCACAAGGGATGCGCAATTCGTATCCATCGGAATACCAGCAATTTGTCTAAATAACTTCGTACGAAACCGTATGTAAATATTGTCAAGTAGAAATGTGAGAGCTTCACACACTTTCTGACACGACCATAAAGTATATTTTATGCTCTTTTGAAGGAAAACGAAAACATTTTTTACATAACATGCATGTCCAATCAATTAAATCGTTAAGTTTTTCATTTGTAAGATTATGAGGAAGTGTAGTGTAAAGGACGGAAAATCATAAGTAGACAGGCACGAAGCCCGAAAACATCTGGCTTTCAATTTAATTAAAACTTCATTAGATTTAATAGACCGAAACAGATTTCTCCCTTATCTTTCAGACTTTAGTGCAATGCCTAATCACATGATTTTCTTATGACACTAAAGCATGAAGTTAATAATTTAGAAAGTTCGGTGGTTGTACAAGAGATATACTTTACAACAAACCGTGCTTTGTATGATTTTTTAAGAACTTTAGGTAACCCAATGTAACGTTGGAAGCTTGTCTTGGCTTGTAACACATACAACAAACTTGGTGGCTGAATAACAAATGTGATCATCAACTACACCCCTCTCTACAGTCAAAGGCTTCAGTTCATAGGCCTTAGTACCACCAAACTCTAGCTGAAGAGTGTTAACATAGTGGAGCCGTCAAACAACGACGACAATGTTAGCGGCCTTATCTGCTGGAGCCAAAACAAACTTCTTATGCAATTTTTTAATTAATCGAGCCTGCATTTTTGTTTATTTGGTGTATTGTTTGCTTCCAAAGGATCTAAGTATTCAGAACGTGTTTATCTTCAGTGCAGCTGGTGTACTAGCTGCTCCTCGCTTGGCACTCAGATTTACGGGATAGAGCTAGGACTGGTCGATCCAGTGTCAGGATAATGTGACTGGGTGTGGTATCATGAAATGTGTCTGGGACATGAAACTTCAGTGAGGCAGCACTATTAACGTGAGCATTGAGCTCCCTGTCGCAACCAGACACCGTCGTGATATGACTGAAAAATTGTTGAAAGCGACGTTAAACCCGAATTCACACACACACTCAGTGCAGCTGGTGTCATGCCGTGTAGCGGCCGTAAAAAGACTTCCCGTACATAATTATAGTGCAGATGATATTTTCAGGTCCTCTGGGACCACTGAGTTTATTTAGAATCATTTAAAAAAAGAGTTCTGCTTAAGCCGGTGTTAGAGTGCGTGGCCTGTGCTACACATTGCAGTACTGGTCATGAACAAACTCAATAAATAAGTTCTGCAGTTAGATCCTTAATAAGCAGAATACACCAAATACACGAAAATAGTAGACTCGATTTTGTTGAATCTGAAAGGACCAGAAAATGTAATCTGCACTATGATGATGTACGGGGAGACGTTTTATGGCCGCTAAACCGAGTTTTCTATTTTCATTTATTTGGTGTAACCTTTGCTTCTAAAGTATCTAACTATTCGGAAATTTTTCCTAGCTCATCATTTCCGAAAACACAATAATCAAACAAGCACAGAGATGAAACAGCGGTGAGAAATCGATAACAAGAAACAACTGGAATGCTAGAGCAAAAGAAAACAAGAGGGCCCAATGGCCCTGTATCGCTCCCCTGTCTACCGGAAAATCATTAGTGTTGGAGACCACTTGACATTGCTACATACTAAATATCAAAGCTCAGGCAAAGCTGTCTCTATGCTTATAAACCCTATTGGTTTCATTTGGCGACAAGGCTTGAGATGTAATTTTATCTCAATGTCGGATAAAAGTCCCACAAAATTGGAAGAGACATCTCCAAAATGACCTATACAGTGTTGACAGGGATGTAAAACCTCAAATCAAACAAAATCGGTGCCTTATGGTTTTGGAAAAGAAGATCTTTTTAAGTTTTTACCAGTATAAGTCTATAGAGGCCAATGTGCCCTGGGGCTTGGCCAATTGTGACCCAAAGGGCATGCTTGGCAGGATTTATGTAGACGAACATTTTGTGTTGCTATATACTAAATATCTAAGGTCTGTATGTCATGGTTTCAAAGAAGATGTTTGAAGCTTTTTTCCATTATAAGTTTGTTGGAGTTAAGGGGCCACAGGATTTGTCCATATTGGACCCCAGGGGCATGATTGGCAGGATTCATGAAGGCGACCATTGCTACATGCTAAATACCTAAGCTCTGGGACTTATGGTTTCAGAGATGAAGATTTTTGAAGTTTTTTCCCCCATTTTAAGTTGTTGTTTTTTTTTTTGTGAGAGTGTTTTTTTTTTTTTTTTTCTTTGTTTTTTTTCATTATAAGGGCCCTGTGGTTTCAGAGAAGAATATTTTTGAAGTTTTCCCAATTGTAAAGTAGAAGTAAAACAAAGATCAGGAATAGATACAATTAACTTACTCCACCCATCAAAGACACCAAAGGGAAAGAAACACAAACATGATGCGACCAGACCATAATGGAAACCTAAACAAAGGAAGGTCATAAGGACAGTTACTTTCCAAAAAATGGTCAAATGACCATCCAAAATAAAAAGACACATGTGATACACCCAGTAAGTAACAAACAACAACAGAGAAGAAGATTTTTGAAGCTTTTTTTTTTCATTATCAGTCTATAGGAGCTAAGGGTAAGTCTATGGAAGCTAAAGAGCCCTGGGATGTGGCCAATTTGGATCCCAGGGGCATAACTGGCAGGATTTGTGTAGGTGGTTATTTGACATTGCTACATACTAAAATCTAAGCTCTGGGCCTTATGGTTTCATAGAAGAAGATTTTTAAGTTTTTTTTTCATTATAAGTCTATTGAAGCTGATGAGCTAGGGGCAAGATTAGCAGGATTTATGTAGCTGGCTATTTTATGTTGCTAGATACTAAATATCTAAATTCTGTGGTTCACAGTTTCTGAGAAAAAGATGTTTGAAGCTTTTTTCCCTTATGAGTCTATGGGAGCTAAGGGGCCCCGGTGCGTGGCCCGTTTGGACCCCAGGGGCATGATTAGCAGGACATATGTAGTTGATCACTTGCCGTTGCTACATGCTAAATATCTAAGCTCTGGGCCCTGTGGTTTCAGAGAAGAAGATTTTTTAAGCTTTTTTCCATTATGAGTCTATGGGAGCTACGGGGGTCCGAGGGTGTGGCCCATTTGGACCCCAGGGGCATGATTGACAGGAATTATGTAGGTGACCGCTTGTCATTGCCACATGCTAAATATCTAAGCTTTGGGCCCTGTGGATTAGAGAAGAAGATTTTGAAGCTTTTTTCCATTATGAGTCTATGGGAGCGAAGGGGCATGATTGGCAGGATTTATGTAGGTGACCACTTGCCAGTGCCACATGCTAAATATCTAAGCCATGGGCCCTGTGGTTTAAGGGAAGAAGAAGTTTTTTATGAAGCTTATTTTCCATTATGAGTCTATGAGCGCTAAGGGGCCCCGGGGCGTGGGCCATTTGGACCCGATGGACATGATTGGCAGGATTTATGTAGATGACCACTTGCCATTGCTGCATGCTAAATATCTTAGCTCTGGGAAGATTTTTGAAGCTTTTTTCCATTATGAGTCTATGGGAGCTAAGGGGGTCCGAGGGTGTGGCCCATTTGGACCCCAGGGGCATGATTGACAGGAATTATGTAGGTGACCGCTTGTCGTTGCCACATGCTAAATATCTAGCTCTGGGTCCTGTGGTTTCAGAGCAGAAGATTTTTGAAGCTTTTTTTCCATTATGAGGCTATAGAAGCTAAGGGGCCCAGGGGCGTGGCCCGTTTCGACCCCAGGGGCATGGTTGGCAGGAATTATGTAGGTGACCACTTGCCGTTGCCACGTGCTAAATATCTAAGCTCTGGGCCCTGTGGTTTCAGAGAAGAACATTTTTAAAGCTTTTTTTCCATTATGAGTCTATAGGAGTTAAGGGGCCCCGGGGTGTGGCCAATTTGGACCCTAGGGGCATGATTGGCAGGATTTATGTAGGTGACCACTTGACATTGTTACAAGCTTAATATCTAAGCTCTGAGCCCAGTGGTTGTAGAGAAGAAGATACTTAAAGTTTTTCCCATTGTAAGTCTATGGGAACTATATGTTGCCATGGCAACCAGAATTCCAATCTGATCAGCCCATAACGTTATGCAGCCTTTCCCCCTACCTGATGATGCCCTTCATGAAATTTGATCAAGATTGACCGTGGGTTGTTAGAGATATACTTATTTAAAATTGTTTACGGACGCACGCACGACGGACGACGGACAGAAAGTGATCACAAAAGCTCACCTCGTCACTACGTGACAGGTGAGGTAACAAAGAGTTATACTCCGATGGGCCTAACCAGAGACAGAACATAAGGTACCAACCAGCATTACATAAGTAACCCTGCACGCTGGAACCGCCATAGAATCGGAGACCAGATCCAACAGCGTGCAATTTAAGAGTGAAGCATATTTATCAAACGTGATTAGTTTAACTACCATGCAAGCAGTCTGTCGTTGTGTCCAATCATTTTAAAAAGGGGACCTATATCGCTCACCTGAGCTAAGATTATATGCGGGTGCCCGGGCAGGGCACTTTTTGGTCTCAGGTCCATAAATAGAACAATTTTGGTAGAGGTCCATTAAATGAAGCTTAATAACAAATATCAAAGTCCTTGGCCTTTTGGTTTCAGTCAAGAAAATTTCTAAATGTTTAACTATATAAGTCTATGTAAGACCAGTGGGCCCCGTGGTGGGGTGAATTTTGATTCCCCCCCCCCCCCCGGCCTATGATTTGAACAATCGTTACAGAGGTCCACCAGATGAAGCTTCATACCAAATGTCAAAAACCTGGGCCTTTTGGATTCAGACATGAAGATTTTCAAATGTTTTCTCTATGAACGTCTATCTAAAGCCAGCGGGCCCCAGGCTTGGCAAATTTGGCCTCAGTGCTATAATTTGAACAATTAGGGTAGAGGTCCACTAGATCAAGCTTCATACTTAATATCAAAGACCTGGGCATTCTGGTTTCAGACAAGAAGTTTTTTTAAGGTTTCCATATAATGCCTCTGTAAAACCAGGGAGCCCTGGTGCGGGGGCATTTTTGGCACCAGGTCTCAGAATTTGCACAATCTTGGTAGAGGTCCACTAGATGAAGCTTCATGCCAAATATCAAAGACCTGGGCCTTCTGGTTTCAGACAAGAAGTTTTTTAAGGTTTCCCTATAACGCCTTTGTAAAACCAAGGGGCCCTGGTGCGGATGCATTTTTGGCCATGAGATGAAGCTTAATACCAAATATCAAAGACCTGGGCCTTCTGGTTTCAGAGAACAAGATTTTTAAAGGGTTTCCCTATATAAGGCTATGTAAAACCAGTTGGCCCCAGGGCGGGGTCGTATTTGGCCCCAGGGCTATAATTTGAACAATCTAGGTAGAGGTCCACTAGACGAAGCTTCATACCAAATATCAAAAACCTGGGCCTTCTGGTTTCAGACAATAAGATTTTTAAAGGTTTTCGCTATGTTAGCCTATGTAAAACCTGTTAGCTCCGGAGCGTGTGCGTTTATGGCCCCAGGGCTATAATTTGAACAATCTTGATAGAGGTCCACTATATGAAGCTTCATACCAAATATCTAAGACCTGGGCCTTCTGGTTTCAGACAAGAAAATTTTTAAAGGTTTTCCCTAAAATAGCCTATGTAAAACCTGTGGGCCCCGGCGCGGGAGCATTATTGGCACCAGGGCTATGATTTGAACAATCTTGGTAAAGGTCCATTGGATGAAGCTTCATACCATATATCAAAGACCTGGGCCTTCTGGTTTCAGAAAAGAAGATTTTTAAAGGTTGTTTCCCTATGTAAGCCTATGTTAAACAAGTGGGCCCCAGCGCGGGGGCGTTTTTGGCCCCAGGGCTATAATTTGAACAACCTGGGTAGAGGTTCATTAGATGTAGCTTTACAACAAATATCAAAGGCCTGGGCCTTCTGGTTTCAGACAAGATTATTTTTGTATGTTTTCCCTATATTAGCCTGTATAAAACCAGTGGGCCCCGGGGCGGGGCCGTTTTTGGCCCCAGGGCCATAGTCTTGAACAATCTTGGTAGAGGTCTACTAGATCAAGCTTCATACTAAATATCAAAGGGCTGGGCTTTCTGGTTTCAGAAAAGAAGAATTTTAAATGTTTTTTCCTTATATAAGCCTATTTAAAACCACTTGGCTCCGGCGCGGAGGCATTTTTGGCCCAAGGGCTTTAATTTGAACAATCTTGGTAGAGGTCCACTCGATGAAGCTTCCTACCAAATATCAAAGATCTAGGCCTTCTGGTTTCAGAGAAGAAGATTTTTAAAGGTTTTTTCTTATTTTCCCCTTTTCGTTGCCATGGCAACCATAGTTCTGCATGGAATGGAATTATTTGAACAATTTTGAGAGAGGACCACCCACAGATCATTTCTGCTATGTTTGGTCAAAATCTGTTTAGTGGTTTTGGAGGAGATGTCGTTTAAAGGAATTGTGGACGGACGTGCGGACGGACGATGGACGGTTACCGATCACAATAGCGCCCCGAGCCTTCGGCTCAGGTGAGCTAATAAGCCTATGTAAAACCACTGAGCCCCGGCGCGGGGTCATTTTTTGGTCCCAGGGCTATAATTTGAATAATCTTGGTAGAGGTCCACTAGATAAAGCTTCATACCAAATATCAAAGGCCAGGGCTTTGCGGTTTCAGAGATTTTTAAAGATTTTTCCTATATAAGCCTATAAAAAACTAAAGGGCCCCGGTGCGGGGGATTTTTAGCCCCAGGGCTAGAATTTGAACAATCTTGGTAGAGGTCCACCAGATGAAGCTTCATACCAAATATCAAAGACCTGGGCCTTCTGGTTTCAGACGAGAACATCTTTAAAGGTTTTCCCTATATAAGCATATGTAAAACCAGTGGGCTCCGGGGCGTGGCCATTTTTGGCCTCAGGACAATAATATGTCATATGAATAATCTTGGTAGAGGTCCAGTAGATGAAGCTTCATACCAAATATCAAAGACCTGTGCCTTCTGGTTTCAGACAAGAAGATTTTTAAAGGTTTTCCCGATATAAGCATATGTAAAACAAGTGGCCCCGTGTGGGGCCATTTTTTGCCCAAGGGCTATAAAATTGAACAATCTTCGTAGCGGTCCACTAGATGAATTTCATACCAAATATCAAAGACCTGGGCCTTCTGTTTCAGACAAGAAGATTTTCAAAGGATTTCCTTATATAAAGTGTAGTAAAACAAAGACCAGGAATCGATACAATTAACTTACTCCATCCATTAAAGACACCAAAGGGAAAGAAACACAAACATGAAGCGACCAGACCATAATGGAAACCATAACAAAGGAAGGCCATAAGGAGAGTTACTTTCCAACAAAATGACCAAATGGCCATCCAAAATAAAAAGACACATGTGATACACACAGTAAGTAACAGACAACAATATAAATATCCCTATATAAGCCTATGTAAAACCAGTGGGCCCCGGCAAGGGGGCATTTTGGCCCCATGGCTATAATTTGAACAATGGTAGAGGTCCACTAGATGAAGCTTCATACCAAATATCAAAGACCTGGGCCTTGCGGTTTCAGAGAAGAAGAGTTTTAAAGATTTTCCCTATATAAGCCTATGTAAAACCAAAGGGCCCCGGGGCGGGGGCATTTTCGGCCTCGGTGCAATAATTTGAACAATCTTGGTAGAGGTCCGCTAGATGAAGCTTCATATCAAAGACCTGGGCCATCTGGTTTCAGACAAGAAGATTTTTAAAGCTTTTTTTTTTCTTCTTATTTTCCCCTTTTGTTGCCATGGCAACCAGAGTTCTGCATAGAATGGAATTCTTTGAACAACTTTGAGAGCGGAACACCCAAAGATCATTTCTGTCAAGATTGGTCTTATTCTGTCCAGTGGTTTAGGAGGAGATATCATTTAAAGGAATTGTGGACGGACATCCGGACGGACGACGACAACGGATGGTGACCGATCACAATAACTCGCCCGGAGCCTTCGGCTCAGGTGGGCTAATAAAAGAAAGACCCAAGGAGCGCCACAATCGAAAGACGCAGACCACTGTCGGCACCAAGAGGAAGAGGAAACATACACAAAACAGGAAACATTACGAGTGTTTATGAAATGGAACAATCAGCACTCTTTCCCCCACACGGGGTGATCAGACCAAAAGAAAACACTAAACAACAACTCACAACAAATTCGCAGACATACAACAAAAATAACAGCAAAATCAACACCAAAACTACCGCCTTAGAACGGTCAGCAGCATATGCCACTGGGGGCTTTAAGATCTTTTACCGGCCGAGATTAGGGTGTTGTTCCCAACAATAAACATTAAATATTCGGTTTGCATAATGATTTCATAGCTCAATCAATGCATTATCACAGAGACATAAATCAGATCCAAACACTGAGATGAAGCAAAGAGGAGGGCTGTCAGACGATCCCCCTTACACTGTTGACCGTAGCTAAAGGAAATCATTAGTTAATCCCCGACGGGCCCAGCAACAGACATAGCATCAGGCCTCAGCCCTCCTTTAACAAAGATTATTGCCGAAGCCGTCATTGAGTCTGAAGCCTGACCTGCTGCCGTGCACTCAAAAGGTCCAGCATAGCTATCAGCCGTGATTCGGTCGACAACCATGCGTGCGGTCTGTCGCATGATTTCCAAACTTAATCCTTATCTTGCTGAATATACATTTAAGCCACACCCACTTCTGTCTATCAACCAATCAAATTACTTGATGTAATTTATTCCTACAAAGCCATAAACTTAATGTCAAACAGTGTAGATCCTGATCAGATGGCTTCTTCACCACCTTTTATGACGCAATATATTCTTTTTTAATTTCTCCGAAAAATAATGTTTGCTTAAAGTTTTCTTAAATTCATAGAGCAAATCTCCATAAAATACAGGATGCGACATCCCTTGTTGCAGAAGTTTCTTCAAGCTGACATTACGAAGTTACCATTGGTGAGATCGTTAACACTAGTAGAAGCTATAGCGAAAGGAATTACTTGAGAGATATACACTCCTTAAGAAGGACGTCTGGGAACACCACCGTCTAGAAACGAGACTTTGACAATATCGAAATCAAAAGCATCACGTTTGTCATAAATTTTTGACAAACTAATTTCATTACAACTTATGAAGCGTCATTTTCCATTGATAACCAATCTGAAATTATTGAAGCTTTTAGCTCCACTTCAAGATATTTAGATGATTTATTAAATATTTATAATACCTATTTCGATGGTTTGATCAGTCAGATTTACCCCCCCCCCCCCAGAACTTCAGTTAAAAAAAGCAAATTCTTCTGATACCGAGGCCCCGTTTTTGGATTTACATCTATCTATTGTAGATGGGTTTGTTTCGTGCAAAATTTATGATAAACGCGATGACTTTGATTTTGAGAATGTAAATTTTCCTTTTTTGGATGGTGATGTTCCTCGTGCGCCATCCTATGGCGTTTATATTTCGCAATTAATTCGTTAATTCGATTTGCTAGAGTGTGTAGTCATGTGGCTGACTTCAACACTCGTAATAAATTATTAACGGCTAAACTCCTTAATCAGGGTTATCGGTACCGTAAACTTCGCAAAGCCTTTTCAAAATTTTATAGACGCCATTCTGATTTAATTTCAAAACTCAATATTGGACTTAAATCTCTTCTGCAACAAGGTCTATCGGAACCCGAATTTTATGGTGACTTAGTATATAAATTCAGAAAAATATATAACCGCAATGACTTCAGCACCCAATTTCGTAAAACTATTCTTCGATATAAAAAGATTGGGTACAACATGGATGTTATACGACAGACTGCATGCATGGTAGTTAACCCAATCACGGTTGGCAACTTTGCTTCCCTCTTTAATTGCACGCCGGTGGGTCAGGCCTCAGTATCTATGACGGCTCCAACGTAAAGGCTTATTGGGAATTAGAGAGATCTAATTCAAGGTGATGTTGGTTGGTGCCTGATGCTCTGTCTCTGGTCGGGCCCATCGGAGTCTAACTGTTGGTTTTCTTTTGCTCCAGCATTTCAGTGGTTTCTAGCTGTCGAGTCCGCACCGTTGTCTCACCTCTGTGGTTCTTTGATTTTTTTGTGTTCAGGGAGATGTTGCACTGATGAGTTAGGAGGCCTTCATGCAGACTGAACAAATTATTTGTCCAAATCGCGACGGAAGTAAGGGCGAGGATTGTGACCACGTAAAATCGATTTAAGCCCCCAGTGGAAATCTTTCCACTGACCGTTCCAAGGCGGTTCTTCTATGGCGGTTTATTTATGGTGTTGTTTGTTACTTACTGTGTTTATCACTTGTGTCTTTTTATTCTGGATGGCCATATGGCCATTTTGTGGGAAAGTTACTGTCCTTATGGCCTTCCTTTGTTTAGGTTTCCATTATGGTCTGGTCGCTTAATGTTTGTGTTTCTTTCCCTTTGGTGTCTTTGATGGGTGGAGTAAGTTATTTGTATCGATTCCTGATCTTTCTTTTACTTCTACTTCTCATAGCAAAATAAAAACAATTCAGCAAAAAGAACTCGGTGGGGGGGGGGGTATAAATAGTTCCCATGGAAATTCCAACAACATGCCTATATATTTTTCCAAATCTTATGAAAACATGCAAAAAAAAAGCATCACAAAGCCTCTGACAGGAAGAATGATTTGACGATAGTGGATACTGAAATCATTGCAAGAAAATAATTTTCTGAATTTATATACTAAGTCACCATAAAATTCGGGCTTTTTGCAGAAGAGATTTAAGTCCAGCATTGAATTTTGAAATTAAATCGGAATGACGTCTATAAAATTTAGAAAAGATTAACGTAGTTTATGATACCGAAAGCCGGATATCTAAGTACAAGTAAAACAAAGATCAGGAATCGATACAATTAACTTGCTTTACCCATCAAAGACACCAAAGGGAAAGAAACACAAACATGAAGCGACCAGACCATAATGGAAACCATAACAAAGGAAGGCCATAAGGGCAGTTACTTTCCCACAAAATGGCCAAATGGCCATCCAAAATAAAAAGACACAAGTGATACACACAGTAAGTAACAAACAACAACATAAATAAACCGCCACAGAAGAACCGCCTTGGAACGGTCAGTGAAAAGAATTCCACTGGGGGGGGGGGGCTTTAATCGATTTTTACATGGCCATAATCCTCGCCCTTACCTCTGTCGCGCTATACACTAATTTTGTTTAGTCCGCATGAAGGCTTCCTAACACAGTGTAACATCTCCGAGAACATACAAATAAAAAACCTACAGAGATGAAACAAGGTTGAGGACTCGACAGCATACAACAACAGAATTGCTGGAGCAAAAGAAAACCAACAGTTAGATTCCGAGGGGCCCGACCAAAGACGGAGCATCAGGCGTCAACCAACATAAAGAATACTAAAATAAATTTCCATTTATGTTTACAGGCTAGAACCGTCATATAATCTTAGGCCCCACCCACGGGTGCGCAATCAAAGAGGGAAGCAAAGTTGCCAACCGTGATTGGGTTAACCACCATGCATGCAGTCTGTTTTATAACATTTCTGTTGTACCCAATCTTAATATATCGACGAACGTTTTTACAAAATTGGGTACTAAAGTCATTGTCATTACAGGCATGAATTTTTCTAAATTTATATACTAAGTCACCATAGAATTCAGGTTCCGATAGGCCTTGTTGCAGAAGTGTTTTAAGTCCAACATTGAATTTTGAAACCAAATCAGAATGACGTCTATAAAACTTAGAAAAGGCTTTACGTAGTTTATGATACCGATACCCCTGATTAAGAAGTTTAGCGGTTAATATGTTATTACGCGTGTTGAAGTAGGATGTACGATGTCGCACGAGGAACATCACCGTCCAAAAAAGGAAAATCAACAATCTCGAAATCAAAATCATCACGTTTATCATAAATTTTGCAAGAAACAGATCCACCTACAATAGATAAATGTAAACCCATAAAAAGAGGGTCCAGAGGGCCCTGGTTCGCTCACCCGTGTGTCACTGTCTCACGTACATTCTATTTTTAGCTCTTGTAGCCATCTTGTTTATCAGCAGAATGATTTTAGCTTATTTGGTAGGGAGTAACCTGGGCAATATTCCTGGGAACTTTGAATCAAATTGGCCTTAGGGTTTAGGGGGAGTTTCCGTTTGAATCAAATTTACAATATTGTTCTATTTTTACCTCCGGTGGCCATTTTATTCATCCGAGTGGGATTGTTTTAGCCTTTTTGGTAGAGGATCATCTAAGCAACATTGTCGCAAGGAACCTACAGTATCTCATATGCTTTAAAAGTTATGACAAAGTAAGTCAAAGGTCAAGGTCATGGGTCAAATCTTTATGAGTCGGAAGCCCTTGTCAGCAAGAACCAGCATGCCAAATATAAAGGCTCTATCCCAAACGGTTCAAAAGTTATGACAAAATAACCTACTGATCTACTTTTTGATTTGCCATGACCCATATTCGAACTTAACTGAGATATTGTCCAGATGATCATTCTGAGCAAGTTTTATGATAATTTGACTAAAACTGTGGACTCTTAGAGTGTTCAAACGTTTTTCTATGATTTGACCTGCTGACCCACGTTTTGACCCGACATGACCCATATTCAAACTTGACACAGATATTGTCAAGATGATCATTCTGAGCAAGTTTGATGATGATTGGACCAAAACTTGGGCCTCTAGTGTGTTCACAAGGTTTTTCAACAATCTGACCTACTGACCTACATACTGACCAGACATGACCCAGATTTGAAATTAACCAAGATATTGTCAAATGATCATTTTGAGCAAGTTTGATGATGATCAGACCAAAACTGTAGCCTCTAGTGTGTTCAGAGGGTTTTTCTATGATTTGACCTACTGACCTACTTTTTGACCCAACATTACCCATATTTGAACTTGACTGAGATATTGTCAAGATGATCATTCTGGAAAAGTTTGATGATGATCGACCAAAACTGTGGCCTCTAGTGTGTTCAGAAGGTTTTTCTATGATTTGACCTACTGACCTACTTTTTGACCCTACATGACCCATATTCGAACTTGACCGAGAAATTGTCAAGATAATCATTCTGAGAAAGTTTCATGATAATCAGACCAAAACTGTGTGGCCTATAGTGTATTCACAAGGTTTTTCTCTGATTTGACCTACTGACCTACTTTATGACCCAACATGACCCATATTAAAACTTGACAGAGATATTGTCAAGATGATCATTCTTGGCAAGTTTGATGGTGATCAGACCAAAAATGTGGCCTCTAGTGTGATCACAAGGTTGTTCTATGATGTGACCTACTGACCTACTTTTTGACCCGACATGACCCGTATTCAAACCTGACCGAGATATTGTCAATATAATCATTCTGGGCAAATTCGATAATGATTGGACCAAAACTGCGGCCTCTAGTGTATTCACAAGGTTTTGCTATGATTTGACCTACTGACCTTCTTTGTAACCCGACATGACACATATTCGAATGTGACTAAGATATCATCAAGGTGATCATTCTGAGCAAGTTTGATGATTGGACATAAATTGTGGCCTCTAGTGTGTTAAGCAGGGTTTTCTATGATTTGACCTACTTACCTACTTTTTGACCCGACAACACCCATATTCGAACTTGACTGAGATATTGTCAAGATGATCATTCTAGGCAAGTTTGATGATGATCGGACCAAAACTGTGGCCTCGAGTGTCTTCACAAAGTTTTTTATCTGATTTGGCCTACTGACCTACTTTTTGACCCGACATGACCCATATTCCAGGTTGACCGAGATTTTGTGGTGGTTCAAATTGTGTGCAAGTTTAGGTAAAATCAAATCATAAATGAAACAGCTATCATGCAGACAAGACCAAAAATTGGCAATTTTTGCCCTTTCAGGGGCCGTAACTCAATAACACATGACGGGATATAGCTGGTTCAAGAAAGGAACCCAGATCTCATGGTGGTACAAGTTTTGTGCAAGTCTGGTTAAAATCAAATCATAAATGAAGTTGCTATCGTGCAGACAAGACCAAAATAGGCAATTTTTGCCCTTTCAGGGGCCGTAACTCTGTAACACATGATGGGATATGGCTGGTTAAAGTCAGCAACCCAGACCTCATGGTGGTACAAGTTGTGTGCAAGTATGGTTAAAATCAAATTATAAATGCTATCGTGCGGACAAGAAATTGTTTACGCACGGACGGACGGACGCACGCACGCACGGATGACGGACGCACGCACGCACGGATGACGGATGACGGACAAAATGAGATCACAAAAGCTCACCTTGTCACGTGACAAGGTGAGCTAAAAAGGGGGCCTCGGTATCAGATGAATTTGCCTTGTTTAACTGAAGTTCTAGGGGATAAATCTGACCGATCAAACCATCAAAGTAAGTATTGTCAATATTTAATAAATATGACAACATGAAGTCGCTTTCATAACAATACAAGATCAGATCAGACACAAGAGGTGCGCAATTCGTACCCATCGGAATACCCACAATTTGTCTAAATAACTTAGTACCGAATCTAATATAAATATTGTCGCGTATAAAGGTTTGGGCATTACACACTTTCTGACACGACCAAAATGTATAATTCTTATGCTCTTTAGAAGTGAAAAATTCATTTCTGGTATTACATGCAAGATAGAGAGAATCTTCTCTGTGAAAAGCCCATTCAATTAAATCATTAAGCTTTTCTTTTATAAGATTATGAGGAAGTGTAGTGTAAAGAGTGGAAAAATCGTAAGTAGACAGACTTGAAGCACGAAAACGTCTGGATTTCAATTTTTTTAAAACCTCATTCGATTTTTTTGTAGACCAAAAACAGATTTCTTCCTGATCTTTCAAAGACATTATCACAATATTTAAGCACATGCGTTTTAACAGCAGTAAGACAGGAAGTTAATAAATTAGAAAGTTCAGTGGTAGTCCAAGGGCTAGAATTTGCAATATACCGTGAAATCAGAAAGCTTTCAATTAACCGCAAAATGACATTGGGATCCTCAACCTCTTAAGTTTTGAAAATTCAATTTCCAATTGTTGGGGCTTCAGATTTGTTTTGTTTGTTGTGAAGTTTACAATATGTTTCTATTTTAAACAGACAGTATTCTTTTGTATCTGATCTGAGTCTACACCTAAAAATATCCAAATTATTGGTATGCTAAGCTGATATGGATGCAAATGAAGAGCACTATATTTCTATAGGTTTGATTGTTTGATTTGAGGTTTAGCGTCCCCATCATTACTGTAATGGCCATTTTAGAGACGTTGTTTTCAATTTTGTTGGGGACTTTTACCCGACATTGAGATGAAATGAGATGAAATGACATCTCAAGCCCTGCTACCCAATGAAACCAATAGGGTTTATAAGCATGGACGGTCCGACTCGCACCGCTTTGCCTGGGCAGGCTGGCGAGGCACATACATCTGTATTCTTCCGCTTCCGTTCATTAAAGTGGAGCTGGTAGTACCAGTTTATTTAAAAATAATCTGAGAGTAAGATTTTCTCCTATCATTTCGCCCATTCTTGGAAGTATACCAATCCGTTCAAAAGAAGTGGAATGCATCCTAGTATTTCCAAGTGCAATGCTAAGAGGTGCAGATGCTATTCACATTTATGCACTGTGTCTACCGGCTCTTCGTCTGTAAACGGTAGACGTTTTTCGGTAGTTAACATGTCCGATTTGACATGTAAGTCTACGGATTTGATATATGTGATAACCTGACATGCTGCAAATGGTAAAATGCAGTATGTCGGGCAAACTAATCGCATGTTAAAAACACGTTTTAACTAGCACTATCATAGAATGAGTAAGCCTGAAAAATCTGACACTTTCTTGTTCCGTCATTTCAGACGTACAGGTTATTCTATAAAAGATATTTCTATACAGCCAGTGGAAAAAATTTATTAAGAAGTAAATTCTACAGCTAGGTTTAAAATTATTAAACGTCATGAAATTGAATTGAAATGGATTAAATAATTACAGGCACATTTTCCATTGGGCTTTAATCACTACATTTATCATAGGGAAAAAATGCCCGACCTTGATATTTTCTCGCTTCTGGACTATCGAAAACGTAAACCTAGATCGCACGGCACCAGAATAAAATAGTAATTATAAACGTAAATTACGTGCTTTTAAAAGAAACAATACCAGACTGAAGTGACCGTCCATAATAATAATATTGAATCATGGACGCCAGGCTATGCTTGCTTTTATAAGTTCATTACCCATTTCTGTATTATGGATTATGGATAACGAGGCGAATAAATTCTACGATAGTTCTAATCAGTTATACGACAATCAGTTATATAACAAAAAGTTATACCCAGCATGCTCTTCGTCCTTTGATCGATTCTGAAATTAATAACAAACGTCATTACATCAAAATATCCTTCATTAATAAGGGTTTGGATTTTATAGATTTACCTAGTATCTTTCGAGACAGTTCGGTTATTTCATCCATTCCTGCTTATTTTCAAAATACTGAAACACCCATATTTGCTATAAATACAATAAGCCTGTTAGATCTATCATTTTAATTTCAATAAACTCGTTTCTGATCTTGATATTGACACTAACACTCCTGATACATTTGATTGTAAAAATTCAGTGTATTGCTATTCTCCTGCTGGTCATATTATTACTGCCAATTTAAAAATTATTCCTGATTCTAGGATTCGTAATATAATTTCTAAAGGACCGAAATATGGATTTCCTTCTAAAACTGATTTCAAAAAATGTAGAGATGAAATCGCTGCTGCCTTGAATGAATTTGGTAATCGATGGTGTAAACGAGAGTATGTTGATCATAAAGCTTGGAAAGAATGAAAACTTAGCATTCTGAAATTAGTGAACAAACGAATTTCTTTTTAATTGCAAAATACAAACTTATTACCTCCTAAACCTCTATAAAAGTAGGAGCAATTATCAGGAATCAAGACGGCTTTACGTCACCTTAAACAAGGTATTCAAGAATTCCATAGGAAGTTTGTTTTGGCTCTAGCTAATAAGGCCGCTAACAATGTGGTCGTTGTTTTACGGCTTCACTATGTTGACACTCTTCAGCAAGAACTTGGGGGTACTAAGGCCTATGAACTTCAGCCTTAAGCTATAGAGAGGACTATAGTTGATGACCACATTTGTCATTCAGCCACCAAGTTTGCTGTCTGTGTTACAGAAGGCCAAGACAAGCTTCCTACGTTATATTGGTTACTTAAACTTCATAAAAGACCATACAAAGTACGGCTTATTGCAAATTCAAGCTCTTGTACCACCACTGAACTCTCCAAATTATAAAATATTGCGACAAAGTATTCGAAAGATCAGGTAGAAATCAGTTTTGGTATGTAAAAAATTCTAATGAAGTTTTAAATAAGTTGAAATCCAGGCGTTTTCGTGCTTCTAGTCTGTCTTCTTATGATTTTTCCCCCTTTTACACTACACTTCCTCATAATCTTATAAAAGAAAATCTTAATGATTTAATCGAATGGACATTTCATTGGGAAGACTCCCTTTATCTTGCATGTTATGTAAGAAATGCGTTTTTCACTTGTGAAGAGCATAAAAACTATACTTTATGGTCATGTAAGAAGGTGGGTGAAGCTCTCACCTTTCTACTTAACAATATTTACATAAGATTTGGTACTTAGGTATTTAGACAAGTTGTGGGTATTCCGATGGGTACTAATTGCACACCACTTGTGGCTGATCTGTTTTTTTTTTTTTTTTTGTTATGAGAGGGACTTCATGATGTCCCTTTCTGCTGATAACCAGTATAAAGTCATTGAAGCTTTTAGTTCCGCTTCTAAATATTTGGCTGATTTATTTAATATTGATAATACCTATTTCGATGGTTTGATCAGTCAAATTTACCCTCCAGAACTTCAGTGAAAAAAAGCAAATGTGTCCGATACCGAGGCACATTTTTGGGGGGATTTACATTTATCTATTGTGGATGGGTTTGTTTCTTGCAAAATTTATGATAAACGCGATGATTTTGATTTTGAGATTTTCTTTGGATGGTGATGTTCCACTCGCGCCATCCTATGGCATTTATATTTCCCAATTAATTCGATTTGCCTGAGTGTGTAGTCATGTAACTGACTTCAAGACTAGTAATATTGTTAACGGCTAAACTTCTTAATCAGGGTTATCGATGCCATAAACTACGCAAAGCCTTTACAAAATTTTATAGACGTCATTCTGATTTAATTTCAAAAGTCAATACTTGACTTTAATCTCTTCTGCAACAAGGTCTATCGGAACCCGAATTTTATGGTGGAATTTAGAAAATATCAATTTAGAAAAATTTAGAACCGCAATCACTTCAGCACCCAATTTCGTAAAATCATTCTTCGATATAAAAATATTGGGTACAACATAAATGTTTTACGACAGACCGCATGCATTGTAGTTAACCAAATCACGGTTGACAACTTTGCTTCCCTCTTTAATTGCACGCCGGTGGGTCAGGCCTCAGATTCTATAACGGTTCCAACGTAAAGACTTATGTTGGTTGGTATTTGATGCTCTGTCTCTGGTCGGGCCCATCGGAGTCTAACTGTTGGTTTTCTTTTGCTCCAGCATTTCTGTTGTTGCTTGCTGTCGAGTCCTCACCGTTTTTTCATCTGCGGACGAAACAAATTATTTGTCTTAATCGCGACGGAAGTAAGGGCGAGGATTGTGGCTACGTAAAATCGATTTAAGCCCCCAGTGGAATTCGTTTCCGCTGACCGTTCCAAGGCGGTTCTTCTGTCGCGGTTTATTTTTGTTATGGTTTGTCTTTGGGTGTTTGTGTCGCTTATATTATTTTATTTTGGATAGCCTTTTGGCCATTTTGTGGCAAAGTAACTGTCCTTTTGGCTTTCCGCTGTTGGTGTTTCCGTTGGGGCCTGTTGCTTCATGTTTGTGTTTCTTTCTCTTTGCTGTCTCTGATGGGAGCTGTGTGTTAATTATATCGATTCCTGATCATTGCCTCTACTTCTATTTACGATTCTCTAAGCGGTTAACCACTACAGCTGGTATCTGGGAGTGTGTGGCGGCCGTAAAAAAGTCTCCCTGTCCTATATCATAGTGTAGTTTATAATTCTTATCCTTTGAGAAAATTGATTCAATTGTTGAGTTTCGAAAATATTTGAGGGCCACAGATGAGGCCTAAATGACCGAAACTAGCTAGTCTGGCCCAGAAAACATGTACACTCCGTATTTTCCAGTTCTGTGGTGTATTTCTTGCTTCCAAAGGATAACCTTTTCTAGAACATATTTACCAGTACTCGTGTGCGGGTCGGTTTCCGCTCTGCGTGAAAGCATCATGCAGCCCATGGATTTCTTCAGGCGCCGATGGGCGGAGGCCGCTTCTGATAGGATTATAGTGTAGATTATATTAGATTACATATGTTAGTCCTTTGGGATCATTGATTTCAAAGTGGAATTTTGAAAATATTTTAGGGTTATCGATAAATCTTAATTAACAAGCATGTCTGGAAAAGAAAAACTTTTGCAATGCACAATTCAAAGTTTTGTGATGTATTTTTGCTTTAAAACAGTAATATTATAGAAACAAGAAGTGAAGGCTATGATAAGGCATCGATACAATTACCTCACACCTTCCATCGAAGACATCAAAGACAAAGAAACATCAATATAAAACAACTTCACCATAACGAAAACGTGACATCGGAAAGCAAGAGAGACAAACGCAAAATGACAAACGGCTACCCAAATTGATAAAGTTAGCAATGCATACATGCAAAGGTGAATTATTACAATAATTATCCACAACGGAAGAACCGCCTTCGTACGGTCAGTATTTGTTTTACTGGGGACTTAAATAGCTTTACGAGGCCACAATCCTCGGCCTTGGTTCTGCTGTGGTTAAGACGAATTATTTGTTCAGTCCGCAGGAAGGATTTTTAACATCTCCGCGAACATCTCCGCGCACATAAAAATCAAACGGATACAGAGATGAAACAACGACGAGTACTCGACAGCATGAAATATCTGAAATGCTGGAGCAAAAGAGAAACAACAGTTGGACTCCGGTAGGCCCCAACCAGAGACAGGGGCTCCGGTAGACCCCGACCAGAGACATGATTTTAACACTTCAACACACTTCATGATTTCAAATACGACATTATTTTTCTGTTAGAAAATCGTGCCGGAGTTGCTATTTGTTTTTTTTCTGTTTTTGTTTGTTTGTTTTCAAAAACATGGAATCTGGGTGCTCATTAGAGGTGGTTCTGACGAGTACACACAATCTATGTTTTGCGCCTAATTAAAGAAATTATATACTTATCCTTGTAGATCAAACAATTTTTATATAAAAGCGTGGTTTTCAAGGCTGTATATTGCACGGTCATAATGGAATCCTTTAGAAATGGTTCAACGCTCACCTTCAACATCTACGGCTAATCTCTGGATTTTTTCTCGAACTGTTTCCGTTAGAAATGGTTCAACATTCAACCTCAATATCTAAAGCTAATTCATGGATTTTTTTCCAAAATGTGTCCGTTACATACGGTTCAACACTCACCTTCAACATCCACAGCTAATCCATAAAGATCGTTCAGGTTTCTCACTATTGGCGTCATATTGAAACCATCAATATCTCCCCAATAAATTCTGCTATCCGAGCTTCCTTGAGGAAAAGTAACAGCAACGAAAAGAGACCTAAAATTGAGCATAACACGCCCGTCAAGGTGCCACTTTCTAATAAGCCATTTCAATTTTTATACTTCATTAAGTGGAAGAGGATTAGACTGATAATTATTTTGGTTTTACGGCCCTTTCAAGATTATTACACTCATATCGAGCCGATCGTTAATCAGAGGTGGGCGAAAACCGGAGTACCCGGAGAGAAACCACCTGACCATCCGTTGCAGAACTTGGCGTCTCACATATGACCCGGGCGAGCTAAGCTAATGATGCTTTCTTTCTATCTTCAATTTCGCCTTAACCCCAGGAGGTGACACAGACGTTGTGCATTATATACACTCAATTTTTGCAGGATGAAAACCTACACAGCAATCATGGTAGGGGTCTTTAACCTGCCAAGGGGATGACTCTCTCTGCCCAGGGGTCTCCAGTTAAAGTCCCGATTCGAAGAAGGGTGCACTTAATGACATTCATGCCTGCAAATGATGCCTAATGGAGCGTGTTCGGACACCGAATTTTTATCACCGCTGCCGGGGAACGAACCGGGGACCTCTAGCATCAGAGACAAATGCACTAACCACTGAGCTATCACTGAGCTCCACTGCTTTGAGCAACTGAGACCAGGTGGTTAAGAAAGGTTGTGTTCAGAATAATTGAGTACGCAGGGTGAATTTCGGTTTCCTCGAATTCACATGTCCGTAGACCCAAGTTTAAAAGGTTTAGGTCAGTTGATTGAGTTATGATTGGGTTGTACGGCCGAGTCCACAGCTGAGGTCATGTCGGCACGGTCAGTTACGCTTCTCTTGCGGTTTACCAGTACTTATTGTGATACCCGCCAGGGTAACTGATAAGAGCTGGTGGGTCAACGGCCGGGTCCTCAAGCAACCGTCCGTCTCAAACCATCTCCCAAGCTTACAAGAGATTGGGCATTAGAAGTAGAACAGACATGATAGAATAGAAGAAATGCTTAAATAAATAAATAAATATTTCTACACCTGCAAAAATCACAACAGGCCGTCGTCCTGCTGAAGCCAAAAACAATAAAACTCCACGACAGCAGGTCAGTTGCGTATATAAAATATGAGCCATGATACTTATACGCATTATACGGGGTGGGTGGGGGGGGGGGCTTTTGGAAAGTATTTACAGTAGCTGCAGCAAATTTAAGGCATACCTTGTCAAAACAAACTAGTGGAGTCCCTCAAGGTATTCCTCATTGGCATGTACGCCCTTTTCCAGTATTTTTATCCGCACAGAAAATGTATTTTTGAAGAGCATATGGGATATACTGTTTATAAACTGTCCAGAACAACACACTACCCAGGGCATGTCGGCGTTCAAAACGACGTCCTCGCGGATATGCTTTAAAATATGGGTTGAGCCAGAATTCACGCGGAGAAAGGTCTGGACTGTATGGAGGATGTGGTAAAGTTTTAATGTTCAGCTCCTCAAATATTCGATCACCACGGCTGATCTGTGTGCAGGGGCATTAGCATGAAGAATATGAATACCACATATCCCTACACGAGAGCGCTTTGCAAAATAATGATCCGCCGCATAGTTTTATTTTCTGTATAAAATAATCTTTTAACACTCTTGTTTTCAAGGACTCTGGCCACAATTCTATCGCAGTCAAAACATAGAGCATACATGACAGGTCTCAAATGTGTTCTACAAAAAGGTTAGCCTTTGGAAGCAAGGAATACACCACAGAACTGGAAAATATTAAATGTACATGTCTTCTGGGCCAGACTAGCTAGTTTCGGCCAATTAGGCCTCATCAGTGACCCTCAAATATTTTCAAAATTCCAGAAAGTCTTATTTCTCCGCGCGATATAGTGTCTTTTGCCTCGTACTCAAACTTCGTCGGGTTAAAAATACAGCCACGTTCCATCTCCCGTTACTATTTCGCTGAGTCCCCTGGTATCCGCATCCTTTTATTTTACTAGAAGTTCTAAGGCTTTTTCTCCCTTCTTACAAAAATCTAAAGCACTTCTTTCAGTTCATAAAAAACGGCCGACGAATTCATACCATATACCTTATCTCTTACACAGTGTTCCGTGCATTTCCTTCAATTTGAGTTTCCACAATCTTGATTTTTTGACACGGTCGACCCGGCCGTGGCTAATCTTTAACTATGAAAAAGGGAAACTTTGGAAGCAAAGAATACATATTAGAATGAAAACCGGAATCTCGGTTTTATTAAGTTTCTTCATAAACAGCACTGTTGTCTGCAAGGCTGAATACGCCCCCAGCATCGATTTCAGCGGTACTCGAAGTCTTGCACCCCTGATCTACGTAGTTCGATACGATAGATAGTGCATTTTCACCATAAACACCAAAACGGCTTTGGTATCCAATGGTGATACATTTAGCAAAGCGCGCACTTTGCACTATACCCTGTCATATTCTAATATAGCATTATTATTTTCGTTCATATTTTTTGGCAAGTGTCGAAGACATGCTAAACTATGGCGATCGCTATTGACAGCCGGCTGTCACCAGCGAAAGTTCGCTGGAGACAGCCAGCTAGAATATACAGATGATATATTGATAAATAATTAAGTTATTCACTGATTTCAATTCTATTAATATGCTTGAGAATAATTTTTTTATGGTTTTGAATATCAATATATGAATTTTATCATTTTTAAATACATGTACTTGAATTAGTTATTATTGAAAGCTGGCTGTCACCAGCGAAAGTTCGCTGGAGACAGCCGGCTGTCTCCAGCGAACTTTCGCTGGTGACAGCCAGCTAAAATATGTTTTTTTGTTTGTTTGATTTGATGTTTAACGTCCCCGTCAACACTAAAGGTCATTTTGGAAACGCTGCTTCCAATTTCATGGGACTTTCAAGCCCTGCCACATAATGAAACCAATAGGGTTTATAAGCATGGACGGTCCGACTCGCACAGCTTTGCCTGGGCAGGCTTAGATCCTCTAAGTTGTTTACCAGCTGCGTGGAAGCATCATGCAGCCCATCTATTTCTTCAAGCCCCCAGCTAAAATATATGGATAATATATATTGACAAACAAGAGTTGTCAGAAGACAACATAGCTCCCCTTTGGGGCCTAAGTTGGATGGGGGCAAGTTATCAAAAATGAAATTTTTCTTCTGTAAAAAGCCCAACAGACGGTAGCAATTAAAAGAGAACCATATAGTACCCCTAAGAACCACTGAAGAAGAAATCTTGTTTTAAGTGTTTTTATTTGGAAAAATAATACAATGTAATAATAATTCCAATTTTTTAGGCTTTGTCCCCCAAAAAAACCATTTTCTTATGAAAAAGAGATAAACAACCTGGTGTCTCTTTGTACTGGGGTAATGTGCTGGGGCCATTATTAACCCTGCCCCTCCACTTGATAAAAGGCACTATATCTCCGAAACCGTTCAAATCAAATCCATACCTCACAAGCATATATACCTTATAAATATTCTTGTTCCTTATTATATAATTAGACACATTCAGTCACACCAATATTAGTGGGGGGGGGGGGGCATTCCTCTACCCTCCGCATCTCCACTTCATAAAAGTGCCTCATATCTCACCAAACCCCTAAGCCATATGGGTTTTCCTGGGATCTGCCGGGGCCATGCCCCAACCCATCCATTGCTTAAAAAACCTATATCTCTGGAACCATACATATCCCCACCACTAAACCATATATATTCTTGTTCCTTATGATAAGACACCCCTCCAGTTTACAAAAGGCCAACTATCTGAGAAACTGTTCAGAGCCCCACCCCTCAACCATATATAGTGACTATTAGTCATGTTCCTTATGAAAAGACACATTCAGGGAAACCAACCTGGAGGTCCCCAGGGGTACCCCGGGTCATGCCTCACCCCCTCCACTTCATAAAAAGTCATATATGTATCTCAGAAACAGTTAAGATCCCCACCCCAGGAGGTCCCCAGGGTGCCCCGTGTCATGCCTCACCCCCTCCACTTCATAAAAAGCCATGTATGTATGTATCTCAGAAACAGTTCAGATCCCCACCCCTAAACCATATGTATTCTTGGTCCTTATGATAAAACACATTCAGTGACAACAATCTTGGGCTTTCCTGAGATCTGCTTTGGCCAAGCCCCAGCCCCACTACTGCTTAAAAGGCCTCTCAGGAATTGTACAGATCTCCGCCCCTAAATCCATAAATATTCTTGTTCCTTATGATATGATGCATTCAGTGATAGCAACCAGACCATGCTCCACCTCCCCCACTTCATAAAATGCCTAATATTTCAGATACAGGGTGCACAAATGGGATGAGAATGAGATTACTGCATGTTGTAAAAATGTTAAATTAGTGGTAATTTAATAATTTTAGGACCACAATATACATCATGTATCTATTTAAATTATTAACAAGGGTTCCATTAAATGACTTTTATTTATTATTTATTACTGGACAATATAGTTTCTATATATTTTTGCTGGCTGTCACCAGCGAAAGTTCGTTGGAGACAGCCGGCTGTCACTAGCGAACTTTCGCTGGAGACAGCCGGCTGTCTCCTTTCGCTGGAGACAGCCGGCTGTCTCCTTTCGCTGGAGACAGCCGGCTGTCAATAGCCACTTCCCTAAACTATACCTTAGTACCGCTCTAGTACAGTGCCTGCAGAAAAATAGGGCGAATTCTAATTAGGTCATGTGATTTAAGGTTAGATTTTTCATGCATGTTTGAAAAAAGCACGAAACCTTCGAAACTATTTCGCAATAGGCTAAATTAATACTTTCTAAATGGCTTCGTAACAACCTGCGTGTACGAAATAATCCTTTGCTTCGTACAAAAATACCAACCTTTATTGTCAACTGACTTATATGCGCACTTACCTATTCTAGGAAAATTGCATTGATCTGACTTTAGGGTGTGAGGGGTGGATCCACCCCTCACAGGTGTGAGGGGTGGATCCACCCCTCACACCCATATTGGATTATTTTTCTTGCATACTTTCCATTTCTATTGCGAATTTTTTTATGCTGCTGTCACCTCGGTTACCGACGTCCGCCATTTAGTGATGACACAACAGGAATGTTTAGTGACGTCACGCATGACGACGCCGCGCATGAGGTTGTTATCAACCAGTGCATTTATCAAACACGCGATTATATTCGATTTGGGGTCGGAACACCAGGGTCAGAACGTAAATTTCTATCCCAGGGTAAAATCACGGATTTCCTTGTCTGGTGTGCAAGAATAAAATTATACTGATAACTGAACACAATGTTCATCCTGATAGATCGCTCGTCATCTGGATCTACACTCTTAAGTATTGGTTTATGTACCAGTCAACACGGTTGAAAGAGTTAATTACTGGTGAAGTTGTTCACGTGACTTTGTTTAAGCAGTGCCAAAGATAACGACATGCAATGACGTCATAATAACGGATATACGATAACACACCCGTTGCAATATAGTGCATTTTTCACATCTCCAAAATGGCTTCTTTTCTGATTAAAATCCATGACAATATTCTTATTTACACTGCAAACATAGGTTTTGGATGCCTCACTCGAAGATAAAATTAAGTTTTTTGTTCGCATCAGCGACGTGAAAATTATAATGAAACAAATAACAAATAACAATATTTATTCTCAACACAAAACACAAAAAGAAAGGAACAAATTAGCCGGCTTTACGACCTTATGAAGTGTCAATTTTAGTTGGACCTAATTGGTCCCAATATGCATTCACTTGAGACTGTAAATTTAGAACGCACATTCATGTTTTCTGTGAAACTGATGAAGGAATAGTCGTTTCCTCATTTAGTACCGAACGTTTTCTAATACGATCATACTATATCCAAAGTGGTGGCCTGCACTCCCGACACCCTTATATCTAGCACTGCCGGCCTCTGACAGGCACCTCGACTCGAAATATGGCTACACCAAATTCGCAACCTCCAACCTTAGTCTCATAAGTATACCTCAAACGCAAAGGAAAAACAAGAGTGCCCATAGAACCCTGAATCGCTCACCTCAGTATCAGTGTCTATAGTACATTCTTGGCCCAAGGGCTATAATTTGAACAAACTTGGTTGCGGTCCACTAGATGAAGCTCCATACCAAATATCAAAGCCTTGGACCTTCTGGTTTCAGGCAAGAATATTTTCAATTTTTAATTTGTATTGAATAAATCATTTAAGTATAGAAACTGCAAGTGCCTTCAGCAGTATGAATTAAATAATTGGTAAAATATAAGATAAGCATATAGGTTGCACTGAATATGCTAGTAATATCGAAACTTTCCATGTTATTCTGATTTCAACTTACCGTTTTTTAGAATCAATAGCTATGTTGACTGGATTAGCAGGCTCAAGATAGTTGTAAACTCTAGCTTTACCGCTGGAATCAATTATTCCGATTATTTCAAGGACAGCTCCATTCTTGGTTTGTCTTCCAGCATAGAAAATGTCACCGGTCGTTGTGTCTTTGGCTAAATCCCTTACAATTACATGAGCAGTTCTGTCGGGATCTGGAAGTGCGAAATCGAGAATGTGATGCATCACAGTGGTGCCCATACCATTACGCAAACACGCCTATACAAAACATTGCCACCTTTATCGCCGAAAAAAATTAAAATTTTATGATGTGATATTTTTCTTATTTCTGCTCACAATATAGATGTTGGGTACTCGTTAGAACCGCCTCTATATTTTAGAGTAGAAATAAGAAAAATAAGGGTTACCCCTGTAAACCTCAGTTTTACTACACAAAAGTGGGATTCAAAGGGGTCAAAATTATATAGGCGTGTTTTTGTGATGCAGGGAACATTCTTACACAGATATATCAATACAAAAGAGTATACGTTGCTAATAGATCTTATTTTCGTTCAGAGAGAGATTTGTAAGTCCTCGTAAGAACCGCCTAAATAAGACTGTTCTAACGATAGCACATCCATAGAATGTTGGATAATGTATAAACATTTAGAGCAATGGCAAACAAAATGTTTTGTTCGACCTTTAACAATTGTTTTTTTTTTTTTGTTTTTTGTTGTTGTTGTTGTTGTTTTTTCATTGTCCGTGCATTTACGGAAAAAGCTTATTTCCTTATAAAGCAGACAAGGAAGTGATCAGGAATCGATACAATTAACCCACACCTCCAATCAGAGACAGCAAAGGGAAGGCAATGCAAACATTAAATAACCAGACCCTACTGGAAACATGAATAGCGGAAAGCCAAAAGGACAGTTACTTTCCCTAAAATGACCAATTGGCTATCCAAACAAAAAGATATTAGCGATACTCACACTCAAAGACAAAACATAACGAAAATAAACTATGACAGAATAATTGCCCTGGAACGGCCAATGAAAACAAATTCACTGTAGTGGGGGGTGGGGGGGGGGAAAGGCTTAAATCGATTTTACGCGGCCGCAATCCTCGCCCTTGATTACGTCGCGATTTAGACAAATAATTTGTTCAGTCCGCATGAAGGCTTCCATCATTATGCAGATTATATTTTCTGGTCCTTTGGGATCATTGAGTTCATTTAGAATCATTTTGAAAATAGAGTTCTGCTTAAGCCGGTTCTAGAGGGCGTGGCCGGTGTTGCACATTTCGGTACTGGTCAAGAACAGACTCAATAAAACCGAGTCTGCTATTTTCGTTTATTTGGTGTATTCTTTGCTTCCAAAGGATCTAAATATTCAGAACTTATTTATCTTCACTGCAGCTGGTGCTGTGCCGTGTGGCGGCCGTAAAAAGTCTCTCCGTACATCCATCATAGTGCAGATTATATTTTCTGGTCCTTTGGGATGATTGAGTTCATTTAGAATCATTTTGAAAATAAGAGTTCTGCTTAAGCCGGTGCTAGTGGACGTGACCGGTGTAGCACATTTCAGTACTGGTCATGAACAGACTCAATAAAACCAAGTCTGCTATTTTTCGTTTATTTGGTGTATTCTTTGCTTCCAAAGGATCTAACTATTCAGAACGTATTCCTAACTCAACAGTGTAACATCTCCGAGAACACAAAAATCAAACAACCACAGATATGAAACAACGGTGAGTACTGGACAGCAAAAAAAAAAAAAAAATGCTGGAGCAAAAGAAATGCAACAGTTAGAAATATGTTCTATAAAAGGGTTATCCTTTGGAAGCAAGGAATGTACCACAGGCCAGAATAGCTAGTTTCGGCCAATTAGGCCTCATCAGTTACCCTCAAATATTTTCAAAATTCCACAATGGAATGAATGCCCCCAAAGCGCAAGAAAATATAATTTACACTATAATGTAGGGCAGGGTGACTTTTTACGGCCGCCTTTTTTAACCTTTTTAATTTTTTACACTATTTTTCTCAGTTTTATTCCAAAAGGACTGTCTTTGTTCGGGCCCCTCGGAGTCTAACTGTTGGTTTTCTTTTGCTCCAGCAATTCTGTTGTCGTATGCTGTCGAGTCCTCAACCTTGTTTCATCTCTGTAGTTCTTATTTGTATGTTCGAATTTGTTACTGGTGACACGTCAAATGACATTCATATACCAGGAAATGACATTCATACACCAGGAGATGTTACACTGATGAGTTAGGAAGCCTTCATGCGGACTAAACAAAATAAGTGTATACCGCGACAGAGGTAAGGGCGAGGATTATGGCCATGTAAAATCGATTTAAGCAAGCCCAAAGTGGAATTCTTTCCACTTACCGTTCCAAGGCGGTTCTTCTGTGGCTGTTCATTTATGTTGTTGTTTGTTACTTGCTGTGTGTATCACTTGTGTCTTTTTATTCTGGATGGCCATTTGGCCATTTTGTGGGAAACTAACTGTCCTTATGGTCTTCCTTTGTTAAGGTTTCCATTATGGTCTGGTCGCTTCATGTTTGTGTTTCTTTTCCTTTTGTGTCTTTGATGAGTGGAGTAAGTTAATTGAATCGATTCCTGATCTTTGTTTTACTTCTACTCTGCATGCATGGTAGTTAACCCAGTCACGGTTGATAATTTTGTTTCCCTATTTAACGGCACGGCGGGTCGGTCCTCTGACTCCATTGCGGCTCGAGCCTAAAGACTTATTTAAACTTTTTAATTAATGTTGGTCACATGTCTGGCCCACCGGAGTCAATCTTGCAACTGTCGAACGTTTCTTTTACTTCCCGCTGTCGAGTCCTCATCGCTGTTTAGTCTCTTTATTTGTTTGTGTTTTATGTTTTTATGGGATGCTGCACTGATGAGCTAGAAATGCTTCATGCGGACTGAAACAAAATGTGTCTAAGGATGAGAATTATGGCCACGTAAAACCGTTCCAAGGCGGTTCTTGTGTCGGAGTTTATTTTTGTTATAATTCGTATTGCTAGCATCTTTTTATTTAGGATAGCCATTTGGCCATTTTCGGGAAAAGTAACTGTCCTTTTGACTTTCCGCTTGTGTCGTTTTCATTATGGTGAAGTTGTTTTACATTTGTGTTTCATTCTCTTTGGTGTTTTTTATCACTGCTTTCACTTCTGTTTTGTAGGCGTTGCGGATCTTACAATCCGTGTCTATAAAATATAAGAAATAACATAGATATTTAAACTGTGCGACAGATAGTTTTTCTCGCTCTCTGAAAAATTGTTTATCAATTGTAATTACATTTACGGTGCATTTACGTGAACAAGTCCGTGAAATGAAGACCCCCTATACCCCACTTTATATAGAGAAACCTGGGGTTTAAGGGGATATAGGTTATTTTTTTCTTTTTTTGCTCGAATACATAGGTGTGGGTACTCGTTAGAACCGCCTCAATGAGGCGGTTCTAACGAGCACCCACAGCCTATGTTTGCAGTATTTATAAGAAAAATATCATAGATTTTCATCAGAAAAGTAGCCAGTTTGGTGATGTGAAAAAAAAATGCACTATGTCGCACGGGTGTGTTATCGTAATGTTCAGCATTGAAACCTTTATTGTGGGTACTTAATCTTGTTAAAATTGTCTCGACGAGGCGATTCTAACATGAAACCACAACGTTTGTTTCTGAAGAGAAATAAGGAAACTTATCTCTTAATTATCCTTGAAAATTCACACTGAAAGGAGTTTAGATTCCGATGCTGAAGCAGAAGGTGTAATGTTATGGCTCGAGAACGCAATAAGCGCGTAGCAAACGAAATTACATACCTTGAAACAAAACTCCTTGGACAATGATTGATTTTAACTATTATTTTTTATTTTTTTTTGTTTAACGGCCCTTTGAAGATCATTCCACTTATATCGAGCCGATTGTTTAACAGAGGTGAGAGAAAATTTGAGTATCCGGTGAAAAACTACATTACCTTTCCTTGCAGAACTTGGCGTCCCATAAGTGGCCGAGCGAGGCGCGAATCAGTGCGGTTTGGGATCAAATGATTAAGAATCAGCGGCCATGTCAAACAAAATGGCAAATTGTCGTCATTCGTTCTTTCGGTTTTGCATGACACTGAAAGTTTAACAAATACATGCCATTCATTTTGGCATACCTGGCGCATTTTCTACCGACCATTTTTATGGAGTTCTTTCGTGGTATAACGTTTTACCGAAAATGACGGTTACAGACCAGTTGGATAGGACGGATCATAATCAGATTTGTTACTGGTGGCACATATAGTGACATTTACTTTATCAGTGGAACGGTCAAATGTAGAATGAACTGATGTGCCAATAAACTTATTTCATCAGATGACTGATGGATCCAAAAACTGTGAGACAGTTCAGTTTTCCTACAACAAGATAATAGAAATATCAACTGCTACGGGATGAAAAGCATCCCCAGATATAATTTCGTAAAATATATTGACTTTCTTTCATTATACTGCATTCCATCATATTAAATAATACTCACCAGTCTCCGAGATTTACATTGATTACACTTCCGATTTGCCTGGACGAAAGCCTAGGCAGTTAGCATGTAATTACGGTATGGATCTCTAACCTGCACAGGAGATGACGCCCCTTGCACAGGGGCTTCCGTTTTATTTTTCGATCCACAGGAAGATGCACTTTCTGACATTTCAAACAGAAGTGATGGCAATGATCAGGAATCGATGCAATTAACTCATATCTCCCATCAGAGACACCAAAGGGAAAGAAACACAAACCTAAAATAGCTAGAGCCTAATGGTAACATCAATTGCGGAAAGTCAAAGGGACAGCTACTTACCGACACAATGGAAAACAAAAAATATTAGCTATACAGCCACTCAAAGATTAACAATAACAACAATAAACCGCGACAGAAGAACCACCGCGACAGAAGAACTACTCAGGTAAAGCCACAAATAGCAAAATAACTTTATCCTTCTGAAATATTTATTTTTTGTATGTACGCCCTACTTTCAATGCTATGCTTGCCCCTAGGTAGCGCTTGTTTTCATATACATAAAACACTCACCTAGATCGCCAACAACGTGTACTGATTGACTAGTCAAGGAGTAGCTCTTCACAATCTCCGCGTCTACCCAAACGACGCTCTGGGTGTCATTATTATAAATAATGCCTCCATCAGAACCCGCATCGATTACTATTTCCTGTGCTTCACTTATAGACCCATCATTGAAAGGTATCAGATATACATTGGAAGCGACACTTGTACTGACAGGATTGTCCTTGACTATGAAGAAGTCTTTGTCTACAAATGCTATAAAACACGAAGATATTAGCAAGTCAGTGTAATCGATACCCTGGAAAACTCCCACTTTATTCAGAGATAAGAGCATATATATTTGTTTCAAGGAACAACCGATTCCTGTTTAGTCTTGTTTTAATTAGCCTCACGTGATGGTAGAGACATTAAACATTTTATCCTGCTTTGAGAAGGAATCTCTAGATTTTGGGCAGTCGTTCAGCACAATAAAAATGCACTTACAAAGCAGTTACATGGCTAGTGTAAACTAATGTTAACGGCTAATCACTTTTGTTCCCACAGCTATATAACGGAACAAATTGATTTCAGTTCTTTTTGGGCGATTGTATCACAATCGATCCTGTGTTAACATATATAAACCGAGTTTTGGGTTACTGCCGATAGCCTAATCACCATCGAGCGAAGCCGGTAGAAAATACTGTTCAATCTTCAAAACGGTTACAAACATTCCACAGAAACAGCTGATGAAATAAAATGCTAAAAATTGTATGTCCTATCAATTTATTTTATGAACAAACCTGTCCTTCTGTTTACTTTTCAATAATTACAAAATTCTCAATGTACATAAGTTTTTGATGAAAGACATTGATGATTTCACAGAAGAATACACACAAAGCTGATGGTATAACCTGTGTGTAAAGGGTTTTCGCAAAAGAGACGTTTCGATCCAAACCGTTCTAAAACTCGGAACCGGTATGTCCTATGACATTTCATTACACAATTTAAAAGAGGTATATTTGGTTTCCGGCAGGGCTCGTTCTGGCAGCGGGTAATTTTCGGTGTTAAGTATAATAGAAGTGGAGGCAATGATCAGGAATCGATACAAATAACCAGCAGCTCTCATCAGAGACACCAAAGGGAAAGAAACACAAAAACGAAACAACATTTGGAAACACCAATAGCGGAAAGCCAAAGGGACAGTTACTTTCCCACAAAATGGCCAATGAGCTATCCAAAATAAAATAATATAAGCGACACGAACACCCAAAGACAAACCATATCGAAAATTAATGCGACAGGAGAACCGCCTTGGAACGGCCAGCGGAAACGAATTCCACTGAGGGGCTTAAATCTATTTTACGTGGCCACAATCCTCAACCTCACTTCCGTCGCGATTAAGACAAATAATTTTAGGAGTCCGCACGAAGGCCTCCTAACTCATCAGTGCAACACCTCCGTGAAGACAAAAGTCAAACAACCACAGAGAAGAAACAACGGTGAGGACTCGACAGCGACAAACCACTGAAACGCTGAAGTAAAAGAAAACCAACAGTTAAACTCCGATGGGCCCGACCAGAGACAGAGCATCACGTACCAACCGACATAAGCCTTTACGCTGGAACCGTCATACAATCTGAGGCCTGACCCACCCGCGTGCAATTAAAGAGGGAAGCAAAGCTGCCACCTGTGATTGGGTTAACTACCTTGCATGCAGTCTGTCGTATAACATTTATGTTGTACCAGCCTGATTTTCGGTAGTTACCTAAAAAGTGCTAATTTATTGTATAGGCAGTAGCACCGTAGTCATTCCCCAAATTAACGGTATAAATTAGCTCGAGTTAACAAGTACATTTCCCAACAAATTATATAAGAACTGCGTACCTAAGTTGATTCATATTAATTGTCTAACAAATATTAGCTTCAACAAAAACCCTACTTTGTGTAGTCATTAAAAGCAGATATACATTTTAAAGTGACCACCCATTAATTCAGGTTTCATGCCCGTCAACACTATTAAGGTCTTTTTGGAGCCTTTGCTTCCAATTTGTTTGGACTTTTACCAGACCCTGAGATGAAATGACATCTCAAGCCCTGCAGCTCTAAGTAACCAAAAGGCTCCGACTAGTACCACTTTGTGCGGGAAGGCTTATGCCCTCTAAGCGGTTTACAAATAATCATTTCATGAACGGTCAGTTTCAATGCTGATTGGAAGCATCATGCAGCCGACCATATTTCTCAAAGCCCCGATTGGCGGGAGCAAGACCAAACAGTCTATATACACCAGCTGTTCCATAAAGGTTTGGTTATCTTTGTTCTATTCTTACATCCATTTAGCAGCTACGGTCATAAGGACGCGAGATCTCGGTTTAAAGAGTCTCCCAAATGTCTGGATAGCCCGGGTCGAACCCACGACAACTGCTTTATTAGGCGAGTAGCATAATAACTACACCACAGAGTCTTCGGTTCTATTAAGGTTTTTTTTTGGGGGGGGGGGAGGGGCGGGGGCAGCCAAAGTGAAAAATGATGAAAGAACACATTTCCTGGGCCAGCCTCTACCAAGTGTCGGTCAATTTCGGTCCTAGTCAGTGACCCTGCAATATATTAAACCAGCTTTAATCTACTATATTCTTTAAAAAGTAGAAATGGAGGCAATGATTCGGAATCGATACAATTAACCAGCAGCTCCCATCAGAGACACCAAGTGGAAAGAAACACAAACATGAAACAACAGAACCTAATGGAAACATCAATAGCGGAAAGCCAAAAGGACAGTTACTTTCCGACAAAATGGCTATTAGGCTATCCAAAGTAAAATAATATAAGCGACACAAACACCCAAAGACACACTATAACAAAATTAAACCGCGACGGAAGAACCGCCTTGCAACGGTCAGCGAAAACGAATTCCACTGGGGGGGGGGGGGGGGGCTTAAATCGATTTTACATGGCCACAATCCTCGCCCTTACTTCCGTCGCGATTAAGACAAATAATTTGTTCAGTCCGCATGAAGGCCTCTTAACTCATCAGTGCAACATCTCCGTGAACACAAAAATCAAACAATCACAGAGATGAAACAACGGTGAGGACTCGACAGCAAGAAAGCAATGAAATGCTTGAGCAAAAGAAAACCAACAGTTAGATTTGGATGGGCCCGACCAGAGACAGAGCACCAGGTACCAACCAATATAAGCCTTTACGTTGGAACCGTCATAGAATCTGAGGCCTGACCCACCGACGTGCAATTAAAGAGGGAAGCAAAGTTGTCAACCGTGATTGGGTTAACTACCATGCATGCAGTCTGTCGTATAACATTTATGTTGTACCCAGTCTTTTTATATCGAAGAATGATTTTACGAAATTGGGTGCTTAAGTCATTGCGGTTAAATATTTTTCTGAATTTATATACTAAGTCACCATAAAATTCAGGTTCCGATTAACCTTGTTGCAGAAGAGATTTAAGTCCAATATTGAATTTTGAAATTAAATAAGAATGACCTCTATAAAATTTTGAAAACGGCTTTTCGTTGTTTATGGTACAGATAACCCTGATTAAGAAGTTCAGCCGTTAACAATTTATTACGAGTGTTGAAGTCAGTTACATGACTGCACACTCTAGCAAATCGTATTAATTGCGAAATATAAACGCCATAGGAAGGCGCACGAGGGACATCGCCATCCAAAAACGAAAAGTTTACAATCTCAAAATCAAAATCATTGCGTTTATCTTAAATTTTGCAAGAAACAAACCCATCTACACAACAGATAGATGTTAATCCAAAAACCTGGCCTCGGTATCAGAAAAATTTGCTTTATTCACATGAAGTTCTGTGTGGGGCATAAATTTGACTGATCAAATCGTCGAAATAGGTAGTATCAATATTAAATAAATCATCCAAAATATCTAGAAGTGGAGCTAAATACTTCAATGATTTCAGACTGGTTTTCAGCAGAAAGGGACATCATGAAGTCTCTCTCATAACAGAACAAAAATAGATCAGCCACAAAGTGGTGCGCAATTAGTACCCATAGGAATACCCTCAACTTGTCTAAATAACTTAGTACCAAATCTTATGTAAATATTGTTAAGTAGAAAGGTGAGAGCTTCACACACTTTCTGACATGACCATAAAGTATAATTTTTATGCTTTTCAGACGTGAAAAAGGCATTTCTTACATTACATGCAAGATACAGGAAGTCTTCCCTATGAAATGTCCATTCAATAAAATCATTAAGTTTTTCCTATTATAAGATTATGAGGAAGTGTAGTGTAGAGGGTGGAAAAATCATAAGTAGACAGACTTGAAGCACAAAAACACATGGATTTTAATTTATCTAAAAATTTCATTACAATTTTTTTATTGACCAGAACAGATTTCTACCTGATCTTTCGAAGACTTGGTCGCACTATTTTATCACATGTTTTATCTTATGGCGGTAAAACATGAAGTTAATACTTTGGAGAGTGCAGTGGTGGTACAAGAGCTTGAATTTGCAATAAACCGTGATTTGTATGGTCTTTTTATGAAGTTTATGTAACCAATATAACGTAGGAAGCTTGTCTTGGCCTTCTGTATAAGAGACAGCAAACTTGGTGGCCGAATGACAAATATGGCCATCAACTAAAGCCCTCTCTACAGCGAAAGGCTGAAGTTCATAGGCCTTAGTACCACCAAGTTCTTGCTGAAGAGTGTTAATATAGTGAAGCTGTCAAACAATGCGTTTATTCACTAATTTCATAATGCTAATTAAGCCTGATTTAAACAGTCAATTACTGAAATTCCAAATTTACATAATACTCTCCAGAATTCACAAGCAATCGCCCCATCAACACTTTGCCATGTACTAGCCCAAAGTACCAACGCAACAACAGTTATAAGTATTGTAAGTATTATTGTACTTATGACTGTTGCAAGAAAATTGTTTTCATGGCCTGAAAGTTCCGTCAATATAGCATCACTGAAAATATCGTTTGCCCCTTTAGCTTGCAAAACGCATAAAACGAGCCACGTGTCTGATTAAAAATAGAAATGTACGACACATTACCATTACTCGGGGTGTGACATGATTTCGTGCACTTTGTAAGAAACCCGGTTTATGAGAAATACTCGGGTTAAATGAAATAAAAACATGTTTGTTGTCAATACGTTATCCTGCGTTTGTTTGAATTTGATAAAGCATGTATTTAGTCGTAAGGAAGAGGAAATGTGCACGCTTCGGTCAGTAAGGTTATTTTGAGCAATACGAAACAAAAGGCCCATGGTCCACTACGCTCACCAGAGGTCATGTGGTTTATACCATAAACAGGCAAGGTGCTTATCTTGGTCATGTGACAACAATACCGCGAATAACGTTTAATTGCCTCGCCCCCATAGAGGCTTTTCATGTAATTTGGTTTCAATCAGCACAGCTCTTTTACTGGGGAAGACGATAAAATACTGAATCTTGCCCATCCAAGACAAAGGTCCGTAATGACCATGACCTTACGAATTGATAAACTTCCATTCAGCTAACTGCAAATATCATTTTTGATGTCACAGCCTACCAGGCAATCAGAAATATCCACTACTTTGTTTTTTTATACAAATGTGTAAGTGACCAAATTTGACCTTGACATAAAACAGGTCAAAGTCAACCAAAGGTCATCATTTGAACAAACTTGGTAGAGTCAGAGTCCCTGATGCTCCATTCCATGTTTTTAGATCATCGGCCATTAGTTTCTTGAGAAGAAGATTTTTAAAGGTTTTTACCATATATGGGTATGGCGGCCCATATTGGTCATGTGACGCAGTCCGCATGAACAAACGTTTGTTCCCTGATTCCACAGAGGTTGCACATGTAATTTGGTTTCAATTGCCCAAGTAGTTTAAGTGAAGAAGAAGATAAAAATACTGAATCTGAGCCGTCCTCAACAAAGGTCGGTAAATGACCTTGACCTTTGGAACCGATAAACTCAATTCAGCTGATTGCAAATACCGTTTCTGATGCCAGTAACTAACATACCAACAGAAAAATCTATGTTGTGTCGTTTTCCCATACAAATGCCTAAGTGACCAAATTTGACCTTGACCTTTGGAACTGATAAACTTCCATTCAGCTGATTGAAAATACCATTTCTGATGCCACTAGCTAACATACCAACATAAAATCTAATGTTTTGTCGTTTTTTTCATTGCTAGCTAATATACAATCAGCAAAATCCCCTGCCCAGGCAAAGCGATGTGAGTGTCGGACCGTCCATGCTTATAAACCCTATTGGTTTCATTGGGCGACAGAGCTTAAGATGTCGTTTCATCTCAATGTCGGGTAAAAGTCCCACAAAATTGGAAGTAACGTCTCCAAAATGACCTTTACAGTGTTGACGGGGACGTTAAACCTCAAATCAAACAAACAAATCAGCAAAATCCACTGTTTTGCCATTTTTCCATACAAATTTCTAAGTGACCAAATATGACCTAAACATAAAACAGGTCAAGGTCAACCAAAGGTTAACATTTGAACAAACTTGGTAGGGCCAGAGTCCCTGATGCTGCATACCAAGTTTCACGATCATCGGCCATTCGGTTCTTGAGAAGAAGATTTTAAAAGGTTTTTACCATATATGGGCACGGCGGCTATATTGGTCATGTGACCCAGTCCTCAAGAAAAACTTTTGTTCACTTATTCCATAGAGGCTCCACGTGTAATTTGGTTTCAATTGGACAAGTAGTTTAAGTGAAGCAGAAGATAAAAATACTGAATCTGAGCCGTGCTGGACAAAGGTCGGTATATGGCCTTGACTTTTGGAACTGATAAACTCCACCGGCCCCGATAGCTCAGTTGGTAGAGTGTCCGCTCCGGGGAACGGGAGGTCTGTGGTTCGATCCCGGGCCGCGACATACCAAAGTCGTTAAAAATGGTACTAGCTGCTCCTCGCTTGGCACTCAGATTTACGGGGTAGAGCTAGGACTGGTCGATCCAGTGTCAGGATAATGTGACTGGATGTGGTATCATGTAATGTGTCTGGGACATGATACTTCAGTGAGGCAGCACTATAAACGTGAGCATTGAGCTCCCTGTCGCAACCAGACACCGTCGTGATATGACTGAAAAATTGTTGAAAGCGACGTTAAACCCGAATTCACACACACACACACTGATAAACTCCATTCAGCTGATTGCAAATACCATTTCTGATGCCACTAGCTAAAATACTAACAGTAAAAATATAATGTTTTGTCGTTTTCGCATAAAAATGTCTAAGTGACAAAATTTGACCTTGACGTAAAACAAGTCAAGGTCATCCCTCTTCCCATAGAGGCTCCATATGTAATTTGGTTTCAATTGGCCAAGTAGTTTCAGAGGAGATATTGTTTGAAAATGTTGACGACGCAGACGACGCGGACGACGACGAACGACGGATCAATGCCTATACTATAAGCTCCCCCGTAGCCTTCGGCTCTGAGGAGCTAAAACTCGCTTGATAGCAACGGGATATTATGCTTTAGGATCCGTTTTGAAAATGCATGGTAATATTCGCCGTTGTCAAAATAATGGTGCTCATTAAGGTTGCATGAACGTTATTTCTTATTTCTTAGAATTACAGAGATGTTCGTTATGCATTACAGTTTGTGGACTGTCTTGTAAAGACGCAAATTTTTTATGTTACAGACTAGTGAATAGTTTAAGACTACGGAAGCATACTTTTTGCAAATGACATTTCTCATCTAATTGGGCTGATGTGTGGGTAAGGTGAACTAAACACTTGGCTTTTAGAAACTGACATATAGCATGTGGTTCCAGGAAACACTGTTTTGACCAATCATAATGCAGCTAAATACATCGTTGCAGAAAATCTGGAACAAATGTGCTAACAAATTGGCCAGCTGTAGTTGTTGATCATCTATTACCAACGTTTCCCTACCATACCATCTTCCCTATAATTTAAACATTTTTATTGCGTTGAGAGTTGAGGGTTGCCGGGACAACGGAGTGTGACAATCCTATTTTTGGATCACATTAGCTTAGAATCCTTTATATGGTTCAATTATATACCAAATCAACAAGCATTACAATAACATGTACATATACACACATTTTCCAGTCTATTCCAATTAGTATAAGACAAGGGTATTTTATTCAGATGGACTGGCCAAGTTCAGCACCTTGTCTTAGCCTAAGTGGAATCTACCTGAAATAAAAAAAAACAACCGACTAACTAAATAAATAAATAAGTAAAACTACACTGTTTTGTTTTCCCCTTTGTAAATTGGCCGATAGTTCTTCCTCATTTGTCTTTGTTGTCTGCGTACGACGTGTTAAAATATTCCAATTTCAAAATGATATTGAAGGCTATGATCAGGAATCGATACAATTAACCCAAAGCTCCCATCAAAGACATCAAAGGGAAAGAAACACAAACACGAAAAAACAGACCCTAATGGACACATCAATAGCGGAAAGCCAAAAGGACAGTTACTTTCCCACAAAATGTCCAATTCACTATCCCCAACAAAATATTAAATATATGCGATACAAATATTCAAAGACAAACCATAACAAAAATAAACCGCGACAGAAGAACCGCCTTGGAACGTTCAGTGAAACGAATTCCACTCGGTGCTTAAATCAATTTTACGTGGCATCAATCTTCGCCTTACTTACGACGCGATTTAGACAAACAATTTGTTTAAGTCGCATTCTCTCGGATTGATAATATCACAGAACTTTGACGGCGACACACAGCCTATCGCATGTGTATCAATACAGTCTCATCACGACGGCGTACTCAACAACAGCTGATGACCTCCTACTATCTAAGTAGGGGAGGAGAAACTTCTGCCTTCTATACCACCAACCACCTTACGATCTAAAAGTTATTTAAATGCTTGATATACAACAGCATAACACGCACTGATCCAGATCCTGGAAGTTATGCCCAATGTCATATGAATCATAAGCCTGGGCTTTATGTATGCTCCGGCCAGGATCCCAGGCCGGCCCCTCGTGTGACACAATAACATAATTCGTACTTACAATATATAGCAGGCAACGGAAAGGACACCGATCCGTTTACGCCTGTGTGCCGCTTGTTCCAGTGCATTAGCTTAGGTCATAATACGACGAAGTCTCGCTTTATATACTCTTTCAAGAGCCTGGAGAAGCCCGGAATCGAACTCACGACTCCTTATTTCTCACAAATATGCATGCTTCTAGACGTGACATCACGAAAACATGTCTATATAATTCTGACCACTTGAACCCCACTTTTATACAGTAAAACTGGGGTTTACAGGGGTAAACCTTATTTTTCTTATTTCTGCTCTAAAATATAGATTATGAGTACTCGTAGAACCGCCTCATCGAGATGGTTCTAGCGAGCAGCCACAATCTATATTTTTAGTAGAAATAAGAAAAATTCCACAATTTTTCATCTGAAAATTTTCATTTTTTCCGCATTAATTTACAATGAATTTGTATAGGCATGTTTTCGTAATGATATAATCTAGCGTATCTAAATGGAGATCTCTAGAGTCATCATTTAACCAAAGGAGAACACTTTCTATGATTTTCTATTTTCTCTTCGAAACCTACCATTACCTAAGGCAAATGGGTACGCTCAACAGGACGAAACGGGTACCGACCGCCAACGAATAGCCTAGACGAGGCAAAGTCGTCTCATCATTAGAACAACAAATGCGCAAATCAACTGCATCTTGCGGTGGTACAAAAATACAGCATATCACGACATATAAAGTACACTATACAAAGGGATTTTTGATACATTTTGCCACATACCCGGACAATCTAGACACATGCTAACGTTCAGCACAATGTGGTTTCGTTCTTCCTCAGACCTCATTGAGAAATCCGTCAATTAAAAGTAATGTCGATTTATTAGCACGAGAAGTTTCAGGTGAACAATATTCAGGTGTTTTTTCCAAAACCTTCTAAAAACGACGCCACCTTAAAAATAAAAAAAGTGTTTTTTTTTTTTTTTGTTTTTTTTTCCTTTAAAAGGCCAAGTTAGCGGTAGAATATTGCCAATAGTGTCACTGAACCGTATTTTATTTTGATTAATCGCCAAAAACAATAAAATAGCATTTTGGGGGTTGGGGTATAAAAACCAAATGCGAAAAAAGGTCTCGCCTGCACAAGCGGCAAAAATACCATTTGTAATTTTGTTTGCTTGTTTAATTTGAGGTTGATCAATGTATGTATTTGCTGTCGCCCAATGAAACCAATAGGGTTTATATGCATGTTCGGGCCAACTCGCTCCGCTTTGTCTGGGCAGGCTCAGATCCTATAAGCGGTTTACCAGTACTCGTGTGCGGTCGGTTTCAGCTCTGCGTGGAAGCATCATGCAGCCCATCTATTTCTTCACGCCCCGATGGGCGGGGGCAGAGGAATTTTGAGGTAAGATGTTTGCGAAAATTTTCATATGATTTTTGTTTTAGTGAGAAGAACCTTCCAAGTTTATTTTGTCAGTTACAATTAATATTGGCTGATGAATGACTATTTATTAGCAAACACAAGCTAGTGAAATTTCATCTCGTAACAAGCTTTCTAAGTGCTTTGGTTAGTGAGTTGCTTCCTTCCATGCTGTAAATCGAAATACAGTAGACCTTCGATGGCTCGAACCCCGATGGCTCGTTAAGCATGGATGTGTCGAACCTATTCTTGAGTCCCTAGCGAAATCCTCTGCATTATCGGAGCGTGATAGCTCAGTGGTTAGTGCACCTGCCTCTGATGCTAGAGGTCCCGGGTTCGATCCCCGGCAGCGGCGATAAAATTTCGGTGTCCGAACACGCTCCATTGGGATCATTTGCAGGGATGAATGTCATAAAGTGCACCGTCCTTCGGATCGGGACGTTAACTGGAGGCCCCCTGTGCAGGGAGAACCATCCCCTGTGCAGGTTAAAGATCCCTACCGTAATTACAAGATTACTGTGTAGGCTTTCATCCTGCAAAACCTGGAGTGTATGTAATATACACCTGCGGTAATGGTCAAATGTGACCGACGCAGTATCAGAAGATAGATAGATAGACATTAGAAATAGTGGGGGGATAATTAAGGAGATTTTAGTCTTTTATCTTGCAAATGTATGCTGCGTGTACTCATTAGAATCGCCTCGATAGTTAGCTCAGTGGCTCGAACTACCCCTGTCTCGAACAGATTTTCGAGGTCCCAAAGGTGTTCGAGCCATTGAAGTTCGACTATAGCTTGGTATAATTTTAAACAATTTTATTTAAAATGTAATTAAAATAAAAGAATGTTTCTTGAAAGATAAATTTCTTTTCAACGTGAAAAAGAAGATAAAAAGTCTTTTTTATTATATTTCCAGTTAGAATTACTGTTAAAGACATAACATCAAAAAACCCTATGGATCAAATATAGAAATATAAGATGGCACATGGAAGCCAAACAGAAAGGGACCACTTGACGGGTTTTGCAGAGATTTTAGTAATGGAAGGATTGACATGAAAAATACAATCTATTTTCTTCGTTATCGATGGGAATAAATTTCTAACTGTTGTTAAATTTTAACATGTTATCCAAACTACTAAAACACAATTGCCACTGAAACTATCAAAAACCGAGAAAGCTTAACTTTTCTCACTTTAAAGTTGATTTTTATGTGATTTCATTGCACTGACTTATGTTTTATGTTTGCAGCAGAAATAAGAACAGATGTTAGAGACATGAAATTTTTATGTTAGAGACATAAAGATTATCCTTATAAACACAACTTAATATAATAGAGAAAATACATTCTGTGGCAGGATGAATTTTTTTCTCACTTTAACAAGCCTTTTAAAAGAACACTGTAATTCCCATTTCATTAGTCGAAATGTGGTTTAGAATGAGTTTTTGTACTTCTCCTTATTTCTCAGTAAACATTAAAAAAATAGAGTAACAGTTGCGAATTGCTACTTCTAGTAATATGAAAAACAGAAGTGGAGGCAATGATCAGGAACCAATACAATTTAGCCACAGCTCCCATCAGAGCTAGTAATATGAACGACGCTAGTACAGAAGATTTTCGCCTGGTAGACTAGTAAGGGGTAGCCGGAGAATATGCACTCAAGATCCTTACGGGCATGACCTTCGATACTTCAAAAATGTCAACAAATGAGTTAGTGTTCCCGATTTATGATTTTATAGTCAACTTTGTAAACATATTTTGAAAAATCGGACTATGCTATTCATAATAACATTTATTTCCGCATCAACAAAATAGGTGTGAACATGAAAAGGAAAGCGGTCAATTTTTAATTAAATTTCTAATGGCGGAAGGTAGTCAGATATGTTGTTTTGACCTGTTTTCTAGTGTCGAATGCGAGACATTTTCGGCTACCCGGGCTGTGCAAAGCCTATCTAACATATCAAATAAGACGAAATTCGAACTAATTCTATGTTGAAATACATAAGCTGCAAAATTTTCTGGGGTTTCATATTTGTGCCTATTAGTACCTACGAGGCCCGTTTTTCCCTAACTGGAATATTACTCCTTACGGGATGAGCGAATTGTAATCAGACAAAAAGTGTCTCCATTTCTACACATTTTATCTGCAACTTTGTACTACTACTACTACTACTACTACTACTACTACTACTACTCCTACTACTACTACTACTACTACTACTATGAGTACAATAAAATGTAGCTCCAAATAACCAAATTAAGAGATTCTTAAGAGATTTTTCGTTATATATATAAAAAAAGATGAACTAATATTACAGTTTATCATACGACGTCGCGTCTGAGAATGTGATAACGCCATGTAATAAATTCGATAATCCACTAGTGGATTAAATATGCAAATTAGTTAGATAGATCCAGTAATGTTACACGTACGATGTCCTTAACGACGTCGCGTTTACTAATGGCGGAATATTGACATTCTTGTAAAAACTGATGAATAAAATGCGTTTTAAATGTCATATGATAAAAAGAATCTTGCTTTCGTGCTCATGTATTATTGAATTTATTAAACTCGTTGAGGAAAAAGGATAAAATGCTCGGCAAAGCCTCTACGGGCCTCCGTGGCCTAGTGGATAAGAGCGATGTCTGTTATTCATTAGTTCTCTCACCGCTGTGGTTCGAGCCTCGCTCGGGTAACATGTGAGACGCCAAGTTCTGCAACGGAAGGTCAGGTGGTTTTTCTCCGGGTACTCCGGTTTTTGCCCACCTCTTATTAACGATCGGCTCGATATGAGTGAAATAATCTTGAAAGGGCCGTAATACCATAATAAAAAAACACAAAACAACAAAAAAAAAATCGGCAAAGCCTCGCATTTTATCCCTTTTCCTCAACTCGTTTAATGAATTCAATAATACATGGACACTCATGTAAGATCCTCTATATAACTATCTTTAATATTATTAATCTATTAATTAACAAAATAGTCATTAATCAAATAATTTCGTATTGGCCCAGTTACAGGTCCTCGATCAGCTGTATTGGCCTCGGCCTTCGGCCTCGTGCCAATACAGCAGACCTCGGACCTGTAACTGGGCCAATACGAAATTATTTGATTAATAACATTATATTATAATTAAAGTGGAAAGCAAAAGTATTACCCTAGATTGGATTAATTGCCCTGCATACAATCTGTAGTAAAACACTTGTAAATCAACTTGTTAAACGAAGAATGATTTGTGTACTGAAATCATTGCAGTATATTTTTACCGAATTAATGTACTAAGTCACCAAAAGTTCAGGTTCCAATAGGCCATGTTGCAGAAGGGATTTAAATCCAACATTGAATTTTTAAACCAAATCGACCCGACGTATATAAGACTTAAGAAAAGCTTCGCGATGTTTACGGTAAATTCAGCAGTTTAAAACTTATTGCGAGTGTTGAATAAGTTCTGAAGTTAGATCCTTTTGAAGCAAGGAATACACCATATAAACGAAAATAGCAGACTGGGTTTTAATGAGTCTGTTCATGACCAGTACTGAAATGTGCAACACCGGCCACGCCCTCTAGCACCAGCTTAAGCAGAACTCTATTTTCAAAATGATACCAAATGAACTCAGTGATCCCAAAGGACCAGAAAATATATTCCGCACTATGATGATGTACGGGGAGCCTATGGAGCCATTTTTGACCTTGGCGAAAAAAGGTCAAGGTCAACTTATTAGGGCTTGGTATTACTAAGTCACCAGATGCTACATACACAGTTTCAAGTAAATCCGCCAAAAGGTTCTAGAGAAGAAGATTTTTAAGGTTTCTACCAAATTTAGGGAGGTGGCCACCTTGGACCTAGACCATACTTGCAAACTTTCGTTCCCCCATTGCCAGCGGGACTGCTTATGAAATTAAATTGGAATTGGTCCACTGGTTTCAGAGAAGAAGTCTTTTAAATTTGGTGGACAACGGACGACGTACGACGGAGGCCTACCATCCTATAAGCGCCCCCCCCCCCCGGAGCCTTCGGTTCAGGGGAGTTTAAAATTAAAAAAGAACCAAGAGTAAAAAATCAAAGCGCCAAAAGGCACTGAAATGACAGATTCTGTGAAAAACCAGTGCTTCAGCTGAAGTGCAAGACCCGCCGGATGCTTTTAGCTTTATGAGTGTAACCATATATGGGTATGGCGGCCACTTTGGTCATGTGACCTGGACCTAAAACGGCTCCCCCAATAAATGCGCCTTATCGTAAGGAGCAAAAATATATCTTATACTTTAGTACTGTATTCTGAATGGTTTGCAGGATAAAATGCATTCTCACTTTTCCAATACAAAAGCATATGTGTCAAAGTTTGACCTAGGCACAAAGAAGGTCAAGGTCAACCCAGGGTCACCATTTTAGCAATTTATGATGGGCCTACGTCCCAGATGCTATTTATCAAGTTTCGTGGAAATCTGCCCAGTGGTTCTGGAGAAGACTATTTTTGAAGGGTTTTTACCATATATGGCTTGGCGGCCATTTTGGTCATGTGACCTGGACCCCATGAGCAAATTTTGGTTTCCCCCATCCCATAGAGGCCCCATATGAAATTTGACTTCAATCGGCCCAACGGTTTCCGAGGAGAAGCAGTTCGAAAATGTTCACATTTTTCGCCTCGGCGAGGCTATACTAAATGGAATGTAATACTTCGCAAGTTCATTGGTTAGATCTCATTGATATCTATCAGCATGCCAAAAATTGTTTAAATATTCCAAGCGGTTAAGTCACTATCACCAATTTTCACAAACGGGTTACGGACGGACAGACAGACAAACCATATATGGCTTGGCGGCCATTTTGATCATGTGACCTGGACCCCATGAGCAAATTTTGGTTTCCCCCATCCCCATAGAGGCTTCATGTGAAATTTGACTTCAATCGGCCCAAAGGTTTCCGAGGAGAAGCAGTTCGAAAATTTCCCATTTTTCGCCTCGGCGAGGCTATACTAAATGGAATGTAATGTTTCGCAAGTGCATTGGTTAGATCTCATTGATATCTTTCAGTATGACAAAAATTGTTTAAATATTCCAAGCGGTTAAGTCAGTATCACCAATTTTCACAAACGGGTTACGGACGGACAGACAGACTGACAGACTGACAGAATGACACGGTGATTTAGGGCACTCTTAGAAAATCAACCGACTTTCAGTCGGTCGCTTTTCTGCGGGTCGTGCAATTCAGATTTACTTTCTTAAGTGATAAGGACAATGGCGCTGGAGTGCTGATTTTTAGTTTGGTTCACAAAACTGAGGTGAATCGGCTGTTAAACACTTTCATCTTCATTTTACTTGGACATTATAAATAAAACAACATGCAAATGACTACCCAGCAGGCACACGTCGCTAGGGCAACGTCAAATCATCGTCGATGCAACGTCATGACGTTGCACTGACGTTGATGTGACGTCACAATTACGTCATGTGCCTGCTGAGATAGTTGCCGGTTTTATGACAACACATAGCCGCAACTTTCTTGTAAAAGCTTACACTTGTTGACTGAGATGCGCTTCGCGGCTTAGTCAAGAACCTGCCTTATGTCGTGCGCTACAATAAAGGAAAACACTTTTTGTGCGATGTTTGAAGTTTTGCGGCATGTGACTAATTATTTATCACAACATTGTGCTTACATATTCAGTTATTTAGACCCATACAACAGAATTGGACAGTGATAACTGTTAGGAGTTTATTATTGCTGGCTTGCTACCGTACGGTGAAGTTTCTAGCGTCACGTACTTCGCATTTAATTAGGTCATGTAAGTGTTATGAGTCTGTACCCTTTCAGCCCTTTTTAGCCAAGTACAGATACATACAGATGCAAACAGTGTAGAACCTGGTGAGATGGCTCATAATGATACACCGCATTCGGTTCTACATGGTTTGACATGCTACTGACGACTATTGACTAGACACCCAATTCACATGTGTAGAATGGACGCGTACAAATTCAGTGACTGAAGAGTGAACTGGAGAAACTCGTGGGTTGAAGGGGTAAAATCTTAACCTGACCTGTAACTGTTGTGTTCGGGTCAGGACCAGAAAAAGCGGGTTGGCCGATAATCAAAAGTTAAATACAGCTTATTATACGGTCTATTTTCTTTATTTTTCAAAGTTTATCTAGATACTTAAATGGTGTGCACTGATTGTAGCTCTATACATATTGTTTTGTTTTGTTTTTCTTTTCTAGAAATATACAAAGGTACTTTAATGGCGTATTGATACAAATATAATTAATCATAACCCATTTTGTACTGAATGTAATATTATCACTTATCTGACGAAGATTTCATTTCGAAATCCCGGTTCAAAATTAAGGGGCGTCAGCTAGAAATATAGGAATTAATTTAGGAAAAAATGGGCTAACTTTCGACAACAGTGAAGCCCGCAGTGAAGGCCGTGGTTAGACGCCGCCTCCAGGATTCGCCAATGACCCATTATGCGGTCGTCTGTATAAAATGGGAACTTTCCTTATGCATATTCAATTAACTTTTCCCGTTTTGTTTGTAATTTAAGAAAGATCATTTTTGTATTTTGATTACAAATGAAACAAACATGTAATCAAAATGCGGAAATAATGCCATGAGAAAAGAAATTAGTTTTGAGACAGCGAGCATGAAAAGTCAACAAACAACGGACTATTTGCGCGGAGTCATATTTAAAAGTAGTGGAAGCCGGAAGTACGGACGTTAAAATTGTAAACATGCAGCACGACGAAGAATGACAGAAAGAATCTGTCATTAATAATAAATTTTAACTCCCTCAATCATGAACAATACAATAAACCATTTAATGTATCCCTACGAGTTGATGCCATTGAAAAATCACACGATACCCCAACGCGTCCCGATGAATGCACTATTACTTAAACATCTACCAAAAAGTTCTCTTTCAACAATTTTACAGACACGTTTGCGAGAAAACTTACCATGTACGCGTGTTGTCTGCGTGACACAGGCGTGTTGTCTGCGTGACACAGTCGCATTGCGCGCTAGTGACAATATCGGGTTTCAATGCGCTGTTCATCGCGTTCGCACGTGATTTAAACGCGTTAAATATCAGCTCATGAAAGTGATAATTCAAAACGTGTTAGGTAAACTCAAATCGCGTTTCTGTGCAGTAGAATTTCAACCAATAAGAATAAGACAGGTAAGTGACGATAAAACGCGTGAATGCAAGAGAAAAGGGGCCAATCAGAATGCTCTTTGCTTGTATGTTTGACCCTTATGTTTTGTTTTAATTCGTTCATCAAAGGCAGTGTTGGTCTTTCTTATCAGTAGAGAGTCATTAGAATAAACAAACATAACTACAATTTAATATTTTAAGACACATTTTGATTGCATGACACCTTTAGAGATAAAACTTGCTTTTGGTATTCTGAAGAATGTCATATAGGTAGGGGACCAAGACTGGGTTATTTCATTACCCTGGGATATGTAATTTAGAAGTCACGGCTATTTACTGGTTAATTGGCGCTCATCAGAACCGAATTGGCGTGTTGCTCATACTGTTTGTAACTAGTACCAACACTCTATGCTTGGATTGAAATATTTTGATACCTGAAAATCACACTTTTTAACCCCTATATGATAGTGGAATCTTCCACCTTATACGTTTGGAGTGGTCCAATTTCAATTATAGGGTTGTCAGGTATGTCTTATTTGAATTCAGTTGAACAAAGATATATGTTCTTTGAAAGCAAACAGTTTGGACTCAGACCAGACGCCACTCAGGCGTCTTATCTGGGTCTACACTGTTTGCCCTTGTCCCCAAAACGGCCGTTATATTCCGATTATCATTCTGTGTGGAATTTTGGTATCCAATTTTATCCACAACACCAGCCAACTGAGTCAGGCTTTCCCTTATTTCGAGCCAATTGTTAATCAGAGGAGTAACCTAAGAACCCCACCCCCAACCCACCGACAAAAGAAAGCAAACCAAAATAACACCAAACTCGTTGTTGCAGACTTTGTGTCTCATATGTGACCAGAGTGATTTTGTGCGTCTTGCCTGATGCCTCCAGTTGACCTGTCTTACGAGCTACGTCGGTCGGTGTGTGCTCAGAGGGGGATGTGCTTTGTTTGCCGCGTCTTGTCCATCATCCGTTTCGGTTTCAGAACTTTGGGGTTGAGACACACTGATGAAGAATAAATATCAGAAAGGCCTCTGTGTCACTAAATTTCGTACAGTTACGCCTTAATTTGTACAATTGCTATAAATCTGGGTGTGTGAGAATTAGGGTTTAACGTCCCATCAACAACTAAGGTCATATTGAGCGTTGACCTCGGTTTAAAGACTCATCTGAAAGTCTGAAGAAACCTGGAAAAGCTCCAGTGACCCCTACTTTGAATCTGGATATTGCAACTAAATAAATTAAGAAATTAGCGCTCATATGTTGTCATCAGACTGCATAGCTCGGCTGGAAAAGTATCATTTAGGTCATGCGCGTAGACGGGCATCACGTTTATTAGAAATTTCATGGTAACATACATACACATAAAAAGAGTATATATATGTACGGGCATCACGTCTTATCTTGCGGGGATGGATCTGAATGGTTTCAAAGATATAAGGCCTTTTATGAAGTGGAGGGGTGGGGCATTGCCCCAGCACACATAGAGAGACCACAAGGTTGGCGTGAGTAAAGCGTCTTATCATAAAGAACAATAATACATATGGTTTAGAGATTTGGATCGGTACAGTTCCTGAGAGATAATGCCTTTTAAGCAGTTGAGGGGCGGTGCATGGCCACGGTGGACCCTAGGAATTCACTGGATGCGTCAGTATCAAAAGAACTAATACAGAGGACCCGCGATATAACGGCAGTATTCCATATTATTGTGCCGTAAAAATGAATTTGTCGTTATAAAGAATCCCAGTCAGGAGTATGACAGGTAATAAAAGGCCTTTTCCCTATTATTACTTGGAGTATTAAATAAAAAAAGTCTGAAGAAACCCTGAATTGCTCCAATGACCCCTGCCTTAGCGGGGGTAGTTTTAATCTGGGAAATTGCAACTAAATTAATATAGAAATTAGCCCTCATATGCTGTCATCAGACTGCATGTCATGGAAAATAAGATGCCAATAAGAACAAACAAATAAACAACAAAACTGCTTGAATTTATATGTTTCTTGGAGTATTAAATAACAAGAATCTTTCGAATAGGGCATTTCCAACCTGGGCAAGCCCACGCCGCTTGAAGTCTAGGTAAGCCTTTAGAAAAGCCGTAAAACTTCTCCCCGTACATCAACCATAGTGCAGTTTATATTTTACTTTTGGTCCTTTGAGGTCAGCGTGAATATTCTGAGAAATCAGAAATAAATTAATGGTTTAGACTCATATTCTAGACAGGTTTTTAATTATTTGGACCCCATTTTGATTTATATCAGTCTTTGGGTCTACTGCCTGTTCGAGGTTCGCAAAATTGCAGTATGTTTCCTCTGGCTTTCTTTGCCGGATCATTACAGGTCACTGATGAGGCTTTTTTAGCCGAAACTACGTAGTATGGCCCATCTTCTTTCTTACCAATGTTTTCATTGCTCTTAAAGGAACTCATTTTTGATTTTTATTTGCCTTCACTGCAGCTGATGTTGTGCCGTGTGGCGGCCGTAAACCGTCTCCCCGTACATCAACCATAGTGCAGTTTATATTTTACTTTTGGTCCTTTGAGGTCATCGTGAATATTCTGAGAAATCAGAAATAAATTAATGGTTTAGACTCATATTCTAGACAGGTTTTTAATTATTTAGACCCCATTTTGATTTATATCAGTCTTTGGGTTGACTGCCTGTTCGAAGTTCGCAAAAATGCAGTATGTTTCCTCTGGCTTTCTTTGCCGGATCATTACAGGGTCACTGGTGAGGCGTTATTAGCCGAAACTATGTAGTATGGCCCATTTTCTCTCTTATCAATGTTTTCATTGCTCTTAAAGGAACTCATTTTTGATTTTTATTTAACTTCCATTCAAATTGCCGTTTTAACGAGTTTTGCCGTTATAACGAATGTCGGTTTAACGAGGGCTGATTGTACTTTATAGAGTTAAGTGGTGGGGATCAGGACGGTTTTGAGATATGAGACCTTTCCATGAAGTGAATGGGTGAGTAATGGCCTCCTCTGCGGACCTGCCTGGACCCCAAAATTGGTGAGACTGCAAGCATCTAATCTTATTGAACAAGACTATATACGATTGAGGGTTGGGGATCTGCATGGTTTCTTAGATATATGGCCTTTTATGAATTAGAGAGGTGGGGAATGGCCTCAGTTACCTGCGGGAGACCCAAAGGTTGGCTTGACTGAGTACGTCTTAACATAAGGAACAGTAATATATATGGTTTAGGAGTGGGGATCTGAACGGTTTCTGACATACACGGGCTTTCGTGAAGTGGAGCGGTGGGATGTGGCTCAGGGGCACCCCGGGCGACCCCAAGGTTGGTGTCACTGAATGCATCTTATCATAGGGAACACGAATACAGATTTCTGAAGGGACGTTTCTGTCGAAATTTTATCAAAATATCTGCAGAAGTTTGACAGTAAATGTCATTCTTTTCAATTTTTCCCCATTGCAAGTCTATTGAAACTCCAAGTTGCCATAGCAACCAAACTAATGAACCGAATTTCATTTAAAAATCTGTTAAAGCAAATATGGTTAATATTTTCATAACGTCTGAGCCTCATGCAGCATATGGTTTTTGAGAAGATGAGTTTTAAGTTCTGTTGTTTGTTTGTTTGTTTGCTTTTTATTTGCATTTTGTTTTCAATGGCATCCGACAGATATGAGCAATAGGGTTAAAATATTATGGCAGACAAAAGGTGGCCTAAGGAACATTTCTATGAAAGTTTTGTCAAAATATCTGCAAAGGCTTAGCAGTAAATGAAAGTTTTCACTTTTCCCAATTATAAGTCTAAGGAAACTCTAAGTTGCCATAGCAACCAAAACTAAAGAGCCGATTTTCATTAAAAAAAAAAAAAAATAAACAAAACTGAAAACTTTCAACCCCCCCCCACCACCACCACCCCCCCCCCCTCCCCACAACCACCCCGCCCAATGATGCTACAGATGAAATTTGGGTTCGATTGGTCAAGTGGCTTCAGAGCAGATTTCGTTTGAAGTATTGGCGACAGTCATCGTCAGACGACAGACGACGACGACAACTGACAACTGCCTATCAAATACGGTTCCCCGGAGACTTCGGCTCAGGTGATCTAAAACAAACCTCCGTCTAGATTATTTTTCTTAAAAGAATGATCTCCTGTGGAAGAAAGAAAGAAAGAAAGAAAGAAAAAGTTTTAATCCGACTGGAGCTTGTTCGTAAGAGAATGATTTCCGATGAAAGAAGAGGGAAAAAAGTTTTAGTCTGACCAGAGCTTATTCTCATGATTTCCCATGACGTACAAAGGAAACAAAAAGACCTACTCCGTCTAGATCTTTTTCTTGAAAGAAGAGTTTCGTATGGAAGAAGAAGTAGCTCGCGGTCAATGATCGGTCACCAGGGTCACTGATACAATTAGCCATGTGACACTGGAGGAAAATAAATCTCTTCAGGTTTATACCATATATGAGTGACAGCCATCTTGGTTATGTGAACTGGAACATTAAAACAAAACTTTCGTTCCCCACTTCCCTGAAAGCTGCAAATCAAATTTAATAGAATTGGCCTCGAATTTTCCATTTAAAGTTGAACACATTCACACCTAGTGATCTATGGCCACAACCTGTAGTGACCTTGACCACAGATATTTATATAAGACCTATTTTCAATTCATGAACTGTAATTGTTTTATATAAATGCACAGTCTCGCCTTTTTCCCATACATAAGCCTATGGAAGCAATTAATTTGATCTTGCCATATAATAGGTCAAGGTCAACCTAGAATCAAAATTTATATAACTTGTGTGGAGTTCAAATGACTTTTGCTCTCTACTAAGTTTCAAGGTCATCTTACCTATTATTCTGCAGAAGATTTTTAAAGCGTTTTTCGCTTATATGGGTAAGGCGGCCATTTTGGTCATGTGACCAGTACCAGTTATATAGTTCCTGTGAGGCAGAGCTGTTCTACATAAAATATGATTTCAATTGGCTCAGTGGTCTCTGAGGAGATGTTTCCAATTCTGATGGTCAATCAATCCTTGTGACCTTGAGCCAAGGTCATTGAATGACCTTGACCTTAGACATTCATGGAGGTTCATGTAAGTCAAAGTCAACTGACTAATGGTTCCGGAGAAGATGATTTTCAAAGGGTTATTACCTTATATGGGCGTGATGGCCATCTTGGCCACGTGACCAGGTTTTGTTCAAATGATGCACAGATGTTCTACATAAAATATGACTTCACATTACGAAAACAAGCCTATTGAGGTACATTGTAAATTTTACCGTCGAAAAACGAAAATTTTGAGATGAAAATTTGTGATATTTTTTTCTAATTTCTGCTCAAAATATAGATTGTGTGTGCGCGTTAGTACCGCCTAATCGTGGCGGTTCTTATGAGTACCCATAATCTATATTTTAGAGTAGAAAATGGAAAAAATAAGGTGTACCCCTATAAACCCCAGTTTCTCTGTATAAAAGTGGGGTGCAAGCGAGTTAAAATTGTATAGGCGTGTTTTCGTGATGATTGACCTTGTGCTTTCTGAGGAGAAGCTTTTTGAAGATCTGATGGCCATTCAATCCTTGTGACCTTGAGCCAAGGTCATTGAATGATCTTGATCTTTGACATTCATGGAAGTTGATATAACTCCATGATCGCCACCGCCCATAGGGGCTTGAAAAAATATATGGGCTATATGATGCTTCCACGCAGAGCCTAATCCGGCCCGCACACTAGTACTGGTAAACCGCTTAGAGGATCTAAGCCTGCCCAAGAACCGCGGTGTGAGGTGAACCGTCCATGCTAATAAACCCTATTGGTTTCATTGGGCGACAGGGCTTGAGATGTCATTTCATCTCAATGTCGGGTAAAAGTCCCACACAATTGGAAGTAACGTCTTCAAAATGAACTTTACAGTGTTGACGGGGACGTTAAACCTCAAATCAAACAAACAAATATAACTCCATGTTTGTATCGCATACAAGCACTATTTTACCTTTTTCCAATTCAAATAGGGACCAAATTTGACCTTGCCGTAAAATAGGTCAAGGTCAACCCATGGTCATCATTTGACTTTAACTTTTATAGGGCTTGAGTCCCTTAACCATCTGCAAAGCTTCAAGGTCACCTGACTGATGGTTCCGGAGAAGAAGACTTTTAACGGTTTTCACCTGATATTGGCATGGCGGCCATCTTGTTTATGTGACCTGGACCGATTATATAAGTGAGTGAGTGTTTGAGTTTTACGTCTCACCAACAGATAATGCCATACGGAGACGGGACCTCGGTTTAAAGTTGAAGTAAAACAAAGATCAGGAATCGATACAATTAACTTACTCTAACCATCAAGGACATCAGAGGGAAAGAAACATAAACATGAAGTGACCAGACCATAATGGAAACCTAAACAAAGGAAGGCCATAAGGACAGTTACTTTCCCACAAAACTGCCAAATGGACATCCAAAATAAAAAGACACAAGTGATACACACAGTAAGTAACAAATAACAACATAAATAAACCGCCACAGAAGAACCGCCTTGGAACGGTCAGTGGAAACAATTCCATTGGGTGGGGTGGGGGGGGGGGTGGGGGGCTTAAATCGATTTTACATGGCCATAATCCTCGCCCTTCCCTCTGTCGCGGTATACACTAATTTTGTTTAGTCCGCATGAAGGCTTCCGAACAAAAAACTACAGAGATGAAACAAGGTTGAGGACTCGACAGCAAACAACAACAGAATCGCTGGAGCAAAAGAAAACCAACAGTAAGCCTCCGAGCGGCCCGACTAACGATGGAGCATCAGGCGCCAACCAACATAAAGAATACTAAAATAAAATAAAATTCCATTTATGTTTTTACACTGGAACCGTCATAAAATCTTAGGCCCGAACCACCGGTGTGCAATCAAAAAGGGAAGCAAAGTTGCCAGCCGTGATTGGGTTAACCACCATGCATGCAGTCTGTTTTATAACATTCATGTTGTACCCAATCTTTATATATCGACGAACGATTTTGCGAAATCGGGTACTAAAGTCATTACAGGTATGTACTTTTCTAAATTTATATACTAAGTCAACATAGAATTCGGGTTCCGATAGGCCTTGTTGCAGAAGTGTTTTAACATTGAATTTTGAAACCAAGTCAGAATGACGTCTTTAAAACTTTACGTAGTTTATGATACCGATACCCCTGATAAAGAAGTTTAGCGGTTTATAATTTATTACGAGTGTTGAAGTCGGATACATGACTAGACACTCTAGCGCATCGAATTAATTGTGAAATATAAACCCCGTACGATGTCGCACGAGGATCATCACCGTCCAAAAAAAGGAAAATTTACAATCTCGAAATCAAAATCATCACGTTTATCATAAATTTTGCAAGAAACAAATCCATCTATAATAGATAAATGTAAATCCAAAAAGGAATTTGCCTTGTTTAACTGAAGTTCTAGGGGATAAATCTGACTGATAAAACCATCAAAGTAAGTATTGTCAATATTTAATAAATCATCTAAATATCTAGAAGCAGAGCTAAAAGCTTCGATAATTTCAGATTTGTTATCAATGGAAAGCGACAATATGAAGTCTCTTTCATAACAATACAAGAAAAGATCAGCCACAAGAGGTGCGCAATTCGTACCCATCGGAACCATCTGAAAGTCTGGGGAAGCCCGGGATCGATCCTGCGATCCCTGGTTTACAAGGCGAGTAGCATAACCCATACATCATTTAAATAAACTTTAGTTCCCATGAGGCATAGATGCTCTATATATAGTATGACTCCCATTGGCCCAGTGGTTTCTAAGGAGAAGATGTTTGAAATGGTAGATGGACGACGGACGACGGACCATTGGTATACTATAAGCTCATCTTGTGAGCCTTCGGCTCAGGACAGCTAAAAAAGGAGAAAACAGTTTTAGTCTGTCTAGAACTTTGTCATAAAAGAATAATTTCCTATGGATGGAAAATGGAACAAGAGGGCCGTGATGGCCCTGGATCGTTCACCTGATCAATATTGTACAAATAAAATGGTAGGTAATACTAGAAATGGTGTTGTAAAACACTATGCCCGCAACCATATGCTTACCCCTAAAGACCAAAATTTTCAAGAACCATAATTGAAGAAATTTTCAAAATTTTATCAACTCATCTTCTCATCATTCCCCACTAGCCTGTCAATACTCTGGGAAATAGCTTAAACAAGTTTGACATATCTTGCTTGCCAGATTAAAATGAAATTTTAATGTAAAATTAATTTTAATTAATAATATACCTACCTATCACTACAAAAGGAGCCTTTTAACAAGACGCAGCTCTGGGTCAGTCTGACAAAAAAATCTAGCCAGAAATGCCACTAGCATGTCCCATTTCTATAGACGCTTCACGTGACCCTTAAGTGACGAGCTCTGATTAGTCGCTGAGGTCACATGACATACGACCAATGGGCAGACGAAACGGGTCACGTGCCCCGGCGTTCGCGCCATGAGTGGAGAAAACGCACATATTCAAGCAGTTAACTAAATTATTTCAGGCGGGGCTGGGAGGCGGGACATGCCATTGTAGTGATGGGTAGGTATATTATTAACTAAAATTAATTTTACATTAAAAAATCCATTTTATTATCAAATTAAACCTACCCAACACTACAAAAGGAGTCTGAATTCGAAGCAAGTGGAGGGTTGGATGAAAAAATAAAGTTCAATACCCAACGTCTGTGACCTTGGTTGTTTTATCCCTTTCTGATCCCGCCAATGATGGAAACATAAGGAAGGGATCCAAAATGACTGCAAGTGATCCAAATCCGAATTCCGTAAGTGTGTGTGTGTGAATTTGAGTTTAACGTCGCTTTTAACAATTTTTCAGTCATATCACGACGGTGTCTGGTTGCGACAGGGAGCTCAATGCTCACTTTTATAGTGCTGCCTCACTGAAGTATCATGTCCCAGACACATTACATGATACCACACCAAGTCACATTATCCTGACACTGGGTCGACCAGTCCTAGCTCTACCCCGTTAATCTGAGTGCCAAGCGAGGAGCAGCCAGTACCATTCTTAACGACTTTTGTATGACGCGGCCCGGAATCGAACCCGTGACCTCCCGTTCCCCGGAGCGGACACGCTTCCAACTGAGTTATAGGGGCCTGTTGAATTCCGTAAGTGAGAAGATAAATGGAAAGGAACCATAGTCGAAATAGAAGGTTCACACCTATTCAAAACATGTTAACTAACAACCGAGGAAAAAAGAGCCCACAATTAGTGCTGCTACTAATATACCCAATGAACCATTATCACACCTATTCAAAACAGGTTAACAAACAACCAAGGAAAAAAGAGCCCACACATAGTGCTGCTAATAATCTACCCAATGAATGAGTATCACTACATATGGGGGCCTCGGGTAAAAGGATAAAAAGGTGGAATTGGAACGCCAATAAGCTGCACGGCAAACGTCTTCAAGAGAAATGGAGTAATAATATACCCGATATGTAGACAAAGCTCTGTCCTCATGAGCCGAGATATTCAGGAATGATAATTGGGCAAAATTGAGATGAGCACAAGCAAGCTTAATCACTCTACAAATCCATCTTGAAATCCAGGACGGAGAAATATCTCCAGAACTCTTGATTGGAATGAAAGTCTATCACGATCAGCTCGAATAGCTCTAGACGCTCTGATGTTAAAACGTAAGGCTCGAACAGGACACAAAAGTTTCCATTACGCAAACACGCCTATACAAATACATAGCGACCTTTATCGCCGAAAAAATGAAAATTTTAAGATGAAAAATTGTGATATTTTTCTTATTTCTGCTCAAAATATAGATTGTCGGCACTCGTTAGAACCGCCTCATCGAGGCGGTTCTAACGAGTACCCACATTCTATATTTTAGAGCAGAAATAAGACAACTAAGGCTTACCCTTGTAAACCCCAGTTTTACTATATAAAAGTGGGGTTCAAGGGGGTCAAAATAATATAGGTGTGTTTTCGTGACGTCATCAGCGTCCGATCAACAAATCCTGGAAAACCACGAAAACATAATAGGTTCAGGCACAGAAGCAGTAAGGAAACCCAGGTTGAGTGACAAGTGAAATTTAGGAATTGTTTTTTTTTTTTTTTTTTTTTTTTTTCTTTTCCAGTTACCTGATGGTAACCCATTTATTCTCCCCGTCATTTGATATACAGTGGGTCGGGGAGGACCATCCCACTGTATACCTTACAAACTACATATTTTCAAATGAGCATGTAGCATAAAGATGTTTCGTCACAGCATAAATCCACAACAAAAGCGACATCGAAGGAGCAGTTTTCTGTATCTACTAGTTCCATGATATGTTTTAACCATGCATATTTTAATATAATATAAACAGAGATTTGGTTTTTGAATTTACGGCCCTTCCAAGAATGTTTCATTCATATCTAGCAATCCTTAATCAGAGGTGGATGAAAACCAGAGTACCCTAAGATACTGTAAAACTGGGCATCTCGCATGTGCCCTTAGTCAGGCTCGAACCAGAGTGGTGGACAAAAACGGTCTTAAAATTGTTTATTAACATGGATAAACTGCCCTATCAACGTCATTTCAGTTGTGGGTTTATATAAGGTAATAGACATGCAATATATATCGTACAGAATAAACAACCAGAAAAAGCATATTCAAAAGAAAAAAAAAGTGAAAAAGCAAGAAAAAAGTCTCTTTATCCCAGCCTCACTCAGGATTTGTTCTTGCCATACCTGAAACAACCCTCTGCAATTGATAAATCATGAATCTCACTTCTTCTGCGAGCTGAAGCGAATGCCAATAAAAAAACAGTCTTATGAGTCAGATGTACAAAGAAGGCTGATTTCAAAGGATCGTAAGGTGGCTTAATTAAAAAGCACAACATGCATGTATGATTCCATTTTGGAGTAAAAGTCATGGATGCCTGTCGGCGTAGTGCAAAACTCTTTAATAAGTTGGTGACAATGGGGTTTAATGAAATGTCTGAAGTCGACGAATATTTTGTGTGTGCAATGACTGATCTGTACCCTTTTATAAATGAAATAGACAACTGAAGGGTAGAGAACAGGTAGCAAAAGAAATCCTACAAAACCTCTAAAGAGGGGTCTACTGGATTAATTTTCCTTTCCTTACACCAACTTGAAAATACCTTGCATCTTCCGGAGTAAAACTTGAGAGTGGAGCTCCTTCTAGATTTAGAGATACACTCGGAAGCGAACCCAGAAATGTGTCTACCTCTCATTTGATTCCTGACAACATTCAGGTGTGTAGGTGAAGCATTCCCGGATTGGAATGGAATGATTGACCTACATTATGAGATACTAGATCCGGAACGACTGAAAGACGGATTGGAAGTCTTTAGACAAGGCTCAGTATGGCTGAAAACCAAGATCTCCATTACGATAACACATCCGTGCGACATAGTGCATTTTTCATATCTCCAAAATGACTATTTTTCTGATGAAAATCCGTGATATTTCTCTCACAAATACTGCAAACATAGGTTGCGGGTGCTCGTTAGAACCGCCTCAATGAGGCGGTTCTAACGAGTACCCACAACCTATGTCTTGGAGCAGAAATGAGAAAAATAGTATATACCCCCGTAAACCCCAGTTTTCTCTATACAAAGTGGGGTGTAAGGGGGTGTTCATTTCACGGACTTGTTCACGTGATGTCTGAGGCTATAGAGGAGTTATTAGAATGACTCGGCTATTGGACACTTTGATTTTCTCTAGAACTAGAGGAACTAACTTGAATGGTGGAAACGCATATGCAACAAGAGGCCCATGGGCCCCTATGCTCACCAGACCTCAGGGGCACTGCCCATTGGCAGCAATGCATTTTAATTAACCATGGAAGCCCTGCGCCCAGTGATGCTACAGATAAAAATGCGCCTTTTACAGTGTACAGAAGATTTTTCTTAGATCTGACCTAGTGACCTAGTTTTTTATCCAACATGACCCAGTTTCCATTATAGTCTAAAGTTTGTAAAGATTAAAAATACTGACAAAGTTTCATGGAGATTGGATCAAAAATGCTCCTTCTAGAGTGCACACAGGGTTTTTCTAAGATTTTACCTGCTGACCTAGTTTTGAGCCCAACGTGATTCAGTTTCATTTAATAGAGATAAATACTCTGACAGAGTTTCATGAAGATCCAATCAGAAATGAATGAGTTATGCTGGTCACAAGCATTTTACCATTATTAGCAATGGGAACCTATGGTAAATGCTGTCATAAATCTAAAAGGGGTCATTACTCCACCAAAAATGATCGGAACTGGCCCGTTTTCGAACCCGTCCCAGATTTTTGTGATTTCTACAATATATATATCAGTTTCAGAAAGATCAGGCCAAAATGAATGCGCTAGAAAGGGCACAAGCATTTGGTAAATGGTTGTCATGGCAACCGGACTTTGCAAATAATTCTCACGAAACATACTATGTCATTGGTCCCCCATCCAGTGTACAAAACATATGATGTTTGATTGAAATCAGCCTGCAGGTTGCCGTGATATTACAGTTTGAAAGAGTGGACGACGACGGACGACGGAGGCCTGCTATCCTATAAGCTCCCTAGGAGCCGAAAGCTCTGGTGAGCTAAAAAACATTTACTCCGTCTAGAGAAAGATATTATGTGGAAGATAAAAGGAAAACAAAAGTTTACCCCGCCGATAATTTTTCATGAAAAGAATGATTTCCTATGGAAGAAAACAGGGGGAAAATGTTTCACTCCCATTAAGAAAACACGCCTATGCAAATACAGTGTAAACTTTACCGCCGAAAAATCGACACTTTTCAGATGAAAAATTATGTTATGTTTCTTATTTCTGCTCAAAATATAGATTGTGGGTACTCGTTAGAACCGCCTCGACGAAGCGGTTCTAACGGGTACCCACAATTTATATTTTAAACACAAATAAGGAAAAAAAAATACCCCTGTAAACCCGAGTTTTACAAAATCAAAGTGGGGTTCAAACGGGTCCAAATTATAAAAGGCGTGTTTTCGTGATGGTCCAGAATTTTTCCTTAAAAGAATAAATTCCTGTGGGAGAAAATAGAGGGAAAATGCTTTACTCCGTCCAGAATTTTTCCTTAAAAGAATAATTTCCTGTGTAAGAAAAAGGGAGAAAAAGATCTACTCAATCTAGAACTTTTTTCTTGAAATAATGATTTCCTATGGACAAAAACAGGGACGCATTTCAACCAAGAATACCTTCCATTTGAGATAAATACATTCCCTGATTACTCGCCCCAGTTATCAAATTGGCGTCTACCCTTGAAGAAGAGAATTTGCTTCTCCTTCAAGTTGAGACCATTTCGTCATAAAGACGTAATATGAGGTTCCAAAAGTATTCTTTCAAAAATTATTATTAGTTTGTCGGGTGCTTTTGTTTACCTTAAAAGACAACTTACCTATTGCAGCAGAGTTCGAAGCCATTATACTCACTAAAGATATCAATGACAAAATGGAACTGACCCTGAATGGCATTATGAACATGCTTGTAGAATAAAATATACCGAGTTTGACTGAAATCCTTAATTATGAGTAACATTCTATGTACAAAAATATTAATAACAGCATGATGTCATATGTATGTTTTATGTAACGTAATATAAAAATGAAATTAATAATCCAGTAAATGTGAAATGGACACTTATCACATCACGAAAACACGCCTATATAATTTTGACCCCCTTGAACCCCTCTTTATACAGTAAAACTGGGGTTTACAGGGGTATACCTTATTTTTCTTTTTTCTGCTCTAAAATATGGATTGTGGGTACCCGTTAGAACCGCCTCGATGAGGCGGTTCTAACGAATACCCACAATCTATATTTTGAGCAGAAACATCTGCTCTAAAATATGGATTGTGGGTACTCGTTAGAACCGACTCGATGAGGCGGTTCTAACGAGTACCCACAATCTATATTTTGAGCAGAAACAAGAAAAATATAACACTTTTTCGTGTGTTTTTTTTTTTTTGGGGGGGGGGGGGGGGGGGTGTGGGGGGTGGTTAGGTTTACAACGCGTTTTCGTTACATTACGATAACACACCCGTGTGACAAATTGCATTTTTCACATCCCCAAAATGGCTACTTTTTGATGAAAATCTATGATATTTTTGATTGATACTCCAAACATAGGTAGTGTGTGCTCGTTAGAACCGCCTCATTGAGGCAGTCGTTAGAACCGCTTCATTGAGGCGGTTCTACCGAGTACCACAATCTATGTCTTTGAGCAAAAATAAGAATAATAACGTTTACCCCCGTAAACCCCAGTTTTCTCTATATAAAATTGGGTTTAAGGGGGTGTTCATTTCGATTGGTTCAAGTGATGTAAAAAGGTTCAGGCGAGCCTGCGCATACGCACACTCTCGCCAGAACAATTACTTATATCGCTGACAAGTAGGAAAGAACTTTTAGAAGCGGTTACACTACTCGTCTTGTAAACCAAGGGTCGCAGGATCGATCCCGGGCTATTCCAGACTTTCGGGTGAGTCCCTAAACCGAGGTCCCCTCTCCGTATGACCTCAGCTGTTGGTGGGACGTAAAACTCAAAACACTCAATCACTCAATCAGAGAAGAATTTGCTGTTGTTTTGTGCAAGCACACATGCGTCAAGTCCTATTCACCATATTTGCACTATTTGCTGGCGCCTAGCTTGCACATTGTCAGTATTGGAAAAACATGTAACCAGACCCCCCCCCTGACCTTTTAAGGTCAGGGGGGTATGGTTACCTGTTTTTCCAACACTGATAACCTTCAGACTAGGAACCAGCAGATAATGCAAATAAGGTGAATTGGCTTGGTAAGCGCATCCACATGAAGAACATAAATCGAAGGTTTTGTTTGGTTGTTTGATTTAACGTCCCCGTCAACACTATATAGGTCATTTTGGAGACCTTGCATCCCATTTTGTAGGACAGGACTTTTACCCGACATTGAGATGAAATGACATCTCAAGCCCTGTCGCCCAATGAAACCATTCGGGTTTATAAGCATTGTTGGTCCGACTCGCACCCCTTTGCCTGGGCAAGCTTAGATCTTCCAAGCGGTTTACCAGTACTCGTGTGCGGTCAGTTTCAGCTCTGCGTGGAAGCATCATGCAGCCCATCTTCTATTTCTTCAAGCCCCGTTGGGCGAGGGCCGCATAACTCGAAGGCTGTCAAGGGCTGTCTTCTCATTGGTCGGCCAAATATGTTTTTTTTTTTTTCATATGTATACAGTTTCAGAACCTGATATCCCGAATTTGTCATAATGTATGTTTTGGCCTTTTTAATCGGTTAATCATAAGATGTGGTAGATGCAATATACTTCATCACACATGTCTGGCGATCAGGAACACGCGGGTTCGATACCTACCTGGTTTTCTACGACAACACTTTCTCTTCCAACGATTTAAGAAGGGCAGTTGTCAGTTTTTGGCAAACGCGCGAGCAGTGTCCTTGTTAATATGCCCAGGAAAGGTGTGGTAAGGTAAAATAATCAAAGCGCCAAAGGCACTGAAATGACAGATTCTGTTAGAAAATCATAAGACTGTGAAAACTTACAGAAAACCTTTCTAAAAAGATCTTAAAATTTAGAAAAGTACTTTTGCAAATTTCATTATATGATATGTTTGCAGATGTCTTATCACCGGTATTATTATGAAATGCCATTCGACGTTTCAAATTTTTGAAAGAACTATTTACACCAAACATAAAAATTCAAGTTTTAACAATGCTACTGTCCATAAGTAACGGTTTTTGTCTGGTCGGTTATGGAAACCTCTCCCAAAAGATACTCTTTGGGAAAGAGATCGGAGGAGAAGGGCTGTCTAGTACAGTACATGAATTCCATTGGCTTGAAGAAAGTTTTGAGTTAGAACAGCACTATGAGCCCGCGCGTAATCCTGCCGGATTCTGAGCGTAAAGAAATAAATGGAACCATCTGAGGCCGAAGCACTTGATTGATGTAACGTCTCGCTGTTCAGTTCACGTCTCAGCCATGATCTTGACTGTTCTTAATGACACTAAGCTGAGTCCGCTAACCGCATGCAATACCACGCCATACCATAATGCTTGTTCAACCCGATATGTCACGCTCTATTACGCACGCGCCGCCTCGGCATACGTTACTCCTATACGTGGAAACACCCGGAAACGACAATCGGCGTGATTCACAATGAAGTGCGATTTGTCACTGAAACGCATATAACGTCAGTCGCTTAGATGCCAATTTACGTATTTCATGCACCTGCGTAAGTGTTTCGCACTGTGCCGACGCGTTAACTTTGGTCACGACAGGGACGTCTGGCTCTCAAACGTGCATCACATAAGGGCGACGAACAGTGTCAGTGCTTATTAGTCGGTAGTTGAGACCCCTTGTTTATCTATCTATCTATCTATCTATCTATCTATCTATCTATCTATCTATCTATCTATCTATCTATCTATCTATCTATCTATCTATCTTCTTATACTGAGTCGGTCATACTTTGCCATTACCTAAGTTGGGTGCGTAGCTAAATTTAGAATTTAGCTTAAAAAAAAAAAAAAAGAGAAGTCACTGGATGAGTCCTTAAAACTATTTACAATCTGAATAACAGAGGTATACTAAAACGCATACCTCTGAGTCCCAATCTTACACTGTATGGGCTTTGAACTCCTCTGCAGTCTTAGCATTCACCACAGAAGAGGGAAGACAATTCCACGGGGGAATAGTCCTAGGGAAGAAGGAATTTTTCAGGGCATCACTGTAGGACTGGTACCTGTGATACTGTGAGTTGTTTACTTTTGATGCCCTTGTTCGGGTTGAAACTGTCACGGAGGTCAAGTATTTATCTTTATTAATGGACACTGTACCTGAATATATCTTATAGAAGAAGGTTAAAGAGGACTGCTCACGACGGGCCTCTAGGGACGGCCATTCAAACTCGTTAAGCATGTCACCGACGCTGCTTCTATTGCGCCATCGTCGGCAGGTCCATCGAGCAGCTGTCCTCTGCACCTTCTCCACCTGCTGAATCTGAGTTTTAACATAGGGATGCCAAATGGGTGATGCATATTCTAGCTGAGGGCGAACCAATGTTTTATATGCAACATCCTTCGTCTGCCTAGGTGCATAAGCCAAGTTTCGTCTAAGAAATCCTAAAGTCCTAGTTGCTTTTGATGTTATTTCTGAAATGTGTTGACCCCAATCAAGATCATCAGTGATGGTGATACCAAGATATTTGGCGGATTGAACCTGCTCCAAGATTTGCTGGTATAGTTTTTAGTCAAACTTAATTTGTTTGTCCGGAGGGTGGATACAGTGTAGCAGCTGCGGGCGGAAATCTATTTCGCATATGCGTCTGACAGATGAATCAATCTTGACGTACTGACGTCGGTCTTCCGCTACGTCGACGTCCAATAGCGTCTTCTGTATTTAGTAAGATGTCGCTACAATAGACGATAGATCACACACATGTTGCACCCAAAATAGGAGTCACCGCCATCCGCTTTCCGACCAAGGGGCACGCTTACGACCCTTTAATGAAAAATGTTGCAATACGCTCTCACTTCATGCTTTATGAGAACAAATTTCAGTTTCTTCTTTTCTAGGCACGACCTTACATTACACATCAAAAGTTTGATCCTGAATATGTGGTTTCTATCCGTACTGGTTTGAAGGTAGTGCACAGGATCGACGTGGCGGGCCGGTAACCGGACTGCACGGTTGATTGATTTAACATGTTTAGCTTAATTTCTATGGCGGTCAAAGCCGGAAGAAAGCCGGAACTACTTTAAACCCTGCAGGATAGCTAGAAATGACAGATTGAATCTGTCATTGAAAATGAAGGCTATGATCAGGAATCCATAAATAACCTCAAACCTCCCCATTACAAAAATACGCCTATATACTTTTGACGCACTTGAACCCCACTTTTATATAGTAAAACTGGGGTTTACAGGGGTAAACCTTAGTTTCTTATTTCAGCTCAGAGATACGGATTGTGGGTACTCGTTAGAACCGCCTCGATGAGGCGGTTCTAACGTGTACCCACAATCTATATTTTGGGCATAAGTAAGATAACTGTCATAATTTCTATCGCAAATTTTCATATTTTTGGTGGTAAATTTCCAATATTATTTGTTTTGCGTAATGCATCAAAGACATCAAAGAGGAAGAAACACGAACATAAATTAACATTATTATTATAAAGACGTCAAAGGCGTCTAGGAAAAATACTTTCCCACAAAATGGCCAAAAGATAACCATAAAATTACTCGTAGTTCCTTCCCCCTTTTTGCCTTGTTCCTTATTCCTAACTTTGACATCCATGGACAGGGCATTTTAAAACTCCGAAAAAGCAAAGACGACGTTACAAACTACAAATTTTTTCATGAAGGCAAAACGATAAAAGTGAGATATCTTTAGACTGAATGTCATAGTAATGCTAGTCATTAAATAAGACAGCAGGCTGCTGCAACGAAATCCGAATAAGAAAAAAGGGAGTGAGTGAGTGAGTGTTTCAGTTTTACGTCCCACCAACAGCTAAGGTCATACGGAGACGGGACCTCGGTTTAAAGACTCATCCGAAAGTCTGGAGAAGCCCGGAATCGAACCTGCGACCCCTGGTTTACAAGGCGAGTAGCGTAACCACTCGACCACGGAGGAAGAAAAAAGGGAAAAGGAATAGTCTTTTTTACATACAGAAATGTGCCTTATGACATGCACATATTGATTAAGAAATGGAGTAAGAAAACTGAAAAAGATTGATTATACTGAGAGTCCTTACATACAGAAATTAACTTTATGCCATGCACAGATAGTGCATTTTCCGTGTAGCTGCAACCTAAGAAACTACGGAGTTAAGCGTCATGAAAACCGGAAAAGGAAAAAAACATCATTTTTCCATATTCGATTATGAAACAAAGAAAGCAATGTGCCTTATGCCATGCATTTTCAAAGTAGCTGCAACCTAAGAAACTACGGAGTTACTGCGTCATGAAAACCTTTTTCCTTATTAAGTAAACAGAAAAAGCGTAATTATACTGAGAGCCGTCACATACAAAACTGTGGCTTTTGACATGAACAGATAGTGCTTTTTAAACTCCGAAAAAGCAAAGGTGACATGAAAAAAATGGCATTTGAAGTTAAAACAATATAAGTGAGATAGCTCTGTATTGATTGTCAAAGTAAAACACAGCAGATAGCTGCAACCTAAAAAAACTATGATGTTACAGCGTGATGAAAACCAAATAAGGAACACGGAATATTTTCCTTTTTCCTTATTTGCTACATATCAAAAAGTGTACATCGTAAAAGTCTAAGCCTGGGATACCAAATGATAGAATTCCATGCAATTCTGAATAATTAAAAAACAATATACCAATGACCAATAACATCTAAATTTACGAATCTGCAGCGTCATGAAATACGGCATAAGGAATGGCGACATGAAAAATCGACCTTTCGTGAAGACCTTTCCTGAAAACAGATATTTATAGATTGAATGACATAATTATACTGAGTCTTAAAGCCCGATGGCAGGTAGCTGGTACCTAAGAAGCTGCGGAGTAACAGCGTCCTGGAAACCGAATAAGGAAAAAAGAAAATAATTTTTTCCTTTTTTTTATTTTCAAGTCCTCATTCGCTCCATATGAAAATGTTGACATCTTCCAAGGTCTTAGCCTGGAAGGAGATAGAAGTCCATGGAACCGTGAATTACAAAACAAAATACCAGGATATAAATTAACGTTGCTGTAGCGTCTTTAAACTTGCATAAGGAGAGGCGACATGAAAAAAATGACCTTTACTGAAGCTGAAACGATAAAAGTGAGATATCTCTTTATTGAATGTTATAATAATACTTATAGAACATGACAGCAGGCAGTTGCAACCTAAAAGTTGCAGCAGGCAGTTGCAACCTAGTCATGAAAACCGAATAAGGAAAAAGATTTTCCTTTTTCCGTTTTCCTTGCGCTATAAAGCCGTAGGTGCTTGGTCACTCTGGCTGTGCACATGGAACTTATGGTGGTTCCTCTGCCACTGCAAGAGGTAGATGGAGCTCTCAAGCCATCTATGAGACGGCAACGCCAAACGAAAACCTACATGTTCTAGCTATGTAAAGTCTGCGACGGCAGCTGGGGCGGAAGAAATCCGGGCTAAGCTTCAGATGTCTCGACACTATCTTGCCTCTGGACCCAGCTAGGTCAGGTCGAGAGAGAGAGAGTGAGGTTGACTCTGCGCCCCTCGTCTCACTATAATCCAATTCACAGCGCATGTTTTGTTTCTAAATCAAATACACACAGTCACTACAGGCACACATATGCAGAAGCCCAACCGGCCCCGATAGCTCAGTTGGTAGAGTGTCCGCTCCGGGGAACGGGAGGTCACGGGTTCGATCCCGGGCCGCTACATACCAAAGTCGTTAAGAATGGTACTAGCTGCTCCTCGCTTGGCACTCAGATTTACGGGGTAGAGCTAGGACTGGTCGACCCAGTGTCAGGATAATGTGACTGGGTGTGATATCATGTAATGTGTCTGGGACATGATACTTCAGTGAAGCAGCACTATAAAAGTGAGCATTGAGCTCCCTGTCGCAACCAGACACCGTCGTGATATGACTGAAAAATTGTTGAAAGCGACGTTAAACCCGAATTCACACACACACACACACACACACACACACACACACACACACACACACAGAGAGAGAGAGAGAGAGAGAGAGAGAGAGAGAAAGAGAGAGAGAGAGAAACTAAAAAAAAGCCCTGTGGCGATGGGCGAGCGGCGAAGCAGCAGGTGAGGATGCACTGGAAGCTGCAGTTGCGGACTGTTCTATATGGCTGCTTTTTAAGAATGAATCAGTACGGGGAATCCTGCAACCGAACTGAGCAGACCTTTTTAGGATCACACTGCTCACCCCTTTAGCATGGGAAGGGGCTAGAAAAGGTGCCCTAAATAATTGCCTGCTTCAAAAACCCTTGACTAGTTAACCGCGATCAGCAGGGATCCCATTTAGCGGTGAAGGTGATACCTTTAAATATCTGCGCATGGAATCTGCGCACCTTGATTGATAGTGCTGGTTCAGACAGACCACAGCTTTGAACAGCTCTAGTATGTAGAGAACATAAACGTTACAAAGTCGAGATTGCACCTCTTAGCGAGACTCGCCTTGCAGAGGAAGGGCAAATAAAAGAAGTTGGTGCTTTCTTCTGGAGTGGACGCATGAAGGAAGAGCGACGGAAAGCAGAAGAAGGCTTCGCAATCCAATCACACCTTGTCAGCAAGCTCTCATTACTTCCAAAAGGCATAAATGACCGCCTGATGACACATGCAACAAATGTAAGTGCCTATGCACAATGGCCAACCCAGAATAGGCCAAAGACAAGTTTTATGATGATTTGGACTCTTTGATTTCTGCTACACCACGGGGAGACAAACTTATCATCCTGGGAGACTTCAGTGCTAGAGTTTGCACAGACCAGCAAACCTGGAAAGGAGTGATTGGGAATGAAGGGGTAGATAAGTGCAATAGCAATGGCCTCCTCCTTTGAGGAAGTGTTCAGAGCATGGACTGCTGATCACCAACACAACCACCCGTCTGACAATTCACAACAAGACATCATGGATGCATCCTGGCTCCAAACACTGGCATTTAATTGATTATGTCATAGAAAGAAGAAAGAACAGACAGACTGTCAGAGTGACAAAGACTAAGGCCATTAGCTAGGATATGGTGACCCTGCAACAAGCGTGGGAGTTTTGCAGACAAACATAGTTTAAAAGTACATATACAAAGGTACCAAATGCAAAATGTTAGCACTCTGGTAGTTGGGGCGTTATCATATGCCGGGCTGTAGAATACGTTACCAATACGTAATTTATAAATGTACCATGCACATAAAAGAACAAAAAAAAAATGATGATTAAGACCAGAACTGACACAAAAGTTGGGCAAAAATGTTGAAAAAAAATAAATTGCTTTCTTAATAGACAAATGTGAAGGCAATCGAAATATCAGTGTCCCTGTTATTGTATGCGTAACATAGATTACACATGAAATTTGGCAATTGCACCTCCTGTCGTTTCCAAAACCAAAGTGCTGTTCAAGTATATCGCTGTTAATTATCTACAAAACTAAACTGCAGTTATAAGACTGCATTTTGGTGCATATTTGAACTTTCTAGGAGCATTATTTCTCTCATAAAGGGCAATATTGAAGCATACCCCATGTTCAAGTATTGTATTAATGACAGTTCATTAGCTATCGAAACTGAGTAGTTGACCTCTGAACACATGAACTTGATTACCAGCTATCTTTGTAGTCTAGACAGAGAATAAGCAAGATAAATGTGCTGGAAAAAATGTTACAGATCACGAGGGTATATTTATATAATGGTAATATACACTACCCTGAGAAATAGTAACGTATATTGCATGTAATATTTACTTGGACCGGCATTGTCCTGCTTTTAATGCGACCTAAAGATTTAAAAAATCTTTATGATCTCAATTTAAAAGAAGAAGGACAAATATGTTGGTTTAGTGGGGAGAGTTTTGGCTTCACATACAACAGATAGGGTAACTGTATGGAGTCATTTAGTAATTCAAGTGACACTGTCCCCGGGTAGGCTTACACGGTCTAAGCCTAAAATAGTTTTTTATGCAGGAAAAGCACACCAGCAGTGAACTGACAACTACTGTTTGATTAATCGAAACAGGTTACCCCCTGTCAGTAGTCATTGACGATTTAGATAGTGGTTAATTTTGTAATCTATCCACCTTCATAATCTGTTTCATTTTCATAAACTTCATAAGCTATGCTATCAACTTCATTTGTTAGTTCGGTACTGTCCTCATCATAAATCATAAGCTAGCACATAGTCACACTGTACGTGTGCGGGAGTTTTGCAGACATATTATTTTTGAAAGGGCATATTATAAGGTAACAAATGCAACATGTTAGCACTCTGGCCTCGGGGGTTCATCGTGTGACGGCCCGTAGAATATGTTATCAACATCGACTTCCAAAACCAATGTATCAAGAGATACACAAAATATTTTGGAAAAAAACAAGCAGATCTGAAATCCATGTAGATTATTAGAAGAAAGTTGTAGCTATATGATTTGACTAATACAGCGAATTTCAGAATTTTCGGAACTTTCACCCCATGACACTTCTAATATGAATCGACAGGTAAACAAAAGGATAGTCAATGATCCATGTGACAAAACCCCAGTGTATCTCCTTTATTTTGAGGTATGTTTGAGTATTCTATGGCTTTCCATTTACCATAAAGGCAAAACAATTTCTAATACCACCTATACTTATTATAGTCTTTGACTGTCTTTTGGGTTTACATAAAAACACCAACCACCAACAAAAAATTTTTAAGTAGAAGGAAAAGACATGCACTTAATTTTGAAGTCTATAATCTATATATAGTGGCTGCAAAGGGTTGAAATAATCCACAATATGTTCCGAAATACACTAGATATAAAGAATATGAAATCTGTTTTCTTTTATATCATGATACCCATATTCACAAAACGTTCCTCACAGAAACTGTGAATCATTTTCATGTAACGTTCCTTACATAACAGTAATGCATGAGTCATTATAACATTGTGGTATGCAAAATGGGTTCAGACACATGTTTTAAGTAAATATTTTAATGACCTGCAAATGAATATTGTTTGTGTGTACTTCTAGTTTTTGTTTTCAGCTTTTGCAATTTAAATGAATTATAGCTGTAAAATAAGAAACACTGAGATAGCTAGATATGTATTTATTCATCTGTTCAAAAAGATGAAAGGCAGGGTATGAGAATGATTGGAGAGGGGATGAGTATTGTAGACTAAGATAGAGATTTTATACCTTTGCACATATATATGCATATGTTAAACCCGCAACGAAGGTCTAAAACCATTGTCCTATGCCTATCCTCTACTCCCAACCTTTCCCTAGTTTTCCTATCCAAGCGCCCATCCCTTCTCATAATGTAACCTACTTTAACCTAAGCATGCCTTATCATACACCAATTCAACCAAACCTATGATTTGGATGAAGGTATTGGCAGGCTTTGTATATTTTCTAGTTTTGTGGTGTATTCCTTGCTTCCAAAGGATAACCCTTTCATAGAACATATTTAACGTCACTACAGCTGGTGTCTGGGAATGTGTGGCGGCCGTCAAACGTCTCCCTGCCCTACATCATAGTGTAGTTTATATTTCCTTGTCCTTTGGGATCATTGATTCCATTCTGGAATTTTGAAAATATTTTAGGGTCACTGATGAGGCCTAATTGGCCGAAACTAGCTAGTCTGGCCCAGAAAAAATGTACACTTTATATTTTCTAGTTTTGTGGTGTATTCCTTGCTTCAAAAAGATAACCCTTTCATAGAACATATTTGGCTTAAATTGTCAAGTCAACTCAATACATAACATAATACCACCTGTGTAGGGTCAGCAAGAAGTGGGTGACACTTTGGTTACAGACATTAAATATATGCATATCACTTAGCCTACAATATCATTCCATACTTTGCCTAGGACAGGTTATATTATATACCTTTCCTAAGTCTGGGTATATTCCATACCCTATCCAGGGCAGGGCATGAGTATGAGTGGATGGTATATGTGTATGGTAGGGTAGGTAAGCATGTTTATATGTTCATGTGTGCACATGTAACGTCCGCAACCAATGTCTAACGCTTATCTATGATTACCTACCCTGCCCCCACCCCCACTAAATTGGAAGCAACGTCTCCAAAATGACCTTTACAGTGTTGACGGGGACGTTAAACCTCAAATCAAACAAACCCTGGCTCCCCTCCCCAACCCTTATAATTATACCCTAGAATTCTCATGCCAAACAGTATCCATACTTATATCCTACCCTTACCTATCCATGCCTTACACTACCCATTCTCCCTACTACCAAAGGTTCGATTGTGGAAAAGGTACCTGTCTGGTAGGGTATCATGGCTGTGAATATATGCAGGATACTCTGTCCAACTTTAAACATGTCCTACCACTCGTATACCCTACCCAGATTACCATATCCTATCTGTACCAACATGACATATGGTATGTACACTGGGCTATATTAAGTTACTGTGTGTGTGTGTGTGTGTGTGTGTGTGTGTGTGTGTGTGTGTGTGTGTGTGTGTGAATTCGGGTTTAACGTCACTTTCAACAATTTTTGAGTCATATCACGACGGTGTCTGGTTGAGACAGGGAGCTCAATGCTCACTTTTATAGTGCTGCCTCGCTGAAGTATCATGTCCCAGACACATTACATGATACCACAGCCAGTCACATTATCCTGACACTGGGTCGACCAGTCCTAGCTCTACCCCGTAAAACTGTGTGCCAAGCGAGGAGCAGCTAGTACCATTTTTAACGACTTTGGTATGTCGCGGCCTGGGATCGAACCCGTGACCTCCCGTTCCCCGGAGCGGACACTCTACCCACTGAGCTACCGGGCCCGTTAAGTTATGGTATGATATGATGAGGTAAGTAAGGATAGAAGAATGTATTTCGTACGGTTCGCATTTATACTAGCATCCCCCCTAACACTTCTATTCGATTCACAGTGTACGGTACTCACTTTATCCAATCAGTCCTACCCTACTTTCCATCTAGTGGTACCATACCCTAACAGTTAAAGTACTGATACTACTACTAATCATATACTGTAACCTATTACTGTTCATACTAGCATAGGTATTGGTAGTAAATGGTAGACTTTGGTCACGAACGTTACATATGTAAACACAGGCTTATAAAAATTATCCTATCCTATCCTATCGTACCCTAAGTTCAGCTATCCTACCTTTCTATAGCCATGCCTTACTCTCCTTCTATTCATGAAGTTTCTATTCATCGAGCATTATCATAGAATGAGTAAGCCTAAGAAAACTGACACTTTCTTGTACCGTCACTTTCGACGTACAGGTCATTCTGTAAATAACATTGTTATACAACCAGTGGAAAAACTTTATTACGATGCAAATTCTACATCTAGATGCAAAATAACCAAAAGACATGAAGCTGAACTGAAATGGACTAAATTTTTACAGACCCCTTTTCCACTGGGATTTAATGACAACATTTATCATGAGGGTAATATTTCCAGAATGCCGGACTTTGATATTTTCTCGCTCCTGGAATGTCGAAAACGCAGAACTAGATCTCACGGCACCAGGAAAAATGGTAACTTTAAACGTAAATCACGCGCGTTTAAACGAAACAATACTAGACTGAAGTGACTGTCAATTATATTATTAAATCATGGACGCCACACTATGCTTTCATTTTTAAGTTCATTACCCGTTTCTGTTTTACGTCTTCTGGACACCGAGGCGAATAAATTCTACGATAGTTCTCATCAGTTATATGATGCGACTCTCTTAACTAGAGGCTATACTCAGCATACTCTACGTCCTTTCATTGATTCTGAAATTAATCATAAACACCATTTCTTCAAAATATCCTTCATTAATAAGGGTATGGATTTTATAGATTTGCCCAGTATCTTCCGTGAGAGATCGATGCTTTCTTCCATTCCTGCTTATTTTCAAAATACTGAAACACCTATAATTTGCTATAAATATAACAAACATGTTAGATCTATCATTTTTAATTTCAATAAACTTGTTTCAGATCTTGATATTGATACTAATACTCCTGATTCATGTGATTGTAAAAACTAAAAGTATTGCTATCCTGCTGCTGGTCATGTAAATACTGGCAATTTGAAAATTATTCCTGATTCTAGGATAAGGAATATAATTTCTAAAGGACCGAAATATCGGTTTCCTTCTAAAATTGATTTCAGTAAATGTAGAGATGAAATCGCTGCTTCCTTGAATGAATTCGGTAATCGATGGTGTAAGCGAGAGTATATTGAGCATAAAGCCCTTAAGGACTGGAAACTTAGCATTTTAAAACTAGTGAATAAACGCATTTCTTTCTATTCTCAAAATACTAACTTATTACCTCCTAAGCCCAAGACGTCTTTACGTCATCTTAAACTAGGTATTCAAGAATTTCATAAGAAGTTTGTTTTGGCCCCTGCAGACAAGGCCGCTAACAACGTCGTCGTTGTGTGACGGCTCCACTATGTTAACACGCTTAAGCAGGAGCTTGGTGGTACTAAGGCCTATGAACTTCAGCCTTTAGCTGAAGAGAGAGCTATAGTAGATACCACCAAGTTTGCTGTGTGTGTTAACGAAGGCCAAGACAAGCTTCCTACGCTATACTGGTTACCAAAACTTCATAAAAGACCTTACAAAGCACGGTTTATTGCAAATTCTAGCTCTTGCACTACCACTGAACTTTCTAAATTATTAACTTCCTGTCTTACTGCTATTAAAACGCATGTTATTAAATATTGTGATAAAGTCTTTGAAAGATCAGGAAGAAATCTGTTTTGGTCTATAAAAAATTCGAATGAGGTTTTAAATAAATTGAAATCCAGACATTTTCGTGCTTCAAGTCTGTCTACTTACGATTTTTCCTACCTTTACACTACACTTCCTCGTAATCTTATAAAAGAAAAGCTTAATGATTTAATTAAATGGGCTTTTCACAGAGAAGATTCTCTCTATCTTGCATGTAATGTCAGAAATGCATTTTTCACTTCTAAAGAGCATAAGAATTATACACTTTGGTCATGTCTGAAAGTGTGTGATGCCCTCACCTTTCTACTTGACAATATGAATATTCGATTCGGTACTAAATTATTTAGACAAATTGTGGGTATTCCGATGGGTACGAATTGCGCACCTCTTGTGGCTGATCTGTTCTTGTATTGTTATGAAAGAGACTTCATGTTGTCGCTTTCCATTGATAACCAATCTGAAATTATTGAAGCTTTTAGCTCCACTTCTAGATATTTAGATGATTTATTAAATATTGATAATACCTATTTCGATGGTTTGATCAGTCAGATTTACCCCCCCCCCCCCCCAGAACTTCAGTGAAATAAAGCAAATTCTTCTGATACCGAGGCCCCGTTTTTGGATTTACATCTATCTATTGTAGATGGATTTGTTTCGTGCAAAAATTATGATAAACGCGATGACTTTGATTTTGAGATTGTAAATTTTCCTTTTTTGGATGGTGATGTTCCTCGTGCGCCATCCTATGGCGTTTATATTTCGCAATTAATTCGATTTGCTAGAGTGTGTAGTCATGTAAATGACTTCAACACTCGTAATAAATTATCAACGGCTAAACTCCTTAATCAGGGTTATCGGTACCATAAACTACGCAAAGCCTTTTCAAAATTTTATAGACGCCATTCTGATTTAATTTCAAAATTCAATATTGGACTTAAATCTCTTCTGCAACAAGGTCTATCGGAACCCGAATTTTATGGTGACTTAATATATAAATTCAGAAAAATATATAACCGCCTTGACTTCAGCACCCAATTTCGTAAAATAATTCTTCGATATAAAAAATGGGTACAACATGGATGTTATACGACAGACTGCATGCATGGTAGTTAACCCAATCACGGTTGGCAACTTTGCTTCCCTCTTTAATTGCACGCCGGTGGGTCAGGCCTCAAATTCTATGACGGCTCCAACGTAAAGGCTTATTGAGAATTAGAGAGATCTAATTCAAGGTAATGTTGGTTGGTGCCTGATGCTCTGTCTCTGGTCGGGCCCATCGGAGTCTAACTGTTGGTTTTCTTTTGCTCCAGCATTTCAGTGGTTTCTTGCTGTCGAGTCCTCACCGTTGTCTCACCTCTGTGGTTCTTTGATTTTTGTGTTCACGGAGATGTTGCACTGATGAGTTAGGAGGCCTTCATGCGGACTGAACAAATTATTTGTCTAAATCGCGACGGAAGTAAGGGCGGGGATTGTGGCCACGTAAAATCGATTTAAGCCCCCCAGTGGAAATCATTCCACTGACCGTTCCAAGGCGGTTCTTCTGTGGCGGTTTATTTATGGTGTTGTTTGTTACTTACTGGGTGTATCACTTGTGTTTTTTTTATTTTGGATGGCCATATGGCCATTTTGTGGGAAAGTAACTGTCCTTGTGGCCTTGCTTTGTTTAGGTTTCCATTATGGTCTGGTCGCTAAATGTTTGTGTTTCTTTCCCTTTGGTGTCTTTGATGGGGGGAGTAAGTTAATTGTATCGATTCCTGATCTTTGTTTTACTTCTACTTTAGGAGGCTATTTGATATCGCTATGGTAAAGCATCGTTAGCCGTTGGTTGCAAAAGTTACATATGGACATATAACCATGTATAAAAGTTAAATGCCCTACACCTGTCGGAAAAATTAATAATTGCATGTTTGCACTTAATAAATCGTTTAATGAATGCAAGGAGGATTTTTTCTTCTAAGAACAATTTTCTCTTCCAAACGATGTACATGTATAGTCTGTTTGTGTTATCCGTAGTCTCAAAGGTAGCCTGTGCAGCATACAGAGACATACGTTACATTAATATAAGTTCACGATAATTTCGTTTTATTCATTTTATGGTAAATCCTGGCATTGACCAATCTGTAAAATAAACTGTAAGCCAAATGATAATATTTGTATAAATAATTTAATCATTTTGACATTATTTAAACGTTTTAAGGGTAACATATGTTACTATCTGTTGCAGGATAATGCTGCCATTGCAAAATACCTAACATGTGTTCTTGTGAAGCTTATATTATTTAGTTTTAGATCATTAGAGTAGAAAATACCCCTAAGGTTTGGGTTGTATATGGACAGCCCAAGGACTGGCTTGAAGAAAAATCTGTCCTGCAGTTACATGTACACCCTGAGTACCTTTCATGCCTAGTTAAAACTCATCTCATTCACGTTTTGCTTGACGATGAACAGTGTATGTTACCAGGTAATTGTTTGATGTAGGTAACTCACCACAAGTAACAGCCAAGAGATACAAATCACCTTTGTAATGATGTTTGAATGAATGAGCTCCTAATTATACATATTGATAATCAATAGAATGAAGCGATACAGTACTAGATTCCATATACTCAAATTCATGTAAGCTACGTTACCCAAACTACATACAACACTGATTAAACAAGGGATTATTCTTAAGAAATAGTTTCTATTCAGCTTTATTGGTAAATAAGCTAACACTTTTTCCATATACATGTACTTATTTCAAGTTCTGTGAAAGATTTGTTTCGGATATATTTCTTATCTCTTTTTAGCAAACAAAAGTGGTGTACAATACACTGTTGGAATAGAGATTACACGACCAACTAACTGCTAAATCGGCTACAAATATGTTGTCAACAAATGACCACCTAAATCACAAATATAACACAGACAAAGCGAATAGATTTGAAATTATTGCATGGCAGCTGAGACTCTCATATTTGTATCACATAGTGTCTATTTACAAACGCTTATACTTGTAATATATGTTACCTTTGTTGCCACCACAATAATGATCGCTGCACAGATCCTTCTGTGGACTACTTATGTCATCAGTGCCCAAGAGACTGGATTCTCTAAGCTGAAACAAGACAGTAAGGTGCAAGCCTTCACCCTGGACATCTGCAGCAGACTAGATGGAGTTCAGTTCAGATGATCCAGATGAGAACTGGACAGTCTTCAGAGACACTATTTACTCTTCAGCAATGTATTCCCTAAGTCCAGTATCTCGCAAACATCAAGACTGGTTTGCCGATAGTGATGAAGAAATCCATGGACTCCTTGAAGAGAAGCATCAAAAACACACAAGCACAGAGAGTCCAGCTCAGTATCTAACAAGGCGGCCTGTTCATATATATGCAAGACAGTCCAAACAAGACTCAGAGACATGCAAATAAAAATCTAAAATGAGTTCCTTTAAGAGCAATGAAAACATTCATAAGAAAGAAGATGGGTCATACTACGTAGTTTCGGCTAAGTCTCCTGACTGAGCAACAAGGCTGATGGAATACAGTTCTCTGCAGATAGAAAGAATATGAAGAAGTTCTTCGATGCACTAAAGACAGTGTATGGTCCCAAGAGCTCAGGATCCACTCCTCTCCTCAGTGCAAATGGGATTAGTCTTCTGACTGACAAAGAGGCTATCTTGAAAAGGTGGGCTGAGCGCTTTTGATAGTGTTCTTAATCGGCCATCCTTCATCCATGATGATGTTATCAACAGACTACCATAGGTTGAATGTTATCTGCCGCTTGACAAGTTCCCAACCGTTACTGAAACAGTGGAAGCAATAAAACTTCTGGCATCTGGCAAGGCCCAATTCCCAGATGCAGTACCTGCTGAGATTTACAAAGCAGGAGGTACTCCAGTTGCAAAGAAGATGACAGAGTTATTTCACATTATGTTTAGAAAAAAAAGCCATTCCCTCAAGAATTTAAGGATACGCCAGTTATCTACATATTTAACCGGAAAGGGAACCCTCAGATCTGCGACAATCATCGTGGCATCGGGAAAGTCCTTGCAAGAGTCCTACTAAACCGACTGAATGAACACCTTGAACAGTCAGGGCTTCTACCAGAAAGCCGAAGTGGGTTTAGGAAAGACAGAGGAACAATTGACATGATCTTCACAGCAAGGCAGCGGCAAGGAAAATGCTAGGAACAGAACATGAACCTATACATGCCCTTTGTTGACCTTTCCCAATCATTTGACAGTCATTCGGGAGGGCTTTTGAAAGATCATGGTGAAGTTTAGATGTCCAACCAAGTTCATAGCAATGGTGAGACAGTTCCACGATGGTATGCTTGCACGTGTCCAAAATGATTCCTTGTGACAAACGGAGGCAAGCAAGGCTGTGTGTTAGCCCCAACACTATGCAGCATGATGTTCTCTGCCATGCTCACAAATGCTTTCCAGGATGGTGAAAGTGGCATACCTATTAGGTGTCCTTTGATAGTAAGCTTTTCAACCTCAGAAGATTGCAAGCCAAATCCAAGGTGCAGACAGAGGTGCTAGATGAGTTCCTCTTTGCTGATGACATGACAAAAGATGTTCCAACAGAAGAGAAGATGCAATAAGGTATAGATCAAGCATTTAACTCCTGTGATATCTATGACCTTACAATCGGCATCAGAAAGACTGAGGTAGTCTATCAGCCAACACCTGACAAGCCTTACAAAGAGCCCACCATCAGAGTAAAAGGTCAAAGATTGCATGCTGTAGACAAGTTCACCTACCTAGCGAGCACACTGTCAAGAGCCGTGCACATTGGTGAAGTCAAAGCCAGGATTGCCAATGCTAGTGCAGCACTTGGCCGGCTATGTGGTAGTGTCGGGGGATCGAAGTGGAATCAGACTTGACACAAAACCGAAAGTCTACAGAGATGTGGTGCTGCCGACACTATGGTATGTATGTGAAACATGGACAGTTTACCAACGGCACGCCAAAAGACTGACTCACTTCCATGCAAGCTGTCTTAGAAAACTCTTAAAGATTAAGTGGCAAGACAAGATTCCAGACACGGAAGTCTTGAACAGGGCAGGGATGCAAAGTGTACGTCCACTTCTGAAATTAGCACAGTTAAGGTGACAGGCTATGTTACCCGAATGCCTGAAGAACGTCTGCCAAAGAAAATTCTCTATAGAGAACTAGAAATAGGCGAATGCTCCCAAGGCCATCAGAAGCTGCGATACAAGGATACCCACAAAGAACCCCACCCCCCTACCCAACACACACACACACCCCAGGGACTTAAACATATCAACAGAGTCGTGGGGAAAATGCCCAGGGCAGAACAAAGAGGCGAGGTTTCATCTAAGGGGTGCCAATGAATACCAGGCAAAAAGAATCAGGGAAGCTTGGAAGAAACACACACAGCTCAAAGTCAGAGCTAAGGCATCACCAACAGAGCTGTCTTCCTCTAGCCTCTATTTGTTGCTCTATCTGCAACAGACATTTCAGAGCTAGGATCGGTCTCGTCAGCCATCTTATAACACATAAACATTAACATTTCTCAAATATAATTAAGATTGGTCATTGCCAATAATGGCAGACGAACTATTATTATTATTACTAGGTTCTTAGGTTGCAGCTGCCTGCTGTCGTGTTTTATGACTAGTATTACTATGACATACAATCTAAAGATAGCTCTTTTTTATCGTTTTTCTCATGAAATGGCAATTTTCCATGTCGTCTTTGCCTTCTGTGCATGCCATAAGGCACAGTTCGGTATGTAAGACTCTAAGTATATATTTTTGTTCAGTTAACTGATTTTTTTAGTCGAATAAACAATAAATACAAAACGGAGTAAGGCATTACGCAAACACGCCTATACAAAAACATTGTCACCTTTATAGCCGAAAAAATGAAAATTTTATGATGAAAAAATTGTGAAATGAGTACCCACAATCTATATTTTAGAGCAGAAATAAGAAAAATAAGGTATACCACCTGAAACCCCAGTTTTACTATATACAAGTTGGGTTCAATGGGGTCAAAATTATATAGGCTTGTTTTCGTGATGGAAAAAAGGGAAAAAATCCTTTTTTCCTTATTCGGTTTTCATAAGGTTGTACAGTCAACCCTCCTTATACCAATATTCATTATAGCGGCAAAACTCGTTCTAACGACATATTTGATTGAATGACTACTAAGCTAAAAGCTTAGCCTCGGTTCCGAGCGGCGTGGGCTTCCCTCGAATTGCAAATGCACAAATCGAGTCCATAGTCATGAAGAGTCTTGTTATCTATTTGTTTTTTGGAGTAATAATGGGGAAACGGCCTTTTATTACCTATCATACTCCTAATTGGGATTCTTTATAATGGCAAATTCTTTATAACGGCACAATAATAGGGAACACATACTGTCGTTATTACTAGGGTCCTCTATAACTCCGTAGTTTCTTGGGTTGCAGCTGCCTTATGTCGAGTTTTATGTCTATTACTACTCTGACTTTCAATCTGGAGATAGGCCCCCGCACATCGGGGCTTGAAGAAATAGTTGGGCTGCATGATGCTTCAACGCAGAGCTAAAACCGACTGCACACGAGTACTGGTAAACCGCTCAGAGGATCTAAGCCTGTCCAGGCAAAGCGGTGCGAGTCGCACCGTCCATGCTAATAAACTCTATTGGTTTCAATGGGCGACAGGGCTTGAGATGTCATTTCATCTCAATGTCCCAGAAGATTGGGAACAACGTCTCCAAAATTACCTAGTACACAGTGTTGACGGGGACGTTAAACCTCAAATCAAACAAAACAAACAAAATCAATCTGGAGATATCTCATTTCTTTCGTTTTACCTTGATGAAATTGCCATTTTTTCATGCCTCGCCTTTGCTTTTTCGGAGTTTAAAAATGCTCTATCTGTGCATGTCATAAGGCGCATTTCTGTATGTCAAACATAATAAATCTTACTCTTTTGGAAAGGGGAACTAACTTTATGGTCATGGCCGAACGGCTATCCTAAAATAATAAGTTACAATACACACATTAAACGACGAACTATAACAAAGTTGGTATCAATGCTTTGTTAGTTTGAATCGAGGTTTAACGTCCCCGTCAACACTATTTATATCATTTTGGAGACGCTGCTTCCAGTTTTGGGGGACTTGTATCCGACATTGAGTTGGAATGGCATCTCAAGCCCTGCAGTCCGATGAAACCAAAAGGCTTATATGAATTTGACGGTCTGACTCACTCCACTTTGCCTGGGCAGGCTTGGTCCTTCTAAGAGGTTTACCAGTACTCATGTGTAGTCAGTTTCAGGTCTGCGTGGAAGCACCGTGCAGCCCAATCTATTTCTCTGAGCACCAATGGGTGGGGGTGACATTAGTAATACTGAGTGGGCTGTTAAACTCTAAACCAAATATTTTGGTTTTGATTTGAGGTTTAACGTGCCCGTCAACACTGTAAATGTCATTTTGGAGACGTTGCTTCCAATTTTATGTGACTTTTACCCGACATCGAAATGAAATGACATCTCAAGCCCTGTCGCCCAATGAAACCAGTAGGGTTTATTAGCATGGACGGTCCGCCTCGCACCGCGGTCCCTGGACAGGCTTAGATCCTCTAAGCGGTTTACCAGTACTAGTGTGCGGGCCGGATTCAGCTCTGCCTGGAAGCATCATGTAGCCCATATATTTCTTCAAGCCTCGATGGGCTCTAAACCAAATATACACAACATATTTGAATACCGCGCCGATGCAGAGATTATCATATTATTTTTTTTCATACACCATATCAGCCCAGGGGCCGAAGGCTTATATCAGCCCGAGAGTCCCATATCCGCCCGAGGGCCGAAGGTTCGAGTCTCACACCCGATATATTTTGCCATTTTTCCAGGGTAGGAATCTTTTCAGTCAGGCCTTTGACTCCCTAGAAGATGAACCGAGGTTACGCTTAAGGGGAATGGGAACACCTGGCAGAGTTTTTCGCCATTGTCCAATGGGAGACAATGTTCGGGACTTTGTGTACGCTTTTCTGTAAGCCATGTCCTACTGAAAAAAAGACGTGTACTCTTAAAAGAAAGAATTTACTCAGGGAAGAATTTGGCACTCAGGAGCAAATTCTTTACTTTAAGAGTTGACCTCTATTGACATGGAAGACAAAAATAGTTTTGCAGGAGTTGCCTCCCCTGAAGGTGTTCCAATTCTCCTTAAAAGGAAAAGAATTTCCTTCCCTGGTGATGCGGCTACTCTGTGAGCAATTGTTCTTCTGTAAGAGTAGCCACGGTGAGGATCAGCGCATTTTTTCACATCACGTGAACAAGTCCGTGAAATGAAGACCCCCCTAAACCCCACTTTATACAGAGAAAATTGGGCTGTACGGGGGTAAACATTATTTTTCTTATTTATGTTCCAAGACATAGGTTGTGGGTACTCGTTAGAACCGCCTCAATGAGCACCCTCAACCTATGTTTTGAACATTTATAACAAAAATATCAAGGATTTTCATCAGAAAAGTTGCCATTTTGGAGATGTGAAAAATGCACTGTGTCGCACGGATGAGTTATCGTAATGATCATGGCAGTTATTGTCCTTGAACTGTACCCATGTTTTTTTAAGCTGGTGTATTAAATTCATAATTCCTTGAAACTGCGCACAAAAATATCTTCAGATGACACTGTATATCATATAAATGACATGACAAGCAAATGCACTTTGTTTTCAGTGTGTACTTTGTTCAAAAGCAGAATCATATGACTTCTGGTGGCGCAGACTAATAGGGTAGCTGGAAGTCTGTTTTTTTTTTTTTTTTACTATCGTTTGACTAACGAATAAATTTCGCTTCCTTTTCAGGCTGTAACTACCACTCGTATAAAATAAAATCCACTGTTCATCACATAACATCACAAAACGTCGTGTGCGTTGCTATACCATCATTTAATATTTCCGTCTGTGACATGTTTAACCTTTTTGCAAACAGTGATGGCTTCTGAAGAAGCATCTGATCAGGGTCTACACTCAGTTTGTGAATTCGAACGAACACATTATAGGTTGTGATATGTTTGGCTGAAATTCAGAAATGGGTGAGTCTAATTAAATTATGCAACAGGATAAGGATTAATATCATTTATTAATTGACTATCCTGTATTGATCGGAGGTCATCCGTATTAACACAAGGTCAAAAATCAATAATCACGTTTTTTAATTGTGTCAATTAATAAAATTGTAATTAATCAAGTTATTTCGTATTGTCCACATTACAGGTCCTCGGTCAGCTGTATTGGCCTCGGCCTTCGGCCTCGGACCAATAGCAGACCTCGAACCTATAACTTGGCCAATACGAAATAACTTGAGTATCAACATCATGAAACATTATAACACGGTGCGCGATAACTTAGTCTTTAGTAGAAGCTCTAAGAAAGAATCCTCGTTATAACGACAAATTTTGTTACCTGACAGTTTGTCACATTAAGATAACACGCCCGTGCTCTAAAATGGAGACTTCCTTATCTCTCAGAGGAAACCTTTCTTTCTTTCTTTCTACTGATACTGCGTCGGTCACATTTGACAATTACCGCAGGTGTACATTACATACACTCCAGGTTTGCAGGATGAAAGCATACACAGTAATCATGTAATTACGGTAGGGATCTTTAACCTGCACAGGGGATGGTTCTCACTGCACAGGGGGCCTCCATTTAACGTCCCAATCCGAAGGACGGTGCACTTTATGACATTCATTCCTGCACATCACGAAAACGCTCATATATAATTTTGACCCCCTCGAACCCAGCTTTTATATACTAAAACTGGGGTTTGCAGGGGCAAACCTTTTTTTTTCTTATTTCTGCTCTAAAATATAGATTGTTGGTACTCGTTAGAACCGCCTCGGTGAGGCGGTTCTAACGAGTACCCACAATCTATATTTTGAGCAGAAATAAGAAAAATATCACAATTTTTCTTCTTAAAATTATCGTTTTTCCGGCCTTAAAGATGGCAATGTATTGGTATAAGCGTGTTTTCGTAATGAAATGATGCCAATGGAGCGTGTTCGGACACCGAAATTTTATTGCTGTTGTCAGGGATCGAACCCGGGACCTCTAGCATCAGAGGCAAGTGCACCAACCACTGAGCTATCACGCTCCACTGAGCGTAACTTTCGATATTTTACTTATTTTAAATCCAAAATTAGATTGTCGGTACTCGTTAGAACCGCCTCTAACGAGTTCCAACAATATATGACCTGACCAAGAAGATAGCTTTGTTCAAATTATTAAGTGAGTGAGTGATTTTTTTTTAGCTCACCTGTCACATAGTGACAAGGTGAGCTTTTGTGATCACTTTTTGTCCGTCGTCCGTCGTGCGTCCGTGCGTCCGTGCGTGCGTCCGTGCGTCCGTGCGTCCGTAAACAATTTCAAATAAGTATATCTCTAATACCCCATGGTCAATCTTGATCAAATTTCATGAGAAGCATCATCAGGTAGGGGGAAAGGCTGCATAAGGTTTTTGGGCTGATCAGATTGGAATTCTGGTTGCTATGGCAACATATAGCTCCCATAAACTTACAATGGGAAAAACTTAAAATATCTTCTTCCCTGAAACCACAGGGCCCAGAGCTTAGATATTTAGCATGTAGCAACAGCCGGTGGTCACCTACATAATTCCTGCCAATAATGCCCCTGGGGTCCAAATTGGCCACGCCCCAAGGCCCCTTCGCTCCCATAAACTCATAATGGAACAGAAAGCTTCAAAAATCTTCTTCTCAGAAACCACAGGGCCCAGAGCTTAGATATTTAGCATGTAGCAATGGCAAGTGGTCACCTACATAATTCCTGCCAATCATGCCCCTTGGGTCCAAATGGGCCACGCCCCGGGGCCCTTTAGCTCCTATAGACGCATAATGGAAAAAAGCTTCAAAAATCTTCTTCTCTGAAACCACAGGGCCCAGAGCTTAGATATTGGGCATGTAGCAATGGCAAGTGGTCACCTACATAATTCCTGCCAATCATGTCCCTAGGGTCCAAATCGGCTACGCCCCGGGGCCCCTTTGCTCCCATAGACTCATAATGGAACAAAAAGCTTCAAACATCTTCTTCTCGGAAACCACAGGGCGCAGAGCTTAGATATTTAGCATGTAGCAATGGCAAGTGGTCACCTACATAATTCCTGCCAATCATGCCCCTTTGGTCCAAACGGGCCATGCCCGGGGCCCTTTAGCTCCTAAAGACTCATAATTGAAAAAGAGCTTCAAAAATCTTCTTCTCTGAAACCACAGGGCCCAGAGCTGAGATATTTGGCATGTAGCAATGGCAAGTGGTCACCTACATAATTCATGCCAATCATGCCCCTAGGGTCCAAATTGGCCACGCCCCGGGGCCCTTTAGCTCCTATAGACGCATAATGGAAAAAAAGCTTCAAAAATCTTCTTCTCTGAAACCACAAGGCCCAGAGCAGAGATATTTTGCATGTAGCAATGGCAAGTGGTCACCTACATAATTCCTGCCAATCATGTCCCTAGGGTCCAAATCGGCCACGCCCCGGGGCCCCTTTGCTCCCATAGACTCATAATGGAACAAAAAGCTTCAAACATCTTCTTCTCTGAAACCACAGGGTCCAGAGCTTAGATATTTAGCATGTAGCAATGGCAAGTGGTCACCTACATAATTCCTGCCAATCATGCCCCTTGGGTCCAAACGGGCCACGCCCCGGGGCCCTTTAGCTCCTATAGACTCATAATGGAAAAAAAACTTCAAAAATCTTCTTCTCTGAAACCACAGGGCCCAGAGCTGAGATATTTGGCATGTAGCAATGGCAAGTGGTCATCCACATAAATCCTGCCAATCATGCCCCTAGGGTCCAAATGGGCCACACCCCTGGGTCCCTTAGCTCCCATAGACTCGTAATGGAAAGAAAAGCTTCAAAAATCTTCTTCTCTGAAACCACAGGGCCCAGAGCTTAGATATAATTAATATGTAGCAATGGCAAGTGGTCACCTACATAATTCCTGCCAATCATGCCCCTGTTGTCCAAATTGGCCACGCCCCTGAGCCCCTTCGCTCCCATAGACTCCTAATGGAACAAAAAGCTTCAAAAATCTTCTTCTCGGAAACCACAGGGCCCAGAGCTTAGATATTTAGCATATAGCAACGGCAAGTGGTCACCTACATAATTCCTGCCAATCATGCCCCTGGGGTCCAAAAGGGTCACGCCCTGGGGCCCTTTAGCTCCTATAGTCTCATAATGGAAAAAAGCTTCAACAATGTTTTTCTCGGAAACCACAGGGCCCAGAGCTGAGATATTTGGCATCTGAAACCATAAGTCCCAGAGCTTAGGTATTTAGCATGTAGCAATGTCGAGTGGTCGCCTACATGAATCCTGCCAATCATGCCCCTGGGGTCCAAATCCTTTGGCCCCTTAACTCCAACAAACTTATAATGGAAAAAAGCTTCAATCATCTTCTTTGAAACCATGAAGTACAGACCTTAGATATTTAGTATATAGCAACACAAAATGGTCGCCTACATAAATCCTGCCAACCGTGCCCTTTGGGTCAAAATTGGTCAAGTGCCAGGGCTCATTAGCTCCGATAGACTTATACTGGAAAAAATTTAAATCTTTTTGTCCAAAACCATAAGGCACAGATTTTGTTTGATCTGAGGTTTTACATCCCCGTCAATACTGTATAGGTCATTTTGGAGATGTCTCTTCCAATTTTGTGCGACTTTTACCCGACATTGAGATGAAATTACATCTCAAGCCCTGTCGCCCAATGAAACCAGTAGGGTTTATAAGCATGGACACCGCTTTGCCTGAGCTTAGATATTTAGTATGTTGCAATGTCAAGTGGTCTCCTACACTAATGATTTTCTGGTACACAGGTGAGCGATATAGGGCCATTGGGCCCTCTTGTTTAGTTTTACGTCCCACCAACAGCTAAGGTCATACGGAGACGGGGCCTCGGTTTGAAGACCTATCCGAAAGTCTAGAGAAGCCCGGGATCGATCCTGTGATCCCTGGTTTACAAGGCGAGTAGCGAAACCACTGCACCACGAAGGCTTCTAATCAAATTATTAAGAGATCGCGCTAACAAGTCCGTGAAATGAACACCCCCTTACACCCCACTTTATATAGCAAAAACAGGAGTTTACGGGGGTCTACCGTATTTTCCTTATTTCTGCTCCTATCATAGGTTGTGGATACTCGTTAGAACCGCCTCAATGGGGCGGTTCTAACGAGCACTCACAACCTATGTTTGCTTTATAAATAAGGAAAATATCATCGATTTTCGTCAGAAAAGTAGCCATTTTGGAGATGTGAAAAAAATGCACTATGTTGCACGGGTTTATTATCATAATGAGGAGAGGTATTTTTCTCGAGACAGTACTGGAAGAACATGACCTTCTGAGAAATAATGACAATCTGACACAAAATGAAGCTGCATATGTTCGTTCCACTATGGTTTTGGGATGGTGATCCAAAGCTTACTCAAACAGGTATACTGTCTTAAGGGGATGGGTTATCGAGACGAGAAATTCTTAATAGCAGGTCATTATCACAGTAAAATGCTTAGAAGGGTGTAGATAAGATGCACAATTTTTGCTTCAGAGTAAAATTGAAAAAAGTTTGAGGCAGATGAGACTGTCAGCAAAATCACCTTTTCGTCTCATAATAACAATCGCCTTTTCGTCTCAATTATAACAGTGATCATGATCGACCAGAATGCGGTCATATCAGTTTATATAATTTGGTGAAATACGTAAATGAAATAAAAAGACAGAAGTTACGATGAGCAAACATTTCTCAATGTGAAATATTGTGATCAGTGTGTGTGTTTTTAAACAATCCATCTGTTTGTCTGTCCGCCTCTTCAAATGACATCTCGTCCTAAACTATTAAAGTTCAACGGAAACGGTAATTTTACCACCATATCTTTATTAATTATCCATGTAGCACAGATAAAAATAAGCAATTACAAAAAGTCGCGAGAATTCAAAAGGTTATATAGGGGAAGTTATAAGCCAATAAAGTTACGTGATTTACCGTTCTTTCGCACCTGTCCAAATTTAGATTTTCACGCATGCGCACTTGCGCGTGACGTCATTTGTAGACACATTTCGAAGTGACAGCTATGGCGGACAGTGCAAATCTTAGAGAGTTAGAGGAGAATGACGGTGATTCTGTTTTAGCTGGGTCAATCAGGCCGGTACAGCCGTATCAGTTTGAACCAAGAAGAGAATCTGCGCCCGATTACTCGGAAGATTCCGAATCGGACACATCTAGCGAGTCAGATTTGGAGGGCCAGCTGAGCGATAGGCTCGGCAACACAGACTGGTAAGTTAGCGAGAATAATAAACAAAAAAAAATGCATGACGAGGAAAAAATAATTTCGTCCACTTTACTACTGATTAGCCCAATATTAGTAAGATTCCGTTTCGTATTTTGATAGCCGAAAATAACGTAAGGAAGGGAGGAAGTAAATAAAAAAATCGGGGGGGGGGGGGGCACTGGTTGAGACAGTGGGGGCTGACAACTGTTTTGTCATCTTTACAACCCGCAATAGGGCCAAATACTTTCAATAGAATGAGCCAGAAAGCCAAGATAATTCCTGCTCATTCATTGTTTATGAAAAGTGGAAAAATTTGCACCCCCACCCCTTGTTGAAGTGTGAAATTATTGGCTTGCTTTTGTTATTATAGTCTCTATATAGATATTTACACACCAAAAATGCCACAGATAACCTACAATGTAACAGCAAAACATTGGACTTATCTTCTTCTGTCATCCCTGGCGACAAGTGTGTGTTGAACCCAAAGTGGGGTGATACCCGGGTGTATTTTAATCATTACTGCAACAAGTAACCGGCCGGCCTCTGCAGTTCAGTCAGGCGCGCATTCGACTTGTGTACAGAGGACCAAGATTCGAGACCTGTGAGTGTCAGCATAACTTTTCGTGGAGATTGATCATGAAATTACTTTAAAAACATTCTCTCCCTTCTGCTGATTCAACCAGGGTAGTTGTCAATTTTTGGCCAAAAAGTGCAATAAATTAGCCTGTCCAGGAAAAGCATGGATAGTTCATTGACATGCTCCACATAACCTAAATAGTGTTGGTTGAGTCATTAAACTAAAAATAAAAAAACAAAAGGTAAATATTTATGTGCTAGATTCAGCAAAAAAACTCCGGGATTAACCCATGTCCTGCTGAATATTCAGTGTAGCCACACCCATTTTACACTCGTTTTTTACTTTGAGCCAATCAGGCTACTTGGATAAATTTATACCTACAAATTCATAAACTGAATGTCAGTGTAGATCCTGATCAGATGTCTTCAGAAGCCATCTGATCTGGATCTACACTGTTTGCAAAGATGACTTGTGTAATAAATTAAATTGTAATTTCTGGCAACACATGCTAATGGTCCTTGCCCACAGGGCTTGAAGACATAGATTGGGTTGCATGTTGCTTCTACACAGAACTGATCCACACAAGGACAGGGTAAACCCTTTCGGGTTCGAAGCAAGACTTGCACCACTTTTCCGTGGCAGGCTAAGAACCTCCCAGTAGTACTCATGTGCGATTGGTTCAGATCTGCGTGGAAGTAATATGCACCTAATCTATTTCTCCAAGCCCCAATACATGAGGGTAGTAGGCCAAAAGCAGAGTGCACAGAGAAAAAAAAACCTCAAGTTAGCATGTAACATTGGCGTCTGACCCTAAATTTGTATGCCATTTTATTTTTCAGGTGTGAATGTGGATTTTGTATTCCCATGCCATCTGTAGATGAGAGCACATGCTGCAGGGAGATTGGTCTCATTGACAACTTGTAGAAGATCAAGACCTTCAGTGCATCACACAGCATCCTGGCTATGAAGGAAATTGTCTGAACCAGTATGTTATAGAGACATCCTTCTATGAATTCTTGGACAGCTATGGTCATGTTGGTGATGATGAGCCAATTCATGAGTAAGTATGAGCCATTGAATGTGTTTACCAGCTAGGTGACGGTGTTTTACTCATCAACTCTCCTAGAAACTGTAAGCCGGTCTCAGTAGCTCAGTCGGATTTGTTTATGACTGAAGATCAGGAGGACATCGGTTTGATACCTGTGTGGTCAGCAACATTCTTTTGTGGAGGTTGATCATGAAATGATTTCAATAATCATTCTCTCTCCCTTATGCTGATTCAAGGACAGTTGTTAGTTTCCGTCAAAAAAGGTGCATAGTTCTGGTTAACCGCTGATGTGTAAGCCTGTCCATGAAAGGGTGGCTAGGTAAACTGACAGGTTAAAAAATGACCTAAATAGTGTTGACTGGGTATTAAAACCCGGAAACAAGCAAAATCCAACCAATTGGTTTTGGTAAGCAGCTGGTGAAACTGAGCACAAACAGAATGTATTCTATAGACCTGCATTGATGTCATACTGTAGCTGAGTCTGAGAAAGATGGCATTCTGGTACTCCAACTATATAAGATCAAGGACAGGGACAAGAAAAATAACAGCATTATATGTACAAATATTTTTTTTATTTTTATTCTTGGTATTTACAGACATGCCCTTTCCCCATTGGGTAGGCCTGGGTAGTTCATTGGTATCCTTCGTTATACTAAGAGCCAGCGCATGACAAAATTTACAAGAAGGCTTGAGTGACCAGCAAAGACTCCAGCCTGTACATTTTTGCAGGCTGATCAGTCTTCACTGATCGCATGTACCTACTATATTCTATGATCTATGCCCGGATATGAGCAAAAGGTCTTGTCACTGTGGATGGATGATAAGGTTGATTTACCAAATGTATACAGTCCAACCTGTATTAGCAAGCGCCTCAAAACATATTCGAAATTTGCTTTCTAATGACAGGTTCTAGATTTATACAGGTAAAATTTATGCATTCTACTTTTCAGGTAACCAATGCTTGCTTGCTTATGACAGGCTGCTTGCTTAATAGAGGTGGCTGCTAAGACCTGTTTTACTGTACATGTTTGCTATCAAAAATAGCATATCTACATATAATATATACATACATCTATAGGAACAATCCAGCCTGTCTACAAAGATGGCACAAAGGAATGGCCAAGAGTGGTCTTTGTTCACAGGTTATGTCTGTTTGGAGGTTTACATTTTAGACAGAACAAGGCCATTAAGGTTTAACCCTTATCTTGCTGTTCTCGACAACCTCATTCGTTGGAAAAGTGTAGATCCAGATCAGAAGTCATCTGATCAGGATCCACACTGTTTGACATTCAGCTTATAAATTATTAATTTCATCGAGTAATCTGATTTATTCAAAGTCAGAAATGGGTGTGGTTAAAATATTCAGCAAGATCAGGGTTACTAGCAGACTGTGGTTGTTAACCACTTTTAATTTATAAAATTATTTACTTCCAGAATGTACCGCCATGTTGCATACAGACGTTTTACGAGATGGGTGTGGCACAGACTTGGAGGAGGAATGCGGAAGGTGATACCAGCTTGTGCTGTGAACAAGATACGTCAGAGCTGGCCATCAGAGCAATACTGTGGTTTCAAATATCAAAGAGACTATTAGTGCAAAGAGGATAACAGTTTTTCTACATATAGTCATTCTTCCCCTTCCCCCAATTCAAGACAAAGCCTACAATGTGACCATGCAGCCAGCAGACTAAAATCAACCCACTCACCCATCCACTAAGACAAGACCTTTTGCTCATTTTGGTTTACATAGACTGTAGTATATTGTAGAACTTTACATGTGACCAGCAAAGACTCTGATCAGACTGCTAAGGCGCAGGCTGATCTCAGTCTTTGCTGGCCACCCAAGCTTCTTGTAGGTTTTTTCATGAACTGTTCACAGTCTAAGTGACTGTTCTGCTTCAGGATCAAGGTTACATCTAGTTATCATACACTCAAAGGCAAACAACCCAACAGTGTTGTCAGTGCTCTGATTTCAGTCAGTTGTATTAAACAGATCTTTAACAAATGACAGTGTTCCTTCTGTTTTGTTTTATTATGTTTCGTTTTTACAGCCCTTTCAAGATTTTTTCACTAATATTAGGCAGATTGCAGAACTTGGCATCTCAGGTGACAGGAGCCAAGTTCGTTAACCTCTACCCTGCTGTTGGCGACAAGCCCTATCTTTGCAAACAGTGTAGATCCAGATCAGATGGCTTCTGAATAAGCCATCTGATCAGTATCTACACTGTTTGACATTCAGTTTATGAATATGTAGAAATAAACTGTAGGGTTACTAGCAGACTGTGGTTGTTAACCACTTTCAATTTATAAAAGTATCTACTTCCAGAATGTATCGCCATGTTGCATACGTAGAAATAAACTGCATCAAGTAATCTAATTGGTTCAAAGTCATAAGTGGGTGTGGCTTAATTGACTATTCAGCAGGTTAAAGGTTAAAAACACAGGTGACCTAATAAAAGAAGTCTTGAGCTCTTACCTATTACGGCATCAAGGCCAGAGATTTATTCAGCTGTATCTAGTCTACAATTTGTTTGATTTGAGGCTCAATGCCCCTGTTAACACTGTAAAGGTCATTGTGGAGACATAGTTCCAAATTTGTGGGACTTATAACCATCAGTGAGATGAAATGACATCTCCAGCCCTGCTGCCTAATGAAAAGAAACCAACAGTTTGTACACATGGGCAGTCACATACTTGAACCACTTCTCTTGGGCAGGCTTAGATCTGCTTTTATAGTGGTTTTCCAGAACTCCTGAGGTTGTCTACAGCTCTGCACAGAGGCATTATGCAGCCCAACCTATTTATTCAAGCCCTGATGGGTTCGGGTCGGCAACATTCTTTGTAGAGTTTGATCCTGAAATCCTTTCTATGGTCATTCTCTCCCACTGATTCAAGAAGGGCAGTTCTCAGTTTTGGAGAAAGAATGTGCACTGTACTGGTTAACTGCATATGGATATGCTCGCCCAAACAAAAGTGTGGATCTATAGGTGAATGGAACTGCAAAAATGACCTAAATAGTGTTGACTGGACCGTTAAACCTGAATGCAAACAAAAATGCCTGATGGGCGACCAGTCCATAATAACTGAGACACTTAGGTCTATTTCACGGTGCCTTCCTCCATGACTCATGTCATTCAGCATTTTAAGTTTATTGTTGAATACTCTTGAAATGGCTGTGATCACACAAATCATGAAAACAAGTTTTAAATCATACAGAGAGGATAAGATGCAATGAAAAAGCCTCTTACTGCTAGTAAAGTCTGTTATCTTCTACTGGACAGAATATGTACCTACAGGACTGAAGGCATATTTTATTGTAAGATATCATTTTTGTTTCTAGGAGTTACTGGACATAAGTCACACTGTGTGTTTGTGGTGCTGTACAAAAAATTTTGGTCCGGTAGTATAAATTAAAGATACTCTCATCATGCTCAACTGATTTGAGCATGAAATCTGTAATGCTCATAAACAAAGAAATCCAGAAAAACATTAGCCAAACAGGCCTCATACTGACCAAGCTTTTTAACCATTATTCTGCTGGACATGACAATCCCTAACTTTGCAAACAGTGTAGATCCAGATCAGATGGCTTCTGAAGAAGCCATCTGATCAGGATCTACACTTTTTTCATGCAGTTGTGAACTGAATGTATATATAATATGAACTAAACCGATTCGTTCACAGATACAAATGTTTTTAGGCAGCAGGATATGGGGGTAAAAATAGAAATCTGAAATCTGCAGATGCCCGAAAAATATGACACCTGGGGCCCAAAACACACAGAGTTCTGCAGGATCCAGTGATTATTGTGTGGCATTTTCAACATTTATGAGCAAGACAAAGTTTCATGCTCAAATTAGCTGAGCATTTAAGACCAACAGTGGCTTCCAAGCAATGCAGTTTCTCTTGTAGCCTGCTTGCCTACAAGTACACCTAGAACTGGGTTTCTGCATGGGCTTGGATATAGTGTCTGAAGAAAAGATTCTCACTGGTTAGGTTTGCAGATGATTTTTGCAAAAATATGTTCTGCTTCTTTGTCTTTCAACTACTCACTGACGTTCTCGAATTTAAATGTATAATCCATTCAGGTTAACACGCATATTCACCGTATCCAAATACCAATCACAATTTGAATGTAACTGACACATATCTCTAGTTTCCACTAAAGGCACTTCCGAATCGTGATCTGTGGGCAGTCACAACAGCCATTTTGTTCACATTCTCATATTTGGATGACACTGGCTTTGGAGTGGCAGCAATAACAGGCTGTAAGTCCTCGAGACAGGCTTTATAGCTCTTGAGTGTTTGCCTCCTTGCAACGACTTCATTAATCAGCTGATTGACATAGTCTGAAATATAATGGATAAGATGGTATCAGTTTTTGTGAAGTCAGGTGTAAAATGTCCTCCTCCTATGGTCTAAACATACACAAGGCCTAGTGGGTCAGTGTTCTGACTCTTAGTCATTAGGTCTCTCGGTTTGAGCCTGGCTCGGGCCACGTGGAGGACGCCAAGTTCTGCAACAGAAGGTCAGGTGGTTTTTCTCCAGGTATTCTGGTTTTCGCCCACCTCTGATTAACCATTGGCTCGATATGAGTGATATAACCTATAAAGGAAAACCCGAAACAAAAAAATTAAACTTTCACTTAGATGCTAAAAATTAAGAAAATCTCACTCACCCTGCCTAAATTAAATCACAAATGTGAGGGGGCAAGTGAAATTTTACACCCCTGCAGTGGAGTAAACACGCTTGAAGACCCCTGACCAAAGATTGTACCACTAATAATAAAATTTTAAATTTTTTTTTGGTTTGGGTTTTACGGCCCTTTCAAGATAATTTCACTCATATCGAGCCGATCGTTAACCAGAGGTGGGCGAAAACCGGACTATCCGGAGAAAAACCACCTGACCTTCTGTTGCAGAACTTGGCGTCTCACACGTGGCCCAAGCGAGGCTCGAACCTACGGCGGTGACAGACCTAATGACTAAGAGTCAGCGCTCTTATCCATTAGGCCACGGAGGCCTGTTAAAAAATTTTCAATTTATGATGTTCATAAATTCATAATGTTTTCGAGAGAAACAAAATGCAATGTATAAATTGATGATCTATAGCCCCTAAAAAGATATTTACACCAATAATAGGATCATCTTGAAAAGCAAGATAACCAATTTCAGGTAGCTATCATCCTGCAATCAAAATACTCCATAAAAATTACAGGAAGAAATAAGGGCGAAACGACCCACCAAATCAGGGCGAACTGACCCAGGGCGAACTGACCCACGGGCGAAACGACTCACGGGCGAACTGACCCGTGACCTAGACTAACATGAGACACAGCAAAATGTGGCATCTTATCATGGTCTGCGCTGTTTGCCACTCCTCCAACTATTTTAGAAACGATTATGAGCATGGACGGACAGAGTCGCAGCAGTTTTCCTAGGGTTTAGCCCCAAGCAGATAACCAGTACTAATGTGCAGTTGGTATCATCTCTGCATGGAAGCATCATGCAGCCCAATCTATTTCTCCAAGCCCCAATGGGCGGGGGCGGATTTGGATAGGCATGTTTTGGCAATGAGAAATTGGCTAATTGAGACTGTCCATTGAGACAGACATGGATGAACTGTCTATGATCAGGGACACAACACTTTGGTCAGCATGAGGACGGAACCCACCTCTCGATCACAAATCTGATAAAATGAAATGCTGCCATTCAGGACCATTGCACCAAAAAGCTCTGAAAACAAATGTTATTTATAATCAGCATTCTGATAATCTACATTACCTCTTGTCTCTGCCGTTTCCTGTATGCCCCGCCAACTTTGGTCTGTTTTGGAGTGTTCCAGGGGTGGTTTGGTCTGGCAAAGATCGTTGGAACAGCACCTGTCTTGAGCTGAAACTTGCCTGGTTTGAATCCCAGATCCGCCGCTAGTCTTGGGCTCACAATAAAACACTCCTCCGTGAAATGAGAATCACACAATCTCGAAGTTTTTGAGTTTTCCCATAGTTTGAAAGGCTCATTTGCACTTTTCGCGCGACCAATATTCACTCTCCACTCTTTATTTAATACCGGGTCCTCCGGGAACGTAAACAAACCGCGACCAGGTGCAGGGGTATTGCCACAACCCGGTGCAACACATCGCGTCGGCATTTTTGGAATTTATTTCAGATAACAAGATGTTTTTTATCACAATTTTCTCGAACAGTCAATGTAAAATACACGCTTTTTCCACTTCCGTTCTACAATTGACGTCACAGGGTTCAGAGTCACGTGACTCGGATTATCACTTCCGGTTCGCAATTGCCCACAGGTGAACCGAATGTAAATTGTTAATAAATACATAATTCCGTAACAAGAAGTACGGCGAATAGCTTATTCGAGATGTATTTTATATGTATTCAATGATAAGTCATAGAAAAAATAGCGTTGCAGTTGAACTTTAAGCTTAAAAACACTTAAACGCAAGTGGCTTTGTTATTGCCCAGAACCAAAATTGCTAAAATGGTTCTGTACTAGGGCTGCAACGATACAGTTTGAGTTACCTCACGATACGACACATATAGCAATATTTGTGTCACGATACGATACGTATCGCGATACACTTTCTGGCATGACAAAGAAACTTTAGCAATAAGATTCCTTAAAATCAGCTGTAAGCAATACTCAAATATAATTCTTTGGTAGAAATTAACTGTAATATACATGAACAATAGATATAAAAGTGAAAATAGCAACATATTTGTAATGTGTTGTCACAAATTTATGCAAAACCAGCAAAAGTTTACATCTCTTCTCTATCAAATAACTCTGTTTGCTGTATCGTAATTTATCGTATCGTCAAACTGCTGTGTACCGTCAGCAGATGTATTGCGATTACGATACAATTCAGTGAATCATTGCACTTCTATTCCGTACCATTGAGCATAAAGGTCATCAGAGCTAAACGTTGTACTATTAGACATCTCCTATCTCATAATATTATAAAAGTGGGATTCAAAGGGGTCAGGATTAAGTTGGCGTGTTTTCGTGATCGCAGTTCCCAGCCTTTGGAATGTATGAACACTTTATAAGGAATTGCGGAGGGAAGATTTAGGTGCTTTCAGAATCCAGTATGGCACCCGTTGTGCTAGCTTTCCTTCCAACCCGACGTGAAGACATCCTACAATCGAATGCTCAAAACAGCTGACCGCCTTTGGTTTTCCGTGACATTAAGTCACGGGTATTTTCGACCTATTAATTATTCACCTCGGACACTACCTAGTAATACATATTAAAACGTACATGTTCTGAATCGAAGGAAACGTATCGAAACGTAACAGGCGCCTAGTAAAGCGTATCGAAACGTAGAAGGCACCCAGTGAAACGTATTAGAAACGTATTAGAAACGGAGTTGAACCTAAATTCCTACCATTACGAGAACACGCCTATATAATTTTGACCCCCTCATACCCCACTTTTATAAAGTGAAACTGGGGTTTAAGGCGGTAAACATTATTTTTCTTATTTCTGCTCAAAAACATAGATTGTGGGTACTCGATAGAACCGCCTCGATGAGGCGGTTCTAACGAGTGCCACAATCGATATTTTGAGCAGAAATAAGAGAAATATCACAATTTTTCATCTTAAAATTTTCATTTTGTCGGCGATAAAGGTGGCAATGTATTTGTATAGGCGTGTTTTCGTAATGGACATTGACACTGACCGAAATTGTATTAAGTTAAACATATTTTTGTCCAACAATCTTAATGACTCATAATGAATCATATTCCGGAAGCGATGACTCACGGGCAACCGATCCTGTATTATTTCCCCTGATTTAGTACTAATAAACTTTCTTTCTTTTTTCTTTTCTTTCTTTCTTTCTTTGTTCCTTTCTTTCTTTCTTTTGCCCCGGTCCAAGAGGGTTTGAAGAAATAGATGGGTGGCACGATGCTTCAACGCAGACTTGAAGCCGACCGCACACGAGTACTGGTAAAACGCTTAGGGGAGCTAAGCCTGCCCAGGCAAAGCGGCGCGGTTCGGATCGTCCATGGTTACAAATCCTATTGGTTTCATCTAGATTTCATTTAATTTCAGTGTCGGGTAAAAGTCCCACACAACTGGAATCAAAGTCTGCAAAATGACCTATACAGTGCTGACAGGGACGTTAAACCTCAAATCAAACAATTATTTCTCTCTTTTTCTTTCTTTCGTTCTTCCTTTCTTTATAAAATGACGACGTTTTAAAGGATGTTCACTTAACCCATTTTGTACCGGAAACCCTCAAACGGGTACCCTGGCAAACAGTGCAGACCCAGATCAGACATAGCAGAACGCGGCGTCTGATCAGGATCTACAGTGTTTGCAAAAAGTTAAGCTATTTTCCGAATAGTTTTTGAAGTTTTAAAGAAAGCAGAACCTGACCTCCCTACGTTTTGAAATGGACTCATGCTATTCACCTTATTTGCATTATCCGCTGGTTCCTAGTCTGAAGGTTATCAGTGTTGGAAAAACAGGTAACCAGACCCCCCTGACCTTAAAAGGTCAGGGGGGTATGGTTACCATTTTTTCCAATATTGACAATGTGCAAGCTGGGAGCCAGCAAATAATGCAAATATGGTGAATATATAAGGTGGAGGATTCCATTTGGTACAAAAAGGGTTAATAGCTTGCTCACGTGCACGTGATGTCGAAGATTAATGTACGTAGGATATTGGTTTCCTCCATGTCTTACCTTACAATCATCAAGGGCCATTTTTTGTTTTCTATCAAATTTCGAAATTTTATACTCAAGACAACAGATATTGATACACCTATACATGTCTGTATCCGCTTCAAATGTTTCACTGCACTTTCATTGCTTTTCCAAATACTTAAGTGTTTCACAGTCATGTCATTGTACCTAAAACGTATATAAAGCCTAAAAGGAAGTTATTTTAAGAAGAAAATATATTGAATCAACTGAAGTCTACACCTTAACGACAAAGAGGTAATATTTCTGACTTTCGTTTGTTAGGGAAACAAACCAAATATCATGAAAACACGCTTATATAATTCTGACCCGCGGACGGGCCTCCGTCGCCTAGTGGTTAAGAGCGCTGACTCTTGATCATTAGGTCTCTCACCGCTGTGGTTCGAGCCTCGCTCGGGTCACATGTGAGACGCCAAGTTCTGCAACGGAAGGTCAGGTGGTTTTTCTCCGGGTACTCCGGTTTTCGCCCACCTCTGATTAACGATCGGCTCGATATGAGTGAAATAGTCTTGAAAGGGCCGTAAAACCAAAACCAAAAAAAAAAAAAAAAAAAAAATGACCCGCTTGAATCCCACTTTTTAATATGTAGTAAAACTGGGGTTTACAGGGATAAACCTTATTTGCTCAGCTTATTTATGTTCTAAAATACAAATCATATGGGTACCCGCCGCGGTTCTAACGCGTGCCCTCAATCAATCTTTTGAACAGAATTAAGAAAAATATCACAATTTTTCGTCAGAAAATTTAATTTTTCGGCGCTAAAAATTACCATGTGTTTGAATAGGCGTGTTTTCACAAGATAATTATCCCAAATATATTAATATCTGCAGTAATCGGATTTTCCTAAGGTCTCAAGAAAGAGCTTAAACAGCCCTGGTAATCCAGCCATCGGTGTTCCAGCAATGGGAATTTCAATGTATAACAAGTCTAATACATTTGTGAATGTAACGACTTTCGATCCCGCCCATCGGGGCTTGAAGAAATATGTGTGCTGCATGATGCTTCCACGCAGAGCTGAAACCGACCCGCACACGAGTACTGGTAAACCGCTTAGAGGATCAAAGCCTGCCCAGGCAAAGCGGTGCGAGTCGGCCCGTCCATGCTTATAAAACCTATTGATTTCATTGGGCGTTAGGGCTTGAAATGTTATTTCATCTCAATGTCGAGCGGCCCTGCCCATCGGGGCTGAAGAAATATATGGACTGAATGATGCTTCCACGCTGAGCTGAAACCGACCCGCACACGAGTACTGGTAAACTGCTTATAGGATCTTAGCCTGTCCAGGCAAAGCGGTGCGAGAAGGTCCGTCCACGCTTATAAACCTTATTGGTTTCATTGGGCGACAGGGCTTGAGATGTCATTTCATCTCAATGTCGGGTAAAAGTCCCACACAATTAAAAGCAGCTTCTTCCAATTGACCTTTACAGTGTTGACGGGGACGTTAAACCTCAAATCAGACAAACAAATCTCAATGTCGGTAAAAGTCCCACAAAATTGGAAGCAACGTCTCCAAAATGACCATTACAGTGTTGACGGGGACGTTAAACCTCAAATCAAACAAACAAATTTCAATGTCGGGTAAAAGTCCCACAAAATTGGAAGCAACGTCTCCAAAATGACCTTTACAGTGTTGACGGGAACGTTAAACCTCAAATAAAACAAAACAATGAAACGACGTTTGATTGAATAACGGTAAAACAGTTTAATCATTAAATGAGCCCCGCCAAGGGAATTTGTGTCTTTGAGCATTCCGTCATGACAAATTTTAACTGCGCATGCCCAGCCATTCAGAGGGGCAAGGGATATGGCTTTCTGTCTGAAGGTTCCTCTTGATTCACTGCTTGTATGAGCGAGCAGCGAAGGTTCTGGCGAGACTGCGCGGATGCGCAGGCTCGCCTGAACCTTCGCTTCTCGCATAGGCGATAAGTACCAAAATAGCTTGACGGGCCCCAATTTTAAGGTATAACTTTCTTCGAAATTGTTATTTGTGGGGAGATAAATCGGCGGTTTCAGGGTTAAAAACAGGCGCATCAGTGGAGCCGTAAAACTGGTGACTTCCTTCCCAAATAAGAGTATCCTCATGTTCTTGCGCTTATACAGTCGAACTCCAATGGCTCGAACACCTTTGGGACCATGAAAATCTGTTCGAGACAGGGGTAGTTCGAGCCTCTGAGGGCTACTGCCAGGAGGTATAACGACATACTTTATGACATCTTTTTCTGTGTTCTATAATGAAAAATGTTTGCTGTTTGTACTCATTAGAATCGCCTCATCAAAGCGATTCTAATGAGTACACACAGCATACATTTGCAAAATAAAAAGACGAAAATATCCTAATTTTACCCTCCCTATTTCTTAAGCACAGAAATTCCCTAGGGACTCAAGAACGGGTTCGACTCAGCCATGGTTAACGAGCCATCGGTGTTCGAGCCATCGCAGTTTTACTGTATATTTTCAAGTTTTTTTTTGTTTTTGTTTTTTTTTTGTTTAGTTTATATATGTATGTTTATTAGAGTTTTTGCCGAAATCAGACCGTCAGCTGCATAGATGCATAGAACCAAATGTCCATACCGCTATTATTTTAACGCAGTCTATAAGAGAACTAAATCCATAAAATAAGCCTAATCCTTTATTGTAGTTATTTCCCCGTGGACCGCTGACCGTTCATCGATAAGAATCGGGACAAGTGGTCTCGCTTACCTGTATTATTAGAAGCATTCTGATTTACCTGTATATTTCTGAACGAGAATCTCGCCGTTTTGTGAGATTTGAGTGCTTTTGTATTGAGAACAAAAGTGTACTAGATTTTGAGTCATACACTTAGGATAACATATCTATGCGAAATATTGCAAGCTTTCATGGCTATAGAAATAGCATTTATCAGATGCGAATTTGTTAAATATATTATATTGCTCAAAACGTAGATTGCGGATGCTCAATGAGGCGGTTCTAACGAGTACCCACAAACTATATTTTTAAGCAGAAATAAGAAAAAAAGTATACCCTGCAATTTAATGCAATTATATAATTATGTACATGGTGATTTTATCTGGATGAGTGTAGGACAATATCCCCTGTCTGAGTCGATGAAAAGCCTCCTTAAGTGATGACGTCGGGTTTCCGACAGAATTTCGCAGAAAATACTGTCGCAAATTATACCTTTTCAAGACAAACTGCAAGGTCATCAAAATCTCCTATAAACTAACCCGGACCTAAAATGCATATGTATATTGGGTCCGTGATACTATGGGAAACCCGACATCATCGCTAACGTCACTTTTCTTTTGCGGGATTTATTTTTTCTTTTGGCTGCCGATAACTTTTGCTTGATAGTGCAAATATAGTAAAACATCACGAAAACACGCCTATTTAATTTTGACCCCCTTGAACCCCACTTTTATATAGTAAAACTGGGGTTTGCAGGGGAAACCTTATTTTTCTTATTTCTGCTCTAAAATATAGATTGTGGGTACTCGTTAGAACCGCCTCAATGAGGCGGTTCTAATGTTTTCCCACAATCTATACTTTGAGCAGAAATAAGAAAAAAGTCACGGTTTTTCATCTTGCGATAATATTAACAATGCATTTGTATAGGCGTGTTTCCGTAATGCATAATAAATGATGCACTGTATTAGAAGAGATAAATGTGGGGTTTACAAGATCATACACAATTTTCATTATTATTAATTGACTATCCTGTATTGGTCGGAGGTCATCCGTATTAAAACCAGGTCAACCAATATTAACCGAGGTCAAGTGAGGTCAAAAAAATCCATAATCATGATTTTTTAATTGTGTCAATTAATAAAATTATCATTGATCAAGTAATTTCGCGTTGCCCCAGTTACGGGTCCTCGGTCAGCTGCATTAGCCCTCGGCCTCGGGCCAATGCAGCAGACCTCGGACCTGTACCTGGGCCAATACGAAATTACTTGATTAATAGCATCATATTATTGCTAAAAAAAAAAGTAAAAAAAAATCGTGAAATGAGCAGCCTCATTACGATAACACACTCATGTTACAAAACGCATTCTTTCATATCTCCAAAATGGTTCCTTTTCTGATCAAACAATTGTGATATTTTCCTTATTTAGAGTCTAAACATAGGTTGTGGGTGCTCGTTAGAACCGCCTCATTGAGGCGGTTCTAACAAGTACCCACAAGAGGCGGTTCTAACGAGTACACACAACCTATGTCTTGGAGCAGAATTAAACAAAATAATGTAAACCCCCGTAGACCCTACTTTTCTCTATATAAATTCAGAGGTATACAGTAGTATCACCTAAAATATTGATTGTGGGGACCCGTTCGAACCGTCTCAGGGAAGCGGCTCTAAGGGAGCGACCATTTGGTTTTTATGGGAATAGGGGGAGGGGGGGGGGGGGGATTAAGATTGTCCTGGAATTTTTTCTTCAAGAAACGGATCCTGCCTATTTTTTTTTTTTTTTTTTTTTTTTTTTATTATTATTATAATTATTATTTCTCGATACAGCTTCTTTCAAAATTGCGTGCGTGATACAGAAACAAAAGCCATGTATCTGCATCTGTACTGAAAATGATAGCATTTAAAAGTATGACAAGCGATATATAAATATTAGCACTTATTTGGACATTTATTTTTAAAGATATTGTTTCCTCAATGTACCTTTTAAGCAAGCATTTTGTAGACACTTATCACTTGAAATGTAATGCATTCTGTGTTTTGTTTGTTTGATTTGAGGTTTATCGTCCCCGTCAACACAGTATAGGTCATTTTGGAGACGTTGCTTTCCATTTTGTGGGACTTTTACCCGACATTGAGATGAAATGACATCTCAGTCCCTGTTTCCCAATGAAACCAAAAGGGTTTATAAGCATGGACGGCCGACTCGCACCGCTTTGCCTGGGCAGGCTTAGATTCTCAAAGAAGTTTACCGGTACTCGTGTGCGGGTAGGTTTCTGCTCTGCGTGGAAGCATCATGCAGCCCATATATTTCTTCAAGCCCCGATGGGAGGGGGCCGAATGCTTTCATATATATAATAACACATCAAATGTTAGTAATGTTTTGCCTTTAAAAATAAGCAATTGCAATTTTCAGACCTTTACACTACAAACAATTCAAAACTTAAACAATATTAACTGTTTATGTTAGTTTCTCACATGCCCCACTTTGCCAAACAAGAAAATAGCAACAATTAAAAAAAAAAAAAACACTAAATATGTCAAACCCGTAAGACAGAGCTTCAATATTAAAGTTGAACACTTCAGTTTAAGCCGAACATGAAGCATTAACCTTTTTTAGGCTAATAAAAAACATAGCCTGCCTTAACATCTATAATATTCCCCATTACGAATAAATAATGTTTTGGTCAGTCTGATCCTGGCTATTTTTTTCAGACGCCTGGTCACCTAAGCCATTTTTTATTGCTTTACCGTGTCCTGGTTATTTTTTTTTTTTTCATAAAATCTCCCCCACCCCTCACATTACGAAAACACGCCTATACAAATACACTGACACATTTATCGCCGAAAAAATGAAAAATTTCAGATGAAAAATTGTGATATTTTTTTATTTCTGCTCAAAATATAGATTGTGGGTACTCGTTAGAACCGCCTCATCGAGGCGGTTCTAACGAGTACCCACAATCTATATCTTAGAGCAGAAATAAGAAAAATAAGGTTTACCCCTGCAAACCCAAGTTTTAGTATATAAAAGTGGGGTTCGAGGGGGTCAAAATTATATAGGCGTGTTTTTTTTGTGATTTAAAAATCAAATGGTCGCTCCCTAAATCGTACACACTATCTATATTTAAACCAGAATTTGAAAAAAAAACTTATCTGAAAAATGCTAAATCTGGGGAAGGTAAACATTATTTTAACACAATGCTGTGTGCTCGTAATGCAGACACATGTATCGCGAAAAATCGAAAGCGAAACCCGTCTTAAGAGTTTTGAGAAGTCGAAAATGAAAGTTTGTGATTCTCTGAAAAATAGAACATGTAAAGTTCCCACGAACCAAGAAGCATTATGCTTATCAGCCAATATATTGTTTGTATGATGTAACAGGTGCATTGCAACGGAAGCGGGAGATAGGTACAGGAAATACTCTATACATTTAAGCAAATAATGTTGACCCAGATCAGACTAATAGGCTGATTAAGATCTGCAATATAGTACATTGTGGACGATTCATGTGACGGTCGGATAAGTTTTTCTATCTCTGGACTTGCAGAAAAATTAAGGTATTCTAACAATTCAAAAACTTAATGTCAGTAAGCAAAAGTCAGACTAAACAAATTAACTATGTTTTGAGAGAGAGAGAGAGAGAGAGAGAGAGAGAGAGAGAGAGAGAGAGAGAGAGAGAGAGAGAGAGAGAACAAATACAGTGAGTGAGTGTTTGAGTTTTACGTCCCACCAACAGCTAAAGGGGCTCTTACACTGTCACGATTTTGGCCACGACTCACCACGATTTTTTAAATCGTGGTAAATCGTGAACAACGTCGTAGAGAAGTCGGCAGAGATCTTGAGGAATCGTGGTTGATCGTGATAGTTCGGGAGTGACCACGACTGTTTTGGACATGTTCAAAACATTCGTGACGAGTCGGCGTCATTTTTCAAATCGTAGAGCAGTCGTAGAGAAATCGTAGATCAGTCGTGAGCCGTCGTCGTGGTAATCTTGGCCAATCGTGAACAATCGTGACTGAATTCTACCACGATTGAGCTACGACGAGACAAGACCATCTACGACGCCTCTACGATTCCGTTGCGACTGCCGTGCGATCTACTACGATATCACGACGACTGCTCACGACAATGCAAGATTCACCAGGAATGCACTACGATTGATGACGACGCTAGCACGATTTATCCCGACGCTACATCGAACGCACTACTTTCTCCAAGTGACTTTGTACATATAATTACCCAAGTAACTATGGTCAACTGTCACTAACTCGTGAAGAGCACATCGACCATGCTCTCTACAGAAATGGTTGAAACTGAATGACACTGTGCATTTGATGAACACTTTTATATACCCAGATCGTTATAAATCCTGACGAATCGGAAGAAGTCTTGGTTAATCGTGAGTAAATCGTATCGTATCCTCCATGATCGTACTGAGTCTTTGATCATCGTGCCAATTCGGCCTTGGTCGTAGAGCAGTCTGGCAGGGATCGTGAGAAATCGTGTTTGATCGTCTGATATCTTGAAGCAATCGTGGTGCAGTCGTAGAAGAATCCTAGAGGATCGTAAGACATCGTGGTCGATCGTGGAGGATCGTTGTAAATCGGCTCCATTATCGTACAGCAGTCGTGATTGTTCGTAGAAGTGTCGTAGCAATGTCGTTAGTATTCGTAGGGTAGTGAAATCGGAACCGTGTATGCCCCGATCTGCCACGATTTTCATGGTCCCCATTGGTCGTGGATAGTCGTGGACAATCGTGGTCAAAGTCGTGACAGTGTAAGAGGGGCTTAAGGTCATACGGAGACAGGGCCTCGGTTTAAAGACTCATCCTAAAGTCTGGAGAAGCCCGGGATAGATCCTGCGACCCCTGGTTTTCAAGGCGAGTAGCGTAACCACTACACCACGGAGGCTTCTGAACAAAAACAGTGCAATTCCGCTATTACGAACACTTAAAATTGAGAAAGATTATGCTTTTGAAAATATTTTGAATGTTTCAGATACATTTTTTCTGTGTTTTCTACTTCCAGTATGCTCTAGTGGGAGACCACCTTTAAAAGTGGATCCCCAGCGGGCATTTTAAGTTGAATAAATGTTTAATCAACATTCAGCTTCAACCTTGCATAAACATAGATTTTTTGTTGATTTTGTAAGTTGAGCAAACATAGAAGTGAAAACATTTATTAAACATTGATAGATAAACGTTTATTCTACACTAAAAATAAATGTTTAATAAACATTGAATAAATGTTTATTTCCATGTTGATCATGCCTTTGATTAAACATTTTTTAAACATTTGTTAACCCATTTAGTACCAGAAACCCCTAAACGGGTACCCTGGCAGCGTCTGATCAGGGCCTCCACTGTTTGCTAAAAGTTCAGCCATTTTCAAAATAAATTTTGATGAAAACATAACCTTACACCCGTAAATTTTGAAATGGACTCCTGCTATATACAAGGAAGAAGATTCCATTTGGTACAAAAGGGGTTAAGCATGAAGCAGACACTCAAAGTTGATTCAAGGTTCAGACAACGTTTATATCACTGTCTCAACGCTGTTTTCAAAGTTGAAACAACATTCATCCAACGTTGTTTGATTGCGGAAGACTCCCCCCCCCCACACACACACACACATTTTTGAGTCTTACTGTTTGAGAAATATTCTTCTCCAGCATAAAGGTTTTACTGTAAAACAGTCTTTCGTACTTTGTAAGGTCTTGCTTTAAATCAGACAATCTTGCTGTATGAGAAATATTTTTCTCCAGAATAAAGATTTTGCTTTAAAGCAGTCACCTTTATTGTGTAAGAAATATTTTTCTCCAGCATAAAGATTTTGCTTTAATGCAGTCACTCTTACTGTATGTGAAATATTTTTCTTCAGCATAAAGATTTTGCTTCGGTTTTAAGCAGCCACTTTTACTGCACAGGATGCATTGTTTCCCAGCATAAAGATTTTGCTTTAAGCAGTCACTCTTACTGTATGAGAAATATACTTCTCCAGCATAAAGATTTTGCTGTAAAGCAGTCATTCTTACTGTATGAGAAATATTCTTCTCCAGCATAAATATTTTGCTTTAAGCAGTCACTCTTACTGTATGAGAAATATACTTCTCCAGCATAAAGATTTTGCTTTAAAGCAGTCACTCTTACTGAATGAGAAATATTCTTCTCCAGCATAAAGATTTTGCTTTAAAGCAGTCACTCTGACTGTGTAAGAAAAAAATCATCTCCAGCATAAAGATTTTGCTGTAAAGCAGTCACTCTTACTGTTTGAGAAATATTCTTCTCCAGCATAAAAGATTTTGCTGTAAAGCAGACACTCTTACTAGTCTATACTGTATGAAATATATTCAGCTCCAGCATAAAAAGTAGAAGTAAAACAAAGATCAGGAATCGATACAATTAACTTACTCCACCCATCAAAGACACCAAAGGGAAAGAAACACAAACATTAAGCGACCAGACCATAATGGAAACTAAACAAAGGAAGGCCATAAGGACAGTTACTTTCCCACAAAATGGCCATATGGCCATCCAAAATAAAAAGACACAAGTGATACACACAGTAAGTAACAAACAACACCATACATAAACCGCCACAGAAGAACCGCCTTGGAACGGTCAGTGGAAAGACTGTGTATGAAATATACTTGTTATTTATAGCAGGAGTCCATTTCAAAATTTACGAGTGTCAGATTGTATTTTCTTCAAAATTTATTTTGAAAATAGCTGAACTTTTTGCAAATAGTGTAGGCCCTGATCAGACGCCGCAAAACACGCCTATATAATTTTGACCCCTTGAACCCCACTTTTATATTGTACAACTGGGGTTTACCGGGGTAAACCTTATTTTTCTTATTTCTGCTCTAAAATATAGATGGTGGGTATTCGTTAAGCTGTTCTAACGAGTACCCACAATCTATATTTTGAGCAGAAATAAGAAAACTATCACAATTTTTCATCTTAAAATGTTAATTTTTTCGACGATAAAGGTCACAATGTATGTGTATAGGTGTGTTTTCGTAATGTGATCTTGGCCTGCACTGTTTGCCAGTTACTCATTTTGGGTTTTGTGGTACAAACTGGATTAAACCTCTGTTTATATAAATCCATTTGTATATAAATAATAAGTCTGTACCCTGATTTCAAGTTGACTAATCATATTCAATTAATGAAACAACTAATAATGAGTTAACGATGTGATAAATAAATAAATAAATAAATAAATAAATAAATAAATAAATAAAATCCAACTGACTCTGCTATAGCAGATATACATAGAAGGAAGTGCAATTAAATACATAGGTATAACTCTAATGTGGGGTTTACTGGGTCTGGTTAACAGGATTCTTTTCCCTCCATGTGTAGTGTGTATTTTAAAACTACAAACTCGAACTGACTTGGTCATGGCCGATAAAATTCAGCGTCTGCAAAAACGATTATCACTCCACTGCAGTATATGCACCGACTGAAAAAAACAACAACGTAGATTTAGTTCATATTTCTCGAATATATAATACGACATGTACTCTCGAGTATATTAAATTAGCCTGTTTAGTCTGGCATTTCAGATTATTAAACCGTATGTGGCAATGGAATCTTCCACCTTTATATGTTTAATCTGAATCGGTCCATTTCCAATTATTGGGGTGCCAAATATGACTTGTCTGTGGTAAATTGCACGAAAATGCATGAATCATAAGCAAACAGTGTAGTCCCAGATCAGACGCCGCGTTCTGTGGCGTCTGATTTGGGTCTTCGCCGTAAACCAGTGTCCCACAAATGGGAGGCTAGGCATATATGGGTTAACCCATATATGCCTAGTGGCCCTTTTTTGGGACGTTGGCAAACAGTGTAGACCCAGATCAGACGCCGCATAACGCGGCGTCTGACCTGGGTCTACCCTGTTTGCCCAAAGAACATACATTTTTGTACAACTTACATTAAACAAAACAAATCTGACACCCCTATAATTGAAAATGGACAACTCCAAATTTAAAAGATGGAAGATTCCATTGTCATATATGGGTTAAATACGCGCGCAGATCAAACAAAGAAATAACAAGTTCAAGAATTCAGAAATCTGCGCTTCCAACTAGCACAAATTAATCCGATTTATCGTAACTTTCAAAATCATTATTGTCATAGAAATCCAATGAAAACACTTACCTAGAAGGTGAAACAAGATTAAACAATCTTCAATTCTTCAAACACACGCTTGAACTCTATGGCGATGTGTATTGATGGCGTTTTCTTATGCAGTGCATTCCGGGAATGGTTGAGATCTAAACCATATTTCACAGTTTAATAAATGCTTGGATTCTATGGTTAATCTATGTTGAAGATTAAACTTAATTGTATTGCTGAAATTTAGTATAAACATGTATCAAATGCTTATTAAATGTTTGATAAACGGTAGCAAAATAACGTTTATTAAAGGTTGATATATAGTTTGTAAACCAACCAACCATTTTTAAACTAAAATGTGATCTTAATAGAGGACAGGAGGATCGGGGAGGTGTGTGTGTGTGGGGGGGGGGATTAAGTTGTTCAGAACATAGTCATGTGGCATATCAAATCGAAGGGGAGACAAATAGCAAAAAAAAAATTGACCCTCGGGTCTTATAGGGGCCCTTGGGAGGGATCAAAGGGTTATATTTCAGTAACATTCAATTTTGGTCATTTGTAAAGATCTGATACCCAGTTTTGCACATATACTCAGTGCATTTTTGCAATCGTGGGGATCTGTCCAAGAAAACAGGATTTGCCACATTTGCATTAAAAATGTTGTCTCTTGAGAAAAAAAAATACCCAGCATGAAAATGTAGACGTGTCTTCGGACATACCGGAACTCAGATCAGTCTGCATATCCACTGGTTGAGAGCCCACACTAGGAAAACACGCCTATACAAATACATAGTATTTTTTCCGCCAAAAATCTAAAATTTAAGAAGAAAAATTGTTATATTTTTCTTATTTCTGCTCATAATATAGATTGTGGGTACTCGTTAGAGCCGCATCAGGCGGTTCTAACGAGTACCCACAATCTATATTTTAGAGCACAAATAAGAGAGCAGAAACAAGAAAAATAATGTATACCCCTGTAAACCCCAGTTCTACTATATAAAAGTGTTTTTTATTGTGTGTGTGTGTGGGGGGGGGGGGTCAGAATTATATAGGCATGTATTCGTGATGGTCTTTCGTGTATGAACACTCTCCTATATTGCACACAGCGAAGACTATTATCAGACTGCACACGTACCCGTTTTTTACCCATTGCATGCGGGCAACCCCTAAAGGGGAACCTTGGCAAACAGTGCAGGCCTAGATCAGACGCCGCAGAACGCTACACTTTTTGCTGACAGAATTTTCCTTCAATAATCATTACGAAAACAGCCTATACAAATACATTGTAAATTTTACCGCCAAAAAACGAAGATTTTAGGATGGAATATGTGATATTTTTCTTATTTCTGCTCAAAATATAGATTGTGTGTACTCGCCAAAATATAGATTGTGGGTACTCGCTAGAACCGCCTCATCGAGGCGGTTCTAACGAGTACCAACAATCTATATTTTAGAGCAGAAATAAGAAAAATAAAGTTTACCCCTGTAAACCCCAGTTTTACTTTATAAAAGTGTGGTTCAAGGGGGTCAAAATTGTATAGGCATGTTTTCGGAATGGGAATAGAAAACAAAAATTAGGCCTGACACCGCTTATATGACACATGGACTTGACCAACATAATTTAGTGGAAGAGTCCAATAGCATAGAATCCTGGGTTAAGCATCCAATATGACACAATGACAAAAGAAAATAAATAAATTAAGAAATAAATAAACAAACACAAAAAGCTCAAAGTCCGTATTAGAAGTATGAGTCAATTGTCGGACCATTCGATGTCTATTTCATGAAGTGTATTGTTTGAATTTGCATGATTTTGCAGTTTTCAAAGTACACCTGAAATAGTTATATAACAAGCTTTTCTGATATGCTTAAACATATTGATTGTTTGATTATAATTCTTTATTGATATTGCTTTAGGGTGAAGAGGTTTCAAGATGAACATCAACGCAAGGATAAGACTAAAATTGATACTGGTAAGGAGATATTCTCTCTCTCTCACCCCTCTCTCTCTCTCTCTCTCTCTCTCTTTCTCTCTCTCTCTCTCTCTCTCTCTCTCTCTCTCTCTGTGATTTATCTATTTATTAATTTATTTATCTATATATTTACTTTTTATTTTCATTATTGTTTATCTATTTATTGAAAATCTTACATGAGTACTCATCTATTTTTGAATTTATTAAACGAGTTAAGGAATTGTGATAAAATGCCAGGCCTCGCCGAGCATTTTATCCCTTTTTCTCAACGAGTTTAATAAATTCAATAATGCAAGATAGTGTTAAAGCTCAAACAAACAAGCACGAATGAAAGATTCTGTTTATCATATGACATCTTAAACGCATTTCATTCACGACTTTTTCAGCAAAAATGTCAATATTCCGCCATTAGGAAAACGAAACATCGTTAAGGGCGTAGAACTTGTTTGTTACGGGACGTATTTAACTAATTTGCAGATTTAATCCACCAGTGGATTACCGAATTTCATACATGGCGTTATTACATTCTCAGACGCGACGGAATATGATAAATGTATTTCTTGCACACCAGACAAGGAAATCCGTGATTTTACCCTGGGATAGACATTTATGTTCTGACCCTAGTGTTCCGACCCAGGCAACTAACATAAATCGATTCAAATCTATTCAACTGCCGGAACTACTTCCGTACTACTTTTATTTTGTAAACACTTTACATGTGCGAGCTGTCAAAACTAACCGGAGGTGTTGTGCAAGAAAAAGAATCAAATATGGGGCTCTGTTGTAGATGGGCGTAGCCTCGGTTCCGCTCAGCACGGTCATCCCTCGGATTGGAAACGCTCATCTACAACAGAGCCCCATATCAGATTCTTATATTCTTTAAATTTCCTTTTGTCACTGTGTCATATAGCTGGTGCAATTTGACATGAGACTGACCTCAAATAGTCAATAGCCATATTCGATTGGTTAATTTCATGAAATTTCCTTCAAATTCACCAAAGAGTGCGGTGTCTTTCTTGTAATAGCCAGTCACATGGTCCGATCCAGTTTTATGCCCCCGGAATCAAAGATTCGGGGGCATATAGTTTTTGGTCTGTCCGTCTGTTTGTCTGTCCGCAAAAACCTTAACATTGGGATTAACTTTTGAATGGTAACTGGTAGGACTTTCATATTTCACATATGCATTCCTTGTCACAAGACCTTTCAAGAGGTATCATAAATTTTGACCTCGTGACCTTGACCTTGACATTTGACCTACTTTTGACAACCTTTTTAAAAACTTTAACATTGGCCATAACTTTCGATTGATAAGTGGTTGGGCTTTCATATTTCACATGTGCATTCCTTGTCACAAGACCTTTCTAGTGGTACCATAATTTTTGACCTCGTGACCACGACGTTTGATCTACTTTTTAAAAACTTTAACAAAGTCCATAACTTGCGATTGGTAAGTGGAAGGGCTCTAATATTTCACATGTGTGTTCTATGTCAGAAGACCTTTCCAGTGGTACCATAATTTTTGACCTCATGACCTTGACCTTGACGTTTGACCATTTTTTTAAAAACTTTAACATTGGCCATAACTTTCGATTGGTAAGTGATAGGGTTTTCATATTTCAAATGTGCATTCTATGTCACAAGACCTTTCCAACGATCCCATAATTTTTGACCTTGTGACCTTGATCTACTATTTTAAGACTTGAACATTGGCCATACCTTTCGATTGCTTAGTGATACTGCTTTCATTTTTAACATGCGCTGTCCGGGGGCATCAGTGTTTCACAAACACAACTTGTTTTTATTTGTTTCAAGCTCTTAAGCGATCGTAGTGCACGGGAAGTTCGACTTTTCTATCGTTCACCATCGCTTATGTACTTGAAAAATAACTAATATTGGATTGGACCATGTGATCGGCTATTACACTCCTACGTACAATTTCATAGAAAATTTCACGAAACTTGCCAGTCGAATATAGCTTCCCGTGGTTTTTCGGCATCTCGTTAATGGCAGCACATTTACCGACCTCTATATATTGAATAACAATATCGACCTCTTCGGAAAACTGCAAAGATAACAAGATGTGTTTGTGAAACACCGATGCCCCCGGACAGCGCCTGTGCAATATGAAAGCCCCATCACTAAATTATGTCACGGTTGAGGCCACAAGGTCACGAGGTAAAAAATTATGGTACCACTGGAAAGGTCTTGTGAGAAAGAATACACATGTGAAATATGAAAGCTCTATCACTTACCAATCAAAAGTTATGGACTATATTAAAGTTTTTAAAAAGTAGGTCAAACATCAAGGTCAAAGTCACAAGGTCAAAAATTATAGTACCACTAGAAAGGTCTTGTGACAAGGAATGCACATGTGAAATATGAAAGCCCTACCATTTACCAATCAAAAGTTATGGCCAATGTTAAAGTTTTTAAAAAGTAGGTCAAACATCAAGGTCAAGGTCATGAGGTCAAAAATTATGGTACCATTAGAAAGGTCTTGTGACAAGGAATGCACATGTGAAATATGAAAGCTCTACCATTTACCAATCAAACGTTACGGCCAATGTTAAAGTTTTTAAAAAGTAGGTCAAATGCCAAGGTCAAGGTCATGAGGTCAAAAATTATAGTACCAATAGAAAGGTCTTGTGACAAGGAATGCACATGTGAAATATGAAAGCTCTACCATTTACCAATCAAACGTTACGGCCAATGTTAAAGTTTTTAAAAAGTAGGTCAAATGCCAAGGTCAAGGTCTTGAGGTCAAAAATTATAGTACCAATAGAAAGGTCTTGTGACAAGGAATGCACATGTGAAATATGAAAGCTCTATCACTTACCAATCAAAAGTTATGGCCAATGTTAAAGTTTTTAAAAAAGTAGGTCATATGCCAAGGTCAAGGTCATGAGGTCAAAAATTATAGTACCAATAGAAAGGTCTTGTGACAAGGAATGCACATGTGAAATATGAAAGCTCTATCACTTACCAATCAAAAGTTATGGCCAATGTTAAAGTTTTTAAAAATGAGGCCAAAAGTAGGTCAAATCTCAAGGTGAAGGTCACGAGGTCAAAATTTATGGTACCTCTTGAAAGGTCTTGTGACAAGGAATGCACATGTGAAGTATGAAAGCTGTATCACTTACCATTCAAAAGTTATGCCCAATGTTAAAGTTTTTGCAGACGGAGAAACGGACAAACGGACAAACAGACAAACAGACAAACGGACAAACAGACAAACAGACAAACGGACAAACAGACAAACAGACGGACAGACCAAAAACTATATGCCCCCCAGAATCTTAGATTCCGGGGGCATAAATATATGCATTCAGTCGGGTGTGAAATTATGGTAATAGAGGTCACCGGTCTCATTACGATAACACACCCGTGCGACATAGTGCATTTTTTCACATCTCCAAAATGACCATTTTTCTGATGAAAATTCGTGATATTTTTCTTATAAATACTGCAAACATAGGTTTTGGGTGCTCGTTAGAACCGCCTCATTGAGGCGGTTCTAACGAGTACCCACAACCTATGTCTTGGAGCAGAAATAAGGAAAATAATGTTCACCCCCGTAAACCCCAGTTTTCTCTATATAAAGTGGGGTTTAGGGGGGTCTTTATTTCACGGACTTGTTCACGTGATGTCATGTCAAATTGCATTAGCTATATAAGTGACAAACTATGGTGGCTAGATGCCTCGCTCCACGCAAATATTCCTAATATATTATGAACCCTACTTTTATTTACTAAAACTAGGGTTTCGGGGATAAACCTTATTTTTCTTATTTCTGGTCTAAAATCTCAATGAGCTGGTTCTAACGTGTACACACAATCTATATTTTGAGCAGAAATAAGAAAAATATCACAATTTTTCATCTTGAAATTTCTTTTTTTTCGGCGGTAAAAACAAGTCGATGAAATGATCACCCTCTTGAACCCCAATTTATATAGAGAAAAAGTGGAATTTATAAGGGTATACATTGCTTTTCCAGTTTCAGCTTCAAGACATAGGTTACGCATCACGTGAACAAGTTCGTGAAATAAACTACCCCATAACCTCATTTTATATAGAGACTGAACGGGGTCGAACATAATTTTTTCTTATTTTCATTTCGATAACAAACCCGTGCGACATAGTACATTTTTTCACATCTCCAAAATGGCTACTTTTCTGACGAAAATCGATGCTATTTTCCTTATTTATAAAGCAAACATAGGTTCTGGGTGCTCGTTAGAACCGCCTCATTGAGGCGGTTCTAACGAGTACCCACAACCTATGTCTAGGAGCAGAAAGAAGGAAAATAATGTAGACCCCCGTAAACCCCTGCTTTCTCTATATAAAGTGGGGTGCAAGGGGGTGTTCATTTCACGGACTTGTTTGCGTGATGTGCACCAAGCCATATGTTGTAGATACTGGTTAGAACCGAAGTCATATGTTGGCGGTTCTAACGAGTACCCACAACATATGCAAAAAATCACGGATTTTACCCAGAAAAGTAGCCATTTTGGAGATGTGAAAAAAAAAACGCATTGTGTCACACGGGTGTGTTATCGTTATCGGGTGCTCGTTAGAACCAACTCAATGAGGCGGTTCTATCGAGCACCCACAAAATGTGCTGGAATATAAATAAGAAAATATCACACATTTTCATCGGAAAAATAACCATTTTGGAGATAACATTACGAAAACACGCCTATACAAATACATTGTAAACTTTACCGCCAAAAAATCGAAAATGTTGAGATGAAAAATTGTGAGATTTTTTCTTATTTCTGATCAAAATATAGATTGTGGGTATTCGTTAGAACCGTCTCATCGAGTACCCACAACCTACGTTTTAGAGCAGAAATAAGAAAAATAAGGTTTACTCATGTTAACTACTTTTTTACTACCCATTAAACTACTTTTTTTTACTTTATAAACCGCCCCGCCCATCGGGGCTTGAAGAAATATATGGGCTGCATGATGCTTCCTCGCAGAGCTGAATCCGACCCCCACACGAGTACTGGTAAGCCGCTTATAGGATCTAAGCCTGCCCAGGGAAAGCGGTGCGAGTCGGACCGTCCATGCCTATAAACCCTATTGGTTTCATGGGCGACTGGGCTTGAGATGTCATTTCATCTCTATGTCGGGTAAAAGTCCCACACAATTTGAAGCAACGTCTCCAAAATGACTTATACAGTGTTGACGGGAACGTTGAACCTCAAATCCCAAAAAAAATACTTTATGAAGGTGGGGTTGTAGGGGGTCAAAATTGAGTTACGCGATGTCTCAAGCCCATGAACTTTTATCAACAAATCGTGAATAAAATGCGTTTTAATGTCATTTGAAGAACATGTCCAAATAAAAAAGCAATAAGGATGTACTGAAAAATGAAAATTAAATAAAAACAAAATTCTGAGGAAATCTCTCGGTAATTTTCGTATTGCTGCTTAAAGCATTGGTTTTGTTTGCTTGATAGAATCAACAAGGCCATTCAAACGATTACCAACAATCCATGGTATCATTAAGAAAACACGCCTATACAAATACATTGTAAACTCTACCGCCGACCCCCCCCCCCCTCCCCCCCCACTCCCCCCGAAAATTTTAAGACGAAACATTGTGATATTTTTCTTATTTCTGCTCAAAATATAGATTGTGGGTACTCGTTAGAACCGCCCTATCGAGGCGGTTCTAACGAGTACCAACAATCTATATTTCAGAGCAGAAATAAGAAAAATAAGGTATACCCCTGTAAACTCCAGTTTTACTACATGTTTATACTCATCATGTTAACAAGCACGCGTAAAGAACGCCCCCTCTTAACTCCAATTTATAGACAGAAAACTGGGGTTATTTATTATTTTTCTTAATTCTGCTCTAAGACATTGGTTATTGGTACCAACAACATATGCGGCCCCAGCCCATCGGGGCTAGAAGAAATAAATTGGCTGCATGATGCTTCCACGTAGAGCTGAAACCGACCGCATACGAGTACTGATTATCCGCTTAGAGGATTAAAGCCTGCCCATGTAAAGCGGTGCTAGTAGGACCGTACATGCTTATAAACCTTTTTTTGTTTCATTGGGCGACAGGGCTTGAGAAGTCATTTCAACTCAATGTCGGGTAAAATGCCCACAAAATTGGAGGCAACGTCTCCAGAATGATCTATACAATGTTGACGGGGACATTCAACCTCAAATCAAACAAAACCAATGCAACGTATGCGGCCCCCGCCCATCGGGGCCTGAAGAAATAAATAGGGCTGCATGATGCTTCCACGCAGAGCTGAAACCGACCGCACACGAGTACTGGTAAACCGCTTAGAGGATTAAAGCCTGCCCATGTAAAGCGGTGCTAGTAGGCGTCCATGCTTATAAACCCTTTTTTGTTTCATTGGGCGACAGGGCTTGAGATGTCATTTCATCTCAATGTCGGGTAAAAGTCCCACAAAATTGGAAGCAACGTCTCCAAAATAACCTTTATAGTGTTGACGGGGACGTTTAACATCAATTCTAACACAGCGCGCCTAAATAGGCAATGGAAAATAACTGTGTTTTATTCTACAACAAATCACGACAAGGAAGAGCGTGACGAGTGACGTCATTAAAAACTGCAAATTTATGACGTCACTAGTCGATTTCCTTGACGTTAGACGGTGTAACGTCATTTTTCTCGCATCGAAAACGTTAGAAAAGGATATAAATGCATGTGTTTCAGTCGATAATTTTAGCGGGATTTCTTCTTACAATGGCGAGAAGTTGTGATATTTTGAAGGAAACAATAGCATTATTGCTGATTTTCAACGTGTTAGAATTGAAATAGATCAGCTCTAGTTTGTGATTTGTTGAGTAATAAATCACAGTTTGTCGGTCAGTTGTAAGTAGACAAATCACGCGCGCTACGCACTCGTGATTTGATCTACTTTACAGCTGACCTCAAAACTGTGTTTTATTATTCAACAAATCACAGCTAGATCTGATCTATTTCTTAAATCAAAACCTATGTGATAGAGTAAAACTAAGAACAATATTATAATTTTCTTCAGATATGAAAGAATGCACTATGTCACACGGATTGTTATCGTTACTAATGATGTGTATTGTTTCAGATTTCGTTCTTAGGATTTCTAAAACTGGTGGCTGGTGTCGTCGGTAAGTAAATGCCTTATTCATTACGAAAACATGCCTATACAAATACATTGTAATTTATTTTGCCGTAAAAAATGAAATTTTGAGATTAAAAATTGTGATATTTTTCTTACTTCTGCTCAAAATACAGATTGTGGGTACTCGTTAGAGCCGCCTCGATGAGGCGGTTCTAACGAGTAACCACAATCTAATCTATATTTTGGAGCAGAAATAAGAAAAATAAGGTTTACCCCTGTAAAGAATTATATTGGCATGTTTTCGTGATGTTATATCATAATGCAGTTTTACAGTTGCGTAATGATCATTACACATATTAGTGTAAACTATTTGCAACAAAGAGAAATACAGTTAAATTCCGTAATTAATACCAGCTAAAATTAAGACCAATTTTCCCTTTAAAACCCGTCTTGATGTGACTGAAAATTTGTTGAAAGCGACGTTGAACCCGAATTCACAAACACATTTTCCTTTAAAAGCATATGTTAAATGTCTGAGTAATCCTTTATTTGTGTTGGCGCCCGCATATCGGGGCTTGCTGAAGGATGCTTCCACACAGAGCTGATACCGACTCCACACGAGTACTGGTAAACCACTTAGATGATCTAAGCCTGCCCAGGCAAAGCGGTGAGAATCGGGCCGTCCATGCTTATAAACCCTATTTGTTTCATTGGGCGACAGCACTTGAGATGTCATTTCATCTCAATGTCGGGTTAAAGTCCCACAAATTGGAAGCAACGTCTCCAAAATGGCCTTTACAGTGTTGACGGGGACGATAAACCTCAAATCAAACAAGCAAATCTTTCTTTGTGTTCACTATACCCGGTGTATTCTAGTAAGAGACCATCTTTGGTACTGTTCAAAAGTGGTCACTTTTGGATACATGTAGTCCAAAAAGGGATCTTAATATTGGAATTATACAGTAATATGAAATTAAGGCATTTTAATATTGCCTGAAACAATACCAGCCCGACCGTCTCTGACTTTTTGCGCCGACCCTGCAATTTTTATGATCATCTAGAAAAAAATAGAGGATCTTACATAAGTGCTCATGTATTATTGAATTTATTAAACGAGTTGAGGAAAAGGGATAAAATGCGAGGCTTTGCCGTGCATTTTATCCCTTTTCCTCAACGAGTGTAATAAATTCAATAATACATGAGCACGAATGCAGATTCTATTTATCATATGACATTTAAAATGCATTTTATTCACGATAGTTTTATAAAAAAAAAAGTCACAATTCCGCCATTAGTAAACGCGACGTCATTAAGGACGTCTTACATGTAACGTTTTGGAGCGTATCTAACTAATTTGCATATTTAATCCACTAGTAGATTATCAAATTTATTACATGGCGTTATTACACTCTCCGACGCTACGTCATATGATAAATAAATGTTTTTACCTTCCGACCTCAATATTTCTAGCAATATTTTCTTATACTTTGAAGTCTGGATGTTTTGCTTCCCTGATGATCTATACCTCATTATTTTGCATGTTTGCTGGTAATTTGGTTGGACTCTTGCCCTTTTAAAGATTTTTTTTTCATTAAAAATGTTGACAATAAAACACCCGACCTACCGACTTTCCCTTACATTGTATTAAGACATGAAACGGAAACACAGCTATTTCAGTGTGTTTTCGTAATGTAATAAAATGCACTATGTCGCGTGAGTGTGTATCGTAATGAAATAAAATGCACTAGGTCGCGTGGGTGCGTTATCGTAATGTAATCAAATGCACTAGGTCGCGTGGGTGTGTTATCGTAATGAAATAAAATGCACTTAGTCGCGTGGGTGCGTTATCGTAATGAAATAAAATGCACTATGTCGCGTGGGTGTGTTATCGTAATGAAATAAAATGCACTTAGTCGCGTGGGTGTGTTATCGTAATGTAATAAAATGCACTATGTCGCGTGGGTGTGTTATCGTAATGAAATAAAATGCACTAGGTTGCGTGGGTGTGTTATCGTTATGTAATAAAATGCACGAGGTCGCGTGGGTGTGTTATCATAATGGTTAGAACCACCTCAATGAGGCGGCCCAAAAGAGCACCCACAACCTATGTTTGCAGTAAAAATAAGAAAAATGTCATGGATTTTCACCAGAAAAGTAGCCATTTTGGAGATATGAAAAATGCAGTATGTCGCACGGATGTGTTATCGTAATCATCAATTGTTCATGATATAACCCTACAACCCTGGGTCCCGTTTGCCGGCCTCAGTGGCTCAGTCGAATGCGCGTCTTACTGGTGATCAGGAGGACGCGGGTTCGACTCCCGCCGGGGCCGGCAACATTCTTTCGTGGAGATTGATCATGAAATCTTTTCTACGGTCATTCTCTCCCTTCCGCTGATTCAAGAAGGGCAGTTGTCAGTTTCTGGCGAAAGAATGTGCACTGTACTGGTTAACCGCTTACGTATAAGCCTGCCCAGGAAAGTGTTGATAGGTAAACTGACCGGCTCAAAAATGACCTAAATAGTGTTGACTGGGCCGTAAAACTCCAATACAAACAAACCGTTTCAAGACTAGGTACAGTAATAATTAAACTATTAAGGCCACCTTAAATAAAATAGAAGTGAAGGGAATGATCAGGAATCGATACAATATTAACCCACAGTTCCCATCAGAGACGCCAAAGGGAAAGAAGCATAAACCTGAAACACCTAGACCCCAATGGGAACATCGATAGCGGAAAGCCAAAAGGACAGTCACTTTCCCACAAAATGGCCAATTGGCTATCCAAAGCAAAATAATATAAGCGATACACATACTCAAAGACAAACCCTAACAAAAATAAACCGCGACAGAAGAACCACTAAAGACTAAATACGTTCTAGAAAGGGCTATCCTTTTGAAGCAAGGAATACACCACAGAACTGGAAAATATGGAGTGTACATGTTTTCTGGGCCAGACTAGCTAGTTTCGGCCTGTTTTTAAAAGCTTACTGAGAAGGTTTCAGTTATACTTTCTCTGTGTTTTCTACCTCACCCAGCGTCTCAAAAGAAGAGACCACCTTTGGGACTGTTCAAAAGTGGTCTTTAAGACCACTTTTGAACAGTCCCAAAGGTGGTTTAAAGATAAGATTTTACTGTATATACTGACGAAATATAGGGACAATATATATACATTACATAATACTTACTCATGTCATGAATTGTTGTTTTTTAGATTTATTTATTTATTTATTTATTTTTCATATCTTTAGAATTTTTTTCCATTCTGTGCACTAACTCATTATATTCTTTTTAAGATGGGAACGCTGGGCTTATATGAATTTGGGCTTATATGAATTCTTTTTTATAACAGATTGCGGTCCAAGGTACCACATTGCGCATGGCACAATAGATTTCACCGGCAGAGACACTTCCTTCAACCAGAAAATTCCCGTCACCTGCGACAAGGGCTACCGGGTACAGGGCGACTCTCAAATAATTTGCCTGAAGACTGGTAACTGGAGCCAAAACACCAAATGTGTCCCAAAAGGTTGGTTAAACAACAGTTGAATAGGCAAACAGCAAAATATAACAGATGGCTAGTATGGCAGACAACTGCAGGCTCAGATCGGCCGCTGCCACACTTACCAAGAGTCACGTTTACAAGTCTGTGAAATGAACACCCCCTAAACCCCACTCTATATAGGGAAAACCTGGGTTTACGGGGCTATACATTATTTTTCTTATTTCTGCTCAAAGACATAGGCTGTGGGTACTAGTTAGAACCGCCTCAATGAGGCGGTTCTAACGAGCACCCACAACCGATGTTTGTAGGATAAATAAGATAAATATCACGGATTTTCATCAGAAAAGTAGCCAGATGTGAAAAATGCACTATATCGCTAGGGGGTATTATCGTAATGGACCTTTGGAACTAAAGAGGAAAGCCCCAGTTTCACTACCAAATACTGAGAGCTAGGTTTTAGTACGTTAACCCATATATGCCTAGCGGCTCTTCTTTGGGGACATTAACAAACAGTCTAGAACCAGATCAGACGCCGCAGAACGCGGCGTCTGATCTGGGTCTACACTGTATGCTCAAAGAGCATTCATTTTTGTAAAATTTGCCACAAACAAAAACTAACCTGGAAATGAAACACTCCAAACTTACAAGGTGGAAGATCACATTCTCATATATAGGTTAATTTTTCGCCGTTATGTAGGACGTGTTACCTACTAATAGGTATTTCCAACTTAATCCGAGTTTGAATTCGATGCCGATAATGGTTAAACGAATCGTAATTCTGGGGCTTTTCTCAAATTATACCATCTGTTTTCATTTGAACCCATTTTTTCTTCGTAAATTCTCTCTTCCTAAGCAATGTAATGAATTGTTATCTTTACTGTTTTCTTTATGCAAACAATGCAGATCATGGGACTTTCTTAATCTGTGCACTGCATTGTATTATGGAAGGGCTGTGCCTTACTATGCTAAGGCCAATAGAAATCAAACTTTGTTTCATGTATTTGTCTGTTTGTTTGAATTGGGGTTTTACGTCGGCGTGAATTCAATTTAGGTCAATTTGGAGATGTTGCTACCAATTTTCTGGAACCTTTACCCAACACTGAGATGAAATTGCATCTGAAACCCTGCCGCCCAAACAAACCAAAAGGGTTTAGTTTATACTAATTTATTTTAGTTCGATTGCGATGGAAGCTTCAAGCTTATTTAATCGCTCTCGAACAGTCATTCCGGATGTTTTCACGCGCGCGATTGAGAGGCAGTGACTATTATACCACTGCTATCCATTTACACCTGGGTGTAGTGAGGCAGTGTCATTACGTGTCTTGCACAAGGACACACCTCGATACCGGGTGCCGATTCGAAAGCACAACCTCTCGATCATGAGTCGAACGCGTTAACCACTGCGCTATCGAAGCTGACAATGGTTTCTATGTGGGGACGGTCTTTGCTTGGACAGGCGTACACCCTGTAAGCGGTTTATCACTGCTTATGTGCGGTCGGTTTTAGCTCTGTATGGAAGCACCGTATATCCCAATCTATTTCACATAGACCCAATGGGCGGGGCCCACATATTCTTGCACAATTAACTATACTCATCGCGTGCTGTTTGAAGCCATTGTCAGCTTGACTCAAAGCCGCTCTCAAACCACAAAAGCCATGTTCAAATCATGAAATCCGTGTGCTGTTTGAACATGGATTTTGAACTTTTTGATATCACGATATGTGTTTTGCTTTGTTTTTGTTACGTTGGGCGACGTAATGTTGTCGGCCTGAATGTAGCATTTTGTAATAATATAAGGATCTTACATGGGCGTGAGGCGGATGGAAAAATCCATCCCGAGGGTCACTGTTCGGAATCACGAGGCTTGCCGACTGATGCCGGACAGTGATCCCTCGGGACGGATTTTTCTGTCCACCCCTCACACCCATGTTGGATTCTTTTTCTGCATAACTTCCATTTCCGAGCGTGAATTTTTAATACTGCAGTCACTTCGGTTGCCGGCGTCCACAATATTGTGATGACACTAGTGATGTATAGTGACGTCACGTAACGTGCTGTGACGTCAACCTTAACAACGGCGCACATGAGATCGTATTCAATCAGTGCATTTATCAAACACGCGAGGATATTCGATGGGTTAGAACAGAATTTCTATCCCAAGCTAAATCTATGGATTTCCTTATCTGGTGTGCAAGAAATGATGAGCAAGCATCGCCATTGCGAAACTGGCGTCATTGTTAAGAATGTTCTGGACTAGGGCCATGTTGGTTTTACAGCCACATTTGATGAGTATTTATAGATTTTTGACGTTTCATTGCATTTTGCCTTCGGAATCTTAAGATATACAAGAATAACGAGCATCCATGGATATTTCATTAAAATTACATTTGCCGGGTGTCTCGTAAGATATTTGAACCATAGGCCTAGCGGCCTCGTGTTCAAACAGCTTCATCCGGACCCGTCAAAGGTAATCGTTGTTTTTGTTGTGGTTTTGTGGCCTTTCATATTCTGTTTTCATTTATTTTGAGCCGATCGTTAATCAGAGGTATACGAAACCGGAGTGCCCGGAGAAAAACAACCTGATCCTCCGTTGTCATCAAGAAAACACGCCTATATAATTTTGACCCCCTTGAACCCCACTTTTATAAAGTAAAACTGGGGTTTAAAAGGGTAAACCCTATATTTATTATTTCTGCTCTAAAATATAGATTGTTGGTACTCGTTAGAACCGCCAAACGTGTACCCACATTCTATATTTTGAGCAGAAATAAGAAAAATATCACAATTTTTTGTCTAACAATTGTATTTTCGGTGGTAAATTTTACAATGTTTTTGTACGGGCGTGTTTTCGTAATATAAAATGATCTATTTACCAGTTTAAAACATTCTGCGATTGATTGCAAAATAATAATTTGCTACAGTCGATATATTTCTTAAACATATTCTCATGCTGTGTCGAGCCATGATCGAGCACTGGAAAGCTCGTCAGGTTTTCAGTTATCTGATTATACGCGGATCCTGTAAGATCGAGTCACACCTGTCGTCGAGAGTCGGTGCTAGATGGGTTTTTTTTGCGGCAGTTCTCTTATTTCCGCTCATTGAATAATGGCGATAGAAAGAGCACTAAGTACGAGCTAACCGCTTAAGAGATCCAAACCTGTCAAGAAACTATGCGGTAAGGCTCACTTACAGTGCCCGATATGACCCACATGTATTAAAGGGCTTTAAATCGCAGATGAAATAAACACTAGTCTTATACCTCAACACAGGGTATGGTTGGGTAAGACAAAAGTGACTTATCGTTCGTTACTGGGGCATCCAAATGATATTAGCTTACAGATGTGCAAGGCCTGTCGTCCTTGCAGCACGTAAGGGTAGAGGATGAGTGTTGTTGTATCTTCTGGTTCTACACTTCCATTCAGTTTCCTCTTTCTTCTCTGTCCCTTGCTATCCTATTAGCTACTATCGTTTCTATCTCTTTTTCCCTTCCCTGGGACACAAAATGACCCACAAAGGTTGACGTAATGAAGCCTCCGTGGTGTAGTGGTTATGCTACTCGCCTTGCAAACCAGGTATCGCAGGATCGATCCAGGCTTCTCCAGACTTTCGGATGAGTCTTTAAACCCAGGTCCCGTCTCCGTATGACCTTAGCTGTTGGTATGACGTATAGCTCAAACACTCACTCACTCACTCACTCAATATACCGTAAAACGATAATTTTTATATGTGACCTAAAAAGTGCATGCTTCGCCAAGCGTGAAATGGTTTTTCGTGACTTGTTACTGTGTCACAAGGATTTAAATGATTTCACGTCAATATTTAATAGCAGTTTTAGGATTTGGTTCTAAAAGCAAAACACTAAACCAAACATAAATGTAAGCGCATGTGATAACACGGTGCGGATTCACAGGGTGGTTCTAAACTAATTACGAAAACACGCCTATACAAATACACTGTAACCTTTATCGCCGAAAAAATGAAAATTTTAAGATGGAAAAGTGCGACATTTTTCTTATTTCTGCTCAAAATATAGATTGTTGGTGCTCGTTAGAACCGCCACAATCTATATTTTAGAGAAGAAATAAGAAAAATAAGATTTACCTCTGTAAACATCAGTTTTACTGTATAAAAGTGGGGTTCAATGGGGTCAAAATTATATAGGCGTGTTTTCGTGATGACCAACAATACTTTCTGTAGCCGGAGCATTCCTTATTTTGTTAAAATCGCTTATTTAATAGACAAAAAAGGTAAGGCACTACTTTTTAATGTTTTAGACTAATCCGGCCTCAGTACATGACTAAATTACGTACCCTCAGCCATAATTAATTCCTGACACAGGTGGGAGAACGGGCACGTGAAAGTTGCATTTGCAATGTTTGTAACAAACCATGTATTGATCGATGACTGTTTACTGAACACTACGTCATACGGACCATTCCATCGGAAACCGTTATGTAGGGGTTACCAACTTTTCCCTCGCTTAACTCACAAAATCTTTGCTATATATTATTCAGATATGCCATCGTTAAAGGATACGATATAGCGGAATTGGTTAGATACATAAACTTTCACGATCTAGTCTTTAAAAGGTCGTAGGTTCGAATCTCCAATTTTGAATAACATTTTTGTTTTTCGTTCTTTTTTTTTCCTTTAATACACAGTTTTTTTGCAGCCTGCGGCAAGAAATGTTCAAGCCTTAGCTTTTGGAACTTTTCAGGCGAAATAAACCAGCTCCTCCTTATCAAGCTGACCAGCTTTTGAAGAGACACGGGCACGCAGTTCTGCGGCTTTCACCACACCACCCTGGTCTGAATGCCAAAAAGATGATATGGGGAAATTTGAAAGGTTATATTGGCAAAAACAATTTTCAGCTTCACATGACAGATCTCAAGGCTCTGATCGAAGAAGGCATTAGAAGCATTGTTTGAAAAGAATGGCCTGCTTGTTAAACACGTCGAAAAGGCTGAACAGGACTTATTGTTTTTGTTTGATTTGAGGTGTATCGTTCCCGTCAACACTGGATTGGTCATTTTGAGACGTTGCTTCCAATTTGCCGGACTTTTACCTGACATTGAGATTAAATGACATCTTAAGCCCTGCCGCCCAATGAAACCAATAGGGTTTACATGTACATATACACTTCATATTTTCCAGTTCTGTGGTGTATTTCTTGTTTCCAAAGGATAACCCTTTTAAAGAACATATTATAAGCATGGACGGGCCGACTCGCTCCGCTTTGCCTGGGCATGCGTAGATCCTCTAAGCGGTTTACCAGTACTCGTGCGCGGTCGATTCAGCTCTGCGTGAAAGCATCGCGGAGCCCATCCATTTCTTCCAGCCCAAATGGGCGGGGGCTGAACAGGACTATTGTAAAAGTGGCATCGCTGTTGAGGCTGAAATGGACTCAGGCAGTGACATTAGAGATGATAGCGACGAAGGTACAGAGAGGGTGATGAATCTACCGACCATCACGAAAACATGCATATGCACACTGTAAATTTTACCGCCGTAAAAATGTAAAATTTATGATGAAAAATTGTAATATTTTCCTTATTTCTGCTCTAAAGTATAGATTGTGGATACCCGTTAGAACCGCCTCGATGAGGCGGTTCTAATGTGTACCCAGAATCTATATTTTGAGCAGAAAAATAAGGTTTACCCCTGCAAACCCCAGTTTTATTATATAAAAGTGGGGTTCAAGCGGATCAAAATTATATAGGCACGTTTTCGTTATGACTGCCGCAGAATCAAAACTCTTTTTGTTGTGCAATTTCGAAATATGAGATTCCAAAATTAAGAAATTTAAGTTAATGTGAATCGCTGAAATTAGAAAATAATGAATTACATACTAAAATTAAAAAAAGAAAAAGAAAGGGGGGGGGATCTTAGAACAAAGAAACAGCAAATATATACAATAAAAACAATCAAAACTATATGTAGAGCTGTAGCAAGGCTCAGAATATATGTTCTAATTTTTATTTATAATAATAAAGAAAAAAAGAGAAAAAAAGAAAAGGTTTAAAATAATTACACCGTACGAGAGTCTTTTCCACCCCTCGCCCCGACCTCAATTAGGACTTCAATAACTGAGCTGTAACTGTAACCACTCGGCCATTTGTTATTCACAAGAATTTCAGCGTACAGTAAACTTACAATCAAAACGATGCCTACCATCAAATTATTACAGAAAGTATTTGTTTTTAAGTTTTCAGTTCTTCTCGACAATTTCTGTTATATTTTCATTTTCTGTCTTTTATAATTCAAACAATGTATTCTATTGTTGCACATGAGAATGAGTTTCAGCTTTTATCTAAGAAGTTTGCATTTACTGATGACACTGTCCTCCCTAGATAACGGTATCAGATGGACCGGCCCGTGTGACGTAATGTTCAGTAAACATTCATCGACCTATACTCAACTGATTTCATATGGGATATACACAAAGCTGTTAAGAGTACACTTGACTCTCGTTATCCCAAACACTGATATCTCAAAGTACTGCACAAGACAGACTAGATTTTAGGTATTTCGGTTTTAGTTGTGACATATGTGCATACGTTTAAATTCCTTTTGGAAAAAACTATTGTAATCTAAACCAAAATTTTCGGTTCCTTGGAGTTTGACAGAGCAAGAGGTGGCTGTACTTGGTTACATGTTTTTTTGCGCATAATGCTTAGAAATTAGCTTCACGGACGGGACAATAGACACGTTGAATGTGTATTTGCCATCACGTGACACTGCCAAGAAACTTCTCGTACTCTGCCTATCTTCTTATACTGAGTCGGTCACCCTTGGTCAATACCTCAGTTATTCAAAGCATGTCTCCGAACCTTTTGTTCATGTATGCTTTTATTTTTATTTGTTTGACTGTTTTGAGGTTTAACGTTCCCATCATCACTGTATAGGTCATTTTAGAGGGGCTGCTTCCAATTTGTGGGACTTTTACCCGACACTGAGATGAATTGCACTTATAGAATGCAAGACGTAAGTTAAGGCTGTTGTTGGAGGCATTAGGTATATATAGCCATAGCTTCTTGTACAATTGCTTGTAAGCAGCAAACTGCATGTCTCAAAGAACAACATTTTGTTGTAGCTATAAATTGTTTGTCGGTTATTGATTATTAACACCATTTATTTTTGAGACAGTCCCTCAAAAACCTGATTCGAAGTCGTATATCAGATTCAGCTATCGGTATCGGATTAGGTTGGAAATGTCCAATACCTACAAAAGCCACATGAAACGTTAATAAACGTAGAAAAAAGTACGTCGCAAAACAAAACCGAAGGTAATCCGTAGCAATACATAATGTACACACAGTTATACCATGTATATTGTTTATGGCGTTTTTTGTACACATTGAATGCGTTTCGTCTACATTTGAGTACGTTTTAATATCTAGTCTATGATTTGTTTCTCTAAAACATATATACATACACACATATCCGCCCCCGCCCATCGGGGCTTGAAGAAATAGATAGGCCGCATGATGCTTCTACGCAGAGCTGAATCCGACCGCAAACCACTTAGAGGATCTAAGCCTGCCCAGGCAATGCGGTACGAGTCGGACCGTCCATGCTTATAAACCCTATTGGTTTTATTCGGCGACAGTGCTTGAGATTTTATTTCATCTCAATGTCGGGTAAAAGTCCATCAAACTGTGTGATTGGAAGCAACGTCTCCAAAATGACATATACAGTGTTGACGGGGGCGTTAAACCTCACATCAAACAAACCAAAAAAATATATATAAAAGTTAAATACATAAAAATAAAGCATGCAATCCACATAAAGTGTTCGTTAAAGCATATTAAAATAGAAATCACAGTCGAAATGGCTAAATGACTTACAACCCACATAGCGCCGGCACACATCGGCAGCGAGAACGTCCCTGGATATCTTTATTGCACACGATACAAGGAACGTGTGGCATAAATCAATGGCTAAACACCACGCTTTTCCAGTTACTGTCCACCGCCGACATTTAAACTTTTGGAATTCAATCACAATAGTATATATAGAGGATCTTACATGAGTGTTCATGTATTGTTGTGCCGAGCATTTTATGCCTTTTCCTCAACGAGTTTAATAAATTCAATAAGACATGAGCACAGATACAAGATTCTATTTATCATATGGCATTAAAACCCCATTATATTCACGATATGTTGATAAACATGTCAATATTCCGTCATTAGTAAACGCGACATTGTTATTGACGCCGTACATTAAGGAACGTCTCTAACTAATTTGAATTTATTACACGTCATTATTACACTCGCAGTCGCGACATCATATGATAAATGTATCATTAAACATGGCGATAAAACTGATAGGCGTACAAAACGACTGTTCGAAACTACAATCAATTACATAAACACCACTTAAAAAAAGCTTTCGTTACAATTATCATTGCTTCTGGTAATTGGTTCAACAGCTTACCGTAAACGAACCATCAGAGATTGTTGTTCTTGATTTGGGTACTGCTGAAGAGCAATTAATAGATGATCTTAATCAGCGATTTTGTGTCTGCGACATCAGCGTTATATAAGGTCGGATATATAAGATGGCCTCAGATTATTACATAACGGAAACACGCTTATACAAATACATTGTTAACTTTACTCCGAAATATCGATTTTTTTAGATGAAAAATTGTGATATTTTTCTTATTTCTGCTCAAAATATAGATTGTGGGTACTCGTTAGAACAGCCTCATCGAGGCGGTTCTAACGAATACCCACAATCTAAATTTTAGAGCAGAAATAAGAAAAATATTTCTGCTCAAAATATAGATTGTGGGTACTCGTTAGAACAGCCTCATCGAGGCGGTTCTAACGAATACCCACAATCTAAATTTTAGAGCAGAAATAAGAAAAATAAGGTTTACCCCTGTAAACCCCAGTTTTATTATATAAAAATGGGGTTAATGGGGGTCAAAAATGTATAAGTGTGTTTTCGTGATGAGTGTTTTTGGTGTTAGTATGGCTTATTTGTCTTAATAGTGACGGAAGTAAGGGCGAGGATTTTGGCCACGTAAATTGATTTAAGCCCCCCAATGGCATTCGTTTCCGCTGGCCGTTCCATGGCGGTTCTTCTGTTGCGGTTTATTTTTGTTATGGTTTGTCTTTGGGTGTTTGTGTCGCTTATATTATTTTATTTAGGATAACCTATTGGCCATTTTGTGGGAAAGTAACTGTCCTTTTGGCTTTCCGCTATTGATGTTTCCATTAGGTCTGTTGTTTCATGTTTGTGTTTCTTTCCCTTTGGTGTCTCTGATGGGAGCTGGGGGTTGATTGTATCGATTCCTGATCATTGCCTCCACTTCTATTTTGTTGTACTTATGGCGATAATGGTTTCCTAAGCTAGTTCCGAGAACATCTAAGAAGATGGCGCGTCGTAACCGGCTCTTAGAATGAATGATACGTGCGGCCCTTTTCCGTAGATTTAGATTCTGTCTACGCTACTTCTTGATGTGGTACCCAAAGTGTCTGAGCCATACTGTATTAATTGGAGAATATACCCTGGGTGTTGTGGTTGTTATTTTGGAGTTATTATCAGTTATTTACAGAGCAGTAGAGAAAATAGAAAATTTTACATACAATAAAATGTCCACAAATAAATTAAGTGGACGGTTCATGTTATTTTATGAAACTCGACAAATGCTTGTTTTCAGTTAATAAAAGTGAAACTCGCCGGAGGGTCGTTGTATAATACTCTGATGGCAAGTCATATAGGTAATCGAAATTAATATAAGATGTTGCGACGAGTCATTAATAATTGTAGCAAATTTTAATGTCCAAATAGCAGACGGTATTTTTAAAAATGTTAAAAAAGTATTTTTCTTATTCCCGCTTTTAGACATTGTTGTGGGTAATTGTTAGAACCGCCTTATTGGAGCGAGTCCAACGAGCACCCACAACCTTTCCTTAGACTATAAATAAGAAAAATATTCTAAATTTTCATCAGCAAAATAACCTTTCTAGCAACATGCAAGTAAGCACTGGCACACAGTGTCAAACGGGTATGTTATTGTAATGAAATATAGTACATGCAAATATTAAAGTAAGGATAAACAAATAGTAAGAAGAAAAGTAAAAATAAAGCAAATACTTAATTAAAATAAATATTTCAGCGAAATTAAATGAAATAATTAAGAAAATGTTTAAATAAAATAGAAGTGAAGGCAATGATCAGGAATCGATACAATTAACCCACAGCTGCCATCAGAGACACCAAAGGGAAAGAAGCACAAACATGAAACAACCAGACCCTAATGGAAACATCAATAGCGGAAAGCCAAAAGGACAGTTAATGGCCGATTGGCTATCCAAAACAAAATAATATAAGTGATACACACACTTAAAAACAAACCATAACAAAAAATAACCGCGACAGAAGAACCGCCTTGGAACGGTCAGCGAAACGAATTCCACTAAATAACAAACTAAATATCACCCCCAACCCCCAATAAAAAGAGGAGATATTTGAGTAAAAGTTATGTAAACATTTACAATATTAAAGTAAATAAATATTTAAGTAAAAATAAATAAGATAAGAAAGAAAGATTAAATAAAACAATCCTTAGAGTATGACAGAGAAAAGCTTCAATCAAAAATCCAATGGCGCCAGAAGAAAATGCATCGAGACTTGTATTTTATACTGGTAAGTATGGCTATTTTCCGCCTTTGTTACAAAGGGAGATAACACGAGTTACTCCCAATGTTTCTCTCTCTCTCTGTCTCTCTCTCTCTCTGTCTCTCTCTCTCTCTCTCTCTCTCTCTCTCTCTCTCTCTAACCTGATATTATTTCTCAACAGACTGTGGAAAGAACCATGTCATTGAAAATGGTCAAGTTAATTTTGATGGCAGGGATACAACATTCAACCACACGGTTCCTGTCTACTGTAACAAAGGATTTCGAACTCTCGGCCGACCTTACATCACGTGTCTAGATGACGGCACTTGGAGCAGTGACACGATTTGCCATCCTATAGGTAACATTTAAATAGTACATTCATAAAATGACCATCATAAGAGAAATGTGTCCTAAAGACTCTCCAATTAGTGGATAACTGTATTCAAAATTGTCACCTGGGAAAGTAAATCGTCTGTTTTGCAGTCGTAAATGTCGTACTGCGACGCGTATTTCCGACCGCAAAACCGTAAAACCGTTTACCTCCATAATGGCCGTTCTGGATACACTTGTTCATTCTTAGAATAATGCATTCATCCAGTTGTTTTGTGAAAAAGTGTACTTTTTGAAAAAAAAAGCGATGACATGGAAAAGCACCGTGAGCTGCGTAATAGGAAGGTCATCCAATGAAAAACGACGTTAAGTGATGACATCGTAAAACCGGATATACCGCCGCAAATTAGTTAGTTAAGTCAATCACAAGTCGTGTTACATTCTCAGATGCATTAGAATTTATCATCTACAATGCGCGAGGGCAGCGAACTGTTATGGCTAGTCGCATGCCGACGAGTTTTTCTGTACCGTCACGTTAACAAGTCCATGAAATGAACACCCCGTTATATTGAGAAAACTGGGGTTTACATGAGTATACATTATTTTACTTATTTCTGTCTAAGACATAGGTTGTGGGTACTCGTTAGAACCGCCTCAATGAGGCGGTTCTTACGAGCGGCCACAACCTATGTTTGGTGTACAAATAAAAATATTACATGATCAGAAAAGTCACCATTTGGAGATACAAGAAAGAATGCACTTTGTCGCACGGGTATGTTATAGTAATGTCAAAATATCATCTTTATGTTGGTGAGAAGCAAATGCTTCGACAAGACTGTGTTCATGCGATTATATCCCTCATATATCATATGACAAACGGCGGAAGCATTCTCGTGATGTCATTACAAACGCATGTTCCGTGTTGAAGCACGAGCTGCAATTTTCATTTCGAGGTGTTGACCTCATCACTCACACATACATTAAATATGTTATTGTTCCTGGTATTGGACTAGCGGTGTGAGACAGAAAGATATCAAATTGCTATACACTTGCCTTGTCTTATTGGTAAGGATAAAAAAATCTAAGCCTCTAAATAACAGCGACGTAATATGAGAATGGGGATAGAAATTATTTAGTTTATGACTTCTAAAAGCATAGGTTATGCGAATTCGTTAGTACCGCCTCAACGAGCACCTACACTTAACTATATCAATGTTTCGAACCGAGTTAAGAAAAACTAGAAACGTTTTGAGAAGAAAACATTGTGCCCGCCATAAATATGACCCAACACAATATGAACTTGAGGTCATTTCTAAAGACCTATCAAGTCTTTGCTAGGTTGACATGATATGCTATACAACGTTTGGCAGCATCAAGATATATGGTACGGTGAATAAAAAATTGGACATTTTGAACACTCTTTCGCACTTGGCTTAATTCATCGATAAAGGCGGGTTTTCTTTCGAAATTTTCATAACGAGGACTCTTCCAAAGGATGCACATCAAAAAGTCTTAATGCTTACAAACTACTACTACTGCTTCTATCACTGTACTACTACCGCTACATGTACTTCAATAGTTATTATTATTATTATTATTATCGTGATGAAAATAAAATGGATAAACACTAGCTAATATTGTTTGTAGGAAAGACCATTTAACAATAATAATAATAACAACAATGATAACAAACGATAATAATAATAATAATAATAATAATAATAATAATAATAATAATAATAATAATAATAATGTGTTGTTCTTGATGTTGGATAGAGACTAAGTACAAAGAAGACATTTCTCTATGGCATCATATTATCAAGTCCGTGAAATGAATACCCTATAGAGAAAAATGGGTTCAACATGGCATACGTTTCTTTCTTAGTCTTTGCTCAAACACAGACTGTGGGTATTCGTTATAATCGCTTTAATGAGGCGGTTCCTCCGAGCGCACACAATCGACGCTTGGTTTATCCATTCATTATTTTTCCTCAAAATCATAGATTGTCGATACTCGTTCGCCTCATTGAGAAATAAGAATAGTATCAAACATTTTCATCTGAAAAATGGTAGTGCTGAAACAAAAAGACGTCATTTTAATGCACTGGTGTGTTTTCGTCTTTTTTTCGTTCATTTTAATCTTTCCTTCTTCCACTTGGGGCAGTCACTTCGTATTTACTTTCCTACAAGCCGAACTACCTTTCAATACAAATCCTTTCCCTTAAGATTAGGCCCCTGTTGATTCAGAGGACAAAGAACGAGTTGCTTCCCCAGACGGTGGGCATATATCCCTTCCCTTTAAAATAATGTTTTATTTATTTATATGCAGACTGTGGCAAAACGGCAGCTATTCGAAATGGACAGGCAGAATTTGATGAAAGAGATACGTTTTTCGATCATAAGGTTCCTGTTAGATGTGACACAGGATACAGATTGCAAGGGGACCACGATATTACCTGCCTCGCTGACGGATCCTGGAGCACAGGGACATACTGTGTTATCGTCGGTGAGTGCGTCGCTTTGACCCATTGTATACAAGTGAACTCTTCCATGATTGCTATACGTTGGGCAAAATAGAAGTGAAGGCAATGATCAGGAATCGATAAAATTAACCCACAGCTCCCAGCAGTTACACCAAAGGGAAAGAAACATGAACATGAAATAACTAGACCCTAATGGAAACATCAATTGCGGAAAGCCAAAAAGACAGTTACTTTCACACAAAATGGCCAACCGGCTATCCAAAACAAAATATTATACAACAGGGCAACCGGCAAGTTAGCAGTACGCCATATCCCGTCGGTTCATTAAAGAGCAGATACGTCAAAAAACACTGACACGCTACACCAGAATTGGTGTTACAAGTGACAAGTATGTCAAAGTGACCGTAATCAATACTAAACATCACCATCCAATACCGGTTAACCCACAGGAGAGGGCGGAGCTAAGCGATTGTCAAAATCTACTACATTCCGCCTTCAGATTCGCGCTGCATATTTAATATTGTCTGGACGCCACGGGTCATGTAAAAAACCAATCACCAGTTAGCGTCTATTCGCTGTGAGGGGCTTGGCAAGCAATGGAGACTCAGATCAGGTGCCACACAACGCGGCGTCAAAGTACAACCAAAGAGCGCGGATTTTTAATGACATAGGCTACTCTACCTGTCATTCTATCGGCGTCTGATCGGGGTCAACACTGTTTAAATAAAAACAGGAACTTAGGGCTTGAACGAAAGTTTGGATCTCAGTCCGGGACTATTTTCCCAGCCTACACCCGGTGGCAGTCGGGGACGCTTCCCCTTTGCGCTGTTCGCCTTTGTCGTCCGCTCGTGAGTGCCGACGACTGTCCGGTCTGATTACATACATGTGCATACCTTTATCTATAATCTTGATTTAGTGTTGCTACGTCCTAGCGCTTATCATACTAGAGAAAATTACTATTACCTAATATTTTAAATTAACCCTGCTTTCACAAAACAACTTTGTACACAATGTATTTTTGACACGAATCCTGGTAATTTATCCTCCTTGTGCAATTCAAAATACATACAGAAATTGTCGGCCCCCGTCCATCGTGGCTTGAAAGAATAGATGGGCTGCATAAGGCTTCCACGCAGACTACACAAGTACTGGTAAAGCGCTTAGAGGATTTAAGCCTGCCCGTGCAAAGCGATGCGAGGCAGCCCGCCCATATTTATAAACCCTATTGGTTTCATTGGGTGACAGGGCTTGAGATGTCATTTCATCTCAAAGACGGGTTAAAGTCCCACAAAATTGGAAGCAACGTCTCCAAAATGACCTATACAGTGTTGAAGGGGACGTTAAACCTCAAATCAAACAAACAGAAATGGGCACAACAGGAGGCTCAGTTAAAAAGTGGCTTTAGTGTATATTTATCCCATAACAGCTCCTACTTTTGCAAACAGAGATGAGGTCCTACACTGTTTGTCATGCAGCTTGTGAATAATTTTAAGAAATTTTAATGTTTGGCAGTCAGCAATGGCTGTGGCTAAATGTATTTATTCAGCAGGATAAGGGTTAAGACTTATTGGTTTTTCTGGGTTTCTTCCCTTTTTTACCGCCCGTTTTTGTCCAGTTGTGAGAAAGGTTTCAAAATTTAAAAGGGTGGACCCATAAGGTCTCCTGGGAGCACGCAAAAATCCGCCCAAATATTTTACTAACCGTCGAGTCGAGCAATTAAGTGGCAAATATTTTTTGAGGCTTTAAGTGGAATGCATACACCTTCAGGGGAGGCAACTCCTTCAAGCGTATTTTAGTCTCCCATGTCAATAAGGGTAACATCTTAAAGGAAAGAATTTGCTCCTTAGGAGCAAATTCTTTCCTTTAAGAGTATACCACTATTTCTTGGGACAAAGCTTAGACAAAAGCAAACAGGAAGTTCCGAAAGTTGTCCCCTTTTGAAAAATGGTGGAAAATCTGCCAAGTCATTCCCCTCAGATTTCATGTCACCAAACGACTTTACCACTCAAGGTTGGAACTTCCTACTGTTTCTGTGAGTAGCCCCGCCCATCATGGCTTGCAGAAATAGACTGGGCTGCATGATGTTTCCACGCAGAGCTGACCGAACACGAGTACTGGTAAACAGCTTAGAGGTTCTGAGTCTGCCCAGGAAATGTGTTGCGAGTCAGACCGTCCATGTATATAAACCCTATAGGTTTCTTTGGGCGACAGGGCTTGAGATGTCATTTCATCTCAATGTCTGGTAAAAGGCCCATGAAATTGGAAGCGACGTCTCCAAAATGACCTATACAGTGTTGCGGCCCCCGCCCATCGGGGCTTGAAGAAATACATGGGCTGCATGATGCTTTGATAGTCAGCAATGGGTGTGGCTAAATTAATTTATTCAGCAGGATAAGGGTTTGATAAGTCTCCAAAACGAGAATTATTAGTTTTTCAGGGTTTCTTCTCTTTTTTCCGCCCAATGTTTGTCCAGATAAGTTCTCAGTAACCACTAGACAGCTGATATGAAAATGAAGTTGTGCAGGAAGATTTCAAAATTTAAAAGTGTGGACCCAACAGTTCTCCTGGGGGGGGGGGGGGGGGGGGGGGCACGCGCAAATCCGCCCAAATCTTTTACGGATGAGTTTTCAGTAACCGTCGAGTCGAGCAACTAAGTGGCATATATTTTTTTTATTTATTTATTTGCTGTCAACAGGGGCCAACTCTTAAAGGAAAGAATTTGCTCCTCTTCAATTCATTCTTTCTACCATTTCTATCTATTATCGGTCGAATCAACATTGGAGCGTTTTCAATTCTAGTGTGATCGGTCATTGACGATCCAGGGGCCAGTTTCATCAATAAACATCGTACGATTAATCTTAAATTGTTCTTACGCACCTTTTAAAGAACTGCGTACGTCAGTTTCATCAAAACATCGCAAAGTGTTCGTACGAGCTAAATTTGCGTTTCACTAAAATATGTCGCAATTTTGAATATGCGCTTAAACAGGGCCGCTAATTGTCACATGCGTGATCACGTGCCGTCTTGAAATAGCCGTGTAAAGTAGATAACACGTTTTAAGATTATTGGTTCAGGTGGCCCTAGATGTATATTCAGTACAAGCAACGCTTAATCAACGTGATTCAACATTGATTCTACGTTGTTTCAAACTTGTGTTTCCATTTCATTGTCGTAAGATACAGATATTAATCATCTGGACCCATTTCCCACTGTAACACTGGTGAGTTGGTCTGTTTTGTGGACGTCGTGACGTCAGACAAGCGTTGACTTAACGTTGTCATAATGAACCTTTTACTAGCGCGTTTGTCAGTAAATGCGGGGCGGCGAGGTGGGGTAGAGGTGTGGATTGGCGGTTCTTCTGCATGAGTGCACGTGTATTGTACAGTTGTTTATAATATTAGATAACGTGTGACTTCGCAGAGCATTTTATTACTTTTTTCACGCTCTTTTTAATAAATTCAGAAATGCAAGAGCATGGATACAAGATTCAATTTATCGTATGAACTTAAAACACAGTTTATGCACGATTATAACACAAAACGTCAATGCATGACGTTGTTTAATAAGGATGCCGCATATAACGTTACCTGACGTAGCCTCTGTAAGTGTTCGTATTTTACGTATATCAGTTTTCAGTTCCGGTTTGTTGTTGGCAATGGTGACAGGTCTATAACAAATATTTTTTATTGATTGTTCGTCTGTAAGGCCGTCCAGCCTTTCTTTCGGCCCCCGCCCATCGGGGCTTGAAGAAATAGATGGGCTGCATGATGCTTTAACGCAGAGCTGAAACCGACCGCACACGAGCCTGCCCAGGCAAAGCGGTGGGAGTCGATCCGTCCATGCTTATAAATATGTTCTATAAAAGGGATATTCTTTGGAAGCGAGGAATACACCACGGAACTTGAAAATATGAAGTGTACATGTTTTCTGGGCCAGGCAAGCTCGTTTCGGCCAATTAGGAATAATCAGTGACCCTTAAATATTTTCAGAAGTCCACAATGGAATCAATGATCCCAAAGGACAAGAAAATATAAACTACACTATGATGTAGGGCAGGGAGACTTTTTACGGCCGTCACGCATTCCCAAATACCAGCTGTAGTGACGTTTAATAAACCCTATTGGTTTCATTTGGCGAGAGGGCTTGAGATGTCATTTCATCTCAGTGTCGGGTAAAAGTGTCACAAAATTGGAAGCAACGTCTCAAAAATGACCTATACAGTGTTGAAGGGGACGTTAAACCTCAAAACAACCAACCAACCAACCAACCGTCCAGCCTTTCAATTAAAAATAAAATCTGTTCATTTGCAACATAGATACTACAGCATGACTGATTTTAAATTCTATAGCTAATTGTATACACAATTATACAATTGCCTGCACATAGACGAAATGACAGTACGAAAGACCACGATCCCCATTCCCACGCCGTCGACATTCAAGGTTTTCGTACATACGAACGTACGCCCATGTACGTACGTCCTTCCGCACGGAGTGTACATACGGATCCTGTCACCTCAGGTTAAGGAAGAACCTGGAATTTTAAGAGCTCATATTTTCCAGACTATATGATGGAATGGTGATGGTTTGTAAAGGTCAAAAGGTTTATTCAGCAATACACTGGCTCTAACCTATGGCCTCTAGGTCAAGTTATGGACTTAGAAAACTTAAAATGTTGAAATTATTTTTAAAATCATATAATGGATTTGGTTCATATTTGGTACGGTTATAGATATACAAGTTTTATTCAGCATATCCGCGCCAGTGCCAATGGCCTCAAGATCAAGGTCACAAACTCATAATTTTCAGCATAATCGCGCCAATGCCCATGGCCTCAAGGTCAAGGTCACAGACTCAGAATTTTGGTGTCAACGTTTTTTAATAAGAACTCACATTTCCCAGCCCATTTAATGGATTTAGTTCGTATTTGATATGACGACAGATTCAGGTCGTTTCTCTGGCTACTCCGTTTAGTTATCGCCCGAATCTGATTAATGGTCGGCTCGAAATAAACGGAATAATCTTGAAAGGGCAGGAAAACCAAAACTCAAGGTCAATGTCACATTTGGCAATTTATTTTGTTATGGATTTTGTTCATATCTGGTATGATGATACACACTTTTTTCCAATATTTAAACGCCGTTACCCACACCTACGCCGACAGTTTTCCAGCCGAACAATACTGTCTTTTTTTTTTTTTTTTTGGCAACATACTTTTTTTCTTGGTGAGGATGGTCCCTGGGCGGGGGCATATGTGTCGTATTGACCATTCTAGTTTGATGTGTTAATTTGAAGTACACTGTGTCTTCATTTTAATCAAAAGTCTAATCGCAGATTGTGGGTAATCGTTAGAAACTATCTGAACGCGTTGGTTATTAAGTCTCCGTCAATGTACATATATTTTAGGCCATTTTGGATACGCTGCTTCCGATTTGATGGGGCTTTTACCCGGCATTGAGATGAAGTGACATTATAAATCCTACTGACCAAAGAACCCGCTAGGGTTCTTCTTTCTTATGAATATTTTCATTGCTCTTAAAGGAACTCATTTTTGATTTTTATTTAAGGAGCGGTCCCACTAGCACCACTTTTCTTGGGCAGGCTTTTACATTCTAACCGGTTAACCAGTAATCAAGAGGCGCTTCTAACGAGTTCCCTCAGTCTAAGAAAACCCCCACCCCAAACCCAAACAAAAGATTATAACAAAGGGGTCAGTTTCGAGGGTCTTCATTGCATGAGCTTATATAACTAATGGGCGTGATCTGCGAAGGTAAGCGAAATGGTATATTACGTACCACCCGTTTTACAATGTTATTCAAGAGCTTTAATCTATGCTGCCCGTATGGTCTGGACATGTCCAAAGTTTAAGACGAAAATTTCAATGTGCGATGTCTAAATACTCATCTCAGAATAACGACAAAATGTGCGAACATCGCAGATCTTTAACATTTGATGAAACAGGATTTTTGTCGTAATAACTTCGTACGATTTTTTTAAGACGAAAATACGTCGCAAATGCTTTGATGAAACTGGGCCCAGGTCTTGCAGGATGAAAAAATACATAGTAATCATGTAATAACGATAGAGAGCTTTTACCTGCACAGAATGGGCCTCCCTGCACGTGCAGGGGGTCTCCAGTTAACGTCCCGATGCGGGGGACGATGCACTTTGTGGCATTCACCCGGAGCATGTTCGGACACCGCAGTTTTATTACCGCTGCCGGGAATCAAACCGGGAGCCTCTAGCATCATGGGCAGGTGCACTATACAATTGAGCTACCACGCTTGATTCAATGTCGAGTGTCGGCTCGGCAACTTTAATACATGTATATACAAGGGTTCATTCATTGTTCTTTCTTGTTTCTGCTACAGCCTCGAGTTTTTAACGAGTATCCACAGTCTGTTTTGAGCAGAATATATATTCGCTTGTGGGTACTGCCGGTTAGAACCGCCTCGAGGTTTTGTTTGTTTTGTTTGATTTGAGGTTTAACGTCCACGTCAACACTGTATAGGACATTTTGGAGACGTTGCTTCCAGTTTTGTTGGACTTTTACCCAACATTGAGATGAAATGACATCTCAAGCCCTGTTGCCACCTAGAGGTTTTAACGAGTATGCACAATCTCTGTTTTGAGCAGACTATAGGTATTGGGTACTACTGGTTAGAACCGCTTCGAGGTTTAAACGAGTATCCACAATCTTCATTTGAGCAGTATTAAAATCGATTGTAACATAAACTGACAGCGCTTTTGTCCCGCCCACGCTTAAAACGTCCAAAGACGGTTGTCAATCATCTCAAATACCGGTTCAGAAGCACGTGATGTAAAGTTCAAAACGGTGCTACAAAGCTTTCGGCACGTATTTGATATTCGTCTCAAACAACGTCAAAAGTGCGTCAGGGAGAAGACCCATTGCTAACTTGCCAATTGCGCTGTTGTAAGCGAAACCCACAATCATAACAAAAATAAACCGCGACAGAAGAAAGTCTATTTTACCATATAAGGGGTGGTAGGCCTATTTTTTCGATTTCATTATGCTCCCCGAAGAATTTCGGGGGATCATATAGTCGCCGCTTCGTCCGTGCGTCCGTGCGTCCGTCCCGCTCTTGTCAACGCGAATTCTCATAAACTACTCGGCGGATTTCAATGAAACTTCATGGGACTATTAAGTATCGAAGGTGGATGCGCATATCACCTGCGTGTTTTGGTTCGATGATTTTTCCAACAGTTATGGCCCTTTGATGAATTCTGCATGAATATATAGGGTACTGTTCGTGTCCACGCGAATTCTCAGCAACTACTTGCAGAAATTCAACGAAACTTCAAATGAACCTTAAGCAGCAATTATTAGAGGATGCGCATATTATCTGTGCTATCTGGTTAGATGATTCGTCACAGAGTTATGGTACTTTGTTTAAAGCTGCAGTGGTAGGTCACTGTGGCTATTTTTAGAAAAAACTTTGTCATCACTCTGGTGCCTACATTTATGGATGGATTTTAATATATCTTCACACAAATGTTGGGTATGATAATATCTTGAGCATGTTCGACTTTCAGGGTCCTGGGCTCAAGGTTAAGGTCACTGCGGCTATTTTTAGAAAAACACTTTGTCATAGCTCTAGCGTCGTCATTTGCCGATGGATTTTAATATAACTTCACAAAAGTGTTTGGTGTGATAATATCTCAAGCAAGTTTGACTTTCAGGGTCCTGAGGTCAAGGTCAAGGTCACTGCGGCTATTTTTAGAAAAACTTTGTTTTTGCTCTAGTGCTTACATTTATTGATGGATGTTAATATAATTTCACACAAATGTTGAATATGATAATATCTCGAGCAAGTTCAACTTTGAGGGTCCTCAAGGTCAATGTCACTGTAGCTATTTTTAGAAAAACACTTTGTCATCGCTCTAGCGTCGTCATTTGCTGATGGATTTTAATATATCTTCACACAAATGTTGGGTATAATAATATCTCGAGCAAGTTCAACTTTCAGGATCCTGGGGTCAAGGTCAAGGTCACTGTGGTTATTTTTAGAAAAAAACTTTGTCATCGCTCTAGTGCCTTCATTTATTGATGGATTTTAATATAATTTCACACAAATGTTGGGTATGATAATATCTCGAGCAAGTTTGACTTTCAGTGTCCTGGGCTCAAGGATAAGGTCACTGCGGCTATTTTTAGAAAAAAACTTTGTCATAGCTATAGCGTCGTCATTTGCTGATGGATTTTAATATAACTTGACACAAGTTTTGGTGTGATAATATCTCAAGCAAGTTTGACTTTCCGGGTCCTGGGGTAAAGGTCAAGGTCACTGTGGCTATTTTTAGAAAACTTTGGTTTTGCTCTAGAGCCTACATTTATTGATTGATTTTAATATAATTTCACACAAATGTTGAGTATGATAATATCTCGAGCAAGTTCAACTTTCAGGGTCCTGGGCTTAAGGTCAAGGTCACTGTAGCTATTTTTAGAAAAAACTTTGTCATCGCTCTAGCGTCGTCATTTGCTGATGGATTTTAATATAACTTCAAACAAATGTTGGGTATAATAATATCTCGAGCAAGTTCAATTTTCAGGATTCTGGGGTCAAGGTCAAGGTCACTGTGGTTATTTTTTAGAAAAAAAAAACTTTGTCATCGCTCTAGTGCCTACATTTATTGATGGATTTTAATATAATTTCACACAAATGTTGAATATGTTAATATCTCGAGCAAGTTCAACTTTCAGTGTCCTGAGCTCAAGGTCAAGGTCACTGTGGCTATTTTTAGAAAAAAACTTTGTCATCGCTCTTGCGTCGTCATTTGCCAATGGATTTTAATATGACTTCACACAAACGTTGGGTATAATAATATCTTGAGCACGTTCGACTTTCAGGGTCCTGGGCTCAAGGTCAAGGTCACTGCGGCTATTTTTAGAAAAAAAATTGTCATAGCTCTAACGTCGTCATTTGCTGATGGATTTTAATATAACTTCACACAAGTGTTGGGTGTGATAATATCTCAAGCACGTTTGACTTTCAGGGCCCGGGGGTCAAGGTCAAGGTCACTGCGGTATAATAATATCTCGAGCAAGTTCAACTTTCAGGATCCTGGGTCAAGGTCAAGGTCACTGTGGTTATTTTTAGAAAAAAACTTTGTCATCGCTCTAGTGCCTACATTTATTGATGGATTTTAATATAATTTCACACAAATGTTGGGTATGTTAATATCTCGAGCAAGTTTGACTTTCAGGGTCCTGGGCTCAAGGATAAGGTCACTGCGGCTATTTTTAGAAAAAACTTTGTCATAGCTCTAGCGCCGTCATTTGCTGATGGATTTTAATATAACTTCACACAAATGTTGGGTATGATAATATCTCAGGCAAGTTTGACTTTCAGGGTCCTGGTGTCAAGGTCAAGGTCACTGCGGCTATTTTTAGAAAAAAACTTTGTCATCCCTCTAGAATCTACATTTGCTGATGGATTTTAATATAATTTTCGAACCCGTCTGATAGTTTATATGCATGTAAAGGCACCCAATACCGAACCATACCTGGCGACAGTCCTATGAGGATTGCCTCTGTGTACGAGAGTAAGTTTTCAATAATTTGTATTAAACAGTTCTTCCTTTCATTTATTCGGACTTTTGTGTTGCTGATGTTTGTATGACAGTGCCATCAGGCAAGCTAATCTGTCCACTGACAGGTTTTGTTATACTCCATTTTGAAGTACAGTGAGTGAGTATACACAGTATACTGCTCTTTAACTGGGATAATGTTTCCTGTTCCGACTATTGCACGTTCGGGGAGCATCCATCGGTTTCACCGATATTCTTGTTCTATTTTTGACGGAAAATTTATTTTGCCAATAGTGCAGACCCTGATCAGACGTGAACTAGGCTTGCACTGTTTGACAAGGTACCCCGTTAGGGGTTTCCCGCATGCAGTGGATTAAACTTAAACGCTAAAATCACAGATAGCAGATGGCATTTAAAACTGTCTGTCATGCAGTTTATGAATTGAATAAATATACTCGCACGTTGCAGTTAAGTCTGCTAACTACTAGACGTAACTTTATAAGTGAATTTACGACTATGTTTGCGACACGCCTCGGCACTGGTTTACGTCTGTTGTATGCACTCGGCCCGAGATGCATCTCTGTTTTAGCTCACCTGAGCCGAAGGCTCCGGGGGAGCTATTGTGATCGCTCACCGTCCGTCGTCGTCGTCCGTCCATCCGTCCGTCCGTCCGTATGTCTGTCTGTCTGTCCGTACGTCCACCATAACAAAAATGCCCCCGCGCCGAGGCCCACTGGTTTTACACAGGCTTATATAGGGAAACATTTAACAATCTCCTTGTCTGAAACCAGAATGGCCAGGTCTTTGATATTTGGTATGAAGCTTCATCTAGGGGACCTTTACCAAGATGATTAAAATTATAGCCTTGGGGCCATAAAATGTCACCACGCGGGGGCCCTCTGGTTTTTCAAAGGCTTATAATGGGAAAACCTTTAAAAAAATCCTGGTCTGAAGGCCCAGGTCTTTGATATTTGGCATGAAGCTTCGTCTAGTGGACATTTACCAAGATTGTTCAAATAATTGCTTTAGGGTCAAAAATAGCCCCACCCCGGGGCCCACTGGTTTTACTTAGGCTTGTGTAGGGAAAACCTTTGAGATACTCCTTGTCTGAAACCAGAAGGCCCAGGTCTTTGATACTTGGTATAAAGCTTAATCTATTGGAACTCTACCAAGATTGTTCAAATTATAGCCCTGGGGCCAAAAATGGCCCAGCCCCAGGGCCCACATGTTTAATATAAGCTTATATTGCGAAATCTAAAACATCTTCTTGTCTGAAACCGGAAGGCCCAGCTCTTTGATATTTGATATGAATCCTTATGCAGTGGATCTCTACCAAGATTGTTCAACTTATAGCCCTGGGACCAAAAATAGCGCTTCCCCGGGTTTTACATAGGCAATTATAGGGAATACCTTTATAAATATTCTTTTCTGAAACCAAATGGCCTAGATCTTGGCTATTTGGTATGAAGCGTCATCTAGTGGACCTCTTCAAAGATTGTTCAAATAATGGCCTAGGGGCCAAAAATGCCACCACCACGGGACGTACATGTTATACATAGGCTCATATAGGAAAAACCTTCAAGAATCGTTTTATCTGAAACCAGAAGGCCCGCGCTTATAATATTTGATGTTAAGCTTCATTTAGTGGATCTCTATCAAGATTGTTCAAATAAAAGCCCTGAGACCAAAAATTGCCCCACCCAGGAACCCACATGTAAATATCTTAGCTCAGGTGAGCGATCGATATAGGACCATCATGGTCCACTTGTTTTCTAATGAAAAGTATTGTTATTCTATGATCGCACAGACTGTGGAGACACCTATTCTCCGGACCACATTCACATAGACTACAAAGGGCAAGACACAACATATGGTAGCTCCATACCTGTCAGCTGTGACGAAGGATATGAACTGCACGGGGACCCTCATGTCACGTGCCTCTCTGACGGCACGTGGAGCACTGATACCAGCTGCACCATCAAAGGTAAAATTAACCCTTTTTGTACCAAATGGACTCTACCTCCTTATATAGAGCATGAGTCCATTTCGAAATTTAGGGGTGTCGGGTTGTGTTTTCTTTAAAATTTGTTTGGAAAATGGCTTAACTTTTTGCAAACAGTGTAGGCCCTGGTCAGACGCCGCGTTCTGCGGCGTCTGATCTGGGCCTACACTCCAATGGGTACCCGTTTTGGGGTTTCCGGTACAAAATGGGTTAACGAGGATCTGAAGGTACATAATATTTCATGTTTAATTCCAATTAGCATGAAATCTTTAGCCCTCATATGTGTTAAATTACCAACCAGTAATTTTGTTTTTTCATGGCGATTTTAAATTTATACTAAGCAATTTATTGTTCAACTATTCAACTAATAGTTAATGTCTTTCAATTGTTCCTTCATCTATTAAGGTGGCCTTAATTGTAGTCATGCATGACCTTTGTGGCCTGAAGGTTGTTTTGGAGATGCACTTATTTTAAGAACATTTTGGTGCAATGTTTAACTGTATTAGCAATTGTTTTATAAGTGTATTTGTTTATATAAAAATTTTATGTGATATGGCACGCTTTTTGTTGTTGAAGAAGTTGACGATGTTAGGAGATATTGGTTCTGTTTGTGCCGCTTATTTGGAATAGATTTACCCTATTTTGGTCCTCACTGAATTTGTGCGGATGACTGCCGATTCAAAATCGTGGAAAAAAATCATTGTTTGGTGAAGTTATATATGTCATCTGTGCATATTAGTTTTAGGAGTCGTTTTAAACTAGTTGTTATGTTTGTGGGTAGTCTTTTGAATTGAAAATTTTGCATTGCCATTTGGATGTAAAATGTTTGATAATTGGTTTCCCCCTTGACATAAAATGGACTCATCTATTTGTAACCTATATTGAGATACCTAGACGAGGCTGGTTGTTTTTAAGAGGGGAATGGCGTTTTTCTGCTGCGTTTAATTGTAGCTTTCTTAGCGAATATGGGTTTTCTGAAATGTAGTCTTGATGTGCGAAATATATAAGTAGCAGGGTCTTTTTGATAGTTCGTTTCCCTGAGTAGGACTTGAGGGGTAGGTTTATAAATCGGTACACATGGCAGAGTCTTTTAAAAAGTGCAGATGTTGTTTAATACATGTTAATGGATAAAAGTTTCTAAAGCTCATGTTAAGGGTTGACCCCCTTTATAGTGGGGCAGGGCTTACAGAAAAGCGAATAGGAAGTTCCGAAATTTGTATCCCTTTCAAAAATGGCGGCAAAATCTGTCAGATGTTCCAATTCCCCTTAAAAGGGCATTTTTAGAGCCACGAGGAACATTATTGTCCTAATGTTTGCTCTTTTGTCTGTTACATTTTAATCAGACTGTGGTACCGACTACTCTCTTCCACATGGCCATGTGGATTTTAAGGGGAAGAAAACAACATATAACTCTATAGTAGTGGTCACTTGCGATAAAGGCTACCAATTACACGGAGAACGTCACATTACATGCCTGCAGGATGGTACATGGAGTAAGTCTACTCAGTGTCTGGCGACCATTGGTAAGTCCTACATTTAAAATATTTTCGAACTTCAACGGTCCGAACACTTTCGGGACCCTAATATTTTTCGAGCCAGAGGTAGTTCGTGCAACTCGGTGTTTATTATTAATTGACTTCCCTGCATTTGTATTAACACCAGGTCAACCAATAGTAACGGAAGGCAAAAAATAAATAATCATGTTTCAATTGCGTCAATTAAAAAAATTGTCATCAATCAAGTAATTTCGTATTGACCAAGTTACAGGTCCTCGGTCAGCTGTATTGGCTTCGGCTTTCGGCCTCCGGCCAATACAGCAGACCTCGGACAAGTAACTGGGCCAATGCGAAATAGCTTGATTAATAACATTGAGCATCACAGCGATATGTTTTCGAACTTCTTTTTAATAATGGTACCAGTGTGTCGTTAGTACCGATTTTAAAAAGTAAACACAACATACTTTAATTGGATAAAATCAGATGTGTATGTGCGTGTTTGAGTTTTCGTCCCACCAAAAGCTAAGGTTATATGGAGGTGGGACCTCGTTTTTAAGACTCATCCGAAAGTCTTGAGAAGCCCGTGATGGAACCCACGAACCACTGTTGTTTGAGATGATAACAAAACCACTACACCAAAGAGGCTTATACTACGTCGGTCATACTTGGCCATTACTCCTTAATAAAATCAAATAAACCTCCCTAGATTTATTGGACGAATTCTCTATGGACGCCAGAGCGATTCTAATGGTACACATAACATATATTTCCAAAATAAAATAAGGAAATTATCTAAAAAAATAATTGTATATCTGCAGTTATGGGGATTTTTCCTGGGGACATAAGAATGTGCTTGAACCAGCCATGATCATCACGTGATCAAGTCCGTAAAATGAAGAGCCCACTAAACCCCACTTTATACAGAGAAATCTGGGGTCTAATGGGGTATAAAGTATTTTTCTTATTTCTTTTCCAAGACATAGGTTGTTGGTACTCGTTAGAACCGCCTCAATGAGGCGGTTCTAACGAGCACAAACTGTCTATATTTGCAGTAAAAATAAGAAAAGTATCACGGATTTTCATCAGACAACTAGCCATTTTGGAGATTTGAAGAATGTCCTATGTCGCACAGGCGGGTTATAGTGATGACAAACGAGCCATCAGTGTTAAAGTCATCGACGTGTCACTATACTTACTTTTGTATCTCGAACTAAATGGAACGAGTAGTTTGCGAGTTTGATAAATTTCATATATAATGGTCACAATCATGAATCCGGTCCCAAGACCCAACAACGAAATACCGGCAGAAAACCATCACTAAAATCACGAATTCCGAGCATCGGGCTCCATCGACAAGATTAAGGATATGGCCCTCAGAGTCCGAAGTTCGGCCCGGCACGTAACAAGGGAACTACTGAAAAAGGCGTTTTGCATTTCACATGACACAAGTGCTGTATCCAATTTTGACAATACACCACAACCTCTTTATAACATATTAATGTGGCCCAAAGCAGAAACCGTGTTAGTAAAACAACCGTGTTATATCCAAACAAATGTATGTAGTTGATATAGAAAAAAAAAAATTCTATAAAATCTACACATTTTTTGGAATTTTGGGATCCGTCTTGAAACCATGTTATATCTAAACACGTTATAATGAACCGTGTCATAACGAGGTTGTGGTGTAATTCTAAACAAATATGAATAGATTCCAGTGTGAATATGGAGTGCTAATCACAGTCTTATCCTTTTTTCAGACTGCGGATCCAAGTATACGATCGAAAATGGACGTGTAAACTTTACGGGTCGTGATACAACATATAATCACAGAGTTGAGGTCACGTGTAACCCTGGGTATAAGATAGTTGGCGACCACTACATAGCCTGTCTTGCTAATGGCTCCTGGAGCAAACATACTGCTTGTCAACTTGTTGGTAAGCAGTTTATTTGTTTGGTTTGAAAGACGGCCAGTCAGTTTAAGCTTAGTAAACTACACGTTTCCTGGGCAGGCATGAATGCTGCCTTAGCAAGTACGTTGAATATTCTTAAGACACAGACTGACAACTCCTCTTTTTGCATTAGAGACAAGGAGAGAACGATCGTTGGTTATAATGATACTTTGTTACACCTGTAAGTTTTCCGCCAGTTTCACAAGGAAAACAACCTTTTTTCCTTTTCTGAGTGCTATTCGAGGCTTTCCCAAAATGGTTTTTATCACGTAAACAGGCCTGTGTAAAGAATACCCATCCTACCCCCACTTTATATAGAGAAAAGTGGGTTGTACGGGGGCATATATTAGTTTATTAATTTCTGCCCCATGGCATACCAAAAACCTATGTAAATATCATACAATTTCATCAGAAAAGTAACCATTTTGGAGTTATGACAGAATAGGTGTGTTATAGTACTGACCTTTAAAGAAACAATCTAGTTTAAGATAAAGGACCACAGATAACGTAATTGGATATATTTGCCCCCCCCCCCCCCCCCCCCCCCCCAACCCCGAGGATTCATTCACTTAATTTAAAAATTGTATTGAGCAAAATTATCAGGAATCGACACAGTTTAACCACACCTCCCATCAGAGACACCAAAGGGAAAGAAACACAAACATCAAATAACTAAACCCTAATAAAAACATCAGTTGTGGAAAGGCAGAAAGACGGTTACTTTCCAACATAAGGCCAATTGGCTAGCCACACATATAACAAAACTAAACCGCGACAGACAAGCCGCCTTGGAACGGCCAGGTCAAAGTATTTCACTGAGGAATTAAATTGATTTTACGCGGTCGCAATGCTCTTACAGACAATTTTGTTCAGTCCGCACAAATGTTTCCTAACTCACCAGTGAACATCTCTGAGAACACAAAAATCAAATAACCACAGAGATGAAACAACGAGGAGGATTCGACAGCAATGCTGGAAAAAGAAAACCAACAGTTAGACTCCGAAGGGCCCGACCAGAGACAGTGCATCGGATACCAACCATTACATCAAATTAAATTTTAATTCTAAGTAAACCTTTACTCTGGAACCGTCATAGAATATGATAGGGAAGCAAATTATCAACCGTGATCGGGTTTACTACCATGCGCAATAAACCTTAAATGCAGATACGTCTTTTTACATGTCTACCCCCTTCCCCCAACTCCACACTTTTTGAGACCAAGAATAACCTTAAAACTGCATTTCCCACCCCTGGATAGGTTTAGCATGGTTGGTTTTAGTGCGGCTCACCACTAAAGTTATATCTAAGGGGTTTGAAGGGAGTGAATTTTAGAAAACTGAATCTGAGATATTTCCGGGAGTTTAAAAGCTAATCCCTAATACATATTGTTGGGGCAATCTTGTTGAAGTAAATAAATGCTAAACTTCGTTTTTCAGTTATGACAAAACTATCATTAAACAAATAAACACATAATAAGCCTGAAACCACCTTAATGACTTACCTTCAATTTGATATACAGATGATGCAGAAGTTGTTTTGCTATTAAGCCGAATTTCTAGAAATCACTTGTATAGCTTTTTAGCACCTCTTTTTCATATTTTATCATATGCCATCGCGTCTGAGAACGTAATAATGTCATATTTTAAATTCGGTAATCCACAAGTGGATTAAATATGCAAATTAGTTAGATACGCCCGTAACGTTACATAATTTCAACAAGGCGGATCTAACGAGCCCCACATCCAATGCTTTAAGGGGAAAAAGAAACATTTTAAAAATCTAGATACATGAACATCAAGAAAGTAACTGGTCGCATAGTTAATTCTAAGTTTTTGTTTGTTTGCATTGGAGTTTAACGGCCCAGTCAACACTATTTTAGATCGTCTTTGAGCGGGTCAGTTTACCTATCCACATTTTTCCTGGGCAGTTAACCAGTACAGTGCACATTCTTTCGCCAGAAAGCGACTGTTAGACAGAGTTATTAACCTGAAAATGTACAAGTTACTCGTATGTTCTCTTTTACAGATTGTGGAACAAAATACTCTATTGCGCATGGATATCCAAACTTCTACGGAAGAGATACGACTTACAAGGAAATAGTCCCGATCACGTGCAACCGAGGCTATGAACTCAAGGGAGACCAGCACATTATATGCTTGGAAAATGCACACTGGAGCAGGAAAACCTCGTGTAAAATTACAAGTATGTAGTTTATGCGCAAACAGGCATACATACACCTGGCATTTTGTTGAATGTTTATTACAAAAACACGCCTATTCAAATATATTGAAAATTTTACCACACAATAATGATATTTTTTATATACTGGTGCTCAACACATAGATTGTGGGAACTCCTTAAAACCACTTCGCCAAGGCGGTTTTAACGAGATGTGAGACCTAGTGAAAACCGCCTCGCCGAGGAGGTTCTAAAGAGTACCAACAATCTATGCTTTTAAGCAGGAATAAGAAAATTAATGTATACCCCTATAAACTAAATATTTACTGTATAAAAAGTTGGGTCAAAGAGCATCAAAAATATATACGCGTGTTTTTCTGATCTATTTACTATCTGACACTTTTTGGGGTGGTTGGATGAGGCAAAAATGACGTGTATCATGCATTACTGGGGTGTCGAACTGATATTGGCTTACAATTGGACAACGTCTGTTGTCCTTGCAGCAGGTAAGGGTAGGATTTGAATGTTGTAATTTCTCTTCTATTTGTACTTTTCCATTCTTTTTTCTCTTTCTCCTGTCCCTCACTTTCATTTCCTCTACTATTTCTTCTATATATTTTCTCCCTTTCGCTAGCAGACGACACAAAATGACCCACAAGGGTTGACATGTCGTTAAACCCAAAACAATCAATCAATCAATCAGGCACTTTTGCAGCACAATGTCTCCCTTTCATGGTACAATGCATATAATAACTAAAACATGACTTTCAGAAGTCTATCTTATTACAAACAACATCTTCCTTGTATGTCATTAAGTTGACTTAAGGGAATAAAGTTTTGTCTGTCTGTCCGTCGTCTGTCTGTCTGTATGTCTGTCTGTCTTTAAATGGATCCTTCGATATAAAAGCGAATATTCATCAAAAGAGACATATCTTTACAGACATGAAACAAAGCATTTACGATCCGCTTAGTAAGAAAATCGTTTTTATGATGTTTGAGGGCAATCAATCTACAGGCCTGTCTGTGCATCCGTGCAGACTGAGTAACACGCATGTGCTAGCAGCTTGGAAAGTACACGTGTCTGAAATTTCAAGACTGTTGTTAGTCTGTATACATCACGTGAACAACTCCGTGAAATGAACACCCCTAAGCCCAACTTTATATAGAGAAAGCTTGGGTTTACGCGGATATTCATTCTTTTTCTTATTATTGCTCCAAGACATAGGTTGTGGGTATTCGTTAGAACCGCCTCAAGCAGGCGGTTCTAACGAGCACCCACAACCTATGTTTGCAGTATTTATAAGAAATTTATCACCGATTTTCATCAGGGAAATAGTCATTTTGGAGATGAGTAAATATGCACGGGTGTGTTATCGTTATGGTGGAGCTGATCAGTTTGTCTTAAGTACCTAACCGAAAGCGCCGAAGACAGGTTTTTCTGCAACGCGGCTATCTTATCATACGGGTATGTTTTATTCACAGCTTCAAATTGTGGGTTATTTTACCTCAAAACCCATTACGAAAACACGCCAATCTAAATATTATTGACAATTTTACCTCCAAAACATGAAAATTGTCTGATGAAAAATTGCGATTTGTTTCTTATTTCTGCTCGGAACATAGGTTGTGGGTACTCGTTAGAACCACCTCGGTGAGGCGGTTATTCTAACGAGTACCCACAACCAATGCATTAGAGCAGGAATAAGAATAGTGTATACCCCTGCAAACCCCAGTTTTATTATATAAAAGTGGGGTTATAGGGAGTCAAAATTATATAGGCGTGTTTTCATGATGCTAAGTGCAAATATCTTTATTAGCTCACGTGAATGCGAGCAGTTAACGCTTTGTTGTCTGTCGTCTGTCAACATTTTCCAACAACTTCTCCTCTGAAACCAATGAGCCGATTGAAGTTTAATTTCATGTTCAACATCCATGCGATGGAGAAACGAAATTTGTTTTCACGGGGTCTAGGTCACATGACCAAAATGGCTATCATGCCATATAAGGTAAAATCCTCAAAAAATCTTCATCTCCAGAACCAATAGACCGATTGTCATGAAACTTGGCATGTGGCATTGGAGACTTGGGCCCATCATAGTTTGTTCAAATGATTACCCTCGGATGACTTTGACTAATTTTCTTGGCTCGTTGGGGGACGCCTATCTGGATCGGGCGTCTCTTGCCTGATGCCTCCAACTGACATGTCTCATGGGCAACTTCGGTCGGTGTGTGCTCGGAGGGGGATGTGCTGTGTTTGCCGGGTCTTGTCAATAATCTGTTTCGGTTTCAAAACTTTGGGGTTTAGACATACTGATGAAGTTTAAGTATCTGAAAGGCCTCTGTGTCTCTAAATTTGGTATACCTACACCTTAATTTAGGCCAATGTCAAATCTAGTCGCATAGACTTATGTATGGGAAAAGGTCAAAACCGTGTATTTTTCGGAAACTATTGCAGAATGTGATCTGAAATATGAAGATGAAGAAACTAAACGAGTAAATGAACTTTCTGAGTTTTTCAGGTCAAGATCAACTAGATATGAAAATAAAAAAAGGGTTTTCTCAGAAAGCGCTGGGCCGTTTGTAACAATTTTAGATGAAAGCTTTTAGGAAGAAGGAAACAAATATCAATAATTATGAGTTTTGTCACAAGACAATATGGCCACCACGCCCATATATAATAAAAACACATCAAAAACCTTCTTCACTGGAAACAAAGCGCCGACCTCCTTGGGATTTTTTATTGAGCATGGCGGTCTGGGCCCATCATAATATGTTTAATTGATGGTTTTGGCTTTGACCTAATTTACATCAAGGTCAAAGTTGGTTTTATATGCTTTTGTATGGGAAAATTATGACTGATTATTTTTCTGAAACCAAATGAATGTTATCTCTGAACTTTAAATTTGTTTAAGCAATCGTTAAATGAGTAAATGGAGCTACAAGAGTATCAGAGGTCAAGATCACTCCTTGACCTTGGACCAAAGTTATTCAGTTATCAAAATTAAAACCTAATATTCGTTAAAAACTGCTGGGTAAATTGAAGTCAAATTAACATGAAACTTTTATGGCTGAAAGAAATGAATTTTGTTCAACTGGTTCAGGTCACATGACCAAGATGGCGGTAAAAATCTTCAAAAATCTTTTTATCTGGAACCAGTAGGCCACTTACCTTGAAACTATAAATGTAGCATTGGTGACTCCGGCCAATTGTAACTTATTCAAATGACGATGCTGGTTTGATCTTGATCCATTTTACAGCAAATGCAAATTTTGTCATTTGTGCTTTTGTATGAGAAATAAGTGGAAATTGTTTGCTTGTTTGTTTGTTTGTTTGTATTGGAGTTTAACTGCCCAGTCAACACTGTCAGTTTTGAGCCGATTAGTTTACCTATGCACACTTTTCAGTGCATATTCTTTCTCCAGAAGCTGACAACTGCCGTTATTGAATCAGCGAAGGGCGAGAATGAGCGTAGAAAATATTTCATGATCAATCTCCACGAAAGAAATGTTGCCGACCCTGGAAGTGGAAATTAATATCTTTTCGAAAACTGTCATTGTCTATGAACTTAGATGATATAAGCTATCAGCTCAAGAATTTAGGGAAGCTGCATGAGTACCAAAGATCAGGGTTACTCATTGACTTTGGTCCAGGCTCACTCAGATATCAAAATAAACTTAAAAACAACAACAACAAACAGCTGAGCATATTTAGGCCAGATTTACATTTGAAGACTATGGGATGAATGAAATGATGAGAACGTTTGTTCAAATGGTTTAGGTCACATGACCTAGATAGCTGCCATGGTAAAAAACCATTCAAAAATCTTCTTCTAAGAAACAAATTGCTCCATAAACAATCATTAATCAGGTGACTGGTTCAAGACCATTGGTCCTCTGTATTTAAACCTGGGACTTAACTTTGGCTCCTCAAACGTGGTTTCGAAAAAGTTTTAATCGTTGATTTTAGCAGATTCTCGATGTTAAAAGCATCACGAAAACACGCCTTTTTAATTTTGACCCCCTTGAACCCCACTTATATATGGTAAAACTGGGTTTACAGGGATAAACCTTATTTTTCGTATTTCTGTTCTAAAATATAGATTGTAGGTACTCGTTAGAACCGCCTCGATGCGGCGGTTTTAACGTATACCAACAATCTATATATAAGAAACCATAGCACAAGTTTTTGTATAAAATTTTCGTTTTTAGGTGGTAAAATTTACAATGTATTTGTATAGGCGTGTTTTCGTAATGGCATGCAAATATCGCCCTTCAAACTATGGTAAGATCTTAAATCGATACAACTTTTTTTACCTCGAGCATCGATGGCTCGTTTACCATTGTTTTAGAACGAGTCCGTAGACACATTACGAAAACACTCCTATTCAAATACATTGTAACTTTTATCGCCGAAAAAATGAAAATTTTAAGATGAATAATTAGAATATTGTTCTTATTTCTGCTCAAAATATAGAAAGTGAGTACTCATCGAGGCGGTCCTAACGAGTACCCACAATCTTTATTTTAGAGCAGAAATATGAAAAAATGTTTTCCCCTGCAAAACCCAGTTTGACTATATTAAAGTGGGTTCAGGGGGGTCAAAAATATATAGGACTGTCTTCGTTATGTATTTCCCTTAACTCCAGTGAGTTTTTAGGAATGTTTTCTGGAGATTTTATTTGTATTTTATCTTGTAAATGTATGTTGTTTTTCTCATTAGATGTTTATAGCTTAATATCAAAGAGCCAAGATAAACAGCACTAAGTCACACCTATTATATGTCCTGCCCTGTTTTGATAAATCCACAATGACCCAAACTACCATTATTTCGAACTAATTTTCATGTTCCGAAAGTTATCGGAAACACTGAAGTTCGACCGTACCTTGTATGGAAATTTTGTGCATAGTAAATATGATTGGTCCGTCCTTTTTGATTCACAAAGATCAGTTAGAAATCATGTTTGGAATCTTTCAACTTCCATATGTCTAGTGTTTCATTTTTGGCATATCGACAAACATGGGACAGCCAGATTAGACGGTATACAACGCGGCGTCTGATCGGTGTTTGTATTGTTGTTTTTTGTAAGAACACCGCAAACAGACAAACCTGACACCGCTATCATATGGAATGGACCACGCTATCCTATGAAATGGACCACGCCATCCTATGAAATAGATCACGCCAACCTACAAGATGGAATTTTTCAATGTTATATAATTATTGGTTAATATCTAGAATTGACATTAAAATACTTAAAAAGAGGCAACTATTTCAAAATCATTTTCATCTCCCTTATAATTAGGGGTATATGCGTACGGGAATGAATTTGTTGCTTGGGAACATATTCTTTCCTCTATGAGTAGACCCCTTTTACAGAGGACTGTTGGCCCCCGCCTGTCGGGGCTTGAAGAAATAATTTGGCCTGCATGATGCTTCCTTGCAGAGTCTGAAATCGACTGCAACATGAATACTGGTAAACCGCTTAGAGGGTCTTAGCCTGGGCAGGCAAAGAAGTGCGAGTGGGACCGTCCCTACATATAAACTCTTTTGGTTTGTTTGGGCGGAAGGGCTTGATATGTTATTCCATCTCAATGTCGGGTAAAAAACCCACAAAATTGGAAGCAACGTCTCCAAAATGACATAAAATTTTTGACTGGGACGTAAAGCCTCAATTAAAACAAACAAACAGTCAGGCTGAGTCTGTTGGACAACAAACAGGAAGTCCCGAAATCCCCAAAATTGTCTCCCTTGTAAAAGGGCGGAAAAATATGCCAGGTGGGTCCGGTCCCTTTAAAAGTCGGCTAGGACCAGCTCCGTCAGTGTCGCTTTATCTCCAGCTGTCGAGATGGTTACATGTTCCATTGTCTAGTAGCTGACAGATACAGATAGCAGGAAGACGGTCCATGCATTCTTTCAATGAATATTAAATCCATGCAGATATATACAGATAATGCTAGCAGTGGTTAGTTTACTTGTCATACAATTTTAAGTTCAAACCTCGGTTTGAAGTTTCAAAATTAAAAAGAGAAACGATCAGGAACGACACGCTCTTTCTACTAGTGATTTTTTGCAAAATAAAACACAGTCCAGTTCTATTGCCAATATAGGCGCACTGCGTAAGAATTGAAAATATACACGAAAATGTCGTAATCTAGGCATATTCGGATGGTAAATATATAGTCTAGATATTATCTGATGTTGATATACACTGCAAGGTCGTTTTCTAGACATTGTTTTATGGAAAAGATACACTGATATGGCGTAATCTAGAATTACACTGAAAGGACGTAATTGAGACATTACTTGATGGTCAATATACACTAAAATGTCATAAGCTGGGCATTGCCTGATGGCAAATATACACTGAAATGAGCGGAATATAGACATTGTCTGATAAAAACATACACTAAAATATCGTGATCTAGACATTGTCTAACGCCAAATGTACACTTAAGTGTCGCCAAAGGGAAATCAACACTTACATAAATTGACACCACTATAATGAAAGTGTCACAGACGGAAAGCAAAAATGACAGTTACTTTCCCTAAGAATGGCCAAAACGGCTATCCAAAATAATAAGACATTAGCAATAAGCACATGAAAAGACGAAAACTATAACAATAATAAACCACAACAGAAGAACTGCTTTAGAACGGTCAGTAAAAAGTTGTTTTACTGGTGGGCTGAAATCGATTTTACCTGGCCACAAACCTCGCCCTTCATTCTGTCGTAATTTAGACAAACAATTTATTCAGTCCGCATGAAGGATTTCTAGCTCGTCAGTGCAACATCTCCAAGAACATAAAACTCAAACAATTACAGAGATGAAACAACTATGAGGACTCGACAGCACGAAATAACATAAATGTCGGTGCAAAAAACAACCAACAGCTAGTACATCGGTGGGCCTGACCAGAAAAAGAGCGACATTACAAAATTACGAAAATATTTAAGTAAGTCTTTTGTCCGGAGCCGTTAGAGAGTACGAGGTCGGAACCGCCGGCGTGCAATTAAAGAACGAAGTAAATTTATCGACCGTGATAAGGTTAACAACCATGCATGCAGTCTGTCGTGCAACATTATTGTTGTGCCAAATGTATTTATATCGAAGAATGGTTTTACGAAATTGGATACCAAAATCATTGCAATCGTATATTTTTCTGAATTTCTACTTAGTCACAAAGTCATCATAGTACTCAGGTTCCGATAAGAAATTTAAGTCAAACATTAAATTTGGAAACTAAATTGAAATGTCGTCTATAAAACTCAGCGACTATATCATAATATAGAAAACATACAATGCTGTAATGTAATTTAAGTATTGTCTGATGGCAAATAAACACTTAAAAGATGTAATCTAGGCATTGTCTGGCAGCAAATATACACTAAAATGACTTGATCTCAACATTGTCTGATGGAAATACTAGTAAGTAAGTAAACACGTAAGTAAATAAATTCGGTGTTTACCGAGGATAAACCAATTGGTTTCCCCAATCTTCCTTGGAGTCCTATAAACTACTTTACATTTACTTAACATCCGTATAGCAAAACAAAAACAAAAAACAAAAAAAAAAACAGTGAAATGCAAAATTTATATATCCACTAAAATGTCGTTATCTAGACATAGACTGACAGAAATAATCACTAAAATGTCGTAATCTAGGCATTGTCTGGTGCCAAAATATTAATAATAAATAAAGTGTGCCTGACCAGGAAAAGTGGTGCGATTCAGTCTGTCACTGCATATAAACCTGACGATAGGGCTTGAGATGTCTTTCCATCGCAATGACGGGTAGAAGTCATACAAAATTCGAAGCAATGTCTCACAAATGACCCAAATAGTGTTGACGGGTATGTAAGACTTTAATTCAAACAAACAAACAAACAAACACTATATCTAGACATTGTTTGATGGCCAATATACGCTAAAATGTATTCCAGGCATTGTCTGATTGCAAATATATACTAAAATGACATAATTTAAGCATTGTCTGATGGAAAATTTGCAAATAAGCACTAAACTGTCGTAATTTAGGCATTGTCTAATGGGAAATATAGACTATAATGTCGTAATTTAGATATTGCCTCGTAGAAAATATACACTAAAAGACATCATTTAGACATTGTTTAATGAAAAATATACACTAAAATGTCGTAATCTAGGCATTAACTAGTATAAATATACAGTCACTAAAATGTCATAATCCAGACATTGACTTATATAAATATACACTAAAGTGTTGTCATCTAGACATTCACTGATACAAATATACGCTAGAATGGCGTAGACACGGTCTGATAGAAAATGTACAATAATATGACGTTATCTAGACGATATACACAAAAAATGTAGTAATTTAGATATTGTCTAACTAAAAATATGCACTAAAATAAGATAATATAGACATTTTTTGGTGGAAAATATACACATCAGTGTCTTAATCTAGACATTGTCAGATGGAAAATATACATTAAAATGACGTTATTTAGACATAGTCGGGTGGAAAATATGCACAAATAAGAGGTAATCTAGACATTAATTGATGGAAAACATACGCTGAAATGGCGTATTTAGACATTGCCTGATGTAAATATAAACAGTAAAATGTCGCAATCCTCATATATTCTAATGGAAAATAATTACAAAAAGTGATGCAATCTAGATATTGTCTGATGGAATATGTACACTAAAAATTGACAGTGTTTGTCGCTTTAAGCCCACGCCGCATTAAAATTAACTGACCGTTCCCTGGTGGTGCTTCTCTTCTGGCTTCTTATTGTAACTGTGTTAGCATGTGTGCCACCACCCATCGGGGCTTGGAAAAATAGATTGAGCTGCATGATGCTTCCACGCAGAGCTGAAACCGACCGCACATGAGTACTGTTAAACCGCTTAGAAGATCGTAGCATGCCCAGGCAGAGTGGTACATTTTAACCCTGTTGGTTTCATTGGGCGGCAGGGATCGAGATGTCATTTAATCTCAATGTCGGGTAAAAGTCCCACAAAATTGGAAGCAGCGTCTCCAGAATGACATAAATAGTGTTGATATGGACGTTAAACCTCAGATCAAACAAATAAATGCATGCCTTAGTAATATGCTTAATGTTGGATAGGTCTTTGGCCATTGTTTTCGCAAGAAAATGTCCTTTTGGCATTTTACTTGTGTTAATTATGGTAATGCTGCCATATGAGTTAGCTTCTTCCACTTTTGTATCTTGGGTGGAAGGTGTAAGGTACTGATTTTTGTTCATTTCTTTCACTTTTGTTATGGCAAATGACCACGTTTTTATTAGATTGCAGCAGTACATATATTTTGGAGAATGGACACGTGGACTTAACTGGACGATCATTAACATATGGACAAGTAGCGGCAGTAAACTGCGATGAAGGCTATGAGATCCACGGAAACCCTTTCATAACCTGTCAAGCTGACGGTACATGGTCAAAGGAAACATCTTGTCGCAAGAAAGGTAAGCGGCTCAGGTGTAAATCTAAATCAATTTGCACCAATTTAAAGTTTAATTTGAGAAATCACTATTGTCTGAAATTTGAGAATTCACAAGGCGTATATAGTCTGATTTAAGAATTCACCCGTATGCATAGACACATTTGCGAAATCACTGCTGTGCATAGTCGGATTTGAGAATTAACTGGTATGCCAAGTCTAAAAAGTCTGTTTTGAGAATTCACTGGTGCGAATCACCTGATTTGACCACTCACTGGCGTGCAATAGTGTACGACATGAAATGTTTTCCACTCGTCTTATCACAATACTTTATTTACAGTGTAAGGAGTCTGTGGATTGCTTTTCTGAAACGGAAATACTTTGGAAGATAGATGTGCTTTGCTTCAAATTAATATATTTCAAGACCTCGTTGGAAATACTGCGAAGTGAACGCTGCTAACTAGTATATAGCCTATGTTTGGAGCAGTAATAAAACTTTCAGTATAGTTTGGTGTGCTTTTTACACCGGTTTGATGCCTCATCAGTTATTCTTCCAATCAATATACGCAAATATTAGGAAAACACCTATGAGGCGGTTCTAATTAATGTGTATCCACAATTTATGTTTTGAGCAGAAATAAATAAAAAAAAAATACATAGCCATAATAACATCTTCAGCGGGGTTTTAACAAGGTATTTTAGAGGATAAGAGGAAATACACGGAACTGTTGCCGTAGTGTGTAGACCACCAATTGTCCTTTTAAGTAGGTTTCCGATTTTTACATTTCTTGCCTAGAATGTGAGCTTGGAAGTAGATTTTTCCTTCTTTTAATTTAAAAAGGTCCACTTTGGGTTATTTGAGGGTAAGTCAAAACCAATTATAGTATCTACACTCATTAAAAGGTATGTGAACCGGCCTAAAGGATTAAAGGGATTAACACTAGGGTAACCAATCTTACATCATAGCTGATGAAGCACTTTATATGTTCATACTGGTACTTACGGGATAAATTACTTAATATCAGCATGTTAAACACTTTTTTCAAATAATTTGGTTTTAAATTTGATAGTTTGTATCAATTTTCTGTCTAGAATGATTTCTGATACTTAAGGTGTATAAGTCTCGAGTCAGATAAACCCCTCATATAAAATGACTGCTTATGTTTGTGTGTTTTGGATTTTGCGTCCCACCAACAGCTAAGATCATACGGAGACGATACCTCGGTTTCAAGACTCATCCGAAATTATGGGACCCACGGCCCCTGGTTTATGAGACCAATAGCTTAACCACTACACCATGGAGGCGTTTGACTGCTTATGTATAAAACATTCATATAAAATGACTGTTTATATATGAAACCCTCATATGAAATTGCTTATGTTTAAGACCTTTATTAAAAATACCCGTTTATGTAGAAAACTCTCATATAAAATTGCTTATGTAGTAAACACTCGTATAAAATGACTACGGTCGTAAACCGTCATATAAAATAGCTTTTTTTTGCAAGATTTTGATTATTGTATAGCTCATTGGGTTTTGAATGTGGTTTAAAACGCTGGCATTCATTTTAAACGCCAAAACTGGACATTGTCATAATGTGCAGGGTCTTCACTGTTTGCAAAACATTATGCTACCTTTTGCCCGTGCCAATGGGGGACGGAATATAGTGTTCAGGCTGTATGTATGTATGTATTTTTGTTTGTATGTATGTATGTCATAACTTTGTTATCAGTTGATGGAATTTGAAATTAGCCTTGGTGGACCATTGCTCGAATGGGCCCATTTCTCGAAGCAAACAGTATATTTTCAGTCCCAATCTTGTTTGTTTGTTTGTATTGGAGTTTAAATGCCCAGTCAACACTGTTTAGGTATTTTTTCAGCCGGTCAGTTTACCTATCCACACATTTCCTGGACAGCCTTATATGTAAGTGGGTAACCAGCACAGTGCACATTCTTTCGCCAGAAACTAACAACTGCCCTTCTTGAATAAGCGGAAGGGAGCGAATGAACTATGGAAAGATTTCATGAGCAATCGCCACGAAAGAATGTTGCCGACTCCAGCAGGTATCGAACCCGTGTCCTCCTGATCACCAGTGAGACGCGCATCCGAATGAGCTACCGAGGCCGGAGTTGTCCAAAATTTGTATCATACATCATGTTTGTATGAAACTTCTCCAACTACGAGCCTCGTTCTAAACTTTACGTGCGTGATACAGAATTGCATTGCCCAAGAACCAGTTTTTTAGGAGACATAATAGATAAACATTCAAATATCTCCATCCGTTTCACACAGTTTTCTGCTATTTTCTTTTTAGTGATCTAGGAATACCTTGATATTTTTTCCAGTTAACATCAAATAATGTCAACCTCTATGGAAGGAAAGAATCAGCTTAAATATGCTACAGATCTACCCAAAGATTTTGGGATCCATCATAAAATTCAGTTCCATATAGAGGTGAAATTGATAACAGCACTGCATTAGACGCACAAAGGTGTAAAAAAAACTGGAGTGAACATTACCTTATTTTGATCCTTAATTAATAGCAATCCAAAACGTTCATATATTACTTTCTTAATTATTTTGAAAATGAACATAATTGAAATATATGATATGTTGGTTTGATATAATTTCTTGTTCTGCTTTCATACCAACTAAAAAGTTCGAGAAATGGTACCATTAAGTTACTCGGTACCTTTTGTACTGACTGTAAAACGAGCGGCACTCATGCACAAACAAATGACGCCGTCAATGACAAATCTATTACGTCAGATATTGTCGAAGTACACTCTTTAAAAGCAACGATAAAAAAAGAACAAAGTACCTTCTTTCGATTTATAAATGAGAATATATGTGCCTTACTTGATCGAGATATGGTGCATGGAGGTTATACGACAAGAATGATACCCATTATAAGACGATGCGTCGCGTGCACGACCCAGATCTATAGCTTCCAGGTCAAGTTCACACTTAGATGTCAAAGGTTTGAAATGCCTATTTTCGTGTCATGTCCATAACTTTGTTATTCCTTGATAGATTTTGAACTTGCATTGCAGAGGTGTTAACCATTATAATACAATGTGTCGCGCGGTCAGGTTTATAGCTTCAAGATCAAGGTCTTACATAGAAGTCTAACAGCCAAAATATACCTTTTTCAAATTCTGTCTATATTCTGCCTTAATGGTTTTTTAAAATAACTTGGCAGAAATATTAACCATTATTAGAACATGTGTCGCATGCAAGAGCATGTGTCCATAGCTCCGCGCTAAAATCACACTTTGAGGTAAATTGTAAAAATGGTCTGACTTATGTGTCATTTCCATAACATTAATTTTGAAAATTACTTTACAGAAATGTTAACAACCATCAAACGATGGGTCGCGCGGAGGACTCAGGTCGATAGCTCTAAGGTCAGTGTCACACTTAAAGATCAAAGTCATAAAAAGGACTATTTTTCGCGTCCGATCTATAACTTTGTCATTCGTTGATGGATTTTAAAATTACTTTGCAGATTTGTAAACCTATATGAGACAATTTGTGGCACACAAGACTTAGGTCCGTAGCTACAAAGTCAATGTCACAATTACAGATTAAATGTAAAAAATAGGGGCTATTTATGTCTGGTCCATATTTTGTCAATCCTAGATGGATTAAGAATCTAGAAACGATCTGCAGAAATGGTCAAGAAAAGGGTCTATTTTTGGTGTACGCCACATACTTTTTTCATTCGCAGATGGATTTGACGTTTTTAACTTTTATTTTATTTATTTATTTATTCTATTTTTGGAGGGATTGGGTGTTTAACGGCACTTTCAATATGTTTTCACTTATTTTAAGTCGCTCATTGATTATAGGTGGGCGAAAACCGGTGTACCAGGAGATAAAGCACCTGACTTTTCGTTTCAGAACTTGTCGTCTCACATGTTCTAACCTACAGCGGTGAGAGTGATAATGATGGAAAGTCAACACTCTTACCCATTAGGCCACGGAGGCCTGTGGGTTTTGAAGTAACTTGACAAAAACATCATGGGAAAATTTGTCGTGGGCAAGACCCAGCTTCGTATATCTTCTAAGGTGAAGGTTAAACATAAAGGTCAGAAGTAAAAACATGTTGTATTCACATTATGTCTATCACAAAACACTCATTTCTGTTTCCATGTTGTACAGCTGGGGAATTCGTGTCCTATGAACAAAAGTCTGGTCTAAATAAATTTCTCAAAATAACTAAATAGAAGTGAAGGCAATGACCAGGAATCGATACATTTAACCCTCAGCTCCCACCAAAGACACCAAGGGAAAGAAACACAAACATGAATCAACCAGACCCCAATGGAAACATCAATGGAAAGCCAAAAGGACAGTTACTTTCCCACAAAATGGCCAATTGGCTATCCGAATTTTTAAAGTGAACACCTGCAGTATGTAGCAAAGAAGATTTTATTCAGCTTGAAATGTTTGACAATGACACGATCCATGTAACAGATTTATACGCCAGTTACCAAGTGATTTGTCACATCTTGCCATACGATTTAATAGCATAACCATACGTAATTTATAAATAACAACGTCATATGAGACCGACACGAAGACACATGCGAGTCTTGTGATGGTAGCACATAAAAGTTTATTGTGTGTTTTGACCATTAATTAAACTTTCACATTTTTTTCGCCTGGTATTTTTAGACTGTGGCTTAAACTATGATCTCGAAAATGGATATATAAAGTATACAGGATTGTCTACGGTTGGAGAGAAAGCCAATCTGTTTTGTAACGCCGGGTATATGCTTGAAGGCGCTCAAGATACAACCTGCCTGTCGGATGGAACATGGAGCAGGTTTACTAAATGTCAACTAAAAGGTAAGAAAGCAAATTTACAAGGAATTACATAAACCTGCCGCACAGTACTATTTATCTTAGCTGTAGGAATGAATTTTATCAGTTTGAAACGTCTGCGCTCTTGGTATTATTACAGTGTAACCCCAAGAATTAATTGTATACCGGCATTAAATACCGCGCTCGAAAATCAGTTCTCGACCCATTCTACTAGAGCGATCGCATTTCATATCACCTTTCTATAAAATAAGGCCCCAGGCCTTCTGAACTTTAGCGTTTGCAATGACGTTTAGAATTAGCACGTATATCGGAAAACTATACGCCAGTAGTTCTCCCTTATTTACGTATAAACACGTAACTACTTGTATCTTGATGTACTGCACATATCGCGTCTCCCACCACATGAGACGTTCTGCGACTCCGGCATTTGAAAAAAAAAAACTTTTAAGCTCTCCATAACGAAAACACGCCTATACAAATACATTGTAAATTTTACCTCCGAAAAATCGAGATTTTTAGGAGAAAAATTGTGATATTTTTCTTATTTCTGCACAAAATATAGATTGTGGGTACTCGTTAGAACCGCCTCATCAAGGCTGTTCTAACGAGTACCCACAATCTTAAGTTTAGAGCAGAAATAATAAAAATAAGGTTTACTCCTGTAAAATCCAGTTTTACTATATAAAGGTGGGGTTCAATGAGGTAAAAATTATATAGGCGGGTTTTCGTGATGTGACTGTAATAAGATTGAGAGCTTTTGAAGGAATTACCTAGGGACGCATAACTCGTTGAGTAAAAGTCAATGTTGACGGTTCAATGTAATAACTCACCCGTGCGACATAGTACATTATTCACATCACCAAAATGGCTACTTTTCCGATGGAAATCTGTGATATTTTCCGTATTTGTATGTAAACATAGGTTACGGGTGCTCGTTAGAACCGTCTTATTGAGGCGGTTCTAACGAGTACCCACAACCTTTGTCTTGGCGAAGAAATAAGAAAAATAATGTATAACCATAAACCCCAGTTCTCTCTATATAAAGTGGGGTTTTGGTGGTGTTCATTTTACGGACTTGTTCACGGGATGGATGTAAATGTCGACTCAACGAGTTCAATCATTCATGGTAAGTGACAGCCTGTCCAGGAACCGCAGTGCGAGGCGGACCGTCCATGCTAATAAACCCTATTGGTTTCATTGGGCGACAGGGCTTGAGATGTCATTTCATCTCAATGTCGGGTAAAAGTCCCACAAAATTGGAAGCAGCGTCTCCAAAATGACCTTTACAGTGTTGACGGGGACGTTAAACCTCAAATCAAACAAACAAATCATGGTAAGTGACAGCCATTGAAGATTCGGCTAATAATCTTAAATAATGTTTCTTTATTCCAGACTGTGGGACAGAATATGCCATCGAGCATGGCTATGCTGATTTCACCGGGAAGCAAACAACTTTCAAGATGAGGATTCCGATCGTTTGTGATGATGGATACGAATTAGTAGGAGACCCGTCTACAACATGTCAGTCAGATGGAAGTTGGAGTAAGAACACAACTTGCCAAATAAAAGGTAGGTGTCCTTTAACTGTCTGAAGGGTTTGCGACCTTGCTCAACTACACACACTAGCCAGTATCGTGAAATCTCGTTACGTGAACAAGTTCGTGAAATGAACACCCCATAAACCCCACAATATAGAGAGAAAACTAGGGTATACGGGGGTATACATTATTTTTCGTATTTCTGCTCCAATACGTATGCTGTGAGTACTCGTTAAAACCGGGCACACACAACCTATGTTCGGAGTAAAAATAAGTAAAAAAGAATGCAGTATGTCACACGGGTGTGTTATCGTAATGTAAAATATAAAATCTAGACGTATTGTACTGTTTTAAGGTGATTAAAACACTGCGCGAATGCTCAGGTTGAGCTTCACTTATGTTGTTCACATTTAATAGCACCCCGCAGCGCTCATTACCATCCAGAAAAAAGTAAAATATTTTCCTACCTACAGATATTATAACTTTCTAGAACTATTGATTTCTATCTGTCAAAACAGCAATGCAAGTACATGAAAGCCTGTTTTTCCTACTTTTAGGCTTTGCACGTAAAATCGATTTAAGCCCCACCCCCCCCCACCAACCAGAGTGGAATTCGTTTCCGCTGACCGTTCCAAGGCGGTTCTTCTGTCGTGTTTGTTTTTGTTATGGTTTGTCTTTGGGTGTTTGTGTCGCTTATATTATTTTATTTTGGATAGCCTATTGGCCATTTTGTGGGAAAGGAACTGTCGTTTAGGCTTTCTGCTATTTATGTTTCCATTCGGACCTGTTGTTTCATGTTTTGTGTTTCTTTCCCTTTGGTGTCTCTGAGGGGAGCTGCAGGTTAATTGTATCGATTCCTTATCATTGCCTCCACTTTTACTTGGAACTTCATTATTTGAACGTTTGCTTGTAATATAGTTAGATTTTAGCCCTTTTAAACTGTTTTGCTGTTTGTTTGTTTTTTTTTTGTGTGTGTGTGTGTGTGTGTGTGTGTGTGTGTGTGTGTGTGTGTTTTCATAAAAATGTTGTTTAAACGACTTACCGACCCTTACCAGCGGAAACACAGCTATTTTAGGTTTTGTTAACTTTTGTAATACAAGTTTGCCATCACGCAATGTGTACAGAAGAAGACGTGTCATTAAGTATCTGGTGTTATAATGGGCAAAACACCAGCTTTTACCAGGATGATAGAATTGTGGGATTTGCTTCTTCCTACAATCATAAAGCATGTTAGTAATTACCATATGATTAGATTATGGATATGAAATGTGCCTAGCTTGTGCCTTTCATCCAGTCTCTATTTGACGTTTTCATAGATTATTAGTCATAAATACCTGCAGAATCAAAAACATCTAAAGACCAAACCTACTGGAATAGCGTTCTTATTGTTATGGCAAACGGTTTCTTAGCTTAATTGTTAGAACATTTCCATTAAGTCAGTGTATCAAGTTTTAGTGTATCAAGCTTTCTTAGGTACTCAGAAGACTATTTAAGTATATATTAGAAAAGTTTTTAAAGGCATTTGCATTATTTTCAGAATATCCAATTTATTGCCTAAAATATGAAATAAAATATTTCTTAACTGTATATGTTTATACATGAATTATTTTTGAAAAGGCACGCAATTACCCACAAACAGTAATCTATCATTTTACCTTAATCAATGCGACGTCTTCCATATGCTTTTGCTAGCTTGTATGTTATTGCAGACCATGGTAGCTCGCATGGCCAAGATTTCGATTACATGAATTTTCTTGGTATGGATACAACGAATGGAAGCAAAGTTTTATCTATATCCTATATGTATCTGGTAAAATCTACATCATTTTGCGTCACAGTAACACAGAACATTTTGCGATGTACCAACAATATCTTCAAACAGAAATGGATTTAGCGTAATCGCTGAGACGTCTCCTATATGCTTTTGCCAGCTAATGTGTAGTGCATTCGGTTTAATTACAGACTGCGGCAGCTTATATGACCTAGATTTCGGTTACGTGAACTTCCTCGGTATGGACACAACATATGGAAGCAAAGTATCAGCTGCATGTGACCCTGGATACAGTCTTGAAGGAGACCATTCCATTACCTGTCTTGCAGACGGCACATGGAGTACGGCTACTTCTTGTCGCGTCAAAGGTACACTACTCGTCAGCTCATAGGAACCATGGTAACAAATGGCACTATGTGTTCAATTTTTCAAAATTACTGAATTGGTTAATTAACTTTGTGTTCGTATTGTAGGCGATCAGTGTGGCTAAAAATCAGAGGTTTGCAAATATGAGTTTGAATCAGAATTGCTCGATTTCTTATAGTTTTTGTTGACTTATATTAAACGATTTGTGATGTAGTATTTCTAAAATAGGATAAAATATGTTATGGAAATAATCTGTTAATACATTTTAGTTATAAATATCATCTAAAAAAGGGCAATGCCGACCTCGGTAGCTCAATCGGATGCGCGTTTGACTGGTAATCAGGAGGACGCGGGTTCGATACCTTCCGGGGTCGGCAACATTCTTTCGTGGAGACTGACCATGAAATTATTTCTACGGTCATTCTCTCCCTTCCGCTGATTCAAGATGGGCAATAGTCAGTTTCGTGCGAAAGACTGTGCACTGTACCGGTTAACTGATTACGTATAATAAAAATCAAAAATGAATTCCTTTAAGAGCAATGAAAACATTCATAAGAAAGAAGATGGGTCATACTACGTAGTTTCGGCAAATAAAGCCTCATCAGTGACCCTGTAATGATCCGGAAAAGAAAGCCAGAGGAAACATACTGCAATTTAGCGAATTTCGAATCGGCAGTCGATACATAGACTGATAGAAATCCTAATGGGGTCAAAATAATTAAAAACCTGTCTAGAATATGAGTCTAAACCAATAATTTATTTCTGATTTCTCAGAATATTCACGCTGATCTCAAAGTACCAAAAGTAAAATATAAACTGCACTATGGCCCATGTACGGGGAGACGTTTTACGGCCGCCACACGGCACAACACCAGCTGCAGTGAAGGCAAATAAAAATCAAAAATGAGTTCCTTTAAGAGCAATGAAAACATTCATAAGAAAGAAGATGGGTCATACTACGTAGTTTCGGCTAATAAACCCTCATCAGTGACCCTGTAATGATCCGACAAAGAAAGCCAGAGGAAACATACTGCAATTTAGCGAATTTCGAATCGGCAGTCGATACATAGACTGATATAAATCCAAATGGGGTCAAAATAATTAAAAACCTGTCTAGAATATGAGTCTAAACCAATAATTTATTTCTGATTTCTCAGAATATTCACGCTGATCTCAAAGTACCAAAAGTAAAATATAAACTGCACTATGGCCGATGTACGGGGAGACGTTTTACGGCCGCCACACGGCACAACACCAGCATCAGTGAAGGCCCAGGATAAGCCTGCCCAGGATAAGTGTGGATAGGTAGACTTTCCGGCTCGCTATAACCTAAATAGTGTTGACTGGGTCGTGAAACTCCAATACAAACAAACAAAAGGGCAATCATTCGAAGTCAGCATTTAGTAACAAAAGGAACCCACAGAAGATGTTGTGTCTGATTTAACCGGGTACTATGTGTATAAATTGCAGATTGTGGGACGAAATACTATCTTGAGAATGGCCAGGTAAATTTTGCGGGAAGAAAGACAATATTTAATGAGAAGATTCCTGTTACTTGTAATGAGGGATACGACATACAAGGAGACTACCAGATCACCTGCCTAGAAAGTGGATTTTGGAGTAACTATACTTTTTGTCGCATACGAGGTAAATACCCTTTACTTAACCCATTTAGTACCAGATACCCCAAAACGGGTAGCCTGGCAAACAGTGGAGGCCCTGTGGCGTCTGATCTGGGCCTCTACTGTTTGCTAAAAGTTCAGTCATTTTCCAAATTGATTTTGATGAAAACACAACCTGACACCCCTTAATTTTGAAATGGACTTTTGCTATATATAAGGAGGAAGATTCCATTTGGTACAAAAAGGGTTAAGGAAAATGCATACGTCTTCAGGAGAAGCAATTCTGTCACACACATTTTGTTTCTTATGCTATGTATGTAAGTAAGTAAGCAGGTCGGTAATTCTCTATTTACTAAGGGTTATATATTTGGAAGAAATAATCTTCCATGTGGCTCTCATAATACATACATACATTCATATTAACACAGCAATAAAATTATAATAATAGACGATACGCTTACTACATTTAATGAATATGAAATGTGACATATTTTAAACAAATGTTCTACCTTGGTAAAAGGACGGAATACAGGCTACCAAATCCATAAGGACATGACTTTTCATTTTTTGTTCACGTTCATAATGTAATGAAAACATTTTGGCGGAGCGATTTTATCTATTATATCTACACGTGACGTCCTTTAGGCTTATATTTTGTGAAATTACGTGACACGAATATTTATAAAACGACGTACTAAGACATTTCCTTGACCAATGAAGAGATTCGTTTATCTGTGAAGTGTCTCATGGTCCACCGATATTTTCATCTGTGTTTGGGGCCAGCTTGTCTGAAGTGATTCGTCTATGGGAAGTCAGTGACTACTGGAAATATTTCTTGTCACATTCCGGTCACACGCTCGACTTACGGAATGGTTTATCTAAGGCAAGTCGGTAGTAAGTGTACATTTATATGAACATGAACGTGTTTTATCTTTGAAGTATCAACAACATGTTTGGTACCTGTTGCTCTGTCTCAGGTTTGGCGCATCGGAGTCTAACTGTTTGCTTTCATTTGCTCCAGCATTTCAGTGGTTTGTTGCTGTCGAGTCCTAACCGTTGTTTCATCTCTGTGGTTGTTTGATTTTTATGTTCTCAGAGATGTTGCACTGGTCAGTTAGGAATCTTCATGCGGACTGAACAACTTATTTGTCTAATCGCGACGGAATTAAGGGCGAGGATTGCGGCCGCGTAAAATCAACTAAGCGCCCACTCCCAGTGAAATTCTTTTCACTGACCGTTCCGAGGCGGTTGTTCTGTCGCGTTTTATATTTGTTGTGGTTTGTCTTTAAATTGAATCTGTCCTTTTGGCTTTCCAATATTGATGTTTCCATTAGGGTCTAGTTATTTTATGCATGTGTTTCGTTCCCTTTGGTGTCTCGGATGGGAGATGTGGGTTAATTGTATCGATTCCTGATTATTGCCTTCACTTCTATTTTCCTATCGACAACAGTTCAGTATCGTTGGCGCCATTACATCGTCATCGTCCAATCGTACTGAGGAAAACACATTGTGTATTTTGAGGCAATGACGTCACATGAGTATAGAATTACGTCCGACTAGTTAACTTGGGGATTTATTCTGTAAATGCACTGAGAATGTAACTAATTTCTGTTGCATAGTAAACAGCAAGATATATAAATTGGCATGTGTGACCGATAAAGACACAGGCCCCGATATACGTTATACAAATTAATTTATGCTCAACGCAGTTTGAGAAGGAAAATGTTTGTGCTTATAAATATCAAAAGTTAACACCGATAATGATGCTTTCCTGCTCAGAAGAAGTGAAGGCAATGATCAGGAATCGATATAATTACCTCACACATCCCATACAAGACACCAAAGGGATAGAAACACCAGCCTAAAAGAACTTCTGTGGCGGTTTATTTATGTTGTTGTTTGTTAATGCTCACTGTGTGTTTCACTTGTGTCTTTTTATTTTGGATGGCCATTTGGCCATTTTGTGGGAAAGTAACTGTCCTTATGGCCTTCCTTTGTTTAGGTTTCCATTATGGTCTTGTCGCTTCATGTTTGTGTTTCTTTCCCTTTGGTGTCTTTGATGGGTGGAGTAAGTTAATTGTATCGATTTCTGATCGTAATTATAACGTAACAAGCAAAAAGCCAAAAGCACAGTCTGTTTCCTACAAAAATGACTAGAAGGCTATCCAAAATGAAAAGATATTAGCAGTGCAAACATACAAAGACAAAATATAACAATATTGAACAACAACAGAAGTACCGCATCGGAACGATGAGTAAAGCTTTTTTTTTTAAATCGATATCACGCGGCCACAGTCTGTCCTGGTTTAAACACTTTGTTCAGTTCGCATGCAGGGTTTCTTACTCATCATGGCAACATCTCCGAGAAAAGGTCGGTAGAAAATTATTTTTATTCAACTGATAAATATTCAAATGCGAACATTGTGGGCCTTTTAACATTGATAAGCAAGAAAGTAGGCATTTTAATATTTATAAGCAGATCATATCTCATGCTGAATTGGGTTGAGCATAAAAGAACATTTTTAACGTAGGACCCAGCTACAATTGCTAGACCGGCCTTATATTGGATATTCTCCTTGCTAGACCAGCCACTGTATTGAATGCTACAATTGCTAGACCAGCCCTTTACTGGATACTACCCTTGCTAGACCAGCCACTGTATTGAATCCTACATTTGCTAGACCATCCCTATATTGGATACTCTCCTTGCTAGACTAGCCACTGTATTGAATGCTACAATAGCTAGACCAGCCCTTTATTGGATACTCTCCTTGCTAGACCAGCCACTGTATTGAATGCTACATTTGCTAGACTAGCCCTATATTGGATACTACACTTGCTAGACCAGCCACTGCATTGGATGCTACAATTGCTAGTCCAGCCCTATATTGGATACTCTCCTTGTTAGACCAGCCACTGTATTGACTGCTACAATTGCTAGCCCAGCCCAATATTGGATACTACCCTTGCTAGACCAGCCACTGTACTGGATGCTACAATTGCTAGACCAGCCTCTGTATTAAATGCTGCACTTACTTGACCAGCCAATGTATTGTATACTACACTTGCTAGACCAGCCACTTTATAATATGCTAAATTTGCTAGACCAGCCACTGAATTGGATGCTTCACTTGTTAGACCAGCATCTGCATTAGATGCTAGACCAGCCACTGTATTAGATGCTACACTTGTTAGATCAGCATATGTTTAGATGCTACACTTGCTAGACTAGCCACTGTATTAGATGCCACATTTGCTAGACCAGCATCTTTATTTGATGCTACACTTGCAAGACTAGCCGATGTATTGTTTGCTAAACTTGCTAGATCAGCCACTGTATACGATGCTACACTTGCTACAAAGTCTTGAATACTGTACTTGCTAGGACAGTTTATGCTGATGCCAAAAGCTCATGAGATTTTGAACAGCTGCAGCCAGGCATTGCCCTGGTACAGTCAGTAAAGAATGTTAGTATATATTTCATATCATCAAACCCACTCCAAGTCATGAAAAATATTACGAATGTTAGTAATCGAAACGAGCTAGTCTGAAACAGAACGCTTGATTTTTATGCTTGGGTATGATTTGTTTTGTTTCCAAAGGCAATCTTTATGGCTTTATACTACTAAAATTCCATTTCTCCATTACAATGCACGTTGCGAATGATTAAAGTTTTATACTTCGATAACGTTCATGAGCAAGAATCTCAAAACTATTTCACAAAGCGACAGATAGAGCTGCAACGTGACCTCAAAAGAGCACGTTTAGAACCCGCGCGGTACGTCATTTTATATGAAACGACGTCAACAGCGTTCGTTTAAAAAATGGGAAACTATTGAAACCTGATATAATTGTTAGACGACACATAAACTGAATTTTAGCACGTTTTTGGCTTGGGTTTCTTTCAAAGATGGCAGCTTCCAATTGAATAATCATTCCACTGTGTCCGTTGATAAATCCATTCTTACGCTTTCAAAAGAATTTCTAAAGTTTGCATTTTTAATCATTCCGATGACAAAGTTGGAATTATAAGCAATGAATTATCATTTTTGTGGATTTTATCGATGTGTATACTCCGGCGAATCACCCACCGACTTAGCATAAAACCCAAAGTTTGTGAGTGATTCGACAGAGTTCACACATCGATAAAGTAGAAGTAAAACAAAGATCAGGAATCGATACAATTAACTTACTCCACCCATCAAAGACACCAAAGGGAAAGAAACACATTAAGCGACCAGACCATAATGGAAACCTAATCAAAGGATGGCCATAAGGACAGTTACTTTCCCACAAAATGACCACATGGCCATCCAAAATAAAAAGACACAAGTGATACACACAGTGAGTAGCAACAAACAACAGCATAAATAAACCGCCACAGAAGAGCCGCCTTGGAACGGTCAGTGAAAAAAATCCACAAAAATGAAATTCATTCCTTTATTGAAATGGGCATCGGCTTGTAAATCGTATCGCGGAAACCAAAAATTATGTACTCCGTATTTAATAAACTGTTGTTGTGTTGGTAGATTGTGGCTCCGAGTATCTGGTTAAGAACGGTTATGTCGAATTTTCTGGGAAACCAACAACGTTTGAAAGTAGGATTCCAGTCACTTGTAGCGACGGTTATAAAAACCAGGGAGAGGACCACCTCACTTGCCAAGAAAATGGAACTTGGACAACACATACATTCTGTCAGATTAGAGGTAACGTTTTGTCACGTTAACACGCGCCTACAATAAACATTCTTGCAAACCCCATTTTATACAGAACATACAGTGTTTACAAATGCATTCATTGTTTGCAATATTTTTGTTTAAACACATAAATTGTGGGTACTTGTAAGAACCACCACATCTAAGCGATTCTAACGAGCACTCACAATGTTCGAAGTGGCAAATTTAAAAAAAAAATATCATTCTTTTTCATTAGCAAAATCAAAATTTTAAAACAATGTAAGAAAGCATTGTCCCGCATGGCTGTGTTATCCTTGCGTGGTTGTTATTAGGAAACACACTAAAGTAAGATAATGTTGCAATAAAATTTTGCCGGCTCTGAAAACAGCATTTTTCCGTGGAGAAATGGTGTTGTTTTCCTAATATATATATTCGAAACACAGACTATTAACACTCATTGTGTCGTTCTTAAGAGTACCAACAAACTATGTCGTGCAACAGAACTTAAAAAATAGACGCCCATGAAACCCAAGTTTGACTTCATTTTACATTGCTTATAATGGCTGTGTTATATCATGCAGGTGTTCCTGGCTATTTTGGGATCGGTTGTTTGTCAATCTTTCCATAGTAATTCGGTAATCTCGAAATACCCCTGTGTTTGTCCACGAGACGTATCGAGCATGATAGTGTGTTTACGCAAAGTGGTACTATTTTTGGCAAAAGGAGAGAAACATATGACTTACTTCTGATCAAACGAATGGAGTCCCTGTGGTTATTTCTATTTTTCTACAATAATATTAATAATGATAATAATAACAATAATAATAATTATAAATGAATATGATGATTCAACAATACTAGCAACAATACTAGTTGGGGAAAGGGCGCAGAAACTGAGCAAAATCATGTTTGTACTGTTTTAGCTTACCTGAGCAAATGGCTCAATGTGAGTTTTTGTGACCCCGCGATGTCCGTCGTGCGCTGTGCGTCTGTAAACAATTTACCTAAAAGACATCTACTCCTAAACGGATGAACGGATTTCAAAAGATTTTACAGCATTTTTTGTTGGGTGACCATCTTCCGATTCTGACTAAATGGACCCGCTCCATTGAACAAAATAGTCGCCAGAGTTAAAAACAGAAACAAAACATTGAAACGACATCTGCTTCAAAGCCTCTGGCCAAATTTCAAAATAATTTTACAGGAATATTTCTTGGGTGACCCTGTACAAAATTATTAAAACCGTTCAGCACGGATGAACAAGATGGCCACCAGAGCTTAAAATAAGAAAAACCCTTGAAATAGAAAAATAGTTTTTTTTCTATTATTTATGAAATACATGTATATGAACGTCTTCTCGTCTGTCAACAATTTGCTTAAACGGCATCTCCTCCTAAACTTGTAAACGGATTTTGAAATGATTTTAAAGGAATGTTCTTTCGGGGACCCTCTACCAAAATTCTGGTCATTACGAAAACATGCCTATTCAAATATATTAGTGAAAGTTCACCACCATAAAAACAAATTTTCCAGGTAAAAATCCTACTATTTTTCATATTTCTGCACAAAATATAGATTATGGGCACTCGTTAGAACTACCTCGACGAGGCGCTTCTAACGAGAACTGACAATCTATGTCTTTAAGTAGAAACAAGAAAAATAATGTATACCCCTGTAAACCCCAGTTTTACTATATAAAAATAGGGGTTGAAGGGGTAAAAATATATAGGCGTGTTTTCATGATGTCTGCTCCACTGATTAGCTAACAATAGAAACCTTGAAACGTCATCTCCTTCAAGGTCATTTGTCAAATTTCAAAATTATTTGACAGGAATATTTCTGCGGTAATGTCTACCAAAAAAGCTCAAACCGTTCTGCTCTGCTCGGCTGAACAAGTTTGTTGATAAAGCTAAAGATATAGTCTTTCAAAACGCAGTTAAACATGACTGCACTTTCAATTTTGGGCTAGTCCGTGTTTTAGGTAAGTCGCCTTCAGTTTTGATTTTACATTGGGAGATATTGTTTTAATGAGATTCGTACTGCATCGTACTAACCACTTGGCCACGATTTCTACATAATGGCATTATCAAAATACGTATTCATAATTTCAAAATCCTGTGAAAAAAGAAATCCGAAACCTGCATTCCCTAAAACATGGAATAGTCTTGCCACGCTTGAATGTTGAACTCTCAAAGGTCGTTGATAAACTATAGAAAACTTTAAAAGTCGTCTCTTGTCAACAATTTACTTAAAAGACATCTCTTCTTAAACCGGTGGACGGACTTTGAAATAATTTTCATGAATTCCTTGCATGACAGAATTGCCTAAAGGGTTCTGCACTGCTAAACATAATGGCCACCAGAGATAAAATAGAAAAAAAACTTAAAACGGTTTATCATATGACGTCGCATCTAAGAGTGTAATAATGCCATGTAATATTTTCGATAATCCACTAGTGGATTAAATATGCAAATTAGCTAGATACGTCCCGTAACGTTACATGTATGACGTCCTTAACGACGTCGCGTTTACTAACGGCGGAATATTGACATTCTTGTAAACAATCGTGAATAAAATGCGTTTTAAATGTCATATGACAAATAGAATCTTGCATTCGTGCTCATGTATTATTGAATTTATTGAACTCGTTGAGGAAAAGGAATAAAATGCTCGGCAAAGCCTCGCATTTGATCCCTTTTCCTCAACTCGTTTAATAAATTCAATTATGCATGAACACTCATGTAAGATCCTCTATATCTCCTCCAGGGCCACTGGCCCAATTTCAAAATAGTTTAGCATGAATATTCCTTGGATGACCCTCTATCAAAATTGCTCAAAACATTTCGCTTAGCTGGACAAGGTGGGTGCAAGAGCTAAAAATAGAAGAAAAATTTTAAATGACTTCTCCTTCTTAACCAGTAAACGGATTTTGAAATACTTTCATATGCATGTTCCACAGTTGAGCCGCTATTAAAATAACTCAAACCGTTCCACTCAAATGAACAAGATGGCTACCAGAGGTAAAAATAGTAGAAAAAGCTTGAAAAGACATCTTCTCCGTAACCTAGTGGACAGATTTTGGAATGTTCATTTTATGCTTAAACCGTTGTGCGCTTTTGATGACGTCACATGTAAAGATGCACTTCTCACGATGCCCGCTACAAAAGAGGTCTTTGAAGAACATAAATGTTATCAAAAAGCTTTCCAGTATAACAAATTAATTATTTTGATTCTTGACGGGTACCATGGGATCACATTCCCCGCCTTAAAGACATATTTACCCTCATCTAACGGCTTAGGCAAATATCACTCTTAGGCGGGGAATCCCCGTCAAGAATCAAAACAACTTATAGTATAAACAATATACAATATTTTCAATAAAAGTCCATATCACACATCCATGTCACACCTTAAAAGCCGACGTTACAATCTTCGGAAAAAAATCCGCTGTTTTCTTGTCACACCCTGGGTTAATGACCTGATGTTACATTCTGCAGCATGTGTCACGTGCCTGCACTGTTGCCTGATTGTTACAATATAAAACTGGTTAAGAAAATGGAAAAGTATAAACAATTATCTTCACTCCTAAATTCATTTCTCTCTGTCTGGAATTCGTAAATAACCATTTTCATAGTTGGGGTTTCTCGGAAACTAAGGAAAATGTAAACAAGGCCAACTATTGATTTATTTTTACTTAAAATTCTTGCTTCGGTTTTAGCAGAGCTTAAACTTTAAACCATAACGACTCTTTTTTAAGGAAAAAGGTTGAGAAATATATGGTAGATTATGCTATGGAATTTTCACATCATATCCATATAAGCTTTTGGCCCTAGGGCCCTTTAACTGATATCTGAGTCTCGGGCTGAAATGGGGTTTGATATGAAAAATGTCATATGATAATCTCTATGAACAATGGTCTTAGGCTATAAACTTCGGAATGCAAATCGGCGGGAAGTTTTGAGCGACCTGTGGCGGCCGTTCCAATAAGTATTTTGTAGTTTAATTTGCTTAATGATTGACGTTGTTGAGCGTCTGATTATTTAAGAGAGTGATTCCATATGCCTTATAAAATATGTGTTATTCCCAACTGATAGAAGAAATCTAAATTTACGGAAATGATTCACAAATATTTGAATCTTTATGCTTCATTTTCATGCTACAAATAATAATGTATATTCTCATTTCCAACAGATTGCGGAGCTCGATATACGCTCACTAATGGTCATGTAGATTTCGAGGGGAGAACCACCACTTATAATTCAATTGTTCCTGTAACGTGTGCACCTGGTTATGAGAGCCACGGAGATGAATTTATTATTTGCCAGTCTAATGGGCAATGGAGCACTGTTGAATGTCACCCTAAAGGTACAGTTCTTAGTGACATGTCATTAGGATAACACATTTGGATAGTCCATACCAGGCAGTTAAGGCAAATAAGACTTCATCTGTAACTTTTACTCAGCTTGCTATGAATGCAAGAAGCTAATCCCGCTCATTTGGGAAATAAACACATGTTAGATAATGCTGCTTTTCACGGCTATGAAAATGCAGAATCTTACACGGGTTGTCATTTTACGTGATAGTTATGAAATTATCCTCCAGTGAGCTTCATATATTTAATTCAAGAGATAGGTCACAAAATTGGCCTAAAGATTGAACAGGACTATTTTTGTAACATTTTTACACATCATAACATGTGTACAATCATATTGATGTTATACTATGATACGGTATACTTAAGTTGGACTGATTCAGCCCGTTGCAGATAGCATAGGTTGACTGTAGGTGTACGAAATATACATGTTTTTATTTCCCTCCATTACATGCGTTACAAGCGTTGCAGTGCGAAATCTTAAGATGGACATTCCTTAGGTTTCAAACGCATTAACTCGTTTTACAATGTAGGGTATTGGTAGCTATGATGTAAAGGGTATATATTTTTAATTTCCCTCCATTGCATGCGTTACAAGCATTACTATGCAAAATCGAAACGCAGGCATTCCCGAGCCCTTATTACAAAAAACTCCTGCAAGATACTTTTGATTTTAAATCGGATTTTACTGCCCAAGAATTTTAAGAGGATTTTAGTAAAGCACAGAGTGGTCGCTTACGGCATCATGACGTAAGGTGCCGGAACACATGTGTTATTACACGCATGGTCATATACGTTTTTATAGCATGACCGTAGCCACTGAATAACAGCAACGTTATGTGATAACAAAGAAAAGTATTTTCTGATGATAATTCATCATCACTTTTCCTTATTTATACACCTAACAGAGTGTATGGTCCTACACCACGACAGAACCAAGGGCGAGGATTGTGGCCACTTAAATTCGATCGAATTAAGACCCTGCCTCACCATAAAAACGTTCCAGTCTTCTGTCGTGGTTTGTTATTGTGATAGTACGTCCTTGCATGTATGTATTGCTTATATTTTTTGTTTTGTATAGGAGTTTGGCCATTTTGTTGCAATTCTCTTTCCGATTGTGATGTTTTCATTATACGTAGTGAAGTTGTTTCATGTTCATTTTTTTCTATGATGCCTTGGATGGGAGGTGTGGGGTAATTGTCCCGATTCCTGATCGTTGCCTTCTAGCTAGAACCATAGCAGTGAAACTTGTAGTATTTGTCTATAATGTTTGTCCCAAGTCTACAAATATAATATGGTATTCTCAAAAATAGTCATTTCATAAATTCTGTATGTGTTTTCATTATTTGTCATTGCACATTTTACGACCATCTGTTTTTTTTTAGCTCACCAAAGCTCTTTTTGCTCAAGGTGAGCTATTGTGATCCGTCTTTGTCCGTCGTCCGTGCGTGCGTGCGAGCGTCCGTCCGTCCGTCGTAAACTTCTGCTTTAAATGACTTCTCCTCTGTCTCTCTTCGGGCTCATCGGAGTCTAACGGTTGGTTTTCTTTTGCTCCAGCATTTCAGTGGTTTCTTGCTGTCGAGTCCTCACCGTTGTCTCACCTCTGTGGTTCTTTGATTTTTGTGTTCACGGAGATGTTGCACTGTTGAGTTAGGAGGCCTTCATGCGGACTGAACAAATTATTTGTCTAAATCGCGACGGAAGTAAGGGCGAGGATTGTGGCCACGTAAAATCGATTTAAGCCCCCCAGTGGAAATCTTCCACTGACCGTTCCAAGGCGGCTCTTCTGTGGCGATTTATTTATGTTGTTGTTTGTTACTTACTGTGTGTATTACTTGTGTCTTTTGGTTTTGGATGGCCATATGGCCATTTTGTGGGAAAGTAACTGTCCTTATGGCCTTCCTTTGTTTAGGTTTCCATTATGGTCTGGTCGCTTAATGTTTGTATTTCTTTCCCTTTGGTGTCTTTTATGGGTGGAGTAAGTTAATTGTATCAATTCCTGATCTTTGTTTTACTTCTATTCTCCAAAACTGCTGGATAGATATTGAAATAATTTTACAGTAATGTTTCTTGGGTGCCCCTCTACCAAAATTGCTCAAACCGTTTTGCTCGAGTGAACTAAATGGCCGCTAGAGCTAAAAATAGAAAACCTTTAAAAGGATGCTCCTTCTTTACCATTGCATGAATTTGAATATTTCACAGGAATGTTCCATTCGTAACCCTCTACCAGAATCGCTGAAACCTTTCTGCTCTGATGAACATGATGGCAACCAGAGCTAAAATAATAATAATAAACAGCATTTAAACGACTTCTCCTAAACCAGTGGATGAATGTCGAAATAATTTTATAGGAATGTTCCTTGGGTGACCCTTTACCAAAATTGCTCAAACCGTTTCGCTCGGATGAACAGGATTGCCACCAGAGCTAAAAATAGAAAAAAAATCTTTAAAATTATTCTTCTCCTGAACCCATTACAAAGGCACACCTATTTACATTGAAAATTATCCACCCAAAAATGACAAAAAAATGATAAAATCATAAATCTGCTCAAGGCATTGTGTGCACCCGTCAGAATCGTCTCTCCCAGGCGGTTAAACTCCAGTTCTACTATATGAAAGTGGGTTAAAGGGGGGTAAAAATTATATAGGTATGTTTGCGTGAGTGGATGGATTTCAAAATAATTTCACATGAATCTTCCTTGGTTCACTCTCTATCAAAATTGCTCAAACCGTCCCACTTGGATGAACAGGATGACCGCCAGAGCGGAATAAAGAAATACCTATAGATGACTTTAATTCCTTAACCAGTGGATGGATTTAAAAATAACTGCACAGGAATGTTTCTTGGGAGACCCTCATTGATACCATTGTGGAATCTTGAAAATATTTTAGGGTCACTGATGAGGCCTAATTGGCCGAAACTAGCTAGTCTGGCCCAGAAAACATGCACACTTCATATTTTCCAGTTCTCTGGTGTATTCCTTGCTTCAAAAGGATAATCCTTTTATCGAACACATTAAACCGTTCTGCTCTGATAAATGATTTCAAAGGAATGCTTTATTTGGTAAGCGTCTGACAGAAGTGTTCAAATTGTTCCTGTCTGTTGAACAAGATGGTCGCAGTAACTTCAAATAGAAAAAATGTTTTATGTTTGAATTGAGATTTAACGTCTTAGTCAACAGTATTTGGTAAATTTTGAGATGATGCTTCCAATTTTGTGGGACTTTTGCCTGTCATTAAGATCAAATGACATCTCAAGTCATGGCACAGTTTTTTAACAGTTTTATTTCTTGCTTGCTAAGAAATATGAAGGTCGATAGGTGAAAAAATATTTTTTCTGGGTGGCCATAAGCTAAATAAATCAGGGTCGGCCGGGTTTGTGGAAACCCCGCTACTTTCGGCCCTATCCGTTTTACGGTGTTGCCTGAAAAATGTTACAAATTTAAACCTAAGTTTTTCGCTGATTTTTACCAAGCTTTCTATGTCCAGCTTTTGCAAGTATTTTGATCCTGTGGCGCGACTAACCCTTACCACTGCCTTGCGTCCGTGCTCCTGATAAGTCTTCACTTTGGACCTTCCAAGGCAGCAAAGAATGCCGGGCCAACGACGTGGCAACGTCGTATCGATATTGGTCCGACATTAGTCCGCTGTTTTTTGATGACCGGGTTATAGATTAATTTCATCCAAAGATTCTTCATATGTTCAGCGATGGCTGTAATCTGCCTTATTGGGATAAAACTTTAGTGAGACTCATCACGAAAATACACCTATATCCTTTTGACCCACTTGAACTCAACTTTCATATAGTAAAACTGGTGTTTAAAGGAATAAAGCTTATTTTCCTTATTTCTGCTCTAAAATATAGATTGTGGGTAGTCATTAGACCCGCCTCGATGAGCGGCGATAGGCGGTTCTAACATGTACCTGTAATCTATACTTTAAGCAGAAATAAGAAAAATATCACAATTTTTCATATGAAAAATTTGTTGTTTTTTTTTTGTTTTTTTTTTTTTTTGCGATAAAATTTACAATGTATTTGTATAGGCGTATTTTCGTAATGTTAGGGCATTCTTTCATGTATCAAAGTAGATGTGGAGGCAATGATCAGGAATCGATACAATTAACCCACAGCTCCCATCAGAGACACCAAAGGGAAAGAAACACAAACATGAAACAACAGACCTTAATGGAAACATCAATAGCGGGAAGCCAAAAGGACAGTTACTTTCCCACAAAATGAATAGGCTATCTAAAATAAAATAATATAAGGGACACAAACACTCAAAGACAAACCATAACAAAAATAAACCGCGACAAAAGAACCGCCTTGGAACTGAAAAACTGATATTTTTTAATGAAAATATGGGATATTCTTCTGATAAAAATATGAAATATTGTTGTTGTTCTCTTACCTGTAACCCAAGTTATTTTGATTATTGATGGGAAACATCGGATCACACTGCCCGCCTGAGAGCGATATTTGCCCGAGCCGTTAGGCGAGGGTAAATGGGAATGTGATCCCATTTTTGCCGTCAATAATCAAAATAACGAAATTGTTTTCCTGGAATGATTTTGACGACATTTTCTACATTGTTGCAAAAGTTTCGCTATGTATGATACAGCTTCAAAGGGTTCTTTTGTAGCGGACGTCGTCAGAAGTGCATGTTTGCATTTGGCGTCATCAAACGCATCATTCTGCACGCACTACGTTGATCACGGTCTTCATTAGGAAATATTTGCGTCATGTTAGAATGAGAGTTTTATAACCGACAACAATGAAGTAAAATGCCGAATGAATGAAAAACAATCATTTTTTTATTTTTAATGACAGATTCCATCTGCCGTATCCAGCTGTCCCAGGCGTTTGCTAACTAACTTCCGGCTTTGACTCAGTACTGCTGAAACTGAGTCTGCGCAAAAACGTAGTCCAGCTTGTTTTCAGTTTTAAGCGTAGTTTTGCTCAAATCATATATATTAGATAAATTTGAACATTTTCTTGGGCATATGTATACATGCGTTGATTTAAGTATTCCAAATGCCTGGAATAATCAAGTTTTATATAATCTACATTCGAGACGTAACCCTTTCACCCCTGAGTTTTAGAACAGGACTCTTGGGTGTATTTAGTCTTGTAGAAAGGTTCTTTTTTTCCATTTCATTGGCATGATAGCAAACAGCAAGACTGCTTATTACGTGCCGTCTCATCTGTATCTACAAGGTTTGCATCGGTCGACAGGGTTAAATAGCGTTGAAACGTACGAATTCCAAGTAGTCACAGCTAAAACTGATTTAACAACCCTTTACTGACCAATATCGATCATGGTACTAGTCCTTCCTGATTTCCAAAATGTGTGCTGGTACGTTTATTCTGTAAGTTGTGAGTTTTAAATCAAATTCCGTACCTTTAGCAAACAGTGGAGACACCGATCATACGCCGCATTCTGTGGCCTTTAATCAGGATCTTAAATGTTTCGGAATATCCCGGTTAAGGTACGATTGGCACTGATGGGTTTATATGTTCGATAGTTTCCAATGAGGTCTGTCAAAGGGCTTCGGTATATTTAAACGCACAGCAATTGTCGTCTGCTTTGTTGTCTGCTGGTCACATTAAAAGCCATTGTTGCTATATCGTTAGGAGCAGTTTGATCAGCGTCCACACTGTTTGCCTACATACAAAAACGGTTTGAAAAGTTGGAAAGAATATAAAGCAGACGACATAAATAGAGGCATCCAATGATTGCTTTGTCGACAGTCCTGAACTGTTAATTTAACCCTGAAATACCAATATTTTAAGTAAATAATATAGACCGTTATCAGACGTCACTTTATGCGCCGTTTGATCTCGGTCAATACTTTTTGTCAAGCCAAACACATGAGTTATGATCATATTCTATTGATAAACACACTGCAATAATAACCGTAACCTTGGTTTTCCTAAATCGAACTTCAGCACTTATTGAGGTTTTGTCCTTATAACTTTAACGCTCTGCATGCTGGGCATTTTTCAGCAGACGACAATTTCATTTTTTTTTTTCAATGGAGACAATTTTCATGAGATGTCATGATTATTTATTGGTTGGATATTATTGTGGTGCATGTACTCATTTTGCCTTCAATTCTTATCAACTGGGAGTGTGCAGTAAATCCAAGATAGCAGACATCGCATTTCAGCAAAGGCAGGGTAATTTATTTTTGCTCGCGGGGACTATGGAAAATAATTGCCTTTGCATTGTCCAATGAAAAGCCTGGACATTTCTTTGGAGTTTAAAAAGAAAATTATCTTATTTTCTATTTAAAGTCCAGTTTTCTTTATGTGAAGTGGGATATACAGGGGTGATTTTACATGGATTTGTTAACGTGATATGAGCGGCTGTTCATTATTGTCAGTATGTACCGATTATAAGGTTTTCAAAGGTAACATTTGAAGCTGTATCATATATAATGAATGTGTTGACCAGTACATTCTGACAGTAATTGACTATGTCGTCACGGAATAAATAGCCTTGCGAATCTCACTTTTGTTAAATTTGAACGGTGTATATTATTACGCTATAGGTAGAACTAGCAACTGCTTAAGAACCGGCATAATTGGGCAGTTCTACTGTGTGATCATCCAGACTGCTGAGGAGCGATAAGAAGCACTGCCTACATTTGCTAACACCACAGTGTATTGCATAATGAGTAGTTCAACAGAGTGTTTAACGCATTGGCATTTTTGTTATCATTTTATAACCAGACTGTGGCACAAATTACCCTCTCGACAATGGCTACGTCGATTTCATCGGAAGAGACACAACATTTGACCACACGGTTCCAGTTGTATGCGACCCAGGTTTCGATATTCAGGGACAAGGTTACTTAACTTGCCGAGCCGATGGTTTGTGGAGCAAATCTACCAGATGCCACATTAAAGGTAAGAATCAGTTTGGGCTGAATAAATACTCATATTTTAATCGTGTTTACAACGTCGTGTAACGCATACCCTTGGAAAATAGAATATGTTCAGAATTCGATACAAGAAACCCACACCTCCCCTCAGAGACACCTAAGGGAAAGAAACACAAACTAGACCCTAATGGAAACACCAATAGTTGAAAGCCAAAACGACCCGTTATTTTCCCACACTTCACGAAAACAAACCAATATAATTTTGACCCCCTTGAACCCCACTTATATATAGTAAAACTGGGGTTTACAGGGGTTAACCTTATTTTATTTATTTCTACTCTAAAATATAGATTGTTGGTATTCATTTGAACCGCCTTGACGAGGCGGTTCTAACGAATACCCCCAATGTATATTTTGAGCAGAAATAAGAAAAATATAACACATTTTCATCTTAAAATTTTAGTTTTTTTCGGCGCTAAAGTTTACAGCGTATTTGTATAGGCGTGTTTTCGTAATGAAATGACCAATTGGCTATCCAAAACAAAAATATATAAGCGATACACACCTTTCAAGACGAACTATATAACAAAATGAAGAGCTCCGCAAGCGGTGCAATATATGCCCGTGGCGAATAATTGGCTGTACGGATGACAAGACCTTAGACCAGACTTGCGCATGACACATTGCCTCACGATGGTTAACATTTCTGCCAGGTAATTACAAAATCCATCCAGGAACAAGAAATGATTATAATCTGTATATTATAAAGTATCCCAAACGAACCCTGATACTCATTTGAGCACCCCTATTGAATCGGTCTCTGAAGTAATAGAAATGGAGGTGGTTGGACATAGCCCAGGCGGACCCCTGGTTGGTATTATTAAATGCTTCATATCATAAAGACAAAGTAGAAGTAAAACAAAGATCAGGAATTGATACAATTAACTTACCCCATCCATAAAAGACACCAAAGGGAAAGAAATACAAACATTAAGCGACCAGACCATAATGGAAACCTAAACAAAGGAAGGCCATATGGACAGTTACTTTCCCACAAAATGGCCATATGGCCATCCAAAATTAAAAGACACAAGTGATACACACAGTAAGTAACAAACAACAACATAAATAAATCGCCACAAGAATATATATGTTTAGGGGTGAGGAACTGAACAGTTCTTGAGATATAAGGCCTTTTAAGCATAGGAGGGGGGCAGGGGGGGGTCGTCATGGACCAAGCCGACCCCAGGAAAGTGCAAGATTGCTGTCACTGAATGCGTTTTACCACACGGACCAAGAATATATATTGTTTAGGGTGGGATCTGAACAGATTCTGAAATATTAGGCCTTTTCATGAAGTAGAGGGTTGGGGAATGCTCCTGCTGGCCGTGTGGATCACGAAATTGTGACTGAATGAGACTTGTGATAATGGAGAAGAATATAAATAGGGTTTAGGGGTAGGGATCGGAACGGTTTCCGTTAAATTATGCATTTTATGAAGACGAGGGATGGACAGGGCCCCGGCACACACCTCTCGGACCCTAAGGTTGGTGTCATTGAATGCGTCTTATCATGTGGACTCAGGATATGTATGGTTTAGGGCTAGGGATCTGAACAGTTTCTGCGTATTAGGTCTGAAGTGGAGGGATTGAGCATAGCCCTCGGGGACCCCAAGATTGGTGTCACTGAATAAGAAACTTATATTGACACTTATAAGACACTTATAATGAGAAACAAGGATATATATGGTCTAGGGGTGAGGATCTGAACGGTTTCTATAGTAAATGGCTTTTTATACCCCGCCATTCAAAAAATGGCGGGGTATTATGTTATTCCTGAAGTTTTGAGTGTCCGTCCGTCCGTCAGCGCCCCATAGTCCCGTGTCCTCTCCATAACTCTGATACCGTTTGAGATATTTTCACGCAACTTTAAAGATTTGTGAAGTACTATCAGACGACGTGCAGAACATATAAAGGGTAACTCTGATTTTCCTACTTTTGTAGTTGTTGCCCTTTGAACATTGAACATAGGCATTTCTATCATAGTTTCGTGTCTGTTCCATAACTTCGATACCATTTGAGATATTTCAATGAAACTTCACAGTAATGTAGAGCACCATGAGACGACGTGCAGAACATATGAACTGTAACTCTGGTTTTCCTACTTTTGTAGTTATTTCCCTTTGAACTTTGAATATAGGTGTTTCTATCAGTTTCGTGGCCGCTCCATAACTCTGATACCATTTAAGATATTTTCTTGAAACTTCACAGATGTGTAAAGCTCTATCAGACGATGTGCGGAACATATGAACCGTAACTCTGAGTTTCCTACTTTTGGAGATATTGCCCTTTGAACATTTGAAATAGCCATTTTTATCGTAGTTTCGTGTCCGCTCTATAACTTCGATGTGGAACATATGAACCATAATTTTCCTACTTTTGGAGTTATTGCCCTTTGAACTTCGGATATAGCAGTTGCTATCAGTTTCAAGTCCGCTCCATAACTCTGATTCCATTTGAGATATTTTCACGAAGATTCACAGATATGTAGAGCAGCCTGAGACGACCTGCCAAACATATGAACCGTAACTCTGATTTTCCTACTTTTGAGATATCGCCCCTTGAACATTGAATGTAGCCATTTTGTCATGTAGTCTGTTTGAAGCACTATATCTCCTGAACTTTATGATTGATTCTGACCAAACTTGCATGGTTACATCAATAGGATGGGGGAAAAAGCAATTAGGTTTTGTTTCACTGTGATATGGCACTTGCTTGATGTAATTATAGTGGATGGGCATCATGCAGTGCTTGCAGTTTTATTATAAATGGGAGGGGGTGGGACATGGAACAGGCGCACCCAGTAAGATCCCAGAATGATGTCAATAAATTCATTTTTCCAAAAGGAACAAGACTGGTGATGATCTGAATGGTTTCTGAGATAAATGGCCTTATATGAAGATGAGGGGTAGGGCATGCCCCCGACCACCCCGGGGTGTCCCAAAGGTTAGTGTCACTGAATGTCTTATCATAAGGAATAAGAATATATATGGTTTAAGGGTGGGGATCTGAACGGTTTCTGAGATATTTGGCTTTTTATCAAGTGGAGGGGGTGGGACATGGCACGGGCGCACTTCTGGGACCAAAAGGTTGGAGTCACTGAATGCGTCTCATTATACGGAACAAGGATATACATGGTTTAGACGTGAGGATCTGAAAGGTCTCTGAGATATTAAGCCTTCAATGAAATGGAAGGGGTGGGACATGCCCCGGCGCATCCCGGACCCCTTGGAACAATTTCATTTTGGTATCTACCATATCCTCCAAATTTGATAACAAAATACGAGAGGATATCAAGTTATTGACTAGACAGGAAAGAAAAACCCTTTTGACCTCTAAGTATGACCTTGACCTTTGACATACCGACCTTGGTCTTACGTACGTCTCATCGTCGTGTCCATATACATATTTTTATAAAGTTGCATGAATAAATCTTTGGCCGACAGCGTACAGGGATTAAAACAAAACGAATAAAGGGGCATAACTCAGAAACTTAGAAGTGGGAACATTCATTCTTGTACGCGAACGTTGTCTTCTTGCCATCATACATATTCCTATTAAGAAGCATGAAGATATCCCTAATGGTTACTCAGTTATGGGGCGTTCAAGAATGTTCACGTATGAACGGACAGACGGAAGGACGGTCAGCGCCACGCCGACATTTTTTGCGGGCGTGTAATAAACCGCGACAGTACAAGCGCCTTGTAGCGATCAGTGAAAAGTATTTCACAGAGGAGTGAGGGTGGGCTTAAATCGATTTTACGCGGCCGAAATCCTCGCCCTTACTTTCGTCGCGATTTAGAGTAATACTTTGTTCTGTCCGCATGAAGACTTCCTAACTCATCAGTGTAACATCTCGAAAACACAAAAATCAAACAACCACATAGATGAAACAACGGTGAAGACTGGACAGCAAAAATAACTGAAATGCTGAAGCAAAAGAAAACCAACAGTTAGACGCCGATGGACCCGACAAAAGACATAGCATAAGGTACAAACCAACATTACATAAATAAAATTTTAATTCTTAATAAGCCTTTACCCTGGTACCGTTATAGAATCCGAGGCCTGACCAAACCTTCTTTTATATAGGAAAGCGTGGCATTGACAAGGATATGCGTGATATTCCTTTTTTTATCAAAACATAGAATATGGGCACTGTGCAGTTAGGTAAGGCCCCAGTCACATTTTCAAGTATTGAACACCGTTTATTTAGCTCCATGTTCTGGGGAAGTGATACCTTCCAATACCTACGAAAACCTACTGAAACGTTTAAATGGGTGTCAGGGAGAAATCTGCTTTTGTCCATAGAAAACGTCTAATGAAGTTTTAAATAAATTGAATTCCAGACGTTTTCGTGTTTCAAGTCTTTCTACTTAAGATTTTCCTCCCTTTACAAACTTAACGGTTTACTTGAATGGACATTTCATAGGGAAGACTCCCTCTATCTTGCATGTAATGTAAGATATGCTTTTTCACTTCAGAAGAGCACAAACATTATACTTTTTAGTCATGTCAGAAAGTGTGTGAAGCTCTCACATTTCTACTTGACAATATTTGCATAAAATGTGGTACTAAGTTATTTAAACAAATTGTGGGTATTCCGATGGGTACGAATTGCGCACTCTTGAGGATGATCTGTTCTTGTTTTGCTATGAAAGAGACTTCATGATGTCCCTTTCCGTTGAAAACCCATCTGAATTCATTGAAGCCTTAAGCTCAACTTCTAGATATTTGAATGGTTTATTAAATATTGACCATTACCATAACACATCCGTGTGACTTAGTGCATTTTCATATCCCCAAAATGGTCATTTTTCTGATGAACGTTTGTGATTTTTTTCTTATTTATTTTTAAACATAGGCTGTGGGTGCTCGATGGGGCTGTTCTAACGAGTACCCACAACGTATCTCTTGGAGCAGAAATAAGAAAAACAATGTAGAACCCTGTTAACCCCAGTTCCTCTATATAAAATGGGGTTTAGAGGGGTGTTTATTTCACGGACTTGTTAACTTGATGAAACCTATTTCGATGGTTTGATTAGTCAGATTTACTTACCAGGACTTCAGTTCGGTAATGCAAATTCTTCTGTTACCGAGGCCCCGTTTTTGGATATACATCTGTCTATTGTTGATGGGTTTGTCTCCTTCATAATTTATTATAAACGCAATGATGTTTAATTTAGGAATGTAAATTCTCCTTTCTTGGTGATGTTCCTCATGCGACATCCTATGGCGTGTATATTTTGCATTCGATTTGCCAAAGTGTCTAGTCATGTAACTGACTTTAACAATGGCAATAAATTGTTAACTGCTTAACCTTTTAGTCAGGGTTATCGGTATCATAAACTTCGCAAAGCCTTTTCTATATTTTACAAACGTCAATCAGACAAAATATAAACTTTCAAAGATTTCAGTACCTAATGTTGAAAAAAGTCATTGGTTTTCTTTTGCTCCAGCATTTCAGTGGTTTCTTGCTGTCGAGGCCTCACCATTGTTTCATCTCTGTGGTTGGTTAATTTTTGTGTTCACGGAGATGTTGCACTGATGAGTTAGGAGGCCTTCACGCGGACTGAACAAACTATTTGTCTGAATCGCGACGGAAGTCAGGGCGAGGATTGTGGCTACGTAAAATCGATTTAAGCACCCCAGTGAATTCGTTTCACTAACCGTTCCAACCTGGTTCATCATTCGTCGTTTATTTTTGCTATGGTTTGTCTTTGTCTTTGAGTGTGTTTATCGCTTATATTATTTTATCTTGGATAGTCAGTTGGCCATTTTTGCGTTTTGCTTTCCGATAGTGATGTTTCCATTAGGATCTAGTTGTTTCATGTTTGTGTTTCTTTCCTTGGTGTCTCTGATGGGAGCTGTTGGTTAATTGTATCAATTTTCTGATCATTGACTTCACTTCTATTTCGATATAAAAAAAGATTGGGTTCAACACAAATATTATACAACGGACTGCATGCATGGTAGTTAACACAATCACTGTTGATAACTGTGTTGCCTTATTCATTTGCACTCCGATGTGTCAGGTATAAGATTGTATGACGGTTCCATCGTAAATGCTCCAGCATTTCAGTGGTTTCTTGCTGTCGAATCTTCACCGTTGTTTCATCTCTGTGGTTGTTTGATTTTTTTTGTGTTCACGGAGATGATGCATTGATAAGCTAGTAGGCCTTCTTGCGGACTGAACAGATTATTTGTCTAAATCGCGACGGAAGTAATAGCGAGGATTGTTGCCAGGTAAAATTGATTTATGCCCCCACCCCAGGGGAACGTTTCACTGACCGTTCCAAGGTGGTTCTTCTGTCGCGATTTATTTTTGTTATGGTTTGTCTTCGGGTGTTTGTGTCGCTTATATAATAATTTGTTTTGGATAGCCAATTGGCCATTTTGTGGGAAAGTAACGGTCCTTTTGGCTTTCTGCTATTGATGTTTCCATTGGGGTGTGTTGTTTCATGTTTGTGTTTCTTTCCCTAAGGTGTTTCTGATGGGAGCTGTGGGTTAATTATATCGATTCCTGATAATTGGCTCCAATTCTATTTTACTTATATATTGTTGATTGGTACCTCATGCTCTGTCTCTGGTTGGGACCATTGGAGTCTAACTGTTGGTTTTCGTTTGCTCCGGCATTTCAGTGGTATGTTGCTGTCGAGTCCTCACCGTTATTCCATCTCTGTGGTCGTTTGAGTTTTTTTTTTTTTTTTTTTTTTGTTCTCGGAGATGTTGCACTGGTGAGTTAGGAATCCTTCATTGACAATTAATTTTACTCGGTCTGTCTGTTTGTTGGATTGTTGGTTCTTACGTGGACAACTTTAACATTGGTTATAACTTTTGAACCAGTTGAGATGGAGCCTTCATATTTGGCATGTCGGTTCCTTGGTACAAGGGCTTTCCATCAACGCAACAAATGTTGAGACGTGACCTTTAACTTGACCTGTGACCGAGTTTAAAGAAAAAATAACATTGATTAAAACTTTTGAACTGTTTGAGATGGAGCCTTCATATTTAGCATGTTGGTCCCTTGTGACAAGTGCTTCCAATTTGTACAAGAAATTTGACTTGTAACCTTGACTTTGGCTTGTGACTTATTTTAAGGAAATACATAATATTGGTAATACTTTTGAACCGATTGAGATAGAGTCTTCATATTTTGCATGTAGGACGCTTGTGAGAAGGGCTTCCCACTGATATAAAAATATTGACATTGAACTTGACGCGTAACCTACTTTACAGAAGAAAATAACACTTGTCATAACTTTTGAACAATTTGAGGTAGAAACTTTATATTTGCCATGTTAGAAAATTAAAGTCAGCATTCTGGTTATTAGTGACAAGAACATAAAAATGAATTTTGTATTTTATAAACGATATTCTTACTACTGCTACAGATTAATTAATTATTACAAAAGGCAGTTTCAAATTATAATATTACTATATTTTTATTACTATTTTTCAAGACTTCCTAATTGCGATGAAGAGTCAAATTCCAAAATAATTGAACTCCATTAAGGAAATGTTGAAGATAAATAATAAATTCTTGTAAACAAGTTAAATTTCCAAACATAATCAAATAATGACATCATTGTGGAAATGCGGGGAAAAGTATTAGTTTTGGCTTATTGCCTGGGGACTTGATTAATTATACCTTAATAAAATTGCTGAAAAGGCGTTTAACGTTTTTAGTCTATCCAAAACTAGAATTGTTTGATATAGTAGATAGTGCAACAAGATTTTTAAGTGGTTACTGTCATTCTCAAAAATTATATATATATTTTATTCCTGCAGACTGTGGTACAGAGTATACGGTGGATAATGGATTTGCTAACTTTGATGGCAAAGATACAACCTTTAACCACACTGTTCCGGTGATTTGCAATAAAGGTTATGCGGTCTTGGGAAATTCTGAAATCCCTTGCCTTTCAACGGGACTCTGGAGCAATAACACTGTTTGTCATATCGAAGGTAAGTTAAAAGGAGCCATGTGCTTAACATGCATTTATTCCGTGAAATACCTCTGTAATAGAGAAAAGTCAGACAGATCAGACACAAACACGACTGACAAACGGTAATCGGTATAAAATATTCAGGACATTTAGACGTTAATTATCTGTCAAAGATTTCCCAGGTACTCTTACAGTTAGAAAAGTGAAACTTAGAACACATGCCAGATTCGACGTGTTTTATTGACGAAAACATCACGAAAACACGCCTATATCATGGCGAAAACATGCCTATACAAATACATTGAAAAATTTACCGCCAAAAATGAGTACTAACGAGTACCAACAGTCTATATTTTGAGCAGAAATAAGAAAAATATCACAATTTTCCATCTGAAAATTTCATTTTTGTTTGCGGAAAAATTTACAAACTATTTTAATTGTCGTGTTTTCATGATAAAGGCATTCACCTTGACAGCATGGATTTTATGGTCCCGGATAAGAATAAATATAATCTAAATGGTGTTCCGTTTTGATTTCAGTTCGAACAGTCATGATAGTTCATTGTGGAATTGTCTCAAAATTACAATTCAGTGTTTGAAATAGATGACAGTATTCCTACATAGAATGTACAATCTACGGTTTCAAATTATCCATTTTGATTCCAATGTACGAGGGTGTTCTCGTGTTTTTGCGACTGGACCAGACGGGCTTTGTCAATCGGTTAATTTGTTTACCTTTCCGTGAATAGAATAGTCCAAGGCAGGGCTGAGCTGTTGTTTGAAGAGAGCTGTCAGTGCTTTGGTTTTCTCTCTGTATTCATTTAAACCATATGTGACAATTAAACCTTCCAACTAGTAAGTTTAGGTGGTCCATTTCCAATGATAGGGTTGTCAGGTTTGTTTTTGTTTTTGGCAAATTTTACAAAAATGAATGTTCTTTAAGAAAACAGCGTAGACCCAGATCATACGCTGCGTTCTGAGAATGCGGCGTCTGGTCTGGGTCTGCAGTGATTGCCAATATCCCAGAAAAGGGCCGCCTGGCATATATGTGAGTTAATTTTTATGTTCTCGGAGAGTTATGAGCCCTTCTTTGTGTAAACCACGGATGAACTAAAGCAGTAAAACATGTATAGCTTTTACAAAAAAAACTAGGTCTTTGTTTAGCACATATTAAATGTGAATGTCTAATCTAAGAGTTATATCCCAGAAATCTGTTTTATACAGTCTTGGCAATATTCTAATTGCCAGTCTGCCGACCGAAGTATAATCTCTGAAATGTCAAAGTTGCAAATGCTGTAATTTTGTCCAAAAGAACGTTTTCACTTTTAAAAAGGCACAAGTGCAACTTCAATATGCTTGTATGGAATACTTGAAAACTGTTGTAGAAGTTAAGTAGACGACTTTCATACACTTTATAGAAGCCTATTGACGAGTTACCAAAATTTTGCTAACCGGTAGGCAAGTCTTTTAGCTCATCAGTGCCAAAGGCTGCTGGAGAGCTTTTATGATAGGCAGTTTTCCGTCGTGGGCGACAGTTGTATATTTTACATTAACCTGTACAAATATGTGTGAAAGTGCAATTCCGTGCAAGAGCTCTGCCTGTGGGTCTCTTTATTGTATGAACGCTTATCTTATAAACTTAAGGGCCGCTTTTCTTCTTGTGAAAGCTTAGTCTTGTGGTTGTATAAACATAAATGTCAACCTGCATTATGGGTAACTAATGGCTGTACTTCCATGTTAAACCCTACCTCTATAATAACATCGCGAATACCCGTTTTGGATTTTTTTTCTTCTAAATTTGACCTTTGACCTCATCCCGTGACTCCAGAGGGTTAGATCAATATTTGGATACATTCGTGCACATCTGCAGTCCCTAAGCACTATGAGTATCAAGTTTGATCACCCACCATAGGCCAAAGAATAATTAACTGCATTCACAAGATTCACAAACATTTTGTTGATAATTTGAACTTTAACCGTACCCCACGACCCCCTTGTGTCAGATCAAAGGGGGGGGGGGGTGCCCATTTGGGGGTATTCTGCCCTTGTACCAAATCTTTTAATTTTTTGCAGGTAAACAGCATAACATGTGTATTTTATTATGGCATACCTCTGGTCGCACGCAAGTTTGGGTTTTTTCGAGCTACAGGCCTTTAAAAGCGGGGTAGCTTAGCATGACACTGTAGTGTATTTTGAAAGTTATCTCTGGTTATTACCTGTGTGCTCTTTCACTGCAATTTGTTCTTAGGTAGACTGAAGGATGTGTGAAGTGATGTTAAGAAACATTTTTCGAAACAATATAGCAACTTAGGAAGATTAACTGCTTTTTCCAAACGCTAAGATAATTTTACTTATTTTGTAACCTAAATCATTATTTTTTTTTTTTTTTTTTTTTTTTTTGAAATATGGGAGGCAACCAATGATGATTCTTGGATAACAGTATCATATTTTAATCCCCCAGCGCGAAGCAGAGAGGTAATTATAGGAATGGCCTTTGTCTGTCCGTTTGTCTGTCCGTCCGGGCCAGTCCATCCGTCTGTCTGTCTGTTTTTCATTAAACGTTGGATAAATGTCTCCATTAGTAAGTTGATTTGCATGACACATAAATAAACCATGCCGACTCATGTTCAAGGTCACAGTTGAAGGTCACGAGTTTGAAACTTTGAATTTTGTGTCCGTTCCATATCTCCTTTACCCCTGGAAGGATTTTCATTAAACTGTTGTGAAATACACCCCACAGTGAGCTGTTGTGCAGAACCATAAATAAGCCAAGCCGCGTTAAGGTCACAGGTGAAGACCACAAACTTGAGCCTTGATACAAGTGCGGCGGGGGATTTGGCTGTCCTTCAGACTGCTTCTTGTACAAATTATGATCCCTGGATTTCCTTAACCTATTTAAGGCCAAGTGCTTTCTGATAAAACCTTTTGTTTTATTTTCATATCTAGATGATGTCATGGATCTTGAATACCGTTTCATTTTCCCATTAGCTGTCTTCATCTTCAAATTCACAGTTTTGACTTTTTCCCATAAAAAGGCCTATGTGACTTAATTAATACCTTGGCCTTAAATAGCTTAAGGAAATCCAGGGATCATAATTTGAACAAGAAAGCAGTCTGAAGGACAGCCAAATCCCCCGCCGCACTTGTATCAAGGCTAACGGATTTATTATACTGTAAAGCTTTTTGACGACATTTTGTACATTGTTACAGTGTTTTCCAAAGGATTTTTCTGTAGCGGACGTCGTCAGACGTTTATGTTTACATATGACGTCATTTAACGCACCCTTCTGCACGCACAACGTTGATCATGGTGCATAGTGGGAAATGTTTACATCACGTTCGAATGAGAGTTTAAAAAGGAAATCAATGAAATGAAGAGACGAATGAATGGAAAACAATACAAAGTTTTTATTTAATAATTAACTGGCTGCAATTATCAACTGAATAAATCCGAGACATCGCATCTCAACGAAGGCAAGCGCGAGATGCTCACGGGATAAATAATTGCCTTTGCGATGTCCGATCAAAAGCCTATAAATTTCTTTGTTGTACAAGGGAAAAATGAAAGAGCTTGACAAAGTTTTTTTATATAATTATTGTCATCTAATGAAGTAAAATAGACACTGCTTTCATTTAAAGTCATATGGGCCCCGTAAAGCGATTTTGCGATTAAAGCGATTTCTCTCTATCTTGCATGTAATGTCAGAAATGCATTTTTCACTTCTAAAGAGCATAAGAATTATACACTTTGGTCATGTCAGAAAGTGTGTGATGCCCTCACCTTTCTACTTGACAATATTTATATTAGATTCGGTACTAAGTTATTTAGACAAATTGTGGGTATTCCGATGGGTACTAATTGCGCACCTCTTGTGGCTGATCTGTTCTTGTATTGTTATGAAAGAGACTTCATTTTGTCGCTTTCCATTGATAACCAATCTGAAATTATTGAAGCTTTTAGCTCTACTTCTAGATATTTAGATGATTTATTAAATATTGATAATACCTATTTTGATGGTTTGATCAGTCAGATTTACCCCCTAGAACTTCAGTTAAATAAAGCAAATTCTTCTGATACCGAGGCCCCGTTTTTGGATTTACATCTATCTATTGTAGATGGATTTGTTTCGTGCAAAATTTATGATAAACGCGATGACTTTGATTTTGAGATTGTAAATTTTCCTTTTTTGGATGGTGATGTTCCTCGTGCGCCATCCTATGGCGTTTATATTTCGCAATTAATTCGATTTGCTAGAGTGTGTAGTCATGTAACTGACTTCAACACTCGTAATAAATTATTAACGGCTAAACTTCTTAATCAGGGTTATCGGTACCATAAACTACGCAAAGCCTTTTCAAAATTTTATAGACGCCATTCTGATTTAATTTCAAAATTCAATATTGGACTTAAATCTCTTCTGCAACAAGGTCTATCGGAACCCGAATTTTATGGTGACTTAGTATATAAATTCAGAAAAATATATAACCGCAATGACTTCAGCACCCAATTTCGTAAAATCATTCTTCGATATAAAAAGATTGGGTACAACATGGATATTATACGACAGACTGCATGCATGGTAGTTAACCCAATCACGGTTGGCAACTTTGCTTCCCTCTTTAATTGCACGCCGGTGGGTCAGGCCTCAGATTCTATGACGGCTCCAACGTAAAGGCTTATTGAAAATTAAAGAGATAATGTTGGTTGGTGCCTGATGCTCTGTCTATGGTCGGGCTCATCGGAGTCTAACTGTTGGTTTTCTTTTGCTCCAGCATTTCAGTGGTTTCTTGCTGTCGAGTCCTCACCGTTGTCTCACCTCTGTGGTTCTTTGATTTCTGTGTTCACGGAGATGTTGCACTGATGAGTTAGGAGGCCTTCATGCGGACTGAACAAATTATTTGTATAAATCGCGACGGAAGTAAGGGCGAGGATTGTGGCCACGTAAAATCGATTTAAGCCCCCAGTGGAAATCTTCCACTGACCGTTCCAAGGCGGCTCTTCTGTGGCGATTTATTTATGTTGTCGTTTGTTACTTACTGTGTGTATCACTTGTGTCTTTTAATTTTGGATGGCCATATGGCCATTTTGTGGGAAAGTAACTGTCCATATGGCCTTCCTTTGTTTAGGTTTCCATTATGGTCTGGTCGCTTAAAGATTGTATTTCTTTCCCTTTGGTGTCTTTTATGGATGGAGTAAGTTAATTGTATCAATTCCTGATCTTTGTTTTACTTCTACTTTGGTACTTATCGCCTATGCGAGCAGCGCAGGTTCAGGCGAGCCTGCGCATCCGCGCAGTCTCGCCAGAACCTTCGCTGCTCGTTCATACAAGCAGTGAATCAAGAGGAACCTTCAGACAGAAAGCCATATCACTGGCCCCTCTGAATGGCTGGGCATGCGCAGTTAAAATTTGTCATGGCGGAATGCTCGAAGACACAGATTCACTTGGCGGGGCTCATATAAAAACTCTTATTGATAAAGCTGGTGTATCTGGATCGTCCAAACAGTTGGTCGCACTTGGACGTTTGGCTTATAGTGTTCGCATATAGCCCTGATCACATGAAGTTCCAGCCTTCAATTGGGACCTAACCATTGTTGTTAAAGTATGTTAAAATGCAAATACAACTCAGTGACATGTTGAGTAGATTCTGATTAGAGAGTTCGGTACAATGCGTCTAATCTGGATCTCCATTGCAAACATAATTACCTGATTCGGTCTTCAAGGTTGTATGGGCCTCATTATGATAATACATCCATGCGACACAGTGCTTTCTTTCATATCTCCAAAACATTTAATTTTCTGATGAAATGTTGTGATATTTTTCTTATTCATACTGCAGACATAGGCTGCGGGTGCTCGTTAGAACCGCCACATTGAGGCGGTTCTAACCAGTACCATCAACATATGCCTTGAAGCAGATATAAAAAAAAATAATACGTACCGCCGTAAACCCCAGTTTTCTCTTAATACAAATAGGGGTTTGGGGGTTGAGTGTTTTTTTTTTTATTTCACGGACTTGTTAGTCTGATGGATGGTATAATTTTTACAGATTGTGGTACTGAGTACAAGCTCAAGAATGGCAATGTACACTTCAAAGGAAAATCAACAAAATACAAGAGTAAAGTGCCAGTTACTTGCGACACTGGGTATGATCTTGTTGGGAAACCATATATTACGTGCAAAGCTGATGGGTCATGGAGCAAAGATGCGGTTTGTAAAATAAAAGGTACGTCTATGTCTACAGTGACAATTTAACAGCAAATAACAACATTAACAAGTCTGTGAAATTAACACCCCCCCCCCCCCTAAACCCAAATTTATATAGGGAAACCCGTGGTTTACGGGAATAAACATTATTTTTCTTATTTCTGCTCCAATACATAGGCTATGGGTTCTTGGCGAGCACCCAAAACCTATTTTGCAGTGTAAATAAGAACAAATATCAAGGATTGTCATCAGAAAAGTAGCCACTTTGGAGATGTGAAAAAATACACAATGTCTTGTACTGGCATGGACACGCTACACGCTATTATGTCACACGGATTTGTTATCGATATGGCATGGACATTATATTGCATGGCTGTATGAATTGCAACTTTCGAATAAAAATGCTTAACATGTGTACTCATTTCTGCTGAAAGAGATTTTGGAGCTTGCTTTATCCTGCAATACCGATTTCCCACGTCTCTTGCAGATATGAGAAAGTTGCATGTCTAGACTATTTAAAATAATTTAAGGAATAGTAAAGTCAGAATAAATTAACACCAGAATCGTATCATCACGAATTCCTGCCTATATAATTTTGACCCTATTCAACCCCACTCTCATATAGTAAAACTGGGGTTTACACGGGTAAACCTCATTTTTCTAATTTCTGCTCAAAATATAGATTGTGGGTACTCGTTAGATCCGCCTCGACAAGGCGGTTCTTACGAGTACCCATAATCTATATTTTGAACAGAGATAAGGAAAATAAGATTTTTTCCGCTTAAAATTTTCGTTTTTTTTGTTGTTGTTGTTGTTTTTGGCGGTTAAGTTTACAATCCATTTTCGCAATGTGTTGTAGAATAACAAAATGTTTGAGTTTGATCACCTTTCTTTTCGATTGTGCCAACAAAAGGATTTGCTCAGGCCTTTGTAATTTAAAAAAAAATAATGTTTATGGGCAAATCTGGAGGCCACACTCTCATAGTGTTACACGTCGTACGCTTCCTGTCTAGGAAAGTTAATTTTTTGAAGTTCCATATCCGCTTAAATTACTGCGACACATTGATATTATACACCCATAAGTGATGAGATCCTACCTAGACTGTCAAACGCCAAAATGAGTTTATTCTTGCACCATTTACAATTAGTTAAATCCAGTTAGTCTGAAAATGATTGACTGGCAAATCTGGTTAAATCTGTCTAATCGTTTAATCTGAAAATAAAATCAAGTAACGGATGGTTATTTACCTCTGGTTCACCGTTCCCTGTATAGTAAAATATTGGGATTTTCGTTTTTCTGTTGGTTTTTTAATACGATTTCCTTCGTAAAATTGATTTATGCTATTTTGCTAACTTCCCATGCAAAGTGTACAAACCTCTGCTACTATTTTTATACCGCAATCAGACATTCCAGTAACCTAATAAAGGGGGTCGAAAAACTACACGCTATTATCGGTAGTGACCTATAACACCTTCTACTGACCTATAATACGTCTAGTGACTGTTTATAGACCGGGTCTATTTTCAGGTCACTAATTTACAAGTGTAAACAATAACATGCAACCTTTTGTACTTGGGAAAACAACGAAACTGCAAGTTAAAATTATTGCAATATTTATTTGAACAGATTTTCAGAAATTTTAGCTAAATTCTTACCTTCTCGGCCTTTCCTGGTTTGATGATGGCCCGTTGGAATTACTGCGCACTGCTACTGCAGTTGAGTCTCAACCTCGAACATAATTTCTAAAGCTAAAATAAACTACTAATTTGCAGATTTTCATACAGAATGTAAAGCGCTGAGAAACTTTATTCGAGCGTCCATGTTGTTTCCTACGTCGTTGCACACGTTGCAGAAATTTTGCACTCGTTGACGTCACCTTATACTACGTGTGCGCACCATGGCACCGAATGTCGTTGAACATGCCACGCTGTATGTTGTCTTTTATTTTTGCTTAAATAAGCTAAATTATTGTAAAACCCCTTGGTTTTTGGATTGCGGCATAAACTATATACATGATTAGTGTCTTTAATAATAAAATATAATCGGTTCGCTGCGACAGTTTTATAGGGGCGAACTTTAGCGAGCCCCTATAAAATTGTCGCAGCGAACCGATTATATTTTATTATTAAAGACACTAAACATGTATTTACTATATTTTCATCTGCAATGAAATCTTAGTGTGGAGATGATATAAATCATTTGGTGACAGCTGTATCCTTGTGAATGTCAGCAAGATCATTTCTAAAATGCAGGAATTTATCATTAGGAGGAAAATCTTTCCTTTGAAAATAAGTCTATTTTTATGCCCCTAACTTCGAAGAAGTTGTGGGGTCATATTGGTTTTGCCCGGTTCGTCCGCCGTCTTTCTGTCCTTCCGTCCGTCCCGCTTTTTTACTGCATAGCATAACTTAAGAACCGTAGGTGCTAGGTTTTTGAAATTTCATATATGGATTCCTTATGAAAAATAATTGACCCGTGTTTTTTCTCGTCAGGATTATGCCCCTTCCTTCAGTTATGCCCCTTTGCAAAAAATACTTTGAAATCTTGTAAGCAAGATATCTCAAAAACTGTTTGAGCTTTTGCCCTGAAACTTTACAGACTTATTTGGGATGATGAGTAGATGAACTGATTAACTTTTGAAAAAAAATCCGATTTTTTTTTCTCGAGTTATGGCCCTTTGATTTTTTTTGCATTTTAAGCTTGTAAGCAAGATAACTAAAAAAACTGTTTTGGCTATTGCCCTGAAACTTTACAGAATGGGTGGGGATGATGAGAAGATGAACTGATTAACTTTTGACGAAAATCCATTTTTTTCCCTAAGTTATGCCCCTTTTTGAAATTTTGCGCGTTTTAGGCTTGTAAGCAAGATATCTCAAAAACTGTTTAAGCTATTGCCCAGAGACTTTTCAGGCTGGTTCAGGATGATGAGTAGATGAACTGATTAACTTTTGATAAAAATCCAGTTTTTTTTCTTGAGTTATGGCCCTTTGATTTTTCTTTTTGCATTTTAAGCTTGTAAGCAAGATAACTCAAAAACTGTTTGAGTTATTGCCCTGAAACTTTACAGAATGGTTGGGGATGATGAGAAGATGAACTGATTAACTTTTGACAAAAATCCATTTTTTTTCTTGAGTTATGCCCCTTTGAAATTTTGCGCGTTTGAAGCTTGTAAGCAAGATATCTAAAAAAACTGTGAGCTATTGCCCAGAAACTTTACAGGCTGGTTAAGGATGATGAGTAGATGAACTGATTTACTTTTGAAAAAAATCCGAAATGTTCAGTTATGAAATGTCAATCCTTCAGTTATGGCCCTTTGAAAGTTTTGTGCGTTTTAAGCTTGTTAGCAAGATAACTCAAAAACTGTTTGAGCTATTGCCCTGAAACTTTACAGAATGGTTGGGGATGATGAGAAGACGAACTGGTTAACTTTTGACAAACTTCAATTTAATTTTTTCTCGTCAGGATTTTGCTCCTTTCTTGAGTCGTGCCCTTTGCAAAAAAAAAAAAAAATACTTTTAAATCTTTTAAGCAAGATATCGCAAAAACTGTTTGAGTTTTTGCCCTGAAACTTTACAGACTGGTTGTGGATGATGAGTGATTAACCGATTAACTTTTGAAAAAAAACTGAAACGTTTTCCTTGATTATGGCCCTTGGAAATTTTTTTACGTTTTAAGCTTGTAAGCAAGATAACTAAAAAAACTGTTTGAGCTATTGCCCTAAAACTTTACAGACTGGCTTGGGATGATGAGAAGATGAACTGATTAACTTTTGACAAAAATCAAATTTTTTTCATGAGTTATGCCCCTTTGAAATTTTGCGTCTTTTAAGCTTGTAAGCAAGATATCTGAAAAACTGTTTGAGCTATAGCCCTGAAACTTTACGGGCTGGTTCAGGATGATGAGTAGATGAACTGATAAACTTTTGAAAAAAATCCGAATTTTTTTTTCAATTATGGCCCTTTGAAATTTGTGTGTTTTAAGCTTGTAAGCAAGATAACTCAAAAACTGTTTGAGCTATTGCCCTGATACTTTACAGAACGGTTGGGGATGATTTGAAGATGAACTGATTAACGTTTGACAAAAATCCAATATTTTTTCTTGAGTTATGCCCCTTTGAAATTTTGCGTGTTTGAAGTTTGTAAGCAAGATATCTCAAAAACTGTATGAGCTATTGGCCTGAAACTTTCCAGGATGTTTCAGGATGATGAGTAGATGAACTGATTAACTTTTGAAACAAATCCAAATTTTTTTTCTGCAGCTATGGCCCTTTGAATTTTTTTTTGCGTTTTAAGTGTGTTAGCAAGATAACTAAAAAACTGTTTGAGCTATTTCCCTGAAACTTTACAGAATGGTTGGGGATGATGAGAAGATGAACTGATCAACTAACGACAAAATCTGATTTTTTTCTTGTCAGGATTATGCCCCTTTCTTGAGTTATGCCCCTTTGCAAAAAATACTTTGAAATCTTGTAAGCAAGATATCTCAAAAATTGTTCGAGCTTTTTCCCTGAAACTTTACAGACTGGTTTGGGATGATGAGTAAATGAACAGGTTATTTTTTTAAAAAAGATCCGAATATTTTTTTCTTGAGTTATGGCCCTTAGAAATTTTTTGCGTTTTAAGCTTGTAAGCAAGATAACTAAAAAACTGTTTGAGCTATTGCCCTACAACTTGACAGAATGGTTGGGGATGATGAGAAGATGAACTGATTAACTTTTGACAAAAATCCATTTTTTTTTCTTGACTTATTATGAAATTATGCGTGTTTTAAGCTTTTAAGCAAGATATCTCGAAAACTGTTTAAGCTATTGCCCTAAAACTTTGCAGGCTGGTTCAGGATGATGAGTAGATGAATTGATTATCTTTTGAAAAAAATCCGAAGGATTATGTCCCTGTCTTGAGTTATGCTCTTTTGCAAAATACTTTGAAATCTTGTAAGCAAGATATCTCAAAAACTGTTTGAGCTTTTGCCCTGAAACGTTACAGACTGGTTTGGGACGATGAGTGGATGAACTGATTATCTTTTGAAAAAAAATCTGAAATTTTTTTCTTGAGTTATGGCCCTTTGAATTTTTTTGCATTTTAAGCTTGTAAGCAAGATAACTAAACAACTGTTTGAGCTTTTGCCCTGAAACCTTACGGAATAGTTTGGGATGATGATAAGATGAACTTTTTTCTTCAGTTATGCCCCTTTGAAATGTTGCGTGTTTTAAGCTTGTAAGCAAGATACATGTATCTCAAAAACTGTTTAAGCTATAGCCATGAAACTCTACAGGCTGGTTCAGGATGATGAGTAGATGAACTGATTAACTTTTGAAAAAAAAATCCGAAATTTATTTCTTCAGTTATGGCCTCTTGAATTTTTTTGTGTTTTAAGCTTGAAAGCACGATAACTAAAAAACTGTTTGAAAATGGTTTTCAGAAACTTTTCAGAATGGTTGGGGATGATGAGAAGATGAACTGATTAACTTTTGACAAAAAATCCATTTTTTTTCTTGAGTTAAGCCCCTTTGAAATTTTGCGCGTTTTAAGCTTGTAAGCAAGATATCTAAAAAAACTGTTTGAGTTATTGCCCTGAAACTTTACAGGCTGGTTCAGGATGATGAGTAGATGAACTGATTAGGTGAACTTTAATGCATTTGCATTTTTGGGGAACTTAATGCATGTTTGCTTAAGATAGGTTCCTCGCTTAAAAGAGGTGGACACTAAGACAGGTTCGATGGTATCTCTCAAACTGTATGAGCTATTGTCCTGTAACTTAAAACACTGGTATGGGGTGATAAATAAATGACCTGATTAACTTCCGTTTTTCTTTTGTTATGTTCCTTCTAAAATTTCAGCATTGCACCCAAATAAAAAAAAGATATCTCAATTACTGTTAGGGACAAGCACTGTTAGGGTCAAGCAGTGTTAGGGTCAAGCAGTTGTGGGGGGGGGGGGGGCATTGTGTTTCATAAACACTGGCTCTAGTTGGACGTTGATCCTCTCCTGATTAGCAAAATTCTTTCATAGAGTTGATCATGAATCTTTTCTACAGCCATTCTCTCCTTCTGCTGATTCAAGGAGAGAAGCCGCCAGTTTCTGGCGAAGGTGTGTGCTTTGTACCGTTTCACCGCTTATGTATAAGCCTGTCCAGGATAAATGGTAGTATTACAAAAACACGGCCAAATAAACTTTACCGCCAAAAAAAAAGAACATTTTAAGATGAAAGTTTGTGATTGTTTTCTTATTTCTGCTCAAAATATAGATTGTGAGTACTCGTTAGAACCGCCTCGTTCTTATTTCTGCTAAAAATATATATTGTGAGTACTCGTTAGAGCCGCCTCATCGAGCTATATTTTAGAGCAGAATAAGAAAATAAGATTTACCCCTGTAAACTCCAATATTACTTTATAAAAGTGGGATTCAAGGGGTCAAAATTGTATAGGTGTGTTTTCGTCATGATTATCCAGCTCTATATGACCTTTATAGTGTTGACATTGCTGCTTAACTCCAAATCAATCGATCAATCAATAGTTTTTGACGGTCTTTGTAATAACAACTAGGAAGTTATAATAGTTGTCCCCCTTTCAACAAAAATTGACGAAAAATATGTCAGCTGTAACCGCTTTCCTTCATACATAAACATGGCCCCCGCCCATCGGGGCTTGAAGAAATAGATGGGCTGCATGATGCTTCCACGCAGAGCTAAAACCGACCGCACACAAGTACTGGTACATTACTTAGAGGATCTAAGCCTGCCCAGGCAAAGTGTTGCGAGTCGGACCGCCAATGCTAATAAATCCTATTGGTTTCATTGGGTGATAGGGCTTGAGATGTCATTTCATCTCAATGTCGGGTAAAAGTCCCACAAAATCGGAAGCAACGTCTCCTAATTGACCTATACAGAGTTGACGGGGACGTTAAACCTCAACTCAAACAAACAAACAAAACATACATAAACACATTTCTGTAAACAGTATGCATCAATTTATGAGCCAGCTCGTGGCAAAAGGGTATAACATAGTTGACCAGAAAATGCTTAAGCGAGTATGCACATTGATTCAGTCACGCCAGAGCCTTTTGCTGTTCATAAACACTAAGATAGGACCTTGCATCATGTGAACAAATCCGTGAAATGATCACCCCACCACCTAAACCCCAAGTGAAAACTTGGATTTAGGTGGGTATACATTATTTTTCTTATTTCTGCACCAAGACATAGGTTGTGGGTACTCGTTAGAACCACCTCATTGAGTCGGTTCTAACGCGGAACCACAACTAATGTTTGCAGTATAATAAAGAAAATTAGCACGGAATTAAGGGCGAGGATTGCGGCCGCGTTAAATCGATTTAGGCCCCCAAGTGAAATTCGTTTCACTGACCGTTCCAAGGTGGTTCTTCTGTCGCGGTTTATTTTTGTTATGGTTTGTCTTTGAGTGTGTGTATTCCTTATAATTTTTGTTTTGGATAGCCAAATGGTCATTTTGTGACTCCTTTGGGCTTTCCGCTATTGATGTTTCCATTAGGGTCTAGTTATTTCATGTTTGTGTTTCCTTCCCTTTGGTGTCCCTGATGGGAGCTGAGAGTTATTTGTACGGATTACGGATCATTGCCTTCACTTCTATTTTTCATCAGAAAAAAAAAAACATTCATTTTGGAGATGTTAAAAATGCCCTATGTCGCACGGGTATGTTATATATAGATTCATGTTAGAAATAATGTTTCTAGGCCTACACGTGTATTTTAAAATATATCAGAGAAATCTAAGTTCCCTTGAATGATTAGCGAGCGCCTGATGGCTTCTGTTTCAGATTGTGGCAAAGACTACCAGCTGGACGGTGGGTTGGCGCATTTTGACGGACATACAACAACATACAAAAGCAATATTTCTGTTTCCTGCTTAGATGGTTATAATTTACAAGGAGACAATTACACAACGTGCCTTGCTAATGGAAGGTGGAGTAAAACAACGAAATGTCAACCAAAAGGTAAACTAATGATCTCTGTTTTTCATAGTAAGTGCTTATTCAAACGCACGTGCGCAGCTATTGAATTAATCCAAACACCATTTTCTTTGTTGCCAGTGTATATGGATTGATTTTATCTGGTTGTTAATGAATTGTGAACTCCGTCTTTCTCGTGCAGATAATGAAACATGAAATAGTTCCAGAAAACGTTGGTACGATAAGATAATGATAAGAGATTCTTGCAAACCTGATTAGGAAATCCATAGTTTTAGATTGGGATAGAAATTCTGGTCTAACCCCGGGGTTCTTACCCAATATCGAATATTCTCGCGTGTTTGATAAATGCACCGGTTGAATATGACCCCATATGCGCCGTCGTTAAGGTTGGCGTCACAGCACGTTACGTGACGTCACTAAACATCACTGTAGTGTCATCGCAATATGGCGGACGTCGGCAACCGAAGTGACTGCAGTTTTAAAATCTACGCTCAAACATAGAAAGTATGCAAGAAAAAGAATTCTACATGGGTGTGAGGGGTGGATAGAACAATCCGTCCCGAGGGATCACTGTCCGGCATCACTCGGCTAGGTGTGAGGGGTGGATAGAAAAATTCGTCCCTAAGGATCACTGTCCGGCATCTATCGGCAAGCCTCGTGATGCCGGACAGTGACCCACAGGACGGATTTTTCCACCCACCCCTCACACCCATGTAAGATTCTTATAACATTTGCCTTTATCTTCTCGCTGCAACTTTGTTGCAAGTTTGGCAGTTGCAGGAACATAAATCACGAATCATAACTATCCCGGGACGGCTAGTGAGTGAGTGTTTTGAGTTTTACATCCCACCAACAGCTAAGGTCATACGGAGACGGGACCTCGGTTTAAAGACTCATCCGAAAGTCTGGAGAAGCCCGGGATCGATCCTGCGATCCCTGGTTTACATGGCGAGTAGCGTAACCACTGCACCACGGAGGCTTCTGTCGGGATGGCTAGCGTTTGAAAGCAGCTCTTGAAAACAAGCATAACACACAAACTTGATCTTAAAGCTAAGAGCTGATAGTTTATTCAATTTAGATATGACGTCGGTGTAAGTTGAATAACCATTACGTCATTAAAATACTTAAGAACGAGCTGTTTGTTTGTTTGATTTAAGGTTTAACGTCCCCGTCAACACTTTAAACGTCATTTTGGAGACGTTCCTTTCAATTTTGTGGGACTGTTTTTGTGTCGCAAATGTTATTGTCATGCTCATAATCATGATGGTTGTCTGTCACTCAAGGAAGAGGAAGAGACTATTAAACTGGCATTATTTATAGATTTGTGTCCTTGTCAGTTTTGCTGATATGTAAGAAAGCATTATCTGACATAAATGTGAAGCTCAATGGCATGTCTTGGCAAGGAACCAATATGCTAAGTGTAGCCTATGTTACACTGTATTAAACCTTATCCTGCTGTTCACGAAAAACCTTATCTTTGCAAACAGTGCAGATCCAGATCAGATGGCTTCTGAAGAAGCCATCTGATCAGGATCGAAACTGTTTGACATTCAATTTATCAGTTGGTTGGGATAAATTACATCAAGTAATCTGATTGGTTCAAAATGAGAAATTGGTGTGGGTAAATTGAATATTCAGCAGAATAAGGTTTAAAAAAATCCGTAATCAATACAAAGTTTTGCGGGTTTGCTTTTTTCCTCACGTGCATTTACGCCCTTTTGTAGTTTGTTTGTTTGATTGATTGATTTGAGGTTTAACGTCCCCGTCAAGACTGTATAGGTCATTTTGGAGACGCTGCTTCCAATTTAATGGGACTTTTACCCGACATTGAGATGAAATGACATAACAAACCCTGCCGCCCAATGAAACCAACAGGGTTTATAGGCATGGACTGGCACCGCCTTTCCTGAGCAGGCTTAAATCCTCTAAGCGGTTTATCGGTACTCGTGTGCGGTCGGTTTGAGCTCCGCATGAAAGCATCATGCAGCCCATCTATTTCTTCAGGCCATTATGGGCAGGGGCACTCGACCTTCTGTGGTATTGAATCACGAGGGTATCATCAGCTCAGTATCAGTTCCTTAGTGCTGAGGTTGATACTGCGGTGTTGACGTCAGCACTCAAGTACTGATTTTAATAACTATATTATTTCTTTAACTTTTCTAAAACTAAGACGGACTTGTCAGGTGAGACATGTATCTTAGCGGATTTGGTTACCACGTTTTGTTATATTTTAAATATTGCAAGTCTGGCTACTTTGGACATCTCGTTCCTGATGCCCGGGACTTCCGTGGAGCGTGGGCCATGTTTGCTTATGTTGGCTCGGTGGGGGACGCCTATTTGCATCGGGCGTCTCTTGTCTGATGCCTCCAGCTGACATGTCTCATGAGCTACGTCGGTCGGTGTGTGCTCGGAGGGGATGTGCTTTGTTTGCCGGGTCTTGTCAATCATCCGTTTAGGTTTCAAAACTTTGGGGTTTAGAAACACTGATGAAGATTAAATATCAGAAAGGCCCCTGTGTCACTAAATTTGGTATAGATACACCTTAATTGCCACATTGAGATTGTTTTAGTACTGATTTCTCCCAAGGATTTAATTGAGGTAAAGGCCAAATTTGACCGAGTAAATATTAGAAGATAAAAGAACGATAGGTAAGTTGGTAATACACTACGCATTGAAAGCTGTCTGCACAATGTATGACGACCGACAATAACTAATAGGACCCGGTACAACTGTTGTTTTATGTTTCTATGTGTGTTTCATGTCTATACCCTTTTTCGATGGCTTCAGATGGCCTCGGTGAGGCGGTTCTAAATTTCGATATTTTGAGTAGAAATTAGAACAAATAACATAATTTTTCATCTTAAAATCTTTTTTCCGGCGGTAAAGTTTACAATGTATTTGTATAGGCGTGTTTCGTTCGCTTCCATCGTCTTTATATGTGTGAAGTAACATTTCCTTTCATATATTTATGAAAAACAAATTGAAAAGAGAGATCGGAATAGATATTAAAGCCAGGAAAGTAGAAAAGCATTCAAAACAAGAATATCAGTAAAAACAGAAAGAACATCACAAAAACACACCTATATAATTTCGACCCCATGTACGCAACTTTTATATAGTACAACAGGGATTTTCGCCCCCGATCATCGGGGCTTGAAGAAATATTTGGGCTGCATGATGCTTCACGAAGATAAACCCGCCGCACACGAGTACTGGTAAACCGCTTAGAGGATCTAAAATAGAATTGGAGGCAACGATCAGTAATCGATACAATCAACCCACAGTTCCCATCAGAGACACCAAAAGGAAAGACACACAAACATGAAACAACAGACTCTAATGGGAACACCGACAGTGGTAAGCCAAAAGGACAGCCAACCTTCCACAAAATGGCCAATAGGCTATCCAAAATAAAATAAAATAAGCGACACAAACACCCAAAGATAAACCATAACAAAATAAACCGCGACAGAAGAACCGCCTTGGAACGGTCAGCGGAAACAAATTCCACCGTGGGGGGGGGGGGGGGGGGGGGGGGCATTAAATCGATTTTACGCGGCCACAATCCTCGCCCTTACTTCCGTCGCGATTTAGACAAATAATTTGTTCAGTCCGCATGAAAGCCTAAATCATCAGTGCAACATCTCCGTGAACACAAATAATCCCGTCCATGCTAATAAACCCTATTGGTTTCATTGGGCGACAGGGCTTGAGATGTCATTTCATCTCAATGTCGGGTAAACGTCCCACAAAATTGGAAGCAACGTCTCGAAAATGACCTTTACAGTGTTGACGGGGACGTTAAACCTCAAATCAAACAAACAAAACAAACAAATAATCAACCCTGCTAGCATTCTATATAAATCTACAGCGGGCCGTTAGCGGCCCGTCAGCTACCCTGACGGGCCGCTAACGGCCCGCTGTAGATTTATGTAGAATGCTTACTGGGAAACAACCACAGAGGTGAGACAACGGTGAGGACTCTACAGCAAGAAATCACTGAAATGCTGGCGCAAAAGAAAACCAACAGTTAGACAGCCTGCCCAGGCAATGCGATGCGAGTCGGACCGCCCATGCTTATAAACCCTATCGGTTTCATTGGGCGACAGGGCTTGGGATGTCATTTCATCTCAATTTCAGGTAAAAATCCCACAAAATTGGAAGTAATGTCTCCAAAATGACCTATACAGTGTTGACGGGGACGTTAAAATTTCAAATCAAACAAACAAACAAAATACAGAAGGGCGTAAACGCACGTGGGGGAAAACACTAACAGTGTTGACGGGGACGTAAGACCTCAAATCAAACAAACAAACAAACAAACAAAACAGCTGGGGTTTACAGGGGTATATATTTCTTTTCTTACTCCTGCTTCTAGACTTCTGGTAATCCTTAGAACCCCCTCGCCGAGGCGGATCTAACGACGACCTACAACCCATGTTTTGAGTAGAAATATGAAAATATTTTGCTGGTAAACTGTCCAATATATTTCAATAGGCGTGTTTTCGTAATGAATTAAAACCCACAAAGTATCTCGTATTAACATCCTATTATGTCGTTTGTTTAACGTAAAGATCTTTTTGAAACATAATATTCCGTTCCTGATTTCTTTTCTAGTTTTTGGTTTTTACTTTCAATTTCCATTCTGTTTTAATTGATTTGATTTCCTATCTTATAAAAATTGGAATGGAAATCTCCGTAATTTCGCCTCTTTGCATCATTCCTTTTATTCATTCTCTCTTTTGATCCCATTGCTCTCATAGCTTAGTAAATTGCAATTGGTTTCCATTTTTTCTCTTTTTCATAACATTTTCAGTTCAACTTTGAACAATCATATAACTTAATGGACCATCACGTTGGCCGGTCTGTGTTTAGAATACCCTACCTTTTCCAGGGTAATACATTATTTCATTTATTCTCTCCCGTGGTCTTAAATTGATGATACATTTAAACTGGTTCATTCGTGGTTCGAACGTGTAACAACAAGCTATGTTTGAAGTGGAAATCTGATAAAAATCATTTGAAAAATGCTGCTTCTAAAGACATGAAATGAACCCCGCCAGTATATCCCATAGAGCGCACGGGTGGGTTATAGGGAAGTGTTTTAACAAATATATGTTTGTAGATTGTGGAACGAACTATCCCGTGGATAATGGACATGTCAATTTCGATGGTCAAGCTACTACATTCAACAACAAAATTTTGGTCCATTGTGATACCGGATATGAAAATGATGGCCCAGAAGAAATAACTTGTCTTGCTAGTGGCACCTGGAGTAAGGATTCGACATGTCGAATAAAAGGTATTGTTTAAAGCTGGAAACATTCAGTACAACAACTTGCAGGTCGTTTTGAACGCTTACACGAGCCACGTCATGAGACCTGTTTGCCTTTTAACAACAAAGGTGCAGATCGACATTGACGTCTGTGTACTCTAATCAGCAACCTTGTATTTGTTGCTTTGAAACTGCTGCAATGACGGGAGTTTGAGCATTAGATTTGATTTGATTCTGAAATTCCTTTTTAAGAGCTAGTATGGACAAGTGTTTCGCATGCTGCCGTTATACCTCACTGCCGTAAGTAATAAAAACTGCTACGCGTTGTTACGAATTCTAGGTCAAATTACACAATTGAGCTACCGGCCCCGATAGCTCAGTTGGTAAAGTGTCCGCTCCGGGGAACGGGAGGTCTCGGGTTCGATCCCGGGCCGCGACATACCAAAGTCGTTAAAAATGGTACTAGCTGCTCCTCGCTTGGCACTCAGATTTACGGGGTAGAGCTAGGACTGGTCGATCCAGTGTCAGGATAATGTGACTGGGTGTGGTATCATGTAATGTGTCTGGGACATGATACTTCAGTGAGGCAGCACTATAAACGTGAGCGTTGAGCTCCCTGTCGCAACCAGACACCGTCGTGATATGACTGAAAAATTGTTGAAAGCGACGTTAAACCCGAATTCACACACACACACACACACACACACACACACACACACACACACACACACACACACACAATTGAGCTTCATCAGCTCGAATAGTTCCAGTGCTGTGTAAATTGGTTTTAATAGTTATCTACTATATTAATGGCATTGTTGCGCCTTGACCTGATAAAGATATGCTATCTCAGGACAAAATAGTTTTATCAGGTCAACATCACATTCCATTTCTATGAACTGAACTACTGGAATAATTGGCAAAACTGTAAGGGGTATACAAGGGGATTAACTGATAAATGGAATACCAGATTCCTGCCATTTGATATCAAGTTTATCAGCCTCGGCTTCGAGAACGCATGTACAATCCCTGGGCAAGCGATTCTCCAAGCGTTCTCAAATCCTTGTCTGATAAACTAAATATCAAAAGACATGAACCTGGTATTCTCTATATAGAAATATGTAGTTCTTGTTCGTTTGATTTGTGGTTTAACGTCCCGTCAACACTGTAAAGGTCATTTTGGAGACGTTGCATCCAATTGTGTAGGCTTTTACCCGACATTGAGATGAAATGACATCGCAAGCCCTGCCGCTCAATGAAACAAATAGGGTTTATAAGCATATAGACGGTCTGACTCGCGCCGCTTTGACTGGACAGGCTTAGATCCTCTGAGCAGTTTACCAGTACTCGTGTGCGGTCAGAATTAGCTCTGCGTGGAAGCATCGTGCAGCCCATTTATTTCTTAATGCCCCGATGGACGGGGGCCGAATGTAGTTCTAGTCATCGAGGTTTATCAGCGTCAAATAAATTGACATACTGGGGATAATTTAGAGATCTCGTTTGATTATTCTATCTATCTAAAATAGAGGATTTTACATGAGCGTCCATGTATTATTGAATTTATTAAACCAGTTGAGGAAAGGGTATAGAATGCGAGGCTTCGTCGAGCATTTCATGCCTTTTCCTCAACGAGTTTAATTCATCAGTAATACATGAGCACGAGTGAAAGATTCCGCTCATCATATGACATTTAAAACGTATTTAATCCACGATTTTTGTTCAACATTTAATATTCCGCCATTAGTAAACGCGTCGTAATAAGGAAGCTAAAAGTGTAATGTAACGGGGTGTATATAACTAATTTGCATATTTAATCCACTAGTGGATTACCGAATTAATTACATGACGTTATTACATTCTCTGACGCGACGTCATATGATAAAAGAGGATCTTACACGATTGGTCATTAATACCGAATTTATTAAACAACCCTCTGGCGAGTTTCATGAATTTAATATGAAATGACCACGAGTGTAAGATTATGTTTATCATATATCAATTTTAAATTAGATTTTGTTGCCGAAGCAGTTTAGAAGAATTTAATTTTTGGAGACACATGATTGTCGTGACGTTACGCTCAAGTAACGCGCCAGTAACCATGTGTTAATACACTAATCATATGATTTTTATTACATGGCGTCATCCACTAGATATCAGCGACTTTATATGATAATTCTATTTAATTAATGGGTGGTGTTTGTACTCCTTAAAATATCGTTTGTGGCGGCCGTAAAAAGTCTCGCCGCCCTACATCATACTATAGTTTATATTTTCTTGTTCTTTGGGATCATGATTCCATTGTGGAAATTTGAAAATATCTGAGTGTCACTGATGAGGCCTAAATCGCCGAAACTAGCTAGTCTGGCCCAGAAAACATGTACACTCCATATTTTCCAGTTCTGTGGTGTATTCCTTGCTTTCAAAGGATAACCCTTTCTAGAACTTATTTAACGTCACTACAGCTGTTGTCTGGGAATGTGTCGCGGCCGTAAAAAGTCTCCCTGCCCTATATCATAGTGTAGTTTATATTTTCTTGTCCTTTGGGATCATTGATTCCATTGTGGAATTTTGAAAATATCTGAGGGTCACTGATGAGGCCTAAATCGCCGAAACTAGCTAGTCTGGCCCAGAAAACATGTACACTCCATATTTTCCAGTTCTGTGGTGTATTCCTTGCTTCCAAAGGAGAACCCTTTCTAGAACTTATTTAAATGAGTACCCAGTGTATCTTTTAAAGTGAGATAAGAAACATCCCACTAAATCGCCAATAAAATATTTATCTGGGGCTTTTCGACAACGTATGCTGCCTCCCTTGTTAAAATTGACAGAAACTTCAAAAGACTTTAGGTTACAAAATTGCTAAGAGATAGTCCTGAAGGTTTTCTACCTTGTTAAAAAATGACGAAAAAGTCTGGGTCTTGGAAACAAAGTTTTGGGTCACTGATGAGGCTTTATGTGTCGAGTCGAAAATAGCTAATGTTACGCAGAAAACTTTGTTCCGGATTTGCGTGCATGCCTGCGTGTACAAAGGAATCCTTTATAGGTTTATTCCGTTAACGTTACTTTTAACGCCTACTCTTACAGACTGTGGAACAGATCTTGTTATTCAAAATGGAGGAGTTGACTTTGCTGGCCATAAAACAGTTTATGGGAGTTCAGTACCTGTCAGCTGTAATCCTGGGTTCGATCTCCATGGACAGACTTCTTCGACATGCCTTGCTGATGGTACTTGGAGCAAAAAGACAACTTGCGTTATAAAAGGTTAGATTAATAGTTGCATTATTGAAAGTAATATAGAACATTGTGTGGTTTTATTCTGTTAACACATAGATATTTACGTTGAAAGCTGTTAAAACCTCTTTGTAATGAAAATTGAGAAAAAGAAACAAACAAAACAAAAAAAAAACACGAACCTATTTTCTAAAATATTCCTCGAACGCAACTTTAGCAAACATTGCATACTCAGATCAAAACACCGCGTTCTATGGCTTCTGATTAAGATATAGCTATTGCACAATGTAAAATATGTTTTATAAAAGGGCTATCCCTTAGAAACAAAAATACACCACAGAACTTAAAGTATCTTAAACGTATGGAGTGTACAGTTTTCTGGGCAAGGCTAGCTAGTTCCGACCAAGTAGGCATCATCAGTGACCCTCAGATATGTTCAAGGTTTCACAGTGAAACCAATGTGACCCCAAACGACACGAAAATATACACTATACGATGATGAAGGGCAGAGAATTTTTATGGCCGCCACACATTTCCTTGACACCAACTATAATGACGTTAAATTTGTTCTATAAAAGGGTTATCCATGGAAACAAAGAATACACCACATAACTCAAATTACCACCTAGTTTCGCCAATAAAGCCCTATTAGTGACCCTCAAATATTTTCAAGATTCCACAACGGAATCAATGATCCCAAACGACAAGAAAATATGAATTACTCTATGGTGAAGGGTAGGGAGACTTTTTAAGCCGTTATCTTGATAAATTTCTCTGAATATCACAATGCGACAGAAATAAATTTCGAAATAGACGCTTGCTGTATACAGTGAGGAAGATTCAGTTTAGCTTTAAAAGGGGCGAATGAGATAACGTCAACAATGCTCTATCCTTTTGAAGCAAAAAATACACCATAGAACTGAAACGTACAGAGTTTACATATTTTCTGGGCCAGACTAGGTAGTTTCACTCAATTAGGTCTCATCAGTGACCCTCAAATATTTTCATAATTCCACCATGGAATCAATGATCCCAAAGGACAAGACAATATAATTATAGGTTATTGACTTTATATTGTGAAATATTCGGCACGAGTTCATATGGCGAAGGACGCACGAGCTTGCGAGTGCGTCTTCGCCATATGAAAGAGTGCCGCATATTCCACTTTATAAAGTCAATAACCTTTTTATTATATACCCAAAACTACAACAGTCTACTAGAATTCAGGATTGCCTGGTATAGAAATCTGAACATAAAATCAGATTATGTATTTTTATGCGGTTAGAAATTGAAAATAATGAAGGTCGGCAAGTGTCACCCTACACGTTGAAAAACCACGCCCAACGGCACCAAAGTGAAAACGACGTTAACGTTGGTTGATGTGACGTCACTAAAAACCTTGACGCTTCCCAACACAGGACGCCATTTTGTCCGAAGCGTCGGTTATATTTCTTTCAAAATACTCCAGATTTCTTAGAAGAAAGTGTTGAAAATCTAAACACATAGCAGGTAGGTCATATTTGGCAGCATAAAATTTGTCAGCACCTTTATTCGTTTTGTTTTACGTTCCTTTAGTCGATACGCACGACAAGATGGCTGCCGATTTTTAGTATTGAAATGGACAAATTTGAAAGTAGATATATTGTGAACGTGACTGCTAATCTACGGGCAATATGAACGTGACTACGGACAATATGGACAAATATTGACCGATAACTTCTATAGAAAGTAAACGGGACATTTTCTGGGTATATAATAATTAGAGGTTATTATATGGTGAAGGTGTGCCTTTAAGTCATATTGGGCCGAGGGCTTTAGCCCGAGGACCAATAAAACTTCCGATGCCAATATGACTTAGAGGCACACCTTCACCATATCATAACCTCTTAATTACATCATTTATATAGCATAGTTATATTGCAACGTGAATAAATAAAGACAAAGAGAATATTTACATTTTAAAGGTTAATGCCGGGAACGTTTCATTGAGTGTGTTTAGGATACACGCAGGAGCAATTATTTTCGGTATAGCCGAAAAAAAAAAGAAATTGCTTTTAAATTATATAACTTATTAGTAGGCCTACGCTAACCATGCTCACGGTAATACAGTAACATAGTAGTGCGCAGCAAATTACGTCACAAGTGACGTCTCGACTGTTAGTTTCAAAACAAAAACAAATCGCCATTTTAAATACAGAATTTCTGCAGTTCAAAGAATGCTTTTAAGTTATTTTACAAAATGAATTGTGCTTATTTGAAGACAAGTTTAACTTTAAAGCCTCTTAGTGTCATTCATCAAGCTACTGCTTAATCGCTTCCGTATGTTGCAGTCGATCGCGGTGGTTGTTTACGTTAAAATACAAGACAGTTTTTGGGGACATATTTCCCTAGAAACTATTTCCTCCCACAGATATCTTCCACACAATGTCCGGCTCTTCATAAGTGAAGGGATCTGTTCGTTTAAGGTTAATGGCAAGACCTTATTGTTTCAAATGTTGGGTCATCCCTGCTGTACTTGAAGGCATCGCCCTTCCCAACCGTGAGTGAACTTCTTTTAAAATGTATTTTGTTTTTCATTTTTCATGCTTACCACGAAATATCAGACTTTTCTCAAATTCTCTTTTATCGCTCTGTCTAGGTCCAGAAGTCGGGTTGACATTGCTTCAAGTGATTTTTCTGCGGCCATTTGGAAAATTATGGAGTACAGCATTAACATTCTATTGCTATAGTAACAGAGTGGAGCAGTGCTAATATGGAAAGGCAGTGCCAAAATTCCATATTATATGGATTTTGGCCCCGTCACGTGACTGTGCCATCAAAATAGCGAAAAAATGAGCCTGTATTGAAAGATTCTAATGTAATTTTCCTATACTAAGTATGTAATAATCTACAATATGATGAAGGGCAGAGAGACTTTTACGGCCACCACACATTCTTTGAGTCGGATCTCTCCATTATCTTTTTTGTTTTGTTTCCTATTAAGCTTAACGATTGAAAATAACCTTCCTTTTTCCTAATAGCTGAAGAATCATATATGGATCCGATACCCATGCTTATAGATCCGATACCCGCTCTGTGATACTGATGTTAGTTGCTTTATATTAAATTTATGCTGAGCAGCAGCCGTCTTCTCCAACAAGTTGCCATTGTACAATATCTGAACTCCCTCTTTAAGCAGCAAATGTTCACTCAATAGGCGAAATTAAATTAAAAATAAAACTAGGAATACTTTCTTTTCGTATGCGTTTATGACGCATAATATTACCATTTTGTAATCAGTATAACTAGAATATAGGTAATCAAAACAGGCCCGTACGCAAACTTTGTTAAAGAGGGGTGCGAAATTCAGGTATTTTGCGGAGGGGGAGGGGTTGGGTGCGAATCTGAGAAAATCTTAATAATGTTCCAAACAAAGGATCCTGCCTTGCGCACGGGTCTGCAAAAAGATAAATGATTGAGAGGTGTACTCCTCTGACACGTCTGCCTCATTTAGTTTATTCATCACCAATCAATTTTGAGCTGCCTTCAAATAACACACCCTTTAGTATGAGTATCAGGGCATATATCATCTCTGCTGAATAGACACATTCCTTGAAGCACCAGTTTTAGATTTCCCCTTTATGAATGCTCAACGGAGGTTATACTGTAGTTTGTCTGTATTGTTGTAGACTGTGGACAGAATTATCCACTTGCCAACGGCAATGTCAGTTTCTCAGGAGTGAAGACAACATTTGGTCATACAGTTCCAATCTCTTGCGATGAAGGGTATTCAGTCGTTGGCGAACCTCACATTACCTGTCTAGCAAATGGATCTTGGAGTACCAATACCAAATGCCAAATAATAGGTGATCCCTTTTCTCTTGTTGACCTGAATTAATGACAACTTAATATTCAGATTAGTTTTCAGCTGACACATGTTCTTCCTGTATTTATAAAACAACTCGTTGATTTGACCCCTTCCGTGACCAATAGACTGTTTGGATGGTTTTAATTAGGGTTTATTTTATGTGCTAAATAATTTACACAAATAGGCAAGCTACAGACCAGACTCTTTTAGGGCGTCCGTTTAAGGTCTTCACTGTTTGCTATTTCCTAATATCCGGACGCTAGTAATTTATTCAAATAATGTCAAAAACTTCAATCAGAAAGTGCTGAAAACAGAGCCCCAAACGTGCTGTCCTTAAGGAAGTTGCTGATAAGGTTTTGTCAGCGAGTGGTCGATTGTACCAAACTGTTTGTCGCATGTCTGGTGTGTGAAACTTGATGGTGAAATCATCGTGTTTCAGTATGATTAGCCTTTTGGCCCTTGACACGAAGGTACCTTTAACATGAAAAATAACAGAAGTCCACCATCAATCAGAAACGACCATTATCAATTCAGAAAACGTTTCCGCAGGCTGAAAGCGACTTAACAGTATCATATTTTGTGTTAAAACTGCAAAAATCAACAAAACAAGCGCATCGAAGTTATATATTTTGATTATACCAACAGTTTCAAAATCTTCAAAGTAGAAGTAAAACAAAGATCAGGAATTGATACAATTAACTTACTCCATCCATAAAAGACACCAAAGGGAAAGAAATACAAACATTAAGCGACCAGACCATAATGGAAACCTAAACAAAGGAAGGCCATATGGACAGTTACTTTCCCACAAAACTGCAAGGCATTAATCAAAATGTCATCAAAATCAATACCCGGTGAAAGGGACTTAACTTTACCGGCATATATAGGAGACATCCGTTATAATAGTGTTTTGACGCCATTTGTAGGGTAACTCTAATGATCTTGAAGCCCAAAAAAAGTTATATGAATGATGACCTCGGGTGGAAATTGACCTATTTATCGGCAAGATCAAGTTTGGTCCCTAAGGCGTTTGAATGGGAAAAACGTAAAACTGCGTTTTTTTTATCAAAAGCAACTGCACTCCATGCGTGTTAATGCTCAAGGTCTTTCAGTGAAGGTGTGAAAGCTTATACTTGCTACATAAATATAAAGGTTAGCCTACGTTGTGGGTAACTAATGGTTGTACTCCGCTTTAAACCCAACGTCTATAATGTATACACCCATGGGCGTAGACAATTAGTTGAATAATTTTGTCTTCTCAGCAAGAACAAAATGGAAGCCAAAATTTGGGTCAGTTATTGATATGTAGCCGACGATGTCTCGACAATACATTTCATTAGGCACGCAATTGTTATTCACAACCTTTTTGTGACAAGAGGTCTTGTTATATGAATTTCATTTGATCACTCGTGCTATGTACAGTTTCTCACGATTTTGTATCTGTTGCGGTTCGACCGAACCAGATGTGAGACGCAAGGTTCTGCAGTCAAGTGTTTTTTCTCCGGCTTCTCCGGTTTTCGCCCATCTCTGATTAGCATCGATTTTTAATACGTGAGATAATCTTGAAAGGGCCGCAAAAACAAAATAAAAACAAGACGAAAGAAGATATTTTATCTGTTTTACTAGATTGTGGCAATGAATTCGCCTTTGACCATGGCTCTGTGGATTTCTCGAGCAAGCCAACAACATATAACCAGACTTTTATCGTGACCTGTGAATTAAAATACGAGGTAGAAGGTAGTCCAGAAATCATTTGTTTGGCGAATGGATCCTGGAGTGTGGCACCTGTCTGTCGACAGAAACCTGAAGGTAAATATGTCTTGCCAACTATTAATTATTTGCTATTCAAGTTGCTGTTTACTTACACATGAAGTGTAGATTCACACCATCAGTCATTAATTATAGCGCTTCAAGCCAATTATCATTATGATACACTGAAAAAAGCACAATTCTGGCACCCGTTAGTTGTCATCTAGGGCCATTCCTACTACAAAATGTTAAGCCATTGGTGCTGTGGGTCGGTTGTTACCATTACTTAATACTGGTTTTTAGCTCACCTGGGCCGAAGGCTCCAAGGGAGCTTATAGTATAGTGGGTCCTCCGTCGTCCTCAGTATCCTGCAGGCTGAACTCAATCATTTCTCATCTGTAGCATGCCTCTGGTGGGGCATTGATGACATAAACTTTTCTTCGAAATCGCTCTAAAACTGTGGTTCCTATGGCAACAACAAGGTCCCATAGACTTACGATAGGAAAACGCTTGTCATCACCGTAGCGCCTTCAGTTTTGATCGGATCTTTCTGAAACTTATATGTAAGATGACTGGGGATAAACACTCGGATGAGTTCGAAAACCGGCCAAGTCGGCCCATTTATCATAGAGTTACGTCCCTTTGATTGCTGAAAATGCCCATTTTCGACCTTGTCATCACGGTAGCCCCTTCAGTTTTGATCGGATCTTTTTGAAATTTGTATGTAAGGTGGCTAGGGATAAAACCTCGGATGAGTTCAAAAACCGACCAAGTCCGCCCATTTATCATAGAGTTACGTCCCTTTGATTGCTGAAAATGCTGATTTTTGACCTTGTCATCACGGTAGCCCCTTCAGTTTTTATCAGATCTTTCTGAAACTTAAATGTAAGGTGGCTGGGGATAAAACCTTGGATGTGTTCGAAAACCGGCCAAGTCGGTCCATTTATCATAGAGTTAGGTCCCTTTGATTGCTGAAAATGCCAATTTTTGACCTTGTCATCCCCATAGCCCCTTCAGATTTGATCGGATTTTTCTGAAACTTATATGTAAGGTGGCTGGGGATGAAACCTCGGATGAGTTCGAAAACTGGCCAAGTCAGCCCATTTATCTTAGAGTAACATCCCTTTGATTGCTAAAAATGACCCATTTATCTTAGAGTAACATCCCTTTGATTGCTAAAAATGCCAAATTTTGACCGTGTCATCACCGTAGCCCCTTCAGTTTTGATCGGATATTTCTGAAACTTATATGTAAGATGGCTGGAAATAAAACCTTGGATGAGTTTGAATACTGGTCAAGTTGGCACATTTATCATAGAGTTACATGCCTTTGATTGCTTAAAAATGCCTATTTTCGACCTTGTTAGCACTGCTGCCCCTTCAGTTTTGATCGGATCTTCATGACACTTACAAACAAATTAGTCAGGCAGAAAAGCTCGGAGAAGTTTGAAAACTTGTGAAGTTTGCCTATTTGTCACAGAGTAACATCCCTTTGATTGCAGCAGTTAATTGCTTATTTTTGAACTTGTCATCATCATAGCCCCATCCGATTATATCGGATCTTCTTAGCAAGTCAGGAATAAAAGCTTGAATGAGTTTGAAAACTGGTGAGATCAGCCTATTGAGTTACATAGAGTTACATTCTACTTTATTTGCAGAAATTGCTTACCCTGTTATCACCATGTCCTTTTATTAATCCTTCAGTAAAGGTTGGCACTTCCTGAAACTTTGAATCTGTTAGCTCAGGTGAGCGATACAGGACCAGCTTGGTCCTCTTGTTTATTTTCTAATCCATATGGTTCATTGAGCCCGTTTTGAATTATTTTGAAATATTTATATAAAGGTTATTGATGGGGCCTTTGTGGTCTCAAGAAAACTCGTCTACCACAAAATATTTCCTCAGGAGTAGCTATTCAGAGTATGTTTCTATGGCTGTCAGAGGTCGTTCCTACTTATTTGGTATCAAGGAAATTAGTGGTGTTTGGGGTGTCGCTTTAGACGGATAGAATGAATCAGAGTATATATTTCTGGGTCAATTATTTGTCTATATCTTCTAAAGCTCTTATACTACTTATGTCCATGTGACTAGGTCAGTTTTCAGTTTCTGGCGAAAGAACATGCCCTGTACTGGTTAACCGCTTACGTTTCAGCATGCCCAGGAAAAGTGTGGATAGGTAAACTGACCAGCTCAAAAATGACCTAAATAGTGTTGACTGGCCCATTAAACTCCAATACAAAGAACAAGACTACCGCTACTCATTAAGCCTAAACCACGCACACATTAGGCTATATGTTTTATGTACCGTTTAACAGTTTACCTGATTAACCTGCGGTCACACCTTTTAGTGCGAGACCGAGTCATTGAAACCTTTTCAATCTTTTAAAAGTCTCAATCAGCGCCCCTACCCATCGGGGCTTGAAGAAATAGATGGGCTGCATGATGCTTCCACGCAGAGCTGAAAGCGACCATACACGGGTACTGGTTTTGTTTGTTTGATTTGAGATTTAACATCCCCGTCAACACTGTAAAGGTCATTTTGGAGACGTTGCTTCCAATTTTGTGGGACTTTTACCCGACATTACAAATTTCTATAAGACATGTTATTTAGACAAATCGTGGGCATTCCGATAGGTACGAATTGCGCACCCCTTGTGGCTGATTTGTTCTTATTTTGTTATGAAAGAGAATTCGTGTTATCCTTTCAGAAATCATTGAAGCTTTTAGTTCGACGCCGAGATATTTTGATGATTTTATAAATATTTATAATCCCTACTGCGATAATTTGATGAGTCAGATTTATCCCCCACAACTTCAGTTAAATTAAGCAAATTCTTCTGAAACCTAAGCCCCGTTTTTAAAGTTACATCTGTCTGTTGTAGATGGGTTTGTTTCCTACAAAATTTATGACAATCGCGATGATTTTGATTCTGGTATTGTAAATTTTCCTTTCTTGTAAGGTGGTATTCCTCGTAAGGGAACCTACGATGTTTATACTTCACACTTGATCCGATTTGTCAGATGGACTTAAAGCTCTTCTATAACAAGGCCTATCGGAACCCGAATTTTATTGTGACTTAGTACATAAAGTCAGAAAAAAGATATGCTTGCAATGACTTCAGTACCAATTTTGTAAAATCATTCTTAGATATAAAAAAGATTGGGCACAACATAAATGTTAATCGACAGACTCCATACATGGTGGTTAACCCAATCACGCTTGATAACTGTGCTTCCCTTTTTAATAGCACGAGGGCGGTTCAGGCCTCAGATTCCATTACGGTTCCAGCGTAAAGGCTTCCTTAAATATTTTGGCAATGTCGATTGGTACCTGATGCTCTGTCTCTGGTAGGGCCTACATGTATCAAACATTTGTTTTTCTTTTGATCCAGCAGTTCAGTTATTCCATGTTGTGGTGTCCGCTCCGTTGTTTTATCTCAGTAATCGCTTAATTCTTATGTAACACTGACGTGTTAGGAAGCCTTAATGCGGACTGAGCAAATTATTAGTCTAAACCGCGACAGAACAAAGGGTGATGATTGTCTCCACGTACCCCTCCCATATTGAAATACTTGTTTACTGACCATTCTAAGCCGTTTGTTACCGGCCCCGATTGCTCAGTTGGTAGAGTGTCCGCTCCGGGGAATGGGAGATCACGGGTTCGATCCCGGGCCTCAACATACTAAAATCGTTAAAAATGGTACTAGCTGCTCCTCGCTAGGCACTCAGATTTACTTGGCAGAGCTTGGACTGGTCGACCCAGTGTCAGGATAATGTGACTGGGTGTGGTATGGTATCATGTAATGTGTCTGGGACATGATACTTCAGTGAGGCAGCACTATAAAAGTGAGCACTGAGCTCCCTGTCGCAACGAGACACCGTCGTGATATGACTGAAAAATTGTTGAAAGCGACGTTAAACCCGAATTCACACACACACATACAAGTCGGTATTTCTTCGCGGTTTATTTTTGTTCATTTGATCTTTGTATGTGTGTATTGCTTATATCTTTTTTATTTTTCAAAGCCATAAGGCCATTTTAGGGGTAAGTAACTGTCCTCTTGGCTTTCCGCTAGTTAAATTACCATTATGGTTAAGTTATTTCGTGGTTTTGTGAAGAAATTGTATCAATTTCTGATCATTGCTTTCATTTTAGTTTGAGATTATCGACGTAAATCAGTTGCTTCTGCAGCGGATTGTAAGACTTCAGGCATGGTGTACATTAGTTATGAAACACTTCTTCACATTGAATACCATTTACCAGTCTTCAGACCATTTACATATATTACTATTATCCTGTTGTAGAGTTTCTATTTCCCATGCTGATGAAATTGAACAATACACTAGACAGGTGTCTGCAAACATCCGAATGTGAATATAACCGAGGCAATATCAGTCACAAACATACGAAAAAGCGGAGACCCTAGAACGTCTTGAAATCAGTTCCCGAGGTTATAAAAACATTCATGTTCAAATCAGCTGAGCAAGAAATTTGTTATGCTCATAACCATGTAAATACAAACAAATCAGGCACTTTTCATGCTGAGATCAGCATAAAATGCCATTTATCCTGCTAGTAAATTTTAAAATGCCAACAGTTGTTGGCATTTTAACAATTATGAGTAGAATAAATTTCATGCTCAATTGAGTTGAGCATGAAAAAATTATATAACCTCGGGGTCCGGAGTGCTCCTCCATTCAGTTGGCCCCCGCCCAAAGGGGCTTGAAGAAATATATGGGCTGCATGATGCTTCCACGCAGAGCTGAATCCGGCCCGCACACTAGTACTTGTAAACCGCTTAGAGGATCTAAGCCTGTTCAGGAACCGCGGTGCGAAGCGGACCGTCCATGCTAATAAACCCTATCGGTTTCTTTGGGCGACAGGGCTTGAGATGTCATTTCATCTCAATGTCAGGTAAAAGTCCCAAAAAATTGGAAGCAACGTCTCCAAAATGACCTTTACAGTGTTGACGGGGACATTAAACCTCAAATCAAACAAACAAAAAATCCTCCATCAGTACAGCTCCGTACGCTGCTACTTTGCAGCCAATTCCATGAGTCTGAGTCTCACGTTTATGTAAAAGTCTTTGATGACTACAGACCAATAGATTCGTTAATCATTCTATTATTGCATCCAGTGACTTTAATAGTGGTCCAGTTACAATGTACAAGGTGTCAGGCTTGTTTTCATCGATTCTCTCACTTGAAGCACATAGAAAAAAACCCTTATCAGATACAAGATTATATCGTGCGTCTAATCAGGCTATTCCCTGTTTGTTTATGTACCCGTTTTTGGACGTTTGAAATAGATTAGTTTATAAGCAGCGTAGTGTTCAATTCCGGAAAGTGTGTTTCAATATTGGAAATTCAAAGTCCAAATTCAGTACAAATTTCTCCAATAGTCGAATCAGCAGTACAGTCAGTGCCTTAATTGAAACAATAGAGAACAAAAGAACAATATACACTATTTAAACACTATAATCTTTAGTAAATATATGGTCATTTTCTTTAATTATAAAATATAATCGGTGAGACAATTTTATAGGGGTGACACTAATCATTTATTTAGTTTATACCGCAATTCAAAAATGAAAAGGGGTTTTGCAATAATTTAGCAAATTTAAGAAAAAAAAAGACAGCAGACGGTATGGCATGTTAAACGACATTCAGTGCCATGGCGCGCGTGCATAGTATAACCTGACGTCAACGAGTGCAAAGTATCTGACGTCACCACGCAACAAAGACGTAGGAAACAAAATGGACGCTCGAATAAAAGTTTCTCAGCGCTTTACATTCTTTATGAAAATCTGCAAATAAGTAGTTTATTTTAGCTTTAGAAATTATTTTCGACGTTGAGACTCAACTGCAATAGCAGTGTGCAGTTATTCCAACGGGCCATTCAAACCTTGAATGACCGGGCAGGTAAGAAGTTAGCTGAAATTTCTGAAAATGTATTCAAATAAATATTGCAAAGATTTTAACTTGCAGTTACGTTGTTTTCCCCTGTATAACAGGTTGCATGTTATTGTTTACACTTGTAAATTAGTGACCTGAAAAGTAGGTCCGGCCTATAAACGGTCACTAGACGTAATATAGGTCAGTAGAAGGTATTTTAGGTCACTACCAATTATAGCGTGCAGTTATTCGACCCCCTTTATTAGGTTACTAGAATGCCTGATTGCGGTATAAAAACAATTTACCGAGCTTAGTGAGCATATATATTCAAATACACATTTCTATGTGAAAAAGTGAACATTTTGATAACGATAACTCTACCGTTAAATGTTACCAGATTTTTATTTTATATCAGTCCATGTGATTATAACTTTGTAACCATGCTTTATGTGTAGGTAAAAAAGGGAACCTTATATTTTTGTTTCCAAACACATAGACTGTAGGTAACCACAGCTTAAGAAGGTGGTTCTGAGAAGCATTAATACAGCAAGATCTATATATTTGTCACACATACCCTTTATGGTGTCAAATTAATGTAATTCTTACTTTTACAAACAGCATCAGGACATGGAGCTGTTGTTGGAGGGGTTGTAAGCGGAATTGTTATTGTTGCCATCATCGCCCTGGTAATAATAATGCTGCGGAAGAATCAGAAACTGTAAGTTCCATATTCATTCGCTCACCTAAGCCGAAGGCTCATACGATGAGCTTTTATTAGCTCACCTGTCACATAGTGACGAGGTGAGCTTTTGGGATCACTTTTTGTCCGTCGTCCGTCGAGTGTGCGTGTGTGCGTAAACTTTTTCTTCAAAGGACATCTCCTCCTAAACCACTGATCGGATTTTGACCAGACTTAACTGGAATGATCCTTTGGTGGTCCCCTTTCAAACTTGTTCAAATGGTTCCGATCCATTGCACATCAAGGTCACAGGAGCTAAAAACAGATTTTTTTAAACGAAAACTTTAAAAATCTTCTTCTCTGAAACCGCATAACCCAGGTCTTCGTTTTTGGTATGAAGCGTCATCTAGTGGACCTCTACCAAGATTGTTCAAATTATAGCCCTGGGGGCCAAAACGCCCCCGCCCCGGGGGTCTTTGGTTTAACATAGGCTTATATAGGGAAAATCTTGAAAAATCTTCTTCTCTGAAACCACAAGGCCCAGGTCTTAAATATTTGGTGTGAAGCTTTACCTGGTGAACCTCTACCAAGATTGTTCAAATTATAGCCTTGAGGCCAAAAATGCCCCTGCCCCGGGGGCCTTTTGGTTTTTACATAGGCTTATACAGGGAAAATCGTTAAAAATCTTCTTCTCTGAAACGGCAAGGCCCAGATCTTTAAAATTTGGCGTGAAGCTTCATCTAGTGGACCTCTTTCAAGACTGTTCAAATTATAGCCCTGGGGCCAAAAATGCTCCCATCCCGGGACCCTTTGGTTTTTCATGGGCATATATAGGGAAAACCTTTAAAAATCGTCTCCTCTGAAACCACAAGGCCCAGGTCTTTGATATTTGGTATGAAGCTTCACCTAGTGGACCTCTAACAAGATTGTTCAAATTATAACGCTGGGGCCAAAATGCCCCGCCCAGGGGCTTTGGCTTTACCTAAGCTTATGTAGGGGAAATGTTTAAAACTTTTCTTCTCTGAAACCGCAAGGCCCAGGTCTTTGATATTTGGTGTGAAGCTTAATCTAAAGGACCTCTACCAAGATTGATCAAATTATAGCGTTGGGGCCAAAAATGCCCCCATCCCGGAGGCCTTTGGTTTAACATAGGCTTATATAAAGAAAATCTTTAAAAAATCTTCTTCTTAGAAACTGCAAGGCCAAGGCGTTAGATATTAGGTGTGACGCTTCATCTATTGGACCTCTATCAAGATTGTTGAAACTATAACCCTAGGACCAAAAATGCCCCCACCCCGGCGCCCTTTGGTTTTTCATAGGCTTAATTTGGGAAAATATTTAAAATTCTTCTTCTCTGATACCACAAGGCCCAGGTCTATGCTATTTGATATGAAGCTTCACCTAGTGGACCTCTACCAAGATTGGGGGGGGGGGGGGGGGCTTTTGGTTTTTGCATACTTTTAGGCTTATACATGGAAAATCTTTAAAAAAAATCTTCTTCTCTGAACCCACAAGGCCCAGATCTTTGATATTTGGTGTAAAGCTTCATCTACTGGACCTCTTTCAAGATTGTCCAAATTATAGCCCTTGCGCCAAAAATGCCCCCCCCCCATCCCGGGACCCTTTGATTTTTCATAGGTTTAAATAGGGCAAACCTTTAAAAATCTTCTTGTCTGAAACCAGAAGGCCAAGGTCTTTGATATTAGGTATGAAGCTTCATCAAGTGGACCATTACCAAGTTTGTTCAAATTATAGCCCTTGGGCCTATAATGTACTTGAGATACTTATTCTCAGGTGAGCGATTCAGGGCCCTCTGGGCCCTCTTGCTTATACAAATGGTCCGTTGTGCGTCATCCTCCTTTGCTCATACACACTTTCAAACATCTCCCCAGCAACCACTGGGCCAATTGAACATCTCTGCTCCGGGGGATAAAAAGTTTATATAATTATTCCTGATTTCATGACCAAACTGGCTTCCATGACCGTATATACTAATAACTCTTCAAGAAAAGTCTTCTTCGCCAGCACCATAGATCAGATAAAGTTGAGACTTGACTCCAGCTCTACGAAAGTTAAAAAATTATTATCCTAACTGAATTTGACCTATTTTATGGTAAGGTCAAGTTTGGTCCATAAGGCGTGTGAATGGTAAAATCGTGCTTTTATCCTAAACCGTTGTAGTTTATGAAAAGAAAGTCGGTCTTATACGAACCACTATGAATGTCAAAAGCCAATATCATCCAGTGACCTATGCTCAAGGTCACAAGGATTCAATATCCATCAGAATTTCAATCATCTTTGCCTCAGAAACCACAGGGCAAATTGAAGTCATATTATATACAGAACAACTGTGCATTACGGGAACTAAAGTGCAAAATTGGTTCTGGTCACATGACCATATAAGTAAAAACAATTTAAAAAGTTCTTTCTCCAGAACTATAATTCAGATGACCTTGAAATTAGATTGAGAGCAAAAGAGACTTGGGCTCTACGCAATTTATATAAATGATGATCCTGGGTTGACCTTGATTCATTTACGGCAAAGGAAATTTGTTCCCTTAGGTTAAAGGAGGCAGTTCATTTATCCAATACGAAATGAAAATAGGTCTGATATTAATGTCAAATGTTAAGGTCGTTTTTTTATTATTTTAGGCGAAGGTTATTAAGATTGAGTGTCTATCAACATTTTAAAATACCTTATCTTCTAAAATTGTTTGGCTAGTTTCTATTTAATTTGATGTTCAGCATTCAGGGAGAGTGGGCGGGGATGGGTGGTAAAATTTTAACAGGTAGGATATCACCTTTGCAAACTGAATGTGGTGTACGAGGATCATCCACAAATAACTGATCACTGCCTTATAACTTCTAAAATATGTTTTAAATACAACTTACTTGTTCACAGTCCCTCAAAGCAATCACCTCTGGACCGGAGCCAGCATAACATCAACTTGGTTACTCCTCGATACTTGTTGCTCAGCAACTGAAATTAATTCGTCGAACCTCCGCATTCACGGCACCCCTAACTCGTCCAAACTGTCAAAACGGAGTCCACGTAAAGATTCTTTCACCTTTTAAAAAGATCGAAGTCGAGATGAGACAGATCTGGCGAGTACGGCGCATGTTCATGCACTTTTCCAACAGCTCCTTGACAGCCTTACTTTTATGTGGTGACGCGTGTTCTTCATGACTGAACTTCTGGGGACGTGTTAACACGCAGGTTCACATGTTTGCATTGGCGAAACTATCACGGGATCGCCAAGGTACTTGATATAATCTGATATCCCAAACATCGCACCATTCGATTTTCACAGAAGTAAGATCACGTACTAACATTTCATCAATTTATATCGTACGCTACTTTGTGTAAACGTTTTCGTCAGGGAGCCGAACAACACCCTAGCTAAAACATGAGATTAATAGGCCAGGGCACTTTTTTATCCGCGAAAGATCGTGTGATTTTACGTCATATTTACATTATCGTTATAAAGTTATATATATGTTATGTAATCTCCTATTAGATTTCCAAGAGTCGTCATGGGCATATAAAAATTATACACATTTTTTGAATAAATACTTTTGAAACTACTTTTCACGCGTAGTTTGACTAAAGGGAGAGCACAATTATAGAAATGTTGGTTTCCGAATAAAATCGAGTACAGCAATTTTTAAACAAGTTGGACTTTTACAAAACGTTTGTCATCGCTCTGAACGGAAGAAATGTATCGAGGAAAAGTTTTCAGGGTACCAAACATTAACTTTGGCAGCATTTTCAACCTAAATTTATGTTCAGACAGGCTCAGTCCTTCCGAATACTCATAAACAGCATTTGGTGATGATTGCAAACGCCCAAAGGCGTAGTCAAACAACGTTGATGCATATATGACTCCAGACTCCATTGTTAACCAGATTTATGTCACAAACTGTCAGTTTAGCATGGAGGGATATAATAGTCGGAGCGATGAGTTTGAAGTGATTTTTTTTTCAATATTTCTCTTTAAACCACAACCTTTATCCGTGCCTTTCGCCTTTACACATTTAGTGAGTTATTTACATCCCCTGGTCAATATACTGCATATCGATCCGTCTGTATTTTATGAGAATCCATAGGATAAACGTTTGCTGCAGATATAAACATTAGACACGTGTGAGAAGTATACTTCACAATCTAGATTTACAAATTTGTTACACATCATTTAGCATGATCGATTTGTATTTTTGAGATATAAATGATATGTTTGACAAAAACATGTAAACTAAGTGAAGATTTTAGACGAAAGAAAATTAAATATCAACTTTAAAGTCAAAGTAGCAGCTACTATTGGTCTTAATTTGTTCCCTTTCCTTTTTTCTACCTGTAAACATGACTGAACAAATTATTTGTCTAAATCGCGACGGAAGTAAGGGCGAGGATTGTGGCCACGTAAAATCGATTTAAGCCCCCCAGTGGAAATCTTCCACTGACCGTTCCAAGGTGGCTCTTCTGTGGCGATTTATTTATGTTGTTGTTTGTTACTTACTGTGTGTATCACTTGTGTCTTTTAATTTTGGATGGCCATATGGCCATTTTGTGGGAAAGTAACTGTCCATATGGCCTTCCTTTGTTTAGGTTTCCATTATGGTCTGGAGTAGAATCTCGGTGATTCGAACGCCGATTTTTCGAAACTACCGATTTTTCGAAGACGACTGGCAGTCCCGACATTTTTCTCTATAAGTTATTGCAAAAATATAACCGATTTTTCGAATTTCGATTTTTCGAACAGTTTCGTCGGTCCCAATCAAAGAAATTCTTATTAAAATCCCCTGTTTAATTCGAAATATTACTTGGCTAATCAAGGTCACACATCGCAACTTTGCGGCGAGTTCGATTGTTACACTTCACACCCGACTGACTTCAAGATTTAGTAGATACAGGTAATTAACACCGGATTAACGGCCACACTACAGGTGATGATCCTTTATTGAGTAATTGGTGTCTTTAATTGATTTCGTCCGCAATGAATATTTTATTTGATGTTTTTTATGTGTTTTAATTACGGTACATTATTGAGCTTAATTGCATGTCAGTGTTTGTCAGTTCTGTTGTTCTTTTGGCGCGGTTAAATATTTCGTCAGTAAAATGGTTTAGTAATTTGCATTCAACCATTGTTGATGGCTGTAAATAGAAATGTAAGTTCAAGTTTTATTATTATTCCCTGCTTTCGTAGCCCTGTCAAGCATAAAAGACGATGAGATTAACCTTCACGTACCTCATTTTCTTTAATTCTTTGGCAGTTATTACCGTTTCTTTATCATAGCGCCGAAAGTTCGAATTATAGTCATTTGAATTGCATTGAATAAAAAAATCCGAACATATCGGAAAATTGCCGATTTCGATAATTCGAACTCTCGATAATTCGAAGGAATTCCTGCGGTCCCTTGCACTTCGAATTATCGAGGTTTGACTGTAGATAATAGGCAGATAAGTTTATTTTTGTGGCTGACTGAACACATCTGTGTAAAGTAGAAGTAAAACAAAGATCAGGAATTGATACAATTAACTTACTCCATCCATAAAAGACACCAAAGGGAAAGAAATACAAACATTAAGCGACCAGACCATAATGGAAACCTAAACAAAGGAAGGCCATATGGACAGTTACTTTGCCACAAAATGGCCATAGTGAATCTGAATATGCAAGAAATTTCATTTATTTCAGTGAACGCAACTTTATCTCTCCATACACAGAGAGGACTTCTTTTATTGTGTAAAGAAATGTGTATAGAAAAATACAAGATTTTTTCCTGAACACAAAACATACCTTGGTTGAAAACAGTTTATTTGAATTTAGTGCAGCTAATCAAAATTTGGATTCCTGGTGCACCTTAGGGGAGCATGTTACTACTCAATGATTTCTTTTTGTCATTTTTACTTCTGGGCAATTTCCAGTTTTGATACACAAAGTTTGGCATTTTTAAGATGAGCGAAGAAAAAAACATGCAATATATTTTACTTTTCGAACAAGTATTTAAATAATTTGAAGACTTCAAGTTTATGTTCCAATTATATTGGGTTGGCTAGAACAAAAGGGTTGTGTTCAATTTCTTGCATATTCAGATTCACTGTCATTCTTGCTCATTTTTCCAGGCAGCCATATTGAATGTCCTTAACAAATTCAATGATAAACGAAAAATTATGTAAGATGATCTTTATATAGGACAACAGGAAAGATATACCTGTATATACTCATAATCTCTCCTGGCCTGGCGTTATGTCCAACTCTCAGTGGCTCGAACTGCTCCTGTCCCGAATAAATTTTCGTGGTGTTCAAGCTGTTGGAATGCGAGTGTAGATTCAAGCAAATTACTGTTGCGCTTTAATAGCAATCGATTAAATAGAAGTGAAGGCAATGAAGGTTTTTCTTATTATGCTCAGCACATCCCACATATGCGTTGGTCAGTAGGTTAGGTGAAAAGACCGAGAAACTTACATCACTAGGGCGATAAACTGTTGCTAGCTTACAGCTTGACATTGTCTGCTATCCTTCTAACGATTAAGAGTGGAGGAATGTTTTGATTTCTTCTGTTTCTTCACTTCCATTTATTTTCCTCTTTCTACCCTGCCCCCATCCCGCTCACTACTATCTCTTTTCTCCTTTTCTATGGAAGACGAAAAAAATTACCCACAAGGGATGAAGTGTCGCTAAACCCCAATGCGATCAATCAAGCAATCATTATTGTGTATATGTAATAACTGAAGTGTTGCACATTTTTGTTTTTGTAGATGTTTTGCGAAGACCAGCATTCTTGAAAGGGAGTTTGGGGATCTTGAAAATGAGACGAGAGTTACCATGTGAAATCGACAGGAGAAAAACAGATAACAAATTATCTTCATTATACAATGATCTGAGCATCACCGATGTGTTTTAAGGGGAACAGATAAACCCTCATTGGAGACTTTTTGTTTCAAAAAAACTCACCAGAAGTGTTCTTCTCTTTAAGGGAAGATTTTTTCATGCCAAATTAATTCTTCCTTCAAGAGTGGACCACTTTTCAATAGGGCTTAGTTTGGAAATAACATGCAGCTCTAAAAGTTGTCTCCCTTGAAAATGGTTCAGTTGTTCAACGCATTGTTAGCTTAACGATCACGATAAAGGTCAAAATGTTAATTGTTCGACTATTTATAAGATCTGATAGAGTGGTATTTATGCAGGCAAACATGCTATTACTTTTGCTGAAAAAATAATGTGAGAGTTTTTACAAAAATCAAATAAATTTTAACACATGTATGTACCCTTATGACATCTTCAGTTTCGAACAACTTGCTCCAGGTTTATAAATTCCCTTTCCGACCTGGAGAAGTTATAGAGGATCTTACACGAGTAGTCATTTCATGTGAAATTTATGAAACGAGCCTTCTGTTTATCGTATAGCGGTTTAAATTGGATTTTATCACCGAAGATGTCCAAAGGAAAACCTAAACTTGTCATGGAAGGCATCAGGACGTTAGGCGCCAGTAACCTTGTGCTATCACATATGTGGTCATGTTTTTTATGACATGACGTTATCCAGTTAATAACAGCGACGTTATGAGATTAATTAAGATATTACGTATAACACTGCATACCATTTTGTGAATTTGACTCAATAGTTACAAATTGATATTCTTTTTTTTACATTTTGTTAAGTGAAATCCTTGTGTGATTTTCTGCTAATTTTGCCCATTTAGCTGGGATTTACTTTCTAAAATCTCAATACCTTGTTAAAATGGATGTTACGGGCCTCCGTGGCCTATTGGTTAAGAGCGCTGACCCTTGATCATTAGGTCTCTCACCGCTGTGGTTCGAGACTCGCTCGGGTCACATGTGAGATGCCAAGTTCTGCAACGGAAGGTCAGGTGGTTTTTCTCTGGGTACTCCGGTTTTCGCCCACCTCTGATTAACGATCGGCTCGATATGAGTGAAATAATCTTGAAAGGGCCGTAAAACCAAACCAAAAAAAAAATGGATTTTTGTATGCATTTGCAATAGTTGATCGATAACATTGTTGATTTTTTTTTGCGGTGGTGACCGTGTTATGTATGCAACCGTGTACTTACTGCAAGTTAATAAGTTAATCGTCAGGGGCTGCATCTCTTTAAAGATATTTTGTTTTCCATGTCGATAGGGGTCTACTCTTAAAGAAAGAATTGCTCCTACGCCAGCAAATCGTTTCCTTCATGAGTGGGTCGCTTTTTCGAAGATCCTTCTTTCTGTTAATGTTTCTCATATGTCAACTATCTTTTTGTTTTGTGTGAATGTTTTATGTTTGTGTGTGTGCTCCTACCAGTTATTTTGTTTCTGTAGCTTGAGATGGCTGTATCCTTTGACTGTGGTTTTATGAATCTCTCTGTTCTTTTCGTATTCACGAATCCACGCCTATGTAATTTTGATCCCCCTTAAACCCCGCTTTTATATAGTAAAATTGCGACTTGCAGGGGAATACTTTATTTTTCATATTTTTGTTCAAAAAATAGATTTTGGGTACTTGTTAGAACCGCCTTGTCGAGTACCCACAATCTATGTTTTGAGCAGAGATAAGAAAAATATAGAAATTTTTCATCTGAAATTTTTCTTTTTTCGATGGTAAAATTTACAATGTATTTCTATAGGCATGTTTTCATAATGGTGATATGTGATTATTGTATATAAAAGTTTCTTTGTCCTTTCCATGGCCAGACATTGCTGTATTCTTTTATTCTGCTGTATTTTTCTTTTTTGTCTCTTTGTTTTTTTCGTGACTTTAAATGACTGTATGCTTTGATTCTTGCACACCAGGTAAGAATTTCGTGGTTTTAGTCTGGTGTAAAATTCAGTTCTTACCATTGTGTTATAACCCAGGCAAAGAACATAAATATAATGCGCGAAAAATGAAACGTCAAATCATGTAAAATGAAAATTTTCGGTGGTGATGTGCAAGAAAAAAGAATCCAATATGGGCTTCTGATGTAGATGGGCGTTTCCAACCCTCGGGGGACCCGTGACCTTGCTGAGCGGAATCTCGCCTTTGTTTCCTTCCCTCAGAGTGACCTTGCTGAGCGGAACCGTGACTTTATCCTCGGGATAACCATGCTGATTGGAACCTCGGTTCCGAGCAGCAGGGTAACTCCAAGGGTTGGAAACTCCCATCTACAACAGGACCCCATATCATATTCGTATATTCTGTTTTTTGTTGATCTCTCTGTTCTGTCCGTGACTTGAGATGATTTTATTTTGATTATGTTTATATGAGACTTTCTCATCTTTTCGGTTATAATACTGACTAACTGTTTCCTTAAATTATATTTATAAAGAAGTAACCTATCACGTGAACAAGTTCGTGAGATGAACATTCACCAAAACCCCACTTTATATAGAGAAACGGAGGTAAACATTATGTTTCTTATTTCTGCCCAAAGACATAAATTGCGGGTACTCGTTAGAACCACCTCAATGAGGCGGTTCTAACGAGCACACACAACATATGTTTGCAGTATAAATAAGACAAATATTACGGATTTTCATCAGAAAAGTACATATTATGGAGATATAAAAATGCAATATGTCACACGGGTATGTTCGAAACGCTGTAACGTCGAAACTTCAGGTGTATCCAAGTCTCTTGCGTGAGACAGGATAAAATGGCATCTGCCCTAATATCTAAATTTTGACTGTCACTGGTGAAACTGAATTACGTCTTATATTGGAAGACCCAGCAGAATTTAACCCAAAGTATACTGGTGGACTCTTCCATTGCTATATGTTGGTCAAGTCCATTTGTCATATAAAGGGTGTCAGGCCTATGTTTTTCATTTTCATTCTGTTTTTGACGGAAAATTTGGTTAGCAAATAGTGCTGATCATATGTCGCGTTCTGTGGCGTTTGATCTGGGCCTGCACTGTTTGACAAGGTACCGTTAGGGGTTCCTCGCAGGTAATGGGTTAAATAAGTTGCAGCAATGGATTGGTTGATATATAGAGGATCTTACACGAGTGGTCATTTCATATGATATTTATGAAACGAGCCTTCGGCGAGTTTCATAAATATCATATGAAATGACCACGAGTGTAAGATTCTGTTTATCATATGACCACTTTAAATTGGGTTTGATCGCCTTTTAATTTGACATTTTTTCCACGAAAAATCTATTGTTGACATGGACGTCGTCATGACGTTACTTTATCCCGCCAAAGTGTTATTACACGTGTGGTCATACGAATTTTATTACACGACGTTATCCACTGCTTATCAACGACGTCATGTGATAAACACCCCTATCCTGCTGAATATTGGAATTAGCCACACGCATTTCTGACTATCAGCCAATGAGATTACATGATAAAATGTTTCGAAGTGGCTATTGACAGTTAACTGGCAATAGCGGTTTAACGTTAAAATTGCCATTGCCAGTTGTTAACTGATAATAGCCATTTTAACGTAAAACCGCTATTACCAGTTAAAAGGTTATAGCAAATACAAGTGGCATATACCCATCTAATATATTAAGCTTTATGCTACATAAATGCAGCTTGCAATGATCAATTGTCTGTTGTAGTTCTAAAGATTGATTAAAGACTCTCTATATTTGTTTCTATAATTTTCTATTCGCTAAAAACATAACATTATTAAAACACATCTGTTCAATGCAATGAAAATACATGTATAGTGGAAAATTTTACCAACATAAAATGAAAATTTCGATATTTTTCATACTTCTGCCCACACATTGATTCTAGGAACTAATGAGGACATCTAATCTTTGATTTTATGCAGAAATAAGAAAAAGAATGTATGCCCCTGTAAACCCCAGCTCTACTATGTAATGCACTAGACCATGCCTAGGTGTCTTCGTTAATTTAGATATTTAACAACAACTTTAGCCAGCCTGAGCAATCATATTTATTTCCATGCAAAATATTTGTTACTAGTGAATTCAAGAAGTAGCTTTCTCTATACTGCATGTCTCCGTAATGAAGATGGGTTACAGATTACATTATTTCTTCTTATATCTTTCCAAAACGTAGGTCGTGTATACTCGTATGAAAGCCACCAACATATATATATGAGGTCCGTGCCACCAATAAGGCAGATAAGTTTATTCCCAGCGGGCACATGACATCTAGGTAACGCCGCAAATACGTCGTTGCAACGTCATGTCGATACAAAGGCGTTGCTGTGACGCTGCATTCACGTTGTTTGTCCAGTGGTTAAGTTTGAAGATGCCTTTTTATAGCACCATAAAAAGGCATTCCAGGCTAAATAGTATCCACGATCTATGTTTGGAACAGCAATTAGAAAAACAGAAATGTTTGGGCATGACGTTTTATAACCTTGGGGACCAGTTGCATGTACTCGTCATACGTGTTTGTTTTGTAGTTTCGTATTTCATGTATTAAAGCTCTTTTTGTCCTAACCAGGAAACACAAGTCTTGTTCATTTACTGCCAATCACTTAAAGCTGAAACCAGCTTATTTGGCTTCAAGAAAGATGTGTTTTATGAAATGAAAAAAAAAAAATGAATAAACACTTCTTACATGTATTAGACACCCCCGTTATGTAGGTAAAACAAAAGTGTTACAGACACTCAGAAAAAATACAAAGGAGGAATATTTATAACAGAGGAGCCTCGTTATAACGACATTATATGTTCCCTAATATGGTACCGTTATAACGAATTTGTCGTTATAAGAATCCTAGTGAGGTGAAATGAGAAGTAAGCCTTCTTTCCTTCATCGCTCCAAGAAACAAATGTTATAGACATTTGTTAGAATCGCATCAGAGGCGATTCTAACAAATATCTATAGCATTTGTTTCTTGGATTGTTAGATTACAAGAATCTTTTGTGACTATGGGCTCGATTTGTGCATTTCCAACCCGAGGGAAGTCCACGCAACTCGAAACCGAGGCTAAGCCTTGAGCAAAGGATTAATTCCATTTTAATTGTCGCTATAAGGGGCTTTGTCTTATTTGGTATAAAGAGGGTTGACTGGAACAGTAATGACCCCTTGATCTTTCTTTTTCTGCAGATGCAGCATCTCATGAGTATCAGCATTTTTGAAAACCTTCCTAATATAATTAACCAAGATGTTCAGATTAGATTAAATAGATTTTATTGCATAAATACACAAAGGGGTTGCACACACGTTATAACAAGATTAGATCGCCCTTTGTCCAAAAGATGTTCAGAAATAATGAAGATATCAATGTCGTCATCAGCTAGCGCTCTGCAAATTATGACTTTTTCGGTTTAAAATTGTAAGCCATGCATCATTGGTAAATTTTCTGACACAAAGCAAATTAGAAGTGATGGAAATGATCAGGGATCGATACAAAGTAGAAGTAAAACAAAGATCAGGAATCGATACAATAAACTTACTCCACCCATCAAAGACACCAAAGGGAAAGAAACACAAACATGAAGCGACCCGACCATAATGGAAACCTAAACAAAGGACACACCAAAGGGGAAGAAACACAAACATAAAAAAACTAGATCCTAATAGAAACATCAATATCGGAAAGCCGGAAGGGCAGCTGCTTTCCCACAAATTTGCCAATTGGCTATCCAAAACAAAAAGATATAAGCGAAACACACATTCAAAGACGAACTATAACAAAAATAAACCGGGACAGAAGAACCGCTTTGGAATGATCAGTGAAAAGTATTTCACTGGGAGGTGTGTTTGTGTGCGTGTGCGGGGGGTTAAATCGATTTTACGCGGCCGCAATCCACGCCCTTCCGTCCCGATTAAGACAAATAATTTGTTCAGTCCGCATGAAGGATTCCTACGAGAACACCAAAATCAAACAACCACAGAGATGAAACAACAGTAAGGACTGGACACCAAGAAATAACTGAAATACTGGAGCAAAAGAAAAACAAGAGGACCATGATGGTCCTATATCACTCACCTTAGCTAAAGGATTTACATGTGGGTCCCAGGGCAGGGCAATGATTTGGCCCCAGGTCCATAATTTGAACAATTTTGGTAGAGTTCCACTAACTGAAGCTAAATATCAAATATCAAAGTCGCGGGCCTTCTGGCTTCAGACCATAAGATTTCTAAACGCTTTCACTGTATAAGTCTTTTTAAGGCCAGTAGGTCCCATGGTGGGGTGAATTTTGGCCCCCAGGCTATGATTTGAACAATCCTGGTAGAGGTCCACTAGATGAAACTTCATACCAAATATCTAAGACCTGAACCTTTTGGTTTCAGGCAAGAAGATTTTCAAATATTTCTCTATGTAAGTCTATGTATAGCCAGTGGGCCAGGGGGCGGGGCTTTTTTGACGCCATGGCTATAATTCGAACAACCATCGTAGAGGTTTTAATATGAACAATCTTGGTACAGGTCCACTAGATGAAGCTCCATACCAAATATAAAAGACCTAGGCCTTCTGGTTTCAAACAGGAAGATTTTTAAAAGTTTTACCTATATAAGCCTACGTAAAACCAGTGGGCCCTTGCGCGGGGACAATTTTTGCCCCAGGGCTATAATTTGAACAATCTTGGTAGCGGTACATAAGATGAAGCTTCATACCAAATATCAAAGACCTGGACCTGCTGGTTTCGGACAAGAAGATTTTTAAAGGTTTTCCCTATATACGCCTATGTAAAACCAATGGGTCCTGACACGGGGACATTTTAGCCCCACGGCTATAATTTGAACAATCGTGCTAGAGGTCCTTTAGATGAAGCTTCATACCAAATATCAAAGACCTAGGCCTTCTGGTTTCAGACAAGAAGATTTTCAAAGTATTTTTTCTTATTTTCCCCTTTTTGTTTCCATGGCAACCACTGGTCTGCATAGAATGGAATTCTTTGAACAACTTTGAGAGAGGACTACCTAAAGATCATTTCTGCCAACTTTGGTCAAAATCTATTCAGTGATTTTGGACGCGATGCCGTTTAAAGGAATTGTAGACGGACGGACATCACGGACGGACGGACGGATGACGACCGCGACGGCTGGTGACCGATCACAATAGCTCCCCCGGAGCCTTCGGCTCAGGTGACCTAACAACAGTAAGACTCGGATGGGCCCGACTAGAGACAGAGCATCAGGTACCAACTAAAATAACATAAAATTAAATTTTAATTCTAAGTAAGTCTTTACCGTCATAGAATATGAGGCCTGACCCACCGGCGTGCAAGTAAAGAGGGGAGCAAAGTTATCAACAGTGATTGGGTTAAATACCATGTTTGCAATCTGTCGTGTATAGTATTTTAAAAGCGCAGTGAGACGTGACTGCACTTTTAATTTTGGACTAGTCCGTATTTTAGGTAAGTCATTTTACATTGGGAGATATAATTTTACTGAGATTCGTACAACTGCATCATACTAACCAGTTGGCCACGACCCTTTACATATATATATTATACTCAGTCAAAAAAGTTCCTATACGTAAAACTGCTTCTGTAACTATAGCTACTACAGACAAAAACTAGAGAAAGTGACCAGTGGGTCACGTATACCCCCGGCCAGTGCCACCATCTGATATATCTTTCGAGCTTGTATGTAATATGAATGAAGTCAAGAAGCTATAAGAATCTATAAATGTGCTTGTAAAAACTAAAACAAACATAAAATTTCTACATGGACCAAGGGAGTGAGGGATCAAAGTTAATGAAGCAGCAGGGTGAGGTATGCATCAATGAAGTCTTTGGACTGGTAGCAACATTGATGCAAGTATCAATTGAATTTTTCTTATAGTTTAGAACATACAGTCATAAAAACTTTAACCAAATGTAAAATTTCTAAGTCCGTGACCTTGAGGTCAAGGTCACCATGGGTGGGGGGCAGGGACATGCATCACGAAATTGTTTATCAAACATGAAGAGAATCTAACATGTGGTTACAGAGATATCAGCAATGAAAAAGGTTGAACACAAAACTTTGACGTAAAAGTAGATGTACAGACAGACGGCCCACCCAGGGGCTTAGATAACCATATGAAAGGTAATGGTATAGAGATATACTTTACCAAACATGAAGAGAATCTAACATGTGGTTACAAAGGTATCAGCAATGAAAAAGGTTTAACACAAAACTTTGACGTAAAAGTAGATGAACAGACAGACGGACAGACAGCCCAGACAGGGGCTTGACCCATGGGCTTAGATATCCCATATGAAAGGTAATGGTATAGAGATATACTTTACCAAACATGAAGAGAATCTAACATGTGGTTACGGAGGTATCAGCAATGAAAAAGGTTGAACAGACAGACGGACAGACAGCCCAGCCAGGGGCTTGACCCAGGGGCTTAGATATTCCATATGAAAGGTAATGGTATAGTGATATATTTTACCAAACATGAAGAGAATCTAACATGTGGTTACAGAGATAGCAGCAATGAAAAAGGTTTAACACAAAACTTTGACGTAAAAGTAGATGAACAGACAGACGGACAGACAGACAGCCCACCCAGGGGCTTGACCCAGGGGCTTAGAAATTCCATATGAAAGGTAATGCTAAAGAGATATCCTTTACCAAACATGAAGAGAATCTCACATGTGGTTACAGAGATATGAGCTGTCAAAAAGGTTTAACGCAAAACTTTGACGTAAAGTTTGACGAAAGGTGGGACAGACGGAAGTACGAACGAACGAACGAACTAACGAACCAACGAACGAACGAAGTAACGAACGGACGGAAAGACGAAAACTATATACCCCCTGACATACTTCGTATGCCGGGGGTATAACTACACAAAGTATGTTATGTTTTGGTAAGAAGACTCATTTTTCCGTGCAAAAGCCCCACTCGTTTTTGTAATCATAAACACATCATCTTAGACTATTGCCTTAAACACCAAGGGGTCACTGTGTCATTTTCGCAGAGAAAATCATTAAAACATGCTATGATTTAACATCACAAAATTACCCTGTACCCTACATTTCTCAAATTTGATAGATAATACATTTCTTTAGATTCCATTTGCGTCTATTCACAAAAGATTTGGAACTTCAGTTGCATCATCTACGAGAAACAGGCTATCACATATTGACCTCCAATTCTTAGAAGTTGTGTGCAAATGCTGCTTTCAATGGGAACTCCATAGACAATCGCAATCGATATGGCTACATGCTACATGATTTTTCTGCATTTCTTACCATCATGATGAACATCAATGGTGGAAACAAAGCGTCATTGAAAAAAATGGCAAATATGGATTGACAGGGATAAAAATTACAGCAGCTCGAAAATTGCTATATTTTTATTTGCAAGGGAGATAATTTGAGAATTATAATTATAATACGAGATCATGAGATATTGTAAAAGTAAAGTGTTATCCGATGTTCAGAGGATATTGTCTGCCATCTTAGACAAATAGAGATTTCTGCGCATGCGCAATGTCCATTTTTATACCAAAATCTTTCTAGGCACATATTGCAAGACAACTCTGGAGCAGAAAGATATGGGCAAATGCAAGTTTTAGCATACTCTAGCTAAACGTCCGATTTACATGTCTACAGCAAAATTTAGCTCAATAGCTGCCAGATATCTAGTGAGTTTCACCCGGAAGTTTGTATAGTTACTTTTTTGACTTAGTTTATATATATGAATTTATATACTAAATCACCATATAATTCGGGTTTCGATTGACCTTGTTGCAAAAGAGATTTAATCCAATCATTGAATTTTAAAACTAAATCCGAATGATGTTTATAAAACTTGGAAAAGACTTTTTGTCGTTTATGATACCGATAACCCCGATTTAGAAGTTACGCAGCTAACAATTTATTACGAGTGTTAAAGTCAAGTTTGGTTTCTTGTAAATTAAATAAATGCCTTACCAGCTTGTTACATTTGACGAATCCCGTAGTAATATCTATTCTGTGCAGGATAGTGATTCGTCATACAAGAAAAAAGTCATCGAAAATGTGGCATAACTAAGCAAAAAATATTTTGAGGGTTACCTCACCTATTGGCATGAGTTCCCCTTTTCATAATGAACAACTAGTCCAAGTTTCAAGTAAATATGTTCAGTAATGACAGAGATATTACAAAATGTACAAGTTTTTGCAAAATTCTAAGTCGAAAAAGGGGCATAACTGTGCAAAAAAAAACATTTTGAAGGTTATCTCACCTATTGGTATGGGTTCCCCTTTTCATAATAAACAACTAGTCCGAGTTTCAAGTAAATATGTTCAGTAATGACAGATATTACAAAATGTCCAAGTTTTTGCACGACGACGACGCAGACGACAGGGCTTTGACAATACCTCGTTGTTTTCTTCGAAAACAGCCGAGCTAAAAAATAAGATTTTTTTTCTGAAAGTTTTCTATCTTTTTTTTTTTCTTTGGTGGCATAATTTGCAATAAAGAGAGGATCTTACATAAATGTTCATGTGTTATTCAATTTATTAAACGAGTTTAAGAAAAGGGATAAAATAAGACGCTTAGCCGAACATTTTATGCCTTATCTCACACGAGTTTAATAAATTAAACAATACATGAGCAGGAATGCAAGATTCTATTTATCAATGACATTTAAAACGCACTTAGTTCACGATTTTTGTTCATATAAAAGTGGGGTTCAATGGGGGTCAGAATTATATAGACATGTTTTCGTAATGTGGATTATCGAATTAAATACTATGATGTTATTAACCAAGTAATTCCTTTTTGACCCAGTGACAGGTCCGAAGTCTGCTGTATTGGCCCGAGGCCGAACTGGGCCAATAAGAAATTACTTGATTAATTTGGCCTCGGGCCAATACAACAAACCTAGGTCCTGTAACTTGGCCAATATGAAATTACTTGATTAATGACAATTTTATTAATCGACACAATTGATTATTGACTTTTGACCTCAGCTTGACCTCCAGTTAATACTGGTTGGCATTGTGTTAAGACGGGTTACCTCCGTTCAATACAAGATAGTCAATGAATGAATGGCTTTATTTCATTCTCAGACGCGATGTCATGTAATAAATTTGAATAGCCATGTAATGGCGGACAGCGAAAACAAAAATAGGGCTTGCTTGCCAACTCAACCAAAATACAGCCTTCCCTATCTGCATAGAGAGGCACTGGGTCAACAGGCATCGGATTAGTGCCCAGCGAAGATTCAGATAAGACATGCGCCAGTTCTCCCTTTGCTCTTCGCGCGGCTCAAATGGTCCCTGGAAAAGTTTAATTTCCGTATAATAATCGCTTCTTTCTGCCAGTCTGGTATAGAAGCCTGGTAACCTATTTCCTTAGTGGCCAAACCAAAGTCTTTTATTATTCACCAGTTAAAAGTAATCTCGGAATATCTCACACAGCTGTAAAATGTCTATTTTATATTGGTATTTAGGGGCTCTTGCACGAAAAGTCTATTCATGTAAATCATGATGATCATATAACTCTTTTAAATAATGATTATTGCTGAAAAAATGACGTATTCCAACATTGTAAAATGCACGCAGTCAGCACTGAATCAACCCTGTGTTCCTTTTAGATAAACTCTATGCGTCCTCATCTTTCAATATCTTGGCCAGATCTTTCAAAAGTGCAAAAATAGATTCGTTTGTCTTTGTGTAACCAAATAGAATAACTGTTAGTCCATTTACAAGCATGGCAGAAAGCATTACTTGTCTCACCATAGTCTTGTCATATCTCTGAGACTCTCGTTTGGTTGTCACTTTTCTTGTATTGGCGTCATTTTCACTGCATAAAATGTCTCCTCTACCAAGTAATGAGTGAGATATCTTTATACACAAGAAGTTGTAATTGCTGATGCTGATGCTAATAGGCCGATTCCATGAACTTGAAATACATGTTCGTATGTCTGATGCTTCCTGTTCGGAGACCGTAATTTTCCCCTTAGCACACAAATTATTGTCATTCTGGTCAAAAATGCTGATCGACTTATCTTCTTCTTTATCACACTCCTCTAACAACTGCGAAATCCGATATATTTTTTCTTCTATATTCATTTTAAATTCCAATGGCCCAAGACTAGAAAATATGCTGACTGTCCACTAATGAGTAACGAAATACACGTTATCTTTGACACTAGGCTTTCACATTAATGCGAGATAATGCTTTCTTTTGTGGCCTTAAAACAGGCGTTTTTTCTGCTTAAATGTTTTTGTTTTTGTCTCACTTATTTTTGCGCAAAACAGATTGTGGGCGCTCGTCAGAACCGGTGCATCACGAAAACACGCCTATATAATTATGACCCCCTTGAACCCCACTTTTTAGTAAAACTGGGGTTTACAGGGGTAAGGCTTATTTTTATTATTTCTTTTATAAGATATAGACTGTGGGTATCCGTTAGAACCGTCTCGGTTCTAACTTGTTCCCACAATCTATATTTTAAGCAGAATTAAGAACAGCATCACAGTTTTTTGTTTAAAAATTTTCGCTTTTTCGAAGGTAAAATTTACAATGTATTTGTATAGGCGTGTTTTCGTACTTGATAAACACGTATCTACCCTTGTAAATTCCACATTATCTCTATCTAAAGTGGCATTTTCAAGTGTGATGACTCACTCAGTATTGCAATACAGAAAACAGCCTATCTATTCCTGTCTCTTGTTTTCTAACAAAAGCACATCTGTGGTATGTTAAAAGTAAGCCTAATTTTTACATACGCGTGTAACTAAATCTGTTAATACACAAAATTGCTCCAATTCAGTGATGCGCTTATGACACAAACTAAAATTAGTCAATGTAACCATCAGCTGAATTTGTGGCGAACAATGTGCCAATGGTTTACCATACATACTCATATCATACAAAGCTGTATTACACCTTAGATATCAGTGAAAATCGCTGTTGGTTAGTTAATTGGTGATTACTTCAAGCATTTTTTTCAAATATAGTGTGGAAAGTAAAACTAATTTATGAAAATTAGAAAAGCGTAGAAAATGATGCAAATTATATCAGTTTCACAATTACCACAGGGTTAGTGCAACTGTCCACATATGCATACATATCCGTACAACTATAACAAATGGGCCCCGTCAAGCGATTTTGGTACTTATCGCCTATGCGAGCAGCGAAGGTTCAGGCGAGCCTGCGCATCCACGCAGTCTCGCCAGAACCTTCGCTGCTCGCTCATACAAGCAGTGAATCAAGAGGAACCTTCAGACAGAAAGCCATATCCCTGGCCCCTCTGAATGGCTGGGCATGCGCAGTTAAAATTTGTCATGACGGAATGCTCGAAGACACAAATTCGCTTGGCGGGGCTCAAATATAGTTCTGTTTGGAGTGACTGAATTAATATTGCATGCAGAAGCTTGCATGGAGTACAATCAGACCCCAATTTCATTTAACTTTTCAGAGAAAATAAGGTCTGACATTTTATGTGAAGAACATTCACATGTAATGCCAAACCGCGTTTTCTCTGAAAAAATAGCGAAATATATTGTCGTCTGCATTAACAGAATTTCTTGGAGCTTTATGGGTTTAAAAGAAATCAATGGGAATGTAACAATATCATCACAGCCTGTCGCTATTATCAGATGACAGGATCTATAATATGGATCAAAAACAAATGAAATATAACGCAAACATACAGTGTTAGTACATGGAACATTGAAAATGGTTTCCATATATGTACATTTACCTGCGACCTCTTAACTCTTGAAATGCGCGAGAGGAACTCAGTAGATGGCATTTTCATTCCATTGCCTTCTAATTTGTCAATTGGATCGGGTTAGTGATACCCTTATACAGTCGCGATGCTGGGACAGCCCTTTCTCACCAGGCTACGCACCGCACATTTATGCAGAAATTTGCTCCTGATACACTGAATATGTATTGAAACTGCGTTCAAAAATAGCGGTTAGCAGCCAATACCGGCTACATCGATCGATGACTATTTATAAAGTGTTTCCAAGAATATAATTATCAGCAGCTTTTTTTTCTTTCGTTTTCGTCCTATATTTCCAGAGCCCTGTTATCGTGAGAGCAATAGTCTCGACGGGAGCCTCAGTGACCAAGTAGGATGATTCAAAATAATCATATTAACAACTGACATGAAAAGTACTTCTGTTTTGGTAAAATACCATCATTGATGTCAGTTTACGACTGACGTTTTTGCAAACTTGACATATTTGCCCTTCCCATGTCAAGTTTGTCAACTGTAATGCCCAGGTGTTTCTACGAGTTGACTATTTCATTCGTTTGTCCATTCACTGAAATAAAATTCACTACAAGCGTTAAGGTCAAAGTATTACCTGGACATGATTCAAGTTGTTATGGCTCTTTTAAGAAAAGACTTTTCTGCTCAGAAAATTCTTATAAAAATAATAATAATAATAACTGTATGTCAAGAGGATAACATGCATATTTGGCACGAGTGCCAGTCTAACATATGAGCCTCGTTGTTGCAATTATATGAGCATGTACGCATTGCTGAATAAATTTCGGAACTGAAGTTGACATGAAAAGTACTTCTTCTTAAGTAATACAATTATTAAAACATAACACGGTACATAGACGAACGTCATAAAAATCGTGTTAAGGATCGCACTGGAATCATTCCTGTCCGCGTCACACTCAGCATTTTATTACCTTAAAAACTGGTGGGGCTAGGGGCACGTGGTGGAAACCGAAGACCAAATAACACGCCCTATATACCCATACCAGTTTGATAGGCCTTAAAATCGCAGACGTCGTCGAGAATTTAAGCTATCTTCGTTTAGCAAAATTAACAAAATACGAAGTAAGTTATGAACATTTTATTGTTTAAACCTAACGTTAGCACTTTACTCCAAAGGTTGCAGACTTGCCCATTCGAGTCACCTTAGGTGAAGGCCTCTAGGCGTGGGAGTAGGTCATACGTCCTGAGGCATCGAAAATGTCGAAACAGTGGACATGAAAGAATGAGGCGGAACCCGATCATTTGCTCTAGTCAATAGGGCTGGGCGTTGGAAATCAGGACTTCCTCTCCCGTGTCCCCATCAGAAGGTAAAACGTCGGACAGCTTTGGGTTCTACATTATAGATGATCCTCATAGGCCGCGGACCAGTCATGTGTAGTCGATCTAGTCTTGCGTCCAAAAACAGCCCCAACCAACCAGCCCGCAAACCGTCTGAGGAAACAAGCAATCTTTCGTTCACGATAGCCATTCCATTTTGAATGCTGTTCCGAAGTTAGCACGGATTAATATCTATGAAGTAGATAGGCTTGAATGTGTGCTCGAATTTAAACAGGGTTTCTCTTTCCCTAATTACAGTTGGTAAACTGTTCCATAGCCGGGGACCTATGGTGGAATATTAGAATCTTATATGGGTGTGAGGGGTGGATGGAAAAATTCGTCCCGAGGTCACTGTCCGGCATCACGAGGCTTGCCTCGTGATGCCGGACAGTGATCCCGAGGGACGGATTATGTTCTGACACTGGTGTCAGAACGTGCGTGAGACGATGATGAAACGTAAACCAGTGACTGTCCGTTTATACCTTTGTATACCATGAGACATATGTGATATTGCGCTCGTTTTGGAAAAGATGGCCAGTAAAGTTGCTTAAACATTTGGTCGGATGGTGTTAGCATATTTGCCTTTGATATGAGTCGTGCAGCACGCTTTTGCAGTTTTACAAGTCTTTACTGATTTGAAGCTGTGGTATGACCCCATTTTATACAAGAAGAAGAACATATGAATTGTAATATATTTTGAGGGATTATTTGTTTATGTATTTTGATAAAATTTTCATTACTGTCAGTTTACGACTTACGTTTTTGCAAATTTGACTTATTTACCCTTCCCATGTCAAGTTGCTGTCAATTGTTATGTTCAGGTGTTTCTGCAAGTTGACAATTTCAATCGCTTGCCCATTCACTGAAATAGAAATTGGTTCACGGCCACATGTCATGTACTTTGTGCCTATAATCACTGCGTTGGCTTTTAGCCAATTTTCAGGTACATTGTGGTCGACACAACACGGTTCGAAGTTTATTGCGCTGCACTGGAGAGTAGTTTCTACGACTGTTAGGTTTTTGGACGCCGCATGAGTTACGGTATCATCGGCATAAGGTCAGTATTCGTCAGTTTCTTTCATCAGCTCACTGGTCAAGACTAAATGACAATTTTTTAAACACTAATTCACAGTACCTGTTGCCGAAACATAAAAGATCACTGGCGTGTTTTCGTGATGAAACATAGTACATTTTCTCAACATTTCTGATGAAAATCCGTGGATTTTTTCATATTTATAATGCAAATATAGGTTGTGGGTGCTCGTTAGAACCGCCTCTGTTCTAACGAGTACCCACAACCTATGTCTTGGAGCAAAAATATGAAGAATGATGTAAACCCCGTAAACCCTAGTTTTCTTTATATAAAGTGGGATCTAGAGGGGTGCTCATTTCACGGACTTGTTAACATGATGTGATTAGACTGAATGTCGCAGCTGAAATCACAGTAGAATGTTTCCGTGTAACTTGTATTCTGCGATGGTGACCATTTGCCAATACATTAGCGAAGTTAATTTTGCGCACTTAGTCACAATTCCCTCCTGGTGTCTCAAACTTTTATTGGGAATTCGCAATTTCTAGGACTATAGCTTTGGTTTTCGGTCCTTTCATGATTATTTCACTTGTTTCGAACCAATCCTTAATCTGAGGTGGACGAAAACCGCTGTGCCCGAAGAAAATAAAATTTTAAATGGCTAACGTTCGACTTTTTTTGACATTCGCAAATGTGTAGACTCAGATCAATCAGACGCCATAAAAAGCGGCGTCTGATTAGATTCCACGCTGTTGGCTGAATAAAACTTACATGTAACACGAACAAAACAAACCTGGCACCTCAAGGAAGAGATCATGCGTTTCAGTTGGCCGCGCGCATTGGTTTGCCTAATGTATCATTGAAAATGCTGATGCTTTTCAAAGTTCTCATGCGTCGTCCCGTAATTATGATCACAATTTGCTCACTTGACCTATTTTACTTTTTTGTGTATTGCGTGCTCCTGTATACTCAAAAAACACCTGAAATTTAGATTGATGGTGTTTTTTTATATTAAAAACTCGAATTGTCTTCCTTTTAAAACGAAATTTTATTATTAGCTGCACTGAGCATGAGCTATTGTGATACCATTGTGTCCGTCGTTTCGCAACAATTTACTCAAAACGAGACTCCACCTAAACCATCGAACATACTTTAAGATTATTTCACAGAAATCTTTTTGGATGACCCTCTACCAAAATTGCTAAAATAGTTTCGCTACGCTTAACAAAATCGCCACAAGAACTAAAAATAGAAGAAAAAAAACACCTTGAATCGACATCTCGTGGATGAATTATCCAATTTCAAAACGATTTCACAGATAAGGTCCTTTGGTGGCCCTCTTACAAAATTGTTCCGCTCCAGTATAAAAGTGACCAATGCAGCTAAGAATGTATTAAGTGACCCTTAACCAAAATTGCTAAAATGATTCTGCTCCGCTGAAGAAAGACCACCAGAGTAACAAGCAAATTCCAAAGAGAATTTATGTCCCCCGCCTTATTTTCATTTGTGAGGTTAAAAAATAATTAAGTTAACTAGGCAACCATTCGTATCACTTAATGCGGAAAGTGAAAAGCAATAATTAAAGGATTCTGTAAAAGGCACATGCACATTTTCAGTCCATATCAAAACACCTGTAAAGATTCTGAAGGATCAGTTTTAAACTGTAGGAGGAGTTGCACTCACAACGTACCTACTACATATCCAGTTGCATATTATAGATGGGCAATAAAACTCTAAGTTAAAAATGTGAAAAAAGTGAAAAGTAATATTTTACGATTCTGTAAAAAGCAAATGCATATCTTCAGACCATAATTCAACCAGCTTTTCAGTTTTGGAACGATTGGCATTAAACTGTAGGAGTTGCGCTCACAAGGTACCTACTACATTATAGTCTTTCATAGAATTGATGCATGAAAAAAGTCTAAGTTAAAAATGTGAAAAAAGTGGAAAAAAAATAATTAAAGAATTCTGAAAAAAGCATATGCACAACTTCAAACCATGATAAAGACACCTTTAACATTTCAGAAGGATCGGTATAAAACTGTAGGAGAAGTTGTGCTCACAAGGTACCTACTACATTATACTCTTTCATAGAGTTGATGCATGAAAAAAGTCTAAGTTAAAAATGTGAAAAAAAGTGAAAAAAAATAAAGAATTCTGAAAAACGCATATGCACAACTTCAAACCATCATAAAGACACCTGTAAAATTTCAGAAGGATAGGTATAATACTGTAGGAAGGGTTGCGCTCGCAAGGTACCTACTATGAATTCGGAACCATGAAAAAAAGTAAGTTAAAAATGTGAAAAAAGTGAAAAAATTAATTCAAGGATTCTGAGAAAAGCACTTGCACAATTTCAAACCATGATAAAGACACCTGTAAAATTTCAGAACGATCGGTTTAAAGCTGTAGGAGGAGTTGCGCTCACAAGGTACCTACTACAAGCTCGGAACCACGCACCACGCATCACGCACCACGCACCACGGAAAGCCGAATACTATATCCCCTCGCTTTTCTTCGAAAAGGCGGGGGACAAAAACAGAAAAAAAAATCTTTAAAGGAGATCTCAGGCGAAAGGTTCGATTCCAAAATAATTTCACACGAACAATGTTTCTCATAAGAGCCTTTGATAAAAAAGCTAAAATCGTTTCGCTGGGCTAAACAGGATTGCAACCCGAACTTCAAATACAAAAAAACAACAACATTTAAACGACATCTCCAAGGCAAATGACCCCATTTTACAATATTTTAATAGAAATGCTCCTTATATGATATTAAATCGGTCTCGCAGTTAAAAAAATGACTACTGGAGCCAAAAACAGAAAAAAAAAAAAAATTAACGACAACTTCTCCTCGGCAAATGGTCCGATTTCAAAAACATTTTGTAACGGTTATTGATCAATATCACTGCTTGCTGTAGAAGCCGGCTCGATAGAGTGGTTGGCTTTTTCCGAATATCGCGGTCCTAGACTTCGTCGACGACCTGGCTTACGCTACATTGCTTGCAGCGATGGGATGGAAACAGTGCCGCTGGTTTGTTGCAAAGACTCCGCCCTCGGATTCGCCTGTGGTGCATGTGTGTGACTTCGGGATGAAGTCAAGAGAAGATTGGGAGAACGCGTATTGATATATACTTCTTCTACAGCCTTGCTGTAGGAACCGGCTCTTTTGGCGACGCGGGTAGAGCGGTTTTTTTTTTCACGAAAATAGAGGATCTTACACGAGTGGTCATTTCATTGAAATTTATGAAACGAGCCTTCGGCGAGTTCGTAAATTTCATATGAAATGAACACGATTGTAAGATTCTGTTTATCATATGACCACTTTTAACAGGATTTTATCGCCTTTAAATTTGACAATTTCATCTACAAAAAAAAACTGGTTTTCATGGACGTTTTCATAACGTTACTTAATTCCGCCAAAGTGTTATTACACGTGTGGTCATACGATTTTATTACATGTCGATATCCACTGCTTATCAGCGACCTCATATGATAATGGAAATTCTGATTCTGATACATGTATCGCGGTTAGTACCTGGATCGGTGACCGTGTTGCTCGACTTCGTGGACGACGCTATAATTTCACAGAAATGTCCCTCGGGTAGGGCTCTGCCTAAAATAATATATCGTCCTGCTTGGCTAAAATAAATTGGCCACCGGTGCTAAAATATCATATTTTTCTGTTGACTGTTTCATTTAAACTTCAAACGCAGACTGTTTGTACTAATTAGAACTGCCTCATTGAAGCGATTCTAACGAGTATCCACACTGATTCCTGTTTTTGACAGAAACAAGGAAAGTTGTTTACCTCTGGCACGTCCAAATTTTCTATTAAACATAAAAGAAAGAGGTGTTTAGAATGGTATCATTACACAGGCTTAATCGCATGTTTTTATTAAACCAAGGTGACTCGAGAAGTAAAGCTAATATCAATATACAGAGCAAGATTTTGCAGTCAGTTGAAGCTTGCAATGGTGCTGAAAGCTCACCCCAAGATGTCAGTTATTATGCTTTTGTGATAAAGGGTAATTAAAAAACCCGCTGCCTTTTGTTTGTTAAGGAACTTATTGTGATCAGTATACATGCTGCATATACCGACTTTGAACCTGTTTAGTTGCATTACGATAAAACAACCCTGCGACATAGTGCATTTTTCGCATCCAAAAAATGGTGAAAATCCGTTTAATTTTCTTATACTGCAAACATAGGTTGTGGGTGCTCGTTAGAACCGCCTCGATGAGGCGGTTCTAACGAGTACCCACAACCTATGTCTTGGACCAGAAATAAGAAAAATAATGTATACCCGCATATACCCAAGTTTTCCCTATATATAGTGGGGTTTATGGGGGATGTTCATTCCACGGACTTGTTCAAGTCCCAAGTCGGTATAAGGAACATACTATTGCACCTCGCCGAATGTTTAATGGGAGGACTTTCTGATTTGGAATAAAATGTCTAGGCTTATTGTGCCATTTTTACGGCGAATACTGCAAATGAACAATCCATATCCGTTGCAAATGTAAGTACAGAAAGTCTCCAGCGTTTGAGTTTAATCCTTAAGACGCCGCGAAAAACTACATCTGAAAATGTCGTCTGCTTATGTCGTCTGCGGTTTTTTTTTTTTTTTTTTTTTTTTTTCTTTGCAAACTTTTTAAAAATATTTTTGCGTACAGTCAAACAGTGTGGGCCCAGATCGATCAGACTGCTCCGCTCTGGGTACTTACTGTTTGCAAAAAAAAAAATACTTTTCAGGTAACCGGCAGACGGCAAAGCAGACGACAATTGTCGTGATTGGCATTTTATGGGTTAACGGACCACTCACACTAATGCACCCACGTTAGAATGTTTACACAATAGTTTCCTTGGTGCCTCTGAAAATTATCCCTGTATCAATTTTGATTTTATCTGTCGTCTTAGTATAATTATGCATCAAGCGCAGACTGTCGGTACTCGTTGGAACTGCCTCGTTGAGGCCTATTCTAACGAATACCCGCAGTATATGTTTTTGAACAGAAAACCGGAAAATATTTTGTTGTATACCTTGTCACATCACTAAAACACGACTATGAAAATGTGACCCTCTTAAACTTCACTTTTATACAGTAAAACTGGTGTTTGCAGGGGTATACATTATTTTTTCAAATTTCTGCTCAAAAACATAGATCGTGGGTACTCGTTAGAACAGCCTCGACGAGGTGGTTCTAATGAGTACCCGCAATCTATGTTTTGAGCGGAAATAAGCTCAAAAACATAGATTGTGGGTACTCGTTAGAAAAGCCTCGACGAGGTGGTTCTAATGAGTACCCACAATCTATGTTTTTGATCAGAAATAAGAAAAATATCGAATTTTTTCATCTGAAAAGTTTCACGTTTCGTTGGTGAAATTTACAATGTATTTGTATAGGCTGTTTTCATAATGAGCTCCACTTTCATCCGAGACCAATAGAAATAAAGAGAGGTTTAGAAGAGTATTCATAACTTAGACTTGTTATGCTTTTGTTAAACCATGGTGGCTCTTGAAGGACGTCGGTTCAGTCGACTTGAAGTGACATCAACGCTGCCGATGCTCTTTGATCTTGACTGCTGCGGTTTTTTCTTGTTTTTGCGTATCAGCATCTCGGTTGATTTAGTACGCAAGAGCTCTGAACTTTCATCAGACTCCGTCATTGACCCTGTGAATGGACCTATATTGCGTAGTGCTTCAATAGACCTGATTGTTGCTGACTTCACCCGCTCGTCAATATTGTCAGTAACAAACATCTCTGGATCATTGGTATCAATAACATCATCAACGGATTTTGTTCGACGAATGTTTTCTGGTCTCTTGTATACAAGAGTGTCACGCTTCTCACTTTGGTTGCCAGGCATTGTACTAAAGTTCTCCGACAGTCCAGTAACCATATTTTCTTTATTGTTTCCAGAAAATATAAACGTGTCCCCAAAGCTCGTCCGTGTCTGCTTGCTGCTGTTTAAATTATCTTTGTTTTGGAAAGTTTTATTTTCTGTCAGTTCAGTTACAATGTCTTTCCCTTTATCCATATTTCGAATCTCATCCATTGATCTCCTGATATCTCTGTGCGCATCAGGTATAAGCAGAATATCGGGATTCGTCATCTCTTTCACGGCTGATAAACACGATGCGTTTCCTGGCAACCCAATTCCAATGATGACCACGTCTTTCCACAGTGTTGCTGCAATATTAAGGAGATGATGTCCCTCTAGGGAATCTGCTCTCGTATAATGATGACGACTTAGTCTAAAACAAGCCTCATCAATTTGCTGTATAGTATTAGCATTTGTTTCCACGTTGAAATTAGACATTCCAATCATATTAACCGTCCCCTGATTAAAGCATAAAAATTGCAAGTGGGCTACATCTATCTTAACCATGCCTACACTGGAACACTTAATGTGGTTCACTACCGCTTTGGCTTGCAACTGTCTTATTTGTATATTCAACACACGTGCCGTTTCCTTGCCGTCAGCTCCCGAGTCAGCAATGATGTCTTGTTGAACGCCTACTGCGCCAGCATGAGCAATAAGATCACCGTCTAGCGCGAATACACCAATATAGCGCATATGCGTCCTTAATTTTATGATAGCATCAGCCTTCCTCTCCCACTGCTTATAGTTCATCGCGGATATCATTGTAATTTATGGTCCGTTAATCTGAATTTTCGTACATAACGAAAACATGCCTATATATTTTTATCCCCTTGAACACCACTTTTATATAGCAAAACTGTGGTCTCCTAGGGTAAACCTTATTTTTCTTATTTCTGCTCTAAAATATATATTGTGGGTACTCGTTAGAACCGCCTCGACGAGGCGGTTCTAACGAGCACCCACAATCTATATTTTGAGCAGAAAAAAGAAAAATATCACAATTATTCATCTAAAACATCAATTTTTCGAAGGTAAAGTCTACAATGTATTTGTATAGGCGTGTTTTCGGAATGAATGTTTCCTTTTCTAAACGAGCATTTGATATGCTGTTTTAACACTAGACTTAAAACAAAATTACATGTGAATTCTTGACAAACTCTTGAGCAGCAGATCGAAAATTTTGTTAGAAATACTATACCATGTGTTTCTTATTTCACCAAGAAATATATTGTTGATACTCATTAGAATGACCTCGATGAAGCGGTTCTAAGGAGTACATAAAACATATGATTTTGTTCAGAAAACAATACTTTACAATACTCTCTTAACTGGACTGTTGCAAATATGTATAACGAGATGGTTCAAGGGTTTGTGGTTCCTCAGGAAGTTTGTACCGGATCAGGAAATAAATAGCTATATATATCTGCATAGTTTGCCTGATGTTGCAATTTCAAGTGCTCTAAAGATTACTGCGCATGCATGTACATGTCCCATTCATCACGAAAACATGCCTATATAATTTTCACTCCCTTGAACCTCACTTTTATATAGTAAAACTGGGGTTTACATGTGTATACCTTATTTTTCTTATTTCTGCTCCAAAATATAGATTGTGGGTACTCGTTAGAACCGCCTCGATAAGGCGATTCTAACGAGTGCCCATAATATATATTTTGAGAAGAAATAAGAAAAATATTACATCTTTAAATCTTAAAGATTTTCGTTTTTGTGGCGGTAAAGTTTACCATGCATTTGTATAGGCCTGTTTTCGTAATGTGTACAAAATTTGACGGTGAAATCTCTTACATCAACTACATATGGGCAACGACATAAGAAAACCTGTTATATCATTTGCTACCAACACAGATTCAGATCAGCCTGCCTTAGTTTTCCCTAATTGCATCACGAAAACGCGCTTATATAATTTTGACCCCTTAATTCTTACTTTTATAAAGTGAAACTGTGGTTAGAAAAAATGTATTTTTTTCTTATTTCTGCTGTTTTGAGCAGAAATGGGAAAGATATCATATTTTTTTTTTATCTGAAAATGTTCATTTTGGGTGGTATTTTTTTCAATATATTTGAATGGGCGTGTTTTCGTAATGGGATAGAACACTGCTAGACTCTAGCTTTCGGAGGCCCGTTTGCGTCTCACCCGCTCGCAATTCTCGAAGACAGGTCTTCTTGTGACGGGGTAAGATAATTATAGGTTATTGACTTTATATCGCAGGACGCACGAGCTTGCGAGTGCGTCTTCGCCATATGAACAAGTGCCGAATATTTCACAATATAAAGTCAATAACCTTTTTATTACATACCCGAAAATTCAAATGTCGGCTAGAATTCAGGATTGCTTGGTATGAATTTCTACACGAAAAATCAGATTATACTTTTTAAAGTGGTTTGAAATGGAAAATAATGAAAGTCGTTAAGTGTCTCCCTACACGTTGAAAAACCACGCCCAACGGCGCCAAAGTGAAGACGACGTTAATTTTGGTGGATGTGACGTCATTAAAAACATTGACGTTTCCAAACACAGGACGTCATTTTTTCCGAAGCGTCGGTTATATTTCTTTCAAAATACTCCTGATTTCTAAGAAGAAAGTATTGAAAATCTAAACACATTGTAGGTAGGTCATATTTGACAGCATAAAATGCGGTTTATGCACTTTGTCAGAACCTATATTCGTTTTGTTTTACGTTCTTTCAGTCGATACGCACGACAAGATGGCTGCCGATGTTTAGTATCGAAAAGGACAAATTTGAAAGTAGTTCTATTGTGAACGTGACTGCTTACCTACGGGCAATATGAACTTGCCTACGGGCAATATTTATAGGTTATTGACTTTATATTGTGAAATGTTTGGCACGAGTTCATATGGCGAAGGACGCACGAGCTTGCGAGTGCGTCTTCGCCATATGAACGAGTGCCGAATATTTCACAATATAAAGTCAATAACCTTTTTATTATATACCCAAACTAAGACTCTGTGCCAGAATTCAGGATTGCCTGGCATGGAAATTTGAACGTAAAATAAGGTTAGCCATCTTTAAGTGCTTTGAAATGGAAATAATGCAAATTGTTAAGTGTCTTCCTACACTATGAAAAACCACGCCCAATGGCGCCAAAGTGAAGACGACGTTAACGTCGGTTGACGTGACGTCATTAAAAACATTAATGTTTCCCAACGCAGGACGCCATGTTTACCGAAGTGTCAGTTTTGTTTCTTTCAAAATACTCTTGATTTCCTAAAAGAAATTATTGAATATCTGAACAGATTGCAGGTAGGTCATTTTTTTTTTTTTTTTTTGGTTTTACGGTCCTTTCAAGATTATTTCACTCATATCGAGTCGATCGTTAATCAGAGGTGGGCGAAAACCGGAGTACCCGGAGAAAAACCACCTGACCTTCCGTTGCAGAACTTGGCGTCTCACATTTGACCCAAGCGAGGCTCGAAACACAGCGGTGAGGGACCTAATGATCAATAGTCAGCGCTCTTAACCACTAGGCCACGGAGGCCTGTCTGCAGGTAGGTCATATTTGCTAGCATAAAATGTGCTTTATGCACCCTGTCACAGCCTATATTAATTTTGTTTTAATAGGTTATTTCAGTCTATACGCACAACAACATGGCAGCCGATTTTTAGTATCGAAGTGGACAAATTTGAAAGTAGTTCTATTTTGAACGTGACTGCTTATCTACGGGCAATATGAATTTGACTACGGACAATATGGCAAAACATTGACCGGTAACTTCTGTACAAAGTAAACGGGACATTTTCTGGGTATATAATAAGGAAAAATATTGACCGGTTACCGGTAACTTCTGTAGAAAGTAAACGGGACATTTCTGGGTATATAATAATATAAATAACCAGATAAATCCACCATATCAAGAAAAGTTGGGTTTACATGATTTTGCTATATTTCCTTGCTTCTATCCCAACGTTTATTTGTCCAGTGCGACGCATAACTAGTCCCACAACTCGTCATCGCGTTCCCTTACACGATCTTGTAAATCCAACACAGAGAAAAGCTGAATATTCATTTATCATATACTTATTCTTGTATTGCCCTTGAGACAACAGACTTTGCACCCCTATCCCAACTATGCTAGTGACTATCCCAACTATGCTAGTGACAGACATCTCGCTTACACAGTCAAACTAGCTGTCTCAAGGGCCGGGACAAGGGCCGGGACAGAAGAATAAAAATAGAAGAACAAAAATGATTATCGTGATAAAACAGTGAAAATGCGAGATTACAGTAACCAAAACTTTCGCCTTCTTCAAAAGTTATGTCCGCGTAATCTGTATTTTAACGCTGACTCCGCTTCTAACGTCATACATTTTGAACATTGTTTACATCTTCTGAGACGCAATTGACGTCAAGTCAAGAACACGCGTCGACGTGAATTAAACTTTCCCGCGTCTAAATATAACGACTGCATTGAACAAGTATGACCGGCTACAGGGATTTATTTCCTTCGAGGAAATAAATCATCTTAGGCCAGAGGTGATTATCATTTTTAATTCATTGAGATATTGTGATATTTCTTCGTTATGCATGTAATATAGTTAATGAAGCTTTTTTCAACAGCACGTCTGTATTTTATTTACATGTATGTATTTGGGCCTCTGCAGAGTGTGTTCATCATTAGTAACGAGTAGTTAAGAAATAAACTTCCTTATCGGAGATGTTACTTTTATCTTAGAATATTTTTACGCAAATAAGTATATGATAAAAATAATATAACATGGTTGTTTTGATATCGGCCCTGGTCTCTGCCCTCGGCGTGTCTCAGCCCTCGCCGTTCCGGCTCGGGCTGAGACAGGCAACCCGGGCCGAGACCAGGGGCGATATCAAAACAACCGTGTAATATTCTATATTACTTTCCTGGGGCCTAATCAGAACAAAAATATTATAACGTACAACAAGAAACTATGTTTGTTTTGATTGTTTGTATTGAGTTTAACGCCCCAGTCAACACTATTTTAGGTCATTTTTGAGCCGGTCAGTTTACCTATCCACACTTTTCCTCGGTCGGTTTACCAGTACAGTGCACATTCTTTCACCAGAAAACAAGGAACTATGTAAAATAATCTTTCCCGAGATCGTGCGGGCCTTCTTTTAAAGGAAATACTTAGCCCCTTTCCAGTATCAGCATGCAGTCCCTATAATAAGGGGATACGTATGTCACAGAAAATGCTAAACAGGTGACTTCTCTTTATTGCAATAACAGTAGAACTTCGATGGCTCAAATATCGATGGCTCGTTTACCACGACTGAGTCGAACCCGTTTTTGAGTCCCAAGGGTACTCCTCTACATAGGTAGTGTGGGATAATTTAGGAGAATTTCGACTTTTATCTTGCGAATGTATGCTGTGTGTACTCATTAGAATCACCTCATTGAGGCGATTCTAAGGAGTACACACACCATACATTTTTAATTATAGAACACCGAAAACATGTCCGAAAATTAACCACGCTGTGCCTCCTGGCAGTACCCCTCAGTGGCACGAACTACCCGTACCCATCTCGAACAGATTTTCAAGATCCCAAAAGTGTTCGAGCCATTGAAGTTCGACTGTAGTTTGCATTACGCACATGCGTAATATTAGTAATGGGCTCTACGCCTATGATTTTATATATGCCCCTGGTAGTTACTTACTGAGACGCTGCTATTGAGCACCCAAAATCAATGTTTGAGATATAAAGCAAATATCACATTTTTTTTCATCAGAATATACTATTATTACGGCCATAATATACATAGAGGTTATTATATGGTAAAGGTGTGCCTCTAAGTCATATTGGCACCGGTATGGCATATTGGCTCGAGGGCTTTAGCCCGAGGGCCAATATGACTTCCGGTGCCAATATGACTTAGAAGAGGCACACCTTCACCATATCATAACCTCTTTATTACATCATTTATATGGCATAGTTATATTGCAACGTGAAGAAATGAAGGCAAAGAGATTATTTACTTTTTAAAGGTTGATGCCGGGAACGTTTCATCGAGTGTGTTGAGGATATATTTTCGGTATCCGCCAAAAAAAAAAAAAAAAAAAAAAAAGGGATTCCTTTTAAATTATGTAACTGATTAGTAGGCCTACACTAACCATGTTCACGGTACTACAGTAACATAGTAGTGCGCAGCAAATTACGTCACAAGTGACGTCGCAACAGTTACTGTAACTTTATAAACAAAAACAAATCGCCTTTTTAAATACAGAATTTCTGCAGTTCAAAGAATGCTTTTTAAGGTATTTTACAGAATGTTTTGTGCTTATTTGAAGACCATTTTTATTTTAAAGGCTCTTAGTGTCATTCATCAAGCTACTGCATAATCGATTCCGTGTGTAGCAGTCGGTCGCGGTGGTTGTTTTCGTTAAAATACAAGACAATTTAGGGGGACATTTTCCCTCCGACAGATTTCTTCCGCACAATTCCCAGCTCCTCATAAGTGAAGGGATCTGTTCGTTTAAGGTTGTTGGCAAGACCTTATTGTTTCAAATGTTGGGACATCCCTGCTGTGCTTGAAAGCAACGTCCTTCCCAATGCTTCCCAATCGTGAGTGAACTTCTTTTAAAAAGTACTTTGTTTTTCATGTTTCATGCTTGCCACGAAATATCAGACTTTTCTCAAAATCTATTATTATCACTGTCTTCTATCGCTCTGTCTCTGTCTAGAAGTCGGGTTGACATTGCTTCAAGTGATTTTTTCTGCGGCCATTTTGAAGCTTATGGAGTACGGCATTAACGTTCTATTGCTATAGTAACAGAGTGGAGCAGTGCCAATATTGAAAGGCAGTGCCAAAAATCCATATTATATTGATTTTTGGCCCTGTCACATGACTGTGCCATCAAAATAGCAAAAAAATGAGCATGTATTGAAAGATTCTAATGTAATTTTCTTATAGTAGGTATGTAATGAAGCATTTTATTATATGACGTCATGTCTGAGAGTGAAATAACGCCATGTAATTAATTCCGCAATCCACTAGTGTGTGTGTGTGTGTGAATTCGGGTTTAACGTCGCTTTCAACAATTTTTCTGTCATATCACGACGGTGTCTGGTTGCGACAGGGAGCTCAGTGCTCACTTTTATAGTGCTTCCTCACTGAAGTATCATGTCCCAGACACATTACATGATACCACACCCAGTCACATTATCCTGAAACTGAGTCGACCAGTCCTAGCTCTACACCGTAAATCTGAGTGCCAAGCGAGGAGCAGCTAGTACCATTGTTAACGACTTGGGTATGTCGCGGCCCGGGATCGAACCCGTGACCTCCCGTTCCCCGGAGCGGACACTCTACCAACTGAGCTATCGGGGCCGGTCAATTCACTAGTGAATTTAATATGTAAATTACTTATATATGCCCCATAATTTACATGCGCGGCGTCCTTAAGGAGGCCGACCTTAATTTCGGTTGCGCAACGTTCTGCGCATTGCCGTCAATCGGCACTGTAACGACATTCTCTTCTTAAGTGGCATTTATATTTTTTTCGACCTCTAAAACGAAGTACATTCTCTACGATTGACTGTATTTTCAACACACACTGTTTAAAATACGTCAACATTTATCATTTCTGGTCGCTGTCAAAGCAGACAAAGTGAAAGTAGGAAAATCCAGTGAAGAAATGATCGAATGTGTCGGTCACAATTGAACAAGGTGATTGCAGTCAATAAGGCAGCTCATTGACAATAGCAGGACTTTTTACCTTTTTTTACTCGTCTTTTTCTCTAAGATTTCTTTTGCTTTGAACTTTCTCCTGGAAGCACCTTACCTGACATTGAAAAGCCCGCCCGAAAGTGTGTCATCTTTCCAAAATGTTGTAAAGTGTATCTAACATCTGGGACTATCAGAATCAGAATTGTTTACTGGTCACACGTTCTTAGACAATCCCTCACAAGGACAACATGTTGCATGCCATACTCCTTCAAAGTACAATCCATTTGTTATCCTGTTTGTTTACACTTGCAACACAATAAAATGTTAGTTCTTTCGATGTACCTTTCCTAGGGCTATCACGGTTTCACGTGTAAACGGGAGCGTTTCGTGTCTGTGTAGAAAACGTTTACAAAATCGACTGACCGTTTACACGAAACATGTGACTTACATGAGATCAAAGTAAATGACATCATTAAAATATTACCTCATAACCACGATAATAGTCGTCACTTCCTTTCTTTCTCCAATATGGCTAAAGGTTAAGATAATTTTCGCGCTTTGAAATTTACAGAAGAAAACAGAATGATGAAGAATTTATACTTGCATAACATGCCGTAATGATTCCTTTTTCTTTTTTGTTTGTTTTCCTCTTGTGTCAAATAAATACTGCCTCACATTTCAGGAGGCATATTAAAAAGCATTATTTTGATGGAGTATTCAATCCTTGCTTTGTTCTTTCCCATTATTTAAGGAGCGCACTATGATTCTGTCTGCTCATGCAGTCACGATAACGGATATCTGTGAAACACCCCCTCAATATTTGCTCCAATCAGAAGTCAATGTCGCACATATACATTACAGCGGCATCTTCAAAGTAATTGCCAATTACACGGAGTTTTTCCATATGTTTTCTGTGTCGAAGATAAACAAATGGAATATTCTTGAAGAGTTTATGGCTAAATCATTCCGATTCACAAACGATTGGCATCTGCTACAGAATTATGCCGGATTTTGAAGGAATTTATCATTAACAGGTAATTACCCATTGTTTATACACAGATTCACCCTTATTGACTCGAGTCTGAAAATGTTTCGTGTACACGGAATCGTTTCGTGTAGGACCTTCCGTGTAAACGTTTACAGATTTTTGTAAACGTGACAGCCCTAACCTTTACACACTGCCTGTGTTAGACACCGCATGTGTAAACTTTTAGTTTGCTGTGACGAAATCACATTAATGACGTCATGAAAAACAGCCGATGGATTGAATCAAAGTCCGCATGGTACTGATTTTTTTGCTGGCTGATAACAAACAATTATGCCCGAAGAATTAATCATTCAGTATGCATAGGCCTACTACTGAATTTTATTGTGGTCGAGAACTGCTGGCAGTCTCTCTCTCTCTCTCTCTCTCTCTCTCTCTCTCTCTCTCTTTCTCTCTCTCTCTCTCTCTCTCTCTCTCTCTCTCTCTCTCTCTCTCTCTCTCTCTCTAGTAAGTCCCTTGGCTTTTTCTTCTTTCTACTTATTCTGCGATCGGTCACATTTGACCATTACTCGCAGGTGTAAATTACATACACACCAGGTATGCAGGATGAAAGCCCACACAGTAATCATGTTATTACGGTAGCACTTGGTCTGTAACCTGCACAGAACATGGCTCTCCCTGCACAGGGGGTCTCCAGTTAACACCCCGATACGAACGACGGTGCACTTTATGACATTCATCCCTGCAAATGCTGCCGATGGAGCGTACCGAAATTTTATCGGCGCTGCCGGGGATAACCCGGGACCTCTAGCATCAGAGGCAAGTACTGTAACCACTGAGCTGTCACGCTCGCACTTGGCATCACGAAAACACACCTGTATAATCTTAAGCCCCTAAAACCCCACTTTTATACAGTAAATCTGAGGTTTACAAGAGTATACATTATTTGTCTAATTTCTGCTCAAAAATAGATTGTGGTTACTCGTTAGAACCGCCTCTACGAGTTCCGATACTCCATGTTTTGAGCAGAAATATGGAACAAAAATCAGTTCAAAATTCTCGTTTTGTGGTGGTAAAATTTTGATATATTTGAATAGGCGGATTTAAAACACAGTTAGGTCATTGATAGTTAAGAGAGAGAGAGAGAGAGAGAGAGAGAGAGATGAGAGAGAGAGAGAGAGAGAGAGAGAGAGAGAGAGAGAGAGGGAGGGAGAGAGAGAGAGAGAGAGAGAGAGAGAGAGAGAAAGAGAGTTCTTGGTCAAAATACATCAAAATCTGGAACCATAAAAGCTTCACGGTTAAATCCTAAGCGCATTTAATGTCTACTAGAAATCACAAGCGATTTTCTCTTTTTTTTCTAGTTTTAAAACCCGTTCAAGAATACTTCGCGAATTTCGAGCCAATCATTAAATTGAAGTTGGTGTACGAGGGTCCTTCAAAAAGTTTTGTCACTAATATATCGTGAGTATTTCTGATAACGCTTCATTGCATTTGAATAGCCTTTCAAATAGTCACCGATAACAGTTTATTTCCAGCAAATTGCTTTTGTAAAGACCGAGATATATGTAAAATTTAAATGCATGCAGTCGAATACACTGGCCAATTTACGAGTTACATTAAAAACTAAAATTCGCAGCTACATTAAATGCCGTGTTAGGCTTGTCATAGGTTCAAGTCAGATATTTGATGAATTGTGTGGCAAAAATGCACCTCTTGCCATTTCAAAGCGCACAGTTTATTGGTGGGTCAAAGCTTTTAAAGCTGTAATTATCAGTCAAAGATGATGCCCGTGTTGGTAGGCCAAAGACCTCCATCACCAAGGCAACCCTCATTTAATACTGAAAAGGCAGTGGTCGAAGAAGATGCGCGACTGTCAGTGAAAGAGATGGCTAAATGCGCTGGCATATCAGAAGGCAGTGTGCAAACCATTCTGACAAAGTACTTGGGTTTGAGAAAGATTTGCGCTATGTGGGTGCCCAATTTGATCACTGAAGAGCAAAAGAAGCAACGCCTTAAATGCGCCAAACAGCTCTTGAAATAAAAGCGCTCAACACTGCATCATGCCCCGCCACTAAACTGACAAACAATCATTGAGATGAATATAAAGTGTGTACAAAATGTGAATGCAAAATGCAAGAAAGCGGGCGTAAAGCGCGGATGAAATGAGCCCAGACAACACTAGCTTGCCAATTGTCTCTGACCGTTTTATGGAAAAAGTGGCCTCTTGCGTGATGTTTCAATTACGGCGAAGTTGTTTTATGTTGGTATTTCTTTCCCTTTGGTGTCTTGAATGGGAGGTGTTAGGTAATTGTATCGATACCTAATCATTGCCTTTACTTCTGTTTAGCAAATCATATGTAGATGCATGACCTATCTGAGTAGCACCTTTGTTTTAGTATACAATTAACTTAAAAAAATGAGATTTTAACAAAACAAATGATATTTCGCATGAAAAGCTTACTCTTATAACGACCCCCATTTTTATGAACGACCTACTGTTCTTATTTGATAGGTTTTGCAAATCATATTTAGATATATCATCTTTTAAGTGATCACATCATTTATATAACAGAAATTCCTTTAATAATTTGAAAAATTTGTATATATATTTTCATATGTTTCAGTTTAAGTTTACTTTTGAAACGACCCACATTATCTTATTGGAAAGCTGTCAACCTGTTTTCATTTCAAAGTTTTGCGGATTACATATAGATACATCACCTATCATGTCTTAGCTCAGAAGCAACAATGATTTTGTGATGTTTTCAAAAAAATAAGTTTTGCCTGTTATGATGATTTTTGAAACGACCCTCTTTTCTTGAAATAATACTATAACCCCATTCCTTCGTCATATTGCCTCAGATAATAAGCATACATATCATTCACTTGCGTGAAGTTATCATTTCGAGCGAAACAGTAATTTTAATGTTTGCTATCTTCACGAAAAGGGTGTTTTGCCTGTAATTTTTACTTTTGAAACGGCCCTCATTCTCTTATATGGCCGGTGACCCCACATTTTTATTTCATGTTTTTGAATGTCATATGAATATACATAATTTATCTTAGTAAGTCCAAAATCTCTAGGGCAGAAGTTACTTTAATTTTCGGATTTGTGTCAAATTTTAGCGATTTCCCATTATAATCAATGCAAAATATGTGTAAAATGGCGTTACTTTTGGATTCACCCCCATTCTTTCCCAGTCTCGGTGACACGATATTTTTATTACTTTAATCTAAAGTTAATTCCTTGCTGGATATTTTGTTATAATATAAGGAAATTCTCTAGGGCAGGTATCTCAGAAAAAAATTAAGGTCGGCCACCTTAACGACGTTGTGTTTACTAATGGCGAAATATTGACACTTTTGTAAAACGAGCATGAATAAAATGCCTTTTAAATGTCATGTGATAAATAGAATCTTGCATTCGTGCTCATATATCATTGAATTTATTAAACTAGTTGAGGAAAAGGGATAAAATGCGAGGCATAGCCTCGCATTTTATCCTTTTACCTCAACTCGTTTAATAAATTGAATTTATTAAACTAGTTGAGGAAAAGGGATAAAATGCGAGGCATAGCCTCGCATTTTATCCTTTTACCTCAACTCGTTTAATAAATTCAATAATACATGAGCACTCATGTAATATCCTCTATTTCTCGCATACGTCTTTATAACCATATGCAGTAACAATCAAAGTACTTGTACGTCGATTGTTTTTTGAGTGTAGGCTGAAAAAAAGATCCAGAATTGTGACTTAGACTGTTAACATTTCCTTTAACCCATACTTTCCTGTATTGTAAGTAAACAATGTAGATCCTGATCCTTGATGGCCACTTTGGATATCAAACGAAACGGTTTTAGCAATTCTGAATCTAGCCTCCCTACAAGTCCCAGCTCAGTTATAACTGAGGTTGCTGTGCCCAGACAGCTTCCCTATTATATGTTTATAGCAGACTGACTAAAGGGCAAGTAACTCTCATGTGAAAAGTCTGATCAAAAAGGTCTAAGATTTTATAGCTGTCCTCATTATCTGTAAGTCTGATGAAGATTCCATCAAAAATGAAATTGCTATCATCTGGATAACACTTTCCTAAGTGTATTAGGCCTTCAAGGATGGGTAATTCTTATGCCAGCCAAACGCAAACATGTCCTAGAGTTTTTGCTTGTCCTCATTACCTGCAAGTTTGATGAAGATTTTATCAAAAATTAAGCCAACGTCTCTTTGACATTTTCCTGCAAGCCTACAAGCTTGATATAGATACTATCACAAATGAATCCACTGTCGAGCAGACAACATTTCCCCCATTACAGTAGGGAAGACTATAATGGCTAGTAACTCTCATGTGAATAATCCAATCTCCAAAATTTAACTTGGCTGTGCTCATTACCTACATGCTGTACGAGAAGGCAATAAATGATCCCTAGCGCCAAGACATTTCCCATTGTATGTCTACGGGAGACAAAAGGGCAGGTAACTCAAGTGAATAGTCCGATCTGTCCTAAAAACAAACTCATCCAAGATTTTATGGCTGCCCTCATAACATGCGAGTTTAATGAGGATCAGATAAAAAATAAAGTCGCTATCGCCCGGACAAAAACTGAACAAAAGTCCGTGAAATAAAGAACCCCTATACCCCCACTTTATATAGAAAAAACTGGGGTTTACGGGGGTATACATTATTTTTCTTATTTTTGCTCCGAGACATAGGTTGTGGGTACTCGTTAGGACCGCCTCATTGTAGGACCGCCTCAATGAGGCGGTTCTAACTAGCACCCACAACCTATGTTTGCACTATAAATAAGAACAAGATGTGTTTGTGAAACACTGATGCCCCCGGACAGCGCATGTTAAATATGAAAGCAGTATCACTAAGCAATCAAAAGGTATGGCCAATGTTCAATTAAAAATCGAAAATGAGTTCCTTTAAGAGCAATGAAAACATTCATAAGAAAGAAGATGGGTCATACTACGTAGTTTCGGCTATTAAAGCCTCATCAGTGACCCTGTAATGATCCGGCAAAGAAAGCCAGAGGAAACATACTGCAATTTTGCAAATTTCGAATAGGCAGTCGATACAAAGACTGATCTAAATCAAAATGGGGTCCAAATAATTAAAAACGTGTCTAGAATATGAGTCTAAACCAATAATTTATTTCTGATTTCTCAGAATATTCACGCTGATCTCAAAGGATCAAAAGTAAAATATAAACTACACTATGGTTGATGTACGGGGAGACGTTTTACCGCCGCCACACGGCACAACACCAGCTGCAGTGAAGGCAAATAAAAATCGAAAATGAGTTCCTTTAAGAGCAATGAAAACATTCATAAGAAAGAAGATGGGTCATACTACGTAGTTTCGGCTATTAAAGCCTCATCAGTGACCCTGTAATGATCCGGCAAAGAAAGCCAGAGGAAACATACTGCAATTTTGCAAATTTCGAATAGGCAGTCGATACAAAGACTGATCTAAATCAAAATGGGGTCCAAATAATTAAAAACGTGTCTAGAATATGAGTCTAAACCAATAATTTATTTCTGATTTCTCAGAATATTCACGCTGATCTCAAAGGATCAAAAGTAAAATATAAACTACACTATGGTTGATGTACGGGGAGACGTTTTACCGCCGCCACACGGCACAACACCAGCTGCAGTGAAGGCAAATAAAAATCGAAAATGAGTTCCTTTAAGAGCAATGAAAACATTCATAAGAAAGAAGATGGGTCTTAAAAAAGTAGGTCAAGGTCACAAGGTAAAAATTATGGGATTGTTGAAAAGGTCTTGTGACACAGTATGCACATGTGAAATTTAGAAGGCCTATCACTTACCAATTGAAAGTTATGGCCAATGTTAAATTTAATAATAAAAAAGGTCAAACATCAAGGTAACAAGGTAAAACTAGAGTGATGACAATGTTTCTCTAAAAATAGCCATAGTGACCTTGACCGCGAAAGTAGATCTTGCTCAAAATATTATCATAAGCATCTTTTGTGTGAAGCTATATTAAAATCTGTTAATAAATGTAAGCGGTAGAGTTTTTTCTAAAAATAGCCACAGTGACCTTGACCTTGAGGTCATGACCTTGAAAGTCAAAGCAACTCGAGATGTCATCATAAGAAACATTAAAATCCATCAAAAGATTTAGGTGCTAGAGCGATGGCAAAGTTTTTCTAAAAATAGCCACAGTGACCTTGACCGTGAAAGTCAAAATCGCTCGAGATATTGTCATAAGGAACATTTATGTGAAATTATATTGAAATTGGTGAAAAAAATGTAAGCGCTAGAGCCATGACAAAGTTTTTCTAAAAATAGCCACAGTGACCTTGGCCTTTAAAGTCGAACTCGCTCGAGGTATTGTCATAAGGAACATTTGTGTGAAGTTATATTGAAATCAGTGAAGAAATGTAGTCGCTAGAGCGATGACAAAGTTTTTTTTTTTAAATATCCACAGTGACCTTGACCTTGAAAGTCGAAATCGCTTGAGATATTGTCATAAGGAACATTTGTGTGAAGTTATATTGAAATCGGTGAATAAATGTAGGCGCTAGAGCGATGACAAAGTTTTTCTAAAAATAGCCACAGTGACCTTGACCTTGAAAGTGGGACTCGCTAGAGATATTGTCATAAGGAACATTAGTGTGAAGTTATTTGAAATTGGTGAAAAATGGATGCACTAGAGCAATGACAAAGTTTTTCTAAAAATAGCCACAGTGACCTTGACCTTGAAAGTGGAACTCGTTCGAGGTATTGTCATAAGGAACATTTGTGTGAAGTTATATTGAAATCAGTGAAGAAATGTAGTCGCTAGAGCGATGACAAAGTTTTTTTCTAAAAATAGCCACAGTGACCTTGACCTTGAAATTCCAAATCGCTCGAGATATTGTCATAAGGAACATTTGTGTGAAGTTATATTGAAATCGGTGAAGAAATGTAAGCGCTAGAGCGATGACAAAGTTTTTTCTAAAAATATCCACAGTGACCTTGACCTTAAAGCCATGACCTTTAAAGTCGAACTCGCTCGAGATATTTTTGTAAGGAACATTTGTGTGAAGTTATATTGAAATTGGTGAAGAAATGTAGGCGCTAGAGCGATGACAAATTTTTTCTAAAAATAGCCACAGTGACCTTGACCTTGAGGTCATGACCTTGAAAGTCGAACTCGCTCGAGATATTGTCATAAGGAACATTTGTGTGAAGTTATATTGAAATCAGTAAAGAAATGTTCGCGCTATAGCGATGACAAAGTTTTTCTAAAAATAGCCACAGTGACCTTGACCTTGAGGGGGGGATGTCTGGATGGACAAAAATTATGGTTACACTAGAAAGGTCTTGTGACAAGGAGTGCACGTGTGAAATATGAAAGCCCTACCACTTACCAATCGAAAGTTATGGCCATTGTTAAAGTTTTTAAAAAGTAGGTCAAACATCACGGTCAAGGTCACACGGTCAGAAATTATACCACTAGAAAGGTATTGTGACAATGAATGCACATATGAAATATGAAAGCCAATGTTAATGTTTTAAAAATTTTGAAAAAACTAGGTCAAAGGTCAAGTTCAAGGTCACGAGATCAAAAATTATGGTACCACTGGAAAGATCTTGTGATAAGGTATACACATGTGAAATATGAAAGCTCTATCTATTACCATTCAAAAGTTATGCCCAATGTTAAGGTTTTTGTAGACAGACAAACGGACAAACAGACAGACAGACCAAAAACTATATGCCCCCGAATCTCTTAGATTCCGGGGGCATAAAAATATCAAGGATTTTCATCAGAAAACTAGGTATATTGGATATGTGAAAAATGCACTTTGGCGCACGGGTGTGTTATCGTAATGCCATTTCGTTCATGGGAGACGAGAGGGCAAGTGACTCTCATGCTAATAATCCGATCTGCCCAAAATTCGAATTCCAAGATTGTATGGCTGTCCTTATTACTTAACAAGTTTAATGAGAATCCGATCAAAATTGAGGTCGCTATTGCCCGGACATTTTCCCCATTTCATGTCTATGGAAGTAACTCTCATGAGAATAGACCGATCTGCCCGAAATTCGAACTCATCCAAAGGCTGTCCTCATTACCTACAAATTTAATGAGGATCAGATCAAAAATAAAGTCGCTACCGCTCGGACAACATTTTCATCATCACAATAGGGCAAGTAACTCATGTGAATAATCCGATCTGCCCCATATTCAAACTCGTCAAGATTTAATGGCTGTCCTCAATACCTACAAGTTTAATAAGGGTCAGATGAAAGGGCTAGTAACTCTCACACTAACAATAGGATCTGCCAAATATTCAAACTCAGCTAAGTTTTTATGGCCGTTCTCATTACCTACAAGTTGAAGATATGATCAAACGTAAAGTGTCTATCGCCGGAACATTTTCACCATAGTCTATGGAAGACTAAAGGGCAAGTAACTCCCACATGAACAACCGAACTGCCCCGAATTCAAACCTGTCCAAGATTGTATGGCTATCATCATTACCTACAAGTATGTTGAGGATCTGATCAAAAGCCCTGACAACTTTCTCCCCACTGTAAGTCTATGGGACTGAAAGGGCAAGTAACTTTTACAGGAACAATACAATCTGCCCCTTTTTCGAACTAGTCAAAGATTTTATGGTTATCCTTATTACCTACAAGCCTGATAAAGATAAAATAAAAAATAAAGCGTCGATTTTCCCCGATTAAAAGTCACGGGGGACGAAAGGGGATGTAACTCCCATGAATAATTTCATCTACTGCATATTCAAACTCGTCCAACATTTTATGGCTGTCCTTATTACCTACAAGTTTGTTGAGGATCAAATAAAAAACAAAGCAAGTATCGCCCGGAAAAGGGCAAGTAACTCAGACACGAACATTCCTATCTGCCACAAATTTGAACTTGTCCAAGATTGTATGGCTGTCCTTATCACCTACAAGTTTGTTGAGGATCAAATCAACAATAAAGCGTCTATCGCCAAGGACAACAGTTTCCCCGTAGGGGCTTGAAGAAATATATTGGCTGCATGATGCTTCCACGCAGAGCTGAATCCGGCCCGCACACTAGTACTGTCCACGAACGGCGGTGCGAGGCAGACCGTCCATGCTAATAAACCCTATTAGTTTCATTGGGCGACAGGGCTTGAGTTGTCATTTCATCTCAATGTCCGGTAAAAGTCCCGCAAAATTGGAAGCAACGTCTCCAAAATGACCTTTACAGTCTTGACGGGGACGTTAAACCTCAAATCAAACAAAATCCCCATAATAAGTATATGGGTGATGAAAAGGCAAATAACTCAGACACGACCAATCCGATATGCCCCGAATTCGAACTCGTCCTCGATTTTATGGCTGTCCTCGTTACCTACAAGTTTTGTGAGCATCCGATCAAAAATAAAGTAGCTGTTGCCCGGACAACAAAAGTTAACGGAGGACGGACGACGGACAACATCATAAGCAGATTGGGCTCCAGATGGGCTAATTGCTCCAGGTGAGCTAAACAAACATGGAAGAGTCCACTTAAATAACTCAGCGGTACAAGGGTGTGTTCTCACCACTGAATGAGTGAGCTGACGGTGCTTAAAAAAAGTTGAACCACAATCGTTTCAGTGTGTTTAAACAAAGTAAACACTGTTTAGTATTTCCGGGGTACTCACACTGGTCAATACATACGCACAGGCTGCGTAGCGGTCGCATAGGCTTCGTATTTTGGACGCATAGGCTTCGATAAAAAAATGGCGGATGACAGTTCGTCAATGCAGGTAAGAAACTGTTTTTACGTTAAACTAACTGTTGTGTTGCATTTCCCGATACTGGCATCTGCCTTACGGACCACTTTATTAATGTGCGGCTTCGCCTGTTGCAAGAAAAAGTTTGAAAAACGGAATATAGAAAAATAGACCCCAAAAGAAATTTGGCAGTCAATACAGATTCACCTGTATTTTCACTTTGGTCCGGTCGCCCTATGTAACTACACATTTTTGGCTGGTGTTCTGGCCGATAAATTGTGAATAACGATAATGAAATCGAAAAGACATTCTGTATCATTTATACCGAAAACATTTTCAGTCTCAGCTATGCAAATACATGTACAACATTTTGAGGCGAATGCACAAAATCTGCCAATTTACAATTATTAACACCATCGTTCATAAAGTCGGCAAGTCCTCGTCAAATCGGTTAAGTATTAAGCCAAATAATATTTGCACTGTATGAATTTTTGTCGTGTTTTTTACAAAGCACGTGGCTTCGCAGGTTACAGAGATGGGAAGACGCATTACTTCTTCTTCTTGAACTTCTTCCAGGCTGTTTTCACACGCCATGTGATCGCATTGGTCGAAATCTCACAGGCTGCAGAGAGCTTGTCTCCAAGGAAGCAAAAGGAAGCTACCCTAGGTAGCAAAAGGAGGCTACCATCTCGAGCTGGTCAGGCCCGACTTTGAGATCTGCCATCTAAGGGACGTGAAGTTCCGTGGCACCATGTTCACCTGTAATCAGGGTCCTCTGTTAAGCGCTTGAGCCCACTGCTTTTCTTGTGCACCGCGAGCTTGCAACCATTGCAAAAGGAAACTTGCTGCCCACTATACAGTGACATACAGTTCCTGGTAACTCGCCCGAACTCTGCAGGAGGTCTAGACCAGTACCACAGATCATCATTTTTGTCTTCCCTGCCCTTTCTCCTCAAAAGCTTCTTTCAAAATTAATAGCCCCCACCCCCAAACCCCCTCGATTGATAAAGTTATGATAACAAGATAATCGGCACAGATATCCTCCCAGGGGACTCCAGAACGGAATGGCGTGACAAGCAATGCTTCAAGCACCATGTGCCTGTGATTTATTGCAGAATAAACACTGCATAATAGGTGTGCTGTGTCAGAATAAATGACAATATGTAGAATGTCTCCCTACATTTTGCTTGTAGAAGCCTCCGTGGTGTTTCGCCCCCGCCCGTCGGGGCTTGAAGAAATAGTTTGGGCTGCATGATGGTTCCACGCAGAGCTGAAAATGACCCTACAATAGCACTGGTTAACCGCTTAGAGGTTCTAAGCCTGCCCAGGAAATGTGGTGCGAGACAGGCCTTTCATGCATATAAACCCTATTGTTTCATTTGGCAGCAGGGCTTGAGATGTCATTTCATTTCAATGTCGGGTAAAAGTCCCACAAAATTGGAATTAACGTTTCCAAAATGACCTTTACAGTTTTGACGGGAACGTTAAAGCTCAAATCAAACAAACAAAAGCCCCCGTGGTGTAGTGGTTACGCTACTCACCTTGTAAACCAGGGGTCGCAGGATCGATCCCGGGCTTCTCCAGACTTTCGGATGAGTCTTTAAACCAAGGTCCTGTCTCCGTATGACCTTAGCTCTTGGTGGGACATAAAACACAAACACTCATTCATATTTTGCTTTAGCACAATTCGTTTTCTTTAATTCCTTTCCTTGGGATCCTTCTGCCCATTTGTTATCTTGCATTGCAGCTTGAACACAAAATAGAAGTGAAGGCAATGATCAGGAATCGATACAATTAACCCACACCTCCCTTCACAGACACCAAAGCAAACTGAAGTACGACTTAAGGGGAATGGGAACACATGGCCGATTTTTCCGCCATTTTTCAAAAGGAGACAACTTTCGGGACTTCCTGTTTGCTTTTCTATTAAGCCCTGTCCCATCTACTCTTAACCCTTTCCCACTCAGATACGTCTTTTTACGTGTCTGACCCCCCTCCCCCACTCTTGAGCCCCAGAACCACCTAAAAGCTGCATTCCCCACCCATGGACAGCTATGTTTGCGTTAGGATTTGTTGTCCTAAAAATGGCCTGTTTTTACGCACAGCTCCCCACTAAAAATGTACCTATGGGGGCTTGAAGGGAGCAGCCCCCCTCACCGCCGAAAAAAATTAGGGGTATGGCCCAGCTGGCCGCTGAAATGAAATCTGAGGCTGTCTGGGGTCAAAAAATGCCTCGAAATTGATGCTGGCAAAGCATGCTGCCGACAGTGAAAATGGCCAGTGACAAACCCCTTAATTGTTGCCTTGACAGCAGTGTGAAGATTAAGATTCGGTCAAAAATACATGTGAAATCACAATTTTTGACAACTTTGAGATGCCCCCTCGTTGCCATGGCAACAATGATTTAGCCTAAAAAGGTTCCATTTTGAAAGGCTACAGCCCAGTGAACATACCTGCCAAGTTTGATGTAAAACAGATCATTCATTATGAAATAATGGTTATATGAAGTTGCTGTCCTAGGCAACACAATTCACAAAGTAGAAGTAAAACAAAGATCAGGAATTGATACAATTAACTTACTCCATCCATAAAAGACACCAAAGGGAAAGAAATACAAACATTAAGCGACCAGACCATAATGGAAACCTAAACAAAGGAAGGCCATACGGACAGTTACTTTCCCACAAAATGGCCCTATGGCCATCCAAAATTAAAAGACACAAGTGATACACACAGTAAGTAACAAACAACAACATAAATAAATCGCCACAGAAGAGCCGCCTTGGAACGGTCAGTGGAAGATTTCCACTGGGGGGCTTAAATCGATTTTACGTGGCCACAATCCTCGCCCTTACTTCCGTCGCGATTAAGACAAATAATTTGTTCAGTCCGCATGAAAGCCTCCTAACTCATCAGTGCAACATCTCCGTGAACACAAAAATCAAAGAACCACAGAGGTGAGACAACGGTGAGGACTCGACAGCAAGAAACCACTGAAATGCTGGAGCAAAAGAAAACCAACAGTTAGACTCCGAGGGGCCCGACCAGAGACAGAGCATCAGGCACCAACCAACATTACCTTGAATTAGATCTCTCTAATTCTCAATAAGCCTTTACGTTGGAGCCGTCATAGAATCTGAGGCCTGACCCACCGGCGTGCAATTAAAGAGGGAAGCAAAGTTGCCAACCGTGATTGGGTTAACTACCATGCATGCAGTCTGTCGTATAATATCCATGTTGTACCCAATCTTTTTATATCGAAGAATGATTTTACGAAATTGGGTGCTGAAGTCATTGCGGTTATATATTTTTCTGAATTTATATACTAAGTCACCATAAAATTCGGGTTCCGATAGACCTTGTTGCAGAAGAGATGTAAGTCCAATATTGAATTTTGAAATTAAATCAGAATGGCGTCTATAAAATTTTGAAAAGGCTTTGCGTAGTTTATGGTACCGATAACCCTGATTAAGGAGTTTAGCCGTTAATAATTTATTACGAGTGTTGAAGTCAGTTACATGACTACACACTCTAGCAAATCGAATTAATTGCGAAATATAAACGCCATAGGATGGGGCACGAGGAACATCGCCATCCAAAAAAGGAAAATTTACAATCTCAAAATCAAAGTCATCGCGTTTATCATAAATTTTGCACGAAACAAATCCATCTACAATAGATAGATGTAAATCCAAAAACGGGGCCTCGGTATCAGAAGAATTTGCTTTATTTAACTGAGTCCATGAGTGGGAATGGATTAATGAAAAAGATTGAAACTGATCAAAATCATGTTTTTCATCATTTGATTGTAAAATATGATATTTTATACGTAATTGATGCATTTTAGAGTAATATTAATTTTTTTCAAAGATTCCAGTTAAAGAGCAAATTCTTTCCTGAGGATTTGTTTGATTTGAGGTTTAATGTCAACGTCAACACTGTAAAGGTCATTTTGGAGACGTTGCTTCCAATTTTGTGGGACTTTTACCCGACATTGATATAAAATGACAGCTCAAGCCCTGCCGCCCAATGAAATCAATAGGGTTTATAAGCATGGACGGGCCGACTCGCACCGCTTTGCCTGGGCAGGCTTAGATCCTCTAAGCAGTTTACCAGTACTCGTGTGCGGGCCGGCTTCAGCTCTGCGTGGAAGCATCATGCAGCCGATCTATTTCTTCAAGCCCCGATGGGAAGGGGCGGTCTTTCTTGAGGAGCAAATTCTTTCTTTTAAGAGTTGACCCCTATTGACATGGGAAACAAAGATACGTTTGCAGGAGTTGCCTCCCATGAATGTATTCCAATTCCCCTTAAGAGTGAGTGTTTGAGTTTTATGTCCCACCAACAGCTAAGGTCATATGGAGACAGGACCTCACTTTAAAGACTCATCCGAAAGTCTGGAGAAGCCCGGGATCGATCCTGTGACCCCTGGTTTACAAGGCGAGTAGCGTAACCACCACACCATGGAGGCTTCTAATTCCCCTTAAGAATAGTCTCAAATTGTCAATATAACTAAGATTGCAGTTTATTTTATACTTTGTAGTAAAATCAATACATATCTGAAACAAATAAAAATGATATTTACTGTGAAAATATATGATATTTCCACACATGACCTTATTTTCACAGTAGGTGCCCAGACTGCTTTTTCTCGGCAAAAGGCATATGTTATCCATAAAATAGTTCAGTAAATAATAAAAATATACTCTTTGAACTGTAAAAATGCTGTATTCAAAATGTTTATGTTTTGAAACTGACAGTTGTGACGTCATAGCCAGATCAAAATTGTGACGTACGATGCTATAGATCAAAATACGTAAGTGTCCTTATAAATTATAATATAAAAAGAAAATTTACTTTTTCTGGCAGATAACAAAGGTATTTCATCTTGTGTGTTGAAAACATCTGAAATTTCACTCGTGCTTTGCAGTCGTGAAAATTTGGATGGATAAAATATTTTTGGTATCCACCTCAAAAAAAGTAAATATCCTCTATGTTTCCGTAAGATAAGGGTGCTTATCACACAGGCTAAGGTGGTCCACGAGAAACATGCTGCTCACAGCCATCACGTAAACATGCCTATATAATTCTGACCCCCTTGAACCCCACTTTTATATAGTAAAACTGGGGTTTACAGGGGTAAACCTTATTTTTCTTATTTCTGCTCTAAAATATAGATTGTGGGTACTCTTCATGAGGCGGTTCTAACGTGTGGCAACAATCTATATTTAGAGCAGAAATAAGAACAAGAGGGCCATGATGGCCCTGGATCGCTCACCTGATCAATAGTGTAACAAGTGGGCCCCAGGGAGGGTCATTATTGGCCCCAGGGCTTGAATGTGCATAATGCTGAGGGATGTCTTAAAGGTGAAGCTTCATACCAAACATCAACAAAGGTTATAATATGAACAATCTTGGCAAAGGTCGTCTAGATGAAGCTACACACCAAATATCAAGGTACTGGGCCTTGCAGTTTCAGAGAAGAAGATTTTTTTAAAGATATTCCATATATATGTCTATGCAAAACCAAATTTGCATCGGGGCTATATAAGCCTATGTAAAACCAAAGGGTCCCGGGCTGGGGACATTTGTGGCCCCAGGGCTATAATTTGAACAATCTTGGTAGAGGTCCACTAGATGAAGCTCAAGATATGGGCCTTGCAGTTTCAGAGAAGTAGATTTTTAAAGATTTCCCTTTATAAGTCTATGTAAAACCAAAGGGTCTAAGGGCGGCAACATTTTTGGTCCCAGGGCTATAATTTGAACAATTTCGATAGAGGTTCACTAGATGAAATTTCACACCAAATATCAAAGACCTAGACCTTGTGGTTTCAGAGAAGAAGATTTTTTAAGATTTTCCCTATATAAGTCTATGTAAAACCAAAGGGCCCCAGAGCGGGGCTATAATTTGAACAATCTTGGTAGAGGTCCACAAGATGAAGTTTCATACCAAATATCAAAGACCTGGGCTTTGTGGTTTCAGAGAAGAAGATTTCTTTAAAGATTTTCAATAAATAAGCCTATGTAAAACCAAAGGGCCCGGGACTGGGGGCATTTTTGGCCCCAGCACTATAATTTGAACAATCTTGTTAGGGGTCCATTAGATGAAGCTTCATACCAAATATCAAAGGCCTGGGCCTTGTGGTTTCAGAGAAGAAGATTTTTAAAGATTTTCCCTATATAAGTCTATATAAAACCAAAGGGCCCCGGAGTGGGGGCATTTTTGGCCCAATGGCTATAAGTTGAACATTCTTGGTAGAGGTCCATTAGATGAAGCTTCATACCAAATATCAAAGTCCTGGGCCTGGCGGTTTCAGAGAAGAAGATTTTTAAAGATAATCCCTGTATAAGCCTATGTAAAACCAAAGGGCCCCGGGGCGGGGACATTTTTGACCCAAGCACTATAATTTGAATAACCTTGGTAGGGGTCCTATAGATGAAGCTTCATACCAAATATCAAAGACCTAATTCTTGTGGTTTCAGAGAAGAAGATTTTTCAAGATTTTCCCTATATAAGTCTATGTAAAACCAAAGGGCCCCGGGGCGGGGGGCATTTTTGGCCCAAGGGCTATAATTTACACAATCTTGGTAGAGGTCTATTAGATGAAGCTTCATACCAAATATCAAAGACTTAGGCCTTGTGGTTTCAGAGAAGAAGATTTTTAAAGATTTTCCCTATATAAGTCTATGTTAAACCAAAAGGCCATGGAGCGGGGGCATTTTTGGCCCAAGGGCTATAATTTGAACAATCTTGGTAGAGGTCCATTAGATGAAGCTTCATACCAAATATCAAAGTCCTGGGCCTTGCGGTTTCAGAGAAGATTTTTAAAGATTTTCCATATATAAGCCTATGTAAAACCAAAGGGCCCTGGGGCGGGGGCATTTTGTGCCCCAGCACTATAATTTGAACAATCTTGGTAGGGGTCCACTAGATGAAGCTTCATACCAAATATCAAAGACCTGGGCCTTGTGGTTTCAGAGAAGAAGATTTTTTACGTTTTCAGTGAAAAAAATCTATTTTTGGCTCCTGTGACCTAGATGTGCAACGGACCGGAACCATTTGAACAACTTTGAAAGGGGACCACCTAAGGATCATTCCTGTAAAGTTTGGTCAAAATCCGATCAGTGATTTAGGAGATGCCATTTGAAGAAATTGTTTACAAACGCACGGACGGACGCACGGACGGACGCACGGACGCACGACGGACAAAAAGTGATCCCAAAAGCTCACCTCGTCACTACGTGACGGTGAGCTAAAAATATCACAATTTTTTTTTTCTGCAAATTTTTCTTCAGAATAATTTACAATGTATTTGAATAGGTGTGTTTATCTAATGTATGTGAAGAAGATCTTGAAGTAGTTTCATGTGGGAAGTCCTGTGTCTAGCCCTATAAGTTAGTTTTGTTTGTTTGTTTGGGAGTTTAACGGCCCAGTCAACACATTTTTGAGCTGGTCAGTTTAGCTATCCACATTTTTCCTGGGCTGGCTTATACATAAGTGGGTTACCAGTACAGTGCACATTCTTTCGCCAGAAACTGACAACTGCCCTTCTTGAATCAGCGGAAGGGAGAGTATGACCGTAGAAAAGATTCCATGATTAATCTTCACAAAAGAATGTTGCCAACCCCGGCAGGTATCGAACCTGCGTCCTCCTGATCACCAGTCAGACCCACATCCCATTGAGCTACCGAGGCCGGCCCCTATCAGTTAGCAATACACATCTGACGAACATTAACTGGAAAATGGTAAGTGCCCTTTTTTCTTGTGTATGCTCATATAATATGAGTTCAATAAGATCTTTCTAAATGAGTTGGTTCCAACCATCACCTAGAACCTGTACAGTGAGTGTTTGAGTTTACGTCCCACCAACAGCTAAGGTCATACGGAGACGGGACCTCGGTTTAAAGACTCAGCCGAGAGTCTGGAGAAGCCCGGGATCGATCCTGCAATCCCTGGTTTATCAGGTGAGTAGCATAACCACTACACCACAGAGGTTACAAGAACCTGTACAGGTATTTTTAGCACAAAAGGGATATGCTTTACAAATTTTCATATGAAAATTCCACTTGTGCAGGCATGCACAATACACGAGGGTTGTCCCAAAATATCGTGGACAAATGCATTTTCTCCCGAATGCGGCGTAACAAGCAAATGAAATTTTCTACATTCATGAAACAATCATTTTCGACTTTAGTAATGCGAGTTAGTTGACGCTGACTCTAGTTTCTTTTTCAGATTTATACTACATTATTATAACAGAGATAGGGTGTCGCGGCCCCAGGTCAAAGTCAACGTTAATTTTAACAACTCCGTTCGAGACTAATTCTAACACAGATGTTGCATTTATTAAGCTGGTGCCAAACGGTTTTAGAGTGAGTGAGTGTTTCAGTTTTACGTCCCACCAACAGCTAAGGTCATACAGAGACAGGGCCTCGGTTTAAAGTCTCATCCAAAAGTATGGAGAAGCCCGGGATCGAACCTGCGACCCCTGGTTTACAAGGCGAGTAGCGTAACCACTCGACCATGGGGGCTTCAACCAAACGGTTTCAGACAATGTCCCGTGAATACGTTTGACGTCATTATGTGAAATTTCAAAACAATCGTGAAGTTATTTCAATATCTACAGCGTGTTTGGTGAAGGCGCCCCCGGAAGAAAATCGCGTAAAAATGGCCACGTCAGACAAGGACGCGGCCCACCGAAATGTGATTAAATTCTGTTTTGATCTTGGTATGACACCAGTAGAGACTCAAAAGAAGCTGCAATTAACAGAGGATCATCGGCATGTGTCTCGGTCACTTGTTTACAAATGGCACAAACGGTTTGAAGATGGGTGGATAGACAGTTTGAACGGAAAATCAAGAAGACCATGGGAAATTAATGCATTGGCCGTGGATAACGTTAACAACGTGATCAGGGGCGACATGAGACAGACTGTGCGCAAAGTTGGTGAAAAACTGGGACTGAGTAAAACTTCTGTTCATCGTGTACTGAACAAAAATTTATCTATGACAAGTGGTTACATCGGTATGAAAAGTGCATTAATCAGAATAGGGAGTATTTCAAAAAGGAGTGACGCTAACGTTTAAGTGCGCGATGTCGTTTTACGACATAGACCTGGGCCGCTCGGCCCTGACCCTAGTTAGTAAATAGGCTATAATTTCTATGTTGCTGAACATATAAGCTTGAAATTTAGCATATCAATAGAGGATATATATGCCACAATTGTCTTAAAATTTCATTAAATTCCGCCGATTAAAAGAAAAGTTATAGACGTTGTGTACGATATTTTGGGACAACCCTCGTATTGCTTAAATGGGCCAACTGGTATGCATATTAGAAAAATGCACAAGTTTGAATGTGTGACCAGTGAAGACTCAGCTCAGCCTTCTAATATCAATAAAATTCTGGGCCGGTTGTTCAAAAATAAAGATGCGATTAGTTAATGTATCAGTAAATCTTTGATCATTTAAGATGGCAAATCCGCTAATATTTTTGCTGAAAAAAAATGTGAGCAAATGCAAAAGCTGCTCACATTTTTCCAGCAAAAATAGTAAAATTTTAGAGACTGTGCTTGCTAGGAATATGACCACTTACGAGCTCTTTAAGCTAACAAGGCTTTGAACAACTGGCCCCTGATTGCGCATCCTATTTTACCTTTTACAGAATATTTTAAGATATACAGTCTGAGCATAAAATCATGTAATGTATCTTTCAGACGCTGAGATTTGATTTAATGCAGCTGTACACCTTTGCCATCTGTGCAAACAAAACAATTTTGAACAAAACAAGTGCATTAGAATGCAGATAAGTGTACTTATTGTCATCTGGGGAGTTGAATTGTCAGTTTTACAGTCTCATATCCTTTTTTTATACCCCCACAAATGAAATTTGGGGGGATGGGGGGGGGGGGGTATATAGGAGTGAGCTTTTCGGTCAGTCGGTCGGTCTGTTGACTTGGTTTCCAGACGATAACTCAAAAAGCGCTTCACCGATTTTTATAATTTTTGGTACACTGATGCAACATCATAAAATACAGGTCAAGTTCGCTTTCCACTACAATTCGTCAATTTTCGACATAGTTATGGCCCCTTTCAAGTGAAAAAATTGCAAAATGCCGCTGTTGTACTATCAAGGCAGTTTTTGTGGGGGTATTCATCACCTTTAGTGATAGCTCTAGTTGGCTCCACTGATGTCCGAGAAACCAAGATTTAACTCCCTAAAAGACAATTTCGAACACTGTTAGCCCCTAAATAAATAAATGACTCCAGCACTTCTATTGTCAGACTGATTTCCAAGATATTTAGGGCTCTGGGTTCACTTTGTCAAAGCGTTGTCATCTAAATGAGCTTTTTATATGTCAAGTTGTTAACTAATCTAGCAAAAACAATATTTGAATTTCGAGAATTCGGTTAGAAATATTGTCGGTAGCATTTGCATCTACTCACATTTTTTTCAGCAAAAATCTAGCATTTTTACAATGCTGTTGGTTGGAACGTTTGGACCAAATGATGATGTTAGTAGGTAGAGCACTTGCCCTGTAAGCAAGGAAGCACCGGTTCGAGTCCGGTTCTGGTCACATTTTCAACTTCATTTCTCAATGATTTATGTATTTAGTCAATGTTGAAGTTGTTAAAACTGTGATCATTTAAAGGTAATGGATACACCTTCATGGCAGTATTTTTGTCTCCTATGTCCCGAGGAGCAAATGTTTTCTTTTAAGAGTAGACCCCTTTTTCAGCAAGACTGAGCCTATAGAAAAGCGAACAGGAAGTCCCGAAAGTTGTCTCTTTTTGAAAAATGGTGGAAAAAATGTGCCAGGTGTTCCCATTGCACTAAATATGGCAAATTATGAAATACACATAATATTATATATTTGAAGAAAAAGTATGAGTGGCATTTGCAACACAAAAACTACTTACGTTTTTTTTTTTCAGGATTATATATTGTTCAAGCTAGCACCGTTAACAATTTGACTACTAATGGGTTTGTTGATCTAACATACTTTGAACAATGCATAACTCTTTCGATTTTTCCAATGAAAGTGCTATTTTTCATGTAGGGACAAAATGACAAGATACTAGATTGAAAGATTTTATATTTAACATTGGGCATATTACAACAAACTATTAGCTAGGAAAGCTATGTCCCGACTTCAGTTCCTTTTTTCAAGAAGGAGTATCTAAAACTCAGCAGAGGCTCACGAGGCTAAATATTGTGTCAAATATCCATGAATGGGGATTTTCTAGTCAAATCCCTAGTGTAATTGTTAAAACCAACTTTCTGGCAAACATTGGAATTTCAACAACAAAAATGATACAATAATGACAATATAATACATTAAGTGCTTTTTGGTATCATACGCAATACACAATACACAAGAATTCCATTGAGGGCTATGTCACACCTGTGTGGGCCAAATCTGACTTGAATATTAGGGTTCAAGCTAAGGATTGTCAAAAATGTTTATGGCTGGACAAACTAAATGCGAACAAGAGCTCTGCAAGCGGGGCATTATATTCCCTTGGCAAGTAATCAGCTGTAACACAAATACTGACAAACAGCAGAAGGGTACAGTTTCTGGACAGACAGATGGTCATAATTCTGCTAATAATTGGTGGACTGTAACCTCTGAACATAATGCTTCATATCATTAGGACTGGCTAATCGGAGCTGAAAGATAATCGATGATTAGTCATAACATTGTGATCAATAATCGATTAGTAATCATTGAAGATTTGGTAACAATTTTACCTACCTGGCTTTCTGTCTGAGCATGACTCTTACCATATGTGTGTGTGTGTGTGTGTGTGTGTGTGTGTGTGAATTCGGATTTAACGTCGCTTTCAACAAGTTTTCAGTCATATCACGACGGTGTCTGGTTGGGACAGGGAGCTAAATGCTCACTTTTATAGTGCTGCCTCACTGAAGTATCATGTCTCAGACACATTACATGATTCCACACCCAGTCATATTATCCTGACACTGGGTCGACCAGTCCTGGCTCTACCCCGTAAATCGGAGTGCCAAGCGAGGAGCAGCTAGTACCATTTTTAACGACTTTGGTATGTCGTGGCCCGGGATCGAACCAGTGACCTCCAATTCCCCGGAGCGGACACTCTATCAACTGAGCTATAGGGGCCGGTGACTCTTACCATATACATGTATTGTACTTTACCATATGTATTTGAACAGACAGGCCTGGGCAAACAGTGTCGACCCAGAACGCGGCGTCTCATCAGGGTCTACACTGTTTGCCAATCATCCAGCTATTTTAGCCACAACTTTGGGTGGTAAATTGTACTTATCAAATAATCGATTACAAGCAAATCAGTAATGATAATAATTTTTGTGGCAATTATCGATCGATTATTTGATTATTCGATTGATCGTGCCAGCCTTACATATCACTGTCTAACTATAAATCAACTTTGAGCTTGATGGGATGCAAAGTGTAAACTATAGGAGGAACTAGCTGGAAATGAAAAGCAACAGGGGAATAACTCTGCTAATATTTGACGGCTTGCAACCTCAAAATGGTATGTGCTGCTCCTCATCATGGTTTAACCTTTTACAATGTTTCAGCTTGATCGAAAGCAAACTATAGGAAGAGTTAGTCTGCGAAATTTTCAAAAGGTCATTACAGCTGATATTTGGCAGATGAATTCTCAATACAATATGTGCAACTATAAGTTTCAGCTTGATCAGATGTAAATTATAGTAATAAGCTGAAAACGGAATATTTACAGAAGGTTTCAAAGGAACATAGCTCTGTTAATATTTAGTGAACTTCGTACTTTAAACAATATGCACTGCTTCTCATCATGGTCTAACTATAAATCAAGTTTCAACTGGATGGGATGTAAAGTGAAGGACGGGTTAGCCTAAAACCGCAAGTTTACTTCAATTTTCAAATGGGCATAACTCTGCTAATATTTCCAAGACTGTAACCTACAAATAATATGCACTGCTCTACATCATGGTACAACAATGTTTAAAGTTTCAGCTTGATCGGATCTAAATTGTAGCAGGACATTGTCAGAAACTAAATGTTTAAAGATATTTTCAAATGGGGATAACTCTAAAAATATTTGGGGGACTGTAGCCTCGAAATAATATGTACTGCTCCATATCACTTTCTAACTATATATCAAGTGTTAGCTTGACCAAATGTTAAATGTAGGAGTTAGCCAGAAACATGTTTACACAAATTTTCAAAGGGGCATAAATCTATAAATATTTGGTGGACCATAACCTCCAAATTATATGCATTGCTCCACAACATGTTGTAACTATAAAACGAATTTCGGCTTGATCGGATCAAAATTGTAGAAGTTGGCCAGAAACAAAATGTTAACAGAACTTTTCAAAGGGGCATAACTCTATAAAGGTTTGGTGGATCGTTACCTCTGACAATTTGCACCGCTCCACACCATGGTCTAACTATATATCAAGTTTAAGCTTGATCAGATGTAAAATGTAGGAGTTATCCGGAAACGAAAATTTTACGGATGGACAGATGGATGGTTGGACTCAGATATTTTTTTCAAAAGGGTATATAAAAACTGAATTCCCATGTGGCACCATGGTAAAAGCAGGCACAACAAAAGCATAGTGGTCAAAAGTGTTTGCATTGCAACACCTACAGATTATTTCCTGCACACTAGCACACCAGATAACAAAACCCTGGTTCTTAGCCCAGGATAGAATTTCTAGTCCTACCCAGTGATAGGACGACTGAGAATTATCAAGTGTTTGAAGTAAACTGGTTCTTTGAGACGTCATGCTCCCGGTTGTTAAGGTTGATGTCACAGACAATAACTACGCCCCAAAACACCGCAGTAATGTCACCAGAAGATGGTGGATTCTAGCAATCAAAGTAACTTCATTATTAAAAATCAACACCCAGAAATGAAAGGTATGCAAGAAAAAAAACTTACATGGTTGTGCAGGGTAGACTGAAAATCAATCCCTCTGGATTGTTTTTCTATCTACCATTAATATCCATGTAAGATTCTTATATTCATTTCAGACTGTAAAAAGCCATCCTTGTGCACTAAGTGGTCATACATGTATAGGCATTCACTATGTGGCCTTGTGTACTATCAGAGTCCCATGTGTGCAAAAGCCTTCCATGTGTTGACGTGCCTCTGTTCAAATGCTTTAAGGGAACTCATTCCCTATCAATTATTCTCACTCATTTCTCGGAGTTTTTGTTGAAGTTCTCTTTCAATAATTCTGTTTCTGTCACAAAAACCTAAATTGTTCTTTCCATAAGAATTTGGTCCCGCAGCAGTAGGAGTCTCCCTGTTAATAAGAAAAAAATCATGATGAAATAAATTAACTATAAACATGGAAGTTCCACCAAAACCAGGTTTTCCAAAAGTTGAATGAAATCAGATAAACATTACAAGTGCAGAGTTGGCATTTTTGCATGCGACACTCCACAATGATTTGTTCTATAACCCTACCAAGTGTCATTAAAATATTTCAAACGTTGTGGAGTTATGCTCCTGAACAAAATGTTGAAAAACATGGATCAAGGGTGATAATTCAAAAATTAAGACAAGCAGAGTAACTGAATTGTCATTCTTGCACGCGACACTCCACAATGACCTGTTCTGTAATCTAACTAAGTACTACTGAAATATTTTAAACGGTTGCCAAGTTATGCTCCGGAAATGAAAAAAGTACAAATATGGATCAGGGGAGATAATTCAAAGACAAGCAGAGTTTATATTCTTGAACGAGACACTCTGCACCGGACTGTTCTATAATTCCCAACCATGTATTATTAAAATATTTCAAACGGTTGCGGAAATGCCCTGGAAATAAATTGATGAAAAATATGGATCAGGGGAGATATTTGGAAAATTAACACATGCATAGTTGTCAATCTTGCGCCCAACAATCTGCAATGACCTGTTCTGTAATCCTACCAAGTATTATTAAAACAATTCAAACGGTTGCCAAGTTATGCTCCGGAAACGAAAATAAGTAAAAATATGGATTAGGGGAGATAATTAAAAAAAACAAAGAGAAGCAGAGTTGTCATTCCTGCACGCAACACTCCACACTGACCTGTTCTATAATCTTACCAAGTATCATTAAAATATTTCAAGCGGTTGTTGAGTTATGCATCGGAAACGAAATAATGAATATTACTGATCAGCAGAGATAATTCGAAAAGATGTCATACTTGCACACGACACCCTGCAATAACCTGTTCTGTAATGCTAACCAAGTATTATTTAAATATTTTAAACAGTTGCCGAGTTGTGCTCTAGAAACGAAAATAAAGTAAAAAAAGGGATCCAGGGAGATAATTCAAAAGCGAAGACAAGCAGAGTTGTCAGTCTTGCACACGACACTCCACGCCAACCTGTTCTATAATCCTACCAAGTATCATTAACCTTTTAGACATGCTGAGATTCATCAATACTTGTACTTTAGAGGGGGTACCGTTATTTCGGCAGCCATAATTTCCTTAAACCTGAACCAATTCCGCTCATACTTTGATATATTGTGGGCAAGACATCTTCCGCCATGTCTACCTTAAGTATAATGGGTCACGTGACTTCCAAATATGGGGGTTACATGATCTGACCGGGAACCGTTTAAGACACTTAAAAAAAAGAAAGAACTACGCGACAATAGCGCTGTGTGTGTGCTTTGTAGGATAAAAACGACAGCTTGCGTAGCTATATATATTATGGCTTCATATTTCACCCGTAGTTGTTTAGATAGATTGGGTCTAGTATGCACAAAATTGTGATAAAACACTTGAAAACTGGTATCTGAAAAATTGTAAAATTTTAAGGCCATTTCCGTGTGTGAAGTCGAACAGCCGGTAATGTGGCTTGAGTAACATAACTTGACATAAAATTGTGTATTGTTGTTGGAATCTTATGTTTTTAAAGTTTGAAGTTTATGCGTTTTATGGTTTGCAGGTAATTAAGAAAAAAAAAACACATGAAAATGTGGCTGGACAGATGGATGGATAAAGGGGCATAAGTCAAAATTTATTAAAGCTAGAGTTGTTGCCCTTTGCTACACATGTGTGTTTTGACATTCTTAATTACTACAGTAAGTTTCATTGGAATATCTATTAACACTTTCTAAATTATGAAAAAAAAACATAAACAAGTACTGGGCAACGATCGCTCACCTGAGAATTAGTACAGGTTGTCAGATTCAAGCCGAATTCGAACTCATCTGAGATAGAATGCTTGTCTTTGTTTACTAAAAGTTTCAAAAAGATCCAATCGAAAACAGTGAGAAAAAGTGGACACACCATTTTTCGCTTATATTTTCTGCTCAAGGTCAGGTATCTCCAAAGCCCTTTGTCCTGTGAGGCCCAAATTCGAACTCAATTTAGACTGTATGCCTCTCCTCGTTTATTGCAAGTCTGATAATGATCGGTTCAGAAATGAATGAGAAATGTTGGAGACATCGTTTTTCCATTGTTTGTTTTTATTGGAGATTAACGGCCCAGTCAGCACTGTTTTAGGCCATTTTTGAGCCAGTCATGTTACCTATCCACACTTTTCCTGGGCAGGCTTATATGTAAGCGGTTAACAAGAACAGTGCACATTCTTTTGCCAGAAACTGACAACTGCCCTTCTTGGTGAAAGGGAGAGAATGACCGTAGAAAAGAATTTATGATCAATCTCCATGAAAGAATGTTGCCGACCCCGGCAGGTATCGAACCCGTGTCCTCCTGATCACCATTCAGACGCTCATCCGACTTAGCTACTGAGGCCAGCCTTTTTTCCAAAGAAAGCCTACAGTAAAGTGTTCACGGGCAATGGATTGTCACTGCGAAACTGGTTGTCAGAATCAAGACAAATTCGTACTCATCTGATATATTATGCTTGTCCTTGTTTACTAACAGTTTCAAAAAAGATCTGATTGAAAATAGCTGTGAAAAAGTGGAGACACCATTTTTTGCTTATATTTATACTCAAGGACAGGTGACTCCGAAGCCATCAGTCTTGTGAGGCCCTAATTCGAACTCGACGCAGACTGTATGCCTCTCCTCGTTATCTACAAGCATGATGAAGATTGGACCAGAAACGGCTGAGAAATGTTGGAGACGCCGTTTTTCAATTGCAAGTCTATGGTAACATTTTTCGAGTGAATGTAACTGCAAAACCTGTTGTCAGATTCAAGCCCAATTCGAACTCATCTGAAATATTATGCTTGTCTTTGTTTACTAAAAGTTTCAAAAAGATCCAATTGAAACAGCTGAGAATAAGTGGAGGCACCATTTTTCACTTTAATTACACTCAAGGGCAGGTAACTTCAAAGCCGTTGGTCCTGTGAGGCTGAAATTCGAACACAAAATAGACTGTACGTCTCTCCTGGCAAGACTCTGGCCAGGATGACTAGATGCACAGGTTGATCATAATCTCCGCTGGTTGTACATGTGGTTTGTTTTGACATGTCCCCACAGGCTATCAACTATTGCCAGAATAAGGATTCAAAAGGGACCACTGCCCATTAACTTATCTATACATTAAGTGAGTGACTGTTTTATGTCTCACCAACAGCTAAGCCCATACGGAGATGGGACCTCGATTTAAAAACTCATCACAAAGCCTGGAGAAGCCAAGGATCGATCCTGCGACCCCTGGTTTACATGGCGAGCAGCATAACCACTATACCATGGAGGCGTCTATCTATATATTGTGTCACATAAGAAAGCAGATGTTGGACAAGATCTACAATGCTTGCTAGAAGTATAGAATTAAGTTAATATAATATGCAACAAACAAAACAAAACCTGTTATCCCTGAAAGCTTTAAAGCCATATATTTCAATTTGCCACACTCTTGCCTAATTTTCAGCTATTTGTGTTGCATGACTCAAATTTTATTATGGATCAAACGCTGAATGGAAAATAGTAATGATAATGATCAGCTGGCCGATCCAGGTCTATATTGGTTTCAAATAAGAGCTGTCATTTGACAGCGTAAGTCGCCTAGGCGTGTCCCTGTGGTCAAAGGCATAGGTGGGTATATTGCTGAATATATCTTTGGACCATTAATTATGAAACAAATCCTCATATGGTTTTGAAAATGTGAGGTCTCAGAAACTTTATCACAAAAGTCTGTGCCCTTAACGTCATGGACATTGGGGAGGTATTGCTGAATAAAACTCTGGAGCTATATCTATCCTTATACCAAATGTGAGTGAGTGAGTTTTAGTTTTACGTCCCACCAACAGCTAAGGTCATACGGAGACGGGACCTCGGTTTAAAGACTCATCCGAAAGTCTGGAGAAGCCCGGGATCGATCCTGCGATCCCTGGTTTACAAGGCGAGTAGCTTAACCACTGCGCCACAGGGGCTTCTATACCAAATGTGAACCAAATCAATCATTTGGTTGGAAAATTATAAGCTCTTATAAAACTGTTACAAAATTTCTAAGTCTGTCACCTTGACATTCAGGTCATGGGCATCAGCTGGGGTATTGCTGAATAAAGCACTAGACATATAACTATCATCATATCAAATATGACCAAACTCCATGGTATGGTTTGGAAAAAAAGAAGGCTTAAAAAAACCATAAACATAAAAATCTCTTAGTCTGTGATCTTCATCTTGAGGACATGGTATGAGCAGGGGTATTACTGAACAAAACTTTGGACCTAATTCTATCATCATGCCAAATATTAACCGTATCCATTGTATGGTTTGAGAAATACTTCTTAAAAAACTTTCACACAAAATTTTCTGAGTCTGTGGCCTTGACAATGAGGTCATGGGCAGTGGCCGTTGTATTGCTGAATGTATTGCTGACCTATATCTATCATCATACCAAATATGAACCAAATCAATCATTTGGTTGGAAAATTATAAGCTCTTATAAAACTGTTACAAAATTTCTAAGTCTGTCATCTTGACTTTCAGGTCATGGGCATCGGCTGGGGTATTGCTGAATAAAACACTGGATCTATAACTATCATCATATCAAACTGGACCAAACTCCATGGTATGGTTTGGAAAATAAGAACGCTTAAAAAACTTAAACACAAAAATCTCAAAGTCTGTGATCTTGATCTTGAGGTCATGGTGTGTGCAGGGGTATTGCTGAATAAAACTTTGGGCCTAGTTCTACCACCATGCCAAATATGAACCACAACCATCACATGGTTTGGAAAATATCCATTCTCAAAAAACTTTCACACAAAATTATCTAAGTCAGTGACCGTGACTATGAGGTCATGGGCAGTGGCCGTTGTATTGCTGAATGTATTGCTGACCTATATCTATCATCATACAAAATATAAAATAAATCCATCATTTTGTTTTGAACATATGAGCTCTTAAAAACGTCAACTAAAAATTTTCTAAGTCTGTGACCTTAACCTCCAGGTCATGGGCATGGACTGGGGTATCCCTGAATAAAACTTTGGACCTATATCAATCATCATGCCAATTTACCAAATATAAACCAAATCCATCTTATGATTTGGAAATTATGAGCTCTTAAAAAACTTTAACGTAAATGTGGACGCCGACATCACTTCCAATGCCAATGCTGAAGTAGTGCAATAGCTCTTCCTGGACTTCATCCAGGCCAGCTAAAAAGAATAAATCCAGGTTCAGCATGATTAGGATTAAGTGGAAGAATCCCTATGTGAAATAGGGTTTATTTTGTTGGACTTACCTGCCGACATTTCTCATCTTCATTTTGGCTTCAGGTGGCATCTCTTCTTCCTCCTGAATTATAAAATGTGTCTTGTCACATGAAAACCTGTGTTTGGGATTTGCGCCCGGGTTAGACACATATTTTAACACAGCGCGCCTATATAGGCAATAGAAAATAACTGTTTTATTCTACAACAAATCACGGCAACGAAGAGCGTGACGAGTGAACGAGTGACGTCATTAAAAACTGCCTATTTATGATGTCACTAGTTGATTTCCTTGACATAATATCTTCATATTCTCGCATCGAAACGTTAGAAAAGGATATAAAATCAAGTGTTTCAGTCGATAATTTTAGCGGGATTTCTTCTTACAATGGTGAAAAGTTGTAAGATTTTGAAGGAAACAACAGAAGTTTTGCCGATTTTCAGCCTGTTAGAATCGAAATAGATCAGCTCTAGTTTGTGATTTATTGAGTAATAAATCACAGTTTGTCGGTCAGTTGTAAATAGACGTATCAAGCGCGCTACACACTCTTGATTTGATCTACTTTACAACTGACCTCCAAACTGTGATTTATTACTCAACAAATCACAAACTAGAGCTTATCTATTTGCTAATCAATGTCCAGCTGTTCAAAGCATCATTAGTTTAATGAGCTCATTAGTGGTTGTTAAGTGTTCTAGCAGGTACCTGTACATTATCTAGAACTTTTTTGGCATTTTTGCTGCTCTCAATTTTTACAGCAAAAATACATGTATTGGCATATTTGCCATATTAAAGTTCTAACGATATGTTAAGTAATGATGTTGTTTGCTTTGGACAACTGGGCCCAGCGGTTCAAAGCTCGCTGGTGGTCAAATTGTTAACTATTTTAGCAAGTTCAATATCTAAAATTTAAGTATTTTTGCTAAAAAAATTTGAGCAGCTGCTCACATTTTTTCTGCAAAAATATTAACATACTTGCCTTATTAAATAATCAAAGCTTTAACAGTATGTTAACTAACGACATCGTTAGCTTTGAACAACTGGACTCAGCCTGATTAGCTACAAAGACTAGCTAGACTTCAAATGTTTTGTTTGTTTGATTTGAGGTTTAGCGTCCCTGTCAACACTGTAAAGGTCATTTTGGAGACGTTGCTTCCAATTTTGTGGGACTTACCCGACATTGAGATGAAATGACATCTCAAAGTCCTGCCGCCCAATGAAACCAATAGGGTTTATTAGCATGGACGGTCCGCCTCGCACCGCGGTTCCTGGACAGGCTTAGATCCTCTAAGCGGTTTACCAGTTCTAGTGTGTAGGCCGGATTCAGCTCTGCGTGGAAGCATCATGCAGCCCATATATTTCTTCAAGCACCTATGGGCGGGGGCCAAGACTTCAAATGTTACATACAGATATAAACCTAGAGGTATTATACTTACCAAGCAGTGAGCGTGTGGCTGCTAATCAGATTGTGTATGGGCCATCTGCTACTTCCTTATTCGCGAACGTTCTTATCACTTGGTTCAAATACATTATTAATCTCTAAGGTATCCATTCATAATTTGGACACCACCCATCGGGGCTTGGAGAAATATATTGGGTTGCATGATGCTTCCACGTAGAACTGAAACTGACCACACAAGTACTGGTAAACCGCTTAGAGGGTCTAAGACTGCCCAGGCAAAGTGGAGCGAGTTGGACCGTCCAAACATATAAACCCTTTTGGTTTGTTTGGGTGGCAGGGCTTGAGATGACATTTCATCTAAAAGTCCCACAAAATTGGAAGCAACGTTTCCAAAATGACCTGCATAGTGTTGACCTGGATGTAAAACCGCAATGCAAACAAACAAAATCCATTCATAACCAGTGCTTCAGCTGAAGTGCATGACCCGCCGGATGCTTTTAGCTTTATGAATGTTACCATATATGTGTATGGCGGCCATTTTGGACATGTGACCTGGACCTAAAAGGGTTCCCCCAATAAATGCGCCTTATCGTAAGGAGCAAAAATATATCTTATACTTTAGTACTGTATTCTGAATCGTTTGCAGGATAAAATGCATTCTCACTTTTCCAATACAAAAGCATATGTGTCAAAATTTGACCTAGGCACAAAGAAGGTCAAGGTCAACCCAGGGTCACCATTTTAGCAATTCATGATGGGCCTACGTCCCAGATGCTATTTATCAAGTTTCGTGGAAATCTGCCCAGTGGTTCTGGAGAAGAATATTTTTGAAGGGTGTTTACCATATATGGCTTGGCGGCCATTATGGTCATGTGACCAGAACCCCATTTGCAAATTTTGGCTTCCCCCATCCCATAGAGGCTCCATATGAAATTTGACTTCAATCGGCCCAACGGTTTCCGAGGAGAAGCAGTTCGAAAATGTTCAAATTTTTCGCCTCGGCGAGGCTATACTAAATGGAATGTAATATTTCGCATGTTCATTGGTTAGATCTCATTGATATCTATCAGTATGCCAAAAATTGTTTAAATATTCCAAGCGGTTAAGTCAATATCACCCATTTTCACAAACAGGTTACGGACGACAGACAGACAGACCATATATGGCTTGGCGGCCATTTTGGTCATGTGACCTGGACCCCATGAGCAAATTTTGGTTTCCCCCATCCCATAGAGGCTCCATATGAAATTTGAATTCAATCGGCCCAACGGTTTCCGAGGAGAAACAGTTCGAAAATTTTCACATTTTTCGCCTCGGCGAGGCTATACTAAAGGGAATGTAATATTTCTCAAGTTCATTGGTTAGATCTCATTGATATCTATCAGTATGCCAAAAATTGTTTAAATATTCCAAGCGGTTAAGTCACTATCACCAATTTTCACAAACGGGTTATGGACGGACAGACTGACAGACTGACAGAATGATCGAATGACAGAATGACACAGTGATTTTAGGGCACTCTTAGAAATCAACCAACTTCAGTTGGTCGCTTTTTCTGTGGGTCATGCAGTCTAGGCAACGTCCATAGTAGTCAAATGCCGGTTTGACTGGCGATCAGGAGGTTGCTGGTCCAATACCTGCCGGGGATGGCAACATTCTTTTGCAGGATCGATCGTGAAATCTTTTTGGTCATTCCTTCCCTTTGACCCTTCAGCTGATTCAAAAAGGGCAGTTGTCATTTTCTGGTGAAAGAAAGAGCACTGAACTTGTTAACATAAAATTGCCAAGTATGTGACCTAAACCTTGAGGGCATGGGCTGGGATATTTTTCTGTAAGACTTTCCAGCTAATGTGATAAGCCAGGTCAGAGAAAGTGAGGTAAGTTATACTGACCAGCCTAATAAGTCAAACTTTGATAGCTCAAACACCTTTTGGAACATGAGATTTAATATGAAACTGCAGTATTCGAGCCAAGAAGGGCTACTATTAGTTCCATACCAGATTAGGGAGATAATTGTTGGATATCTTTTTTTTTGTTGTTGTTTGTTTGATTTGAGGTTTAATGTCCCCGTCAACACTGTAAAGGTCATTTTGGAGACGCTGCTTCCAATTTTGTGGGACTTTTACCCGACATTGAGATGAAATGACATCTCAAAGCCCTGTCGCCCAATGAAATCAATAGGGTTTATAAGCATGTATGGTCCGACTGCTTTGCCTGGGCAGGCTTAGATCCTCTAAGCGGTTTACTAGTACTTGTGTGCGGGCGGATTTAGCTCTGCGTGGAAGCATCATGCAGCCTATATATTTCTTCAAGCCCCGATGGGCGGGGGCCGAGGATATCGTTTTGGTGTTCTATACATGTTTTATAAATGTTACGTATGATGTGTGTACTCATTGGAAAGCCTCATTCAGGCGATTTTAAATGAGTACACACATTATACATTTGCAAGATGAAAGACGAAAATCGCCCTGCATTATCCCTATATCATATTTGGAGGAACTCCCTGCACACTCAAGAACGGGTTCGACTTACCAAAGTTAAACCAGCCATCGTGGATCGAGCCATTGAAGTTCTACTGTATGTGAGATAATAAGGGAGAATCAATGCATGGTGTGTGTGCTAATTAGAAGGCCTTATTTAGGTAGTACTAAGTACACACAACATACAGTCAGACGTCAGTAGCTCAAATACCTTTGGGAGCATGAAAACGTTTTCGAGTTAGTGTTAGTTGGAGATGACGGTCAATGAGCACAAGATCAGTAGGCATTATGGGAATGTTGTGTGTTTGTTTTAATTGTTTTGTTTGTTTGATTTCAAGTTAAACGTTCCTATCAACACGGTAAAGGTCATTTTTGAGACGTTGCTTCCAATTTTGCGGGACTTTTACCCGACATTGAGATGAAATGACATCACAAGTCCTGCCGCCCAATGAAACCAATAGGGTTTATAAGCATGGGTGGTTCTGCATGAAATGGAATTCTTTGAATAACTTTGAGAGAGGACCACCCAAAGATAATTTCTGCCAAGTTTGGTCAAAATCGGTGCAGTGGTTTATGAGGAGATGTCGTTTAAAGCAATTGTGGACAGACGGATGACGACGACGGACAGTGAGCGATCACATTAGCACCCCTAGAACCTTCGGCTCAGGTGAGCTAAAAACTGCAGGAAGCTTCATGCTAAGTGTGTGAGTGATTCGCCAGTTTACTCATCAATAAAAGCCACAAAAACGTAATTAGTTCCTTATAATTGCAACTTGTATGACAAATTTTAAAAATGCAACCAAAATGGAAACTTTTATGACTTTTTTTCGAAAGTGTAAGAATGAACTCAGCAACAGCCATGGCGGAATAATAATTCAATTAGAAGCTTCAATATTTGAAAGAACCAGAAGCGAAATAAACATCAGGTCCGTAAATTCTGTTTATTTGTCTTCTGACATTTACGTTTTCAATAGTTTACCATCTTTTAACTGAATGCTGTTGACGTCACTTCATATATGATGACATAATGTGCGGGTTGTAAACATGCTCTTTGACGTCAAGTTATATTACTACCTGTCACTGTTTGAAAAAGTTCCGAGATTTTGGCTCATGGACTTTATCGAAGTGCAAAACTTTGATTACAATCAATCAAATCGCTCAAAATGCACATAATGATGGAGAATTGGAATCGTTGAAGTTTGACTGTGTTTTAAAGGAACCAGCTCTTTGATAACTATTTTGTTAAATGTATCATGTGGGGTCTACTCTTACGAGTAGGAACCTTACTCTTAGGAACCTTCGCCCATTGGGGGTTGGAGTAACAGATTGGGCTGCCTGCATGATGCTTCCACACAGAACTGAAACTGATTGCACAAGAGTGTTGGTAAACCGCTTGGTAGGAATAAGCCTACCTAGGCAAAGTGGTGCGAGATGGACCGTAAGCTCTACTAGTTTCATTGGTTGACAGGGCTTGAGATGTTATTTCATCTCAATGTCGGGTAAAAGTCCAACAAAATTGGAAGCAACATCTCCAAAAAGACCTTAATAGTGTTGAAAGGGACGTTAAACCTCATTTCAAACAAACAAATCCTCAAGGAGTAGGGCTCAGATGGAAAGCAAAGAGGAAGTCACAGCAGACTGCCAGTTTTGCAAGAAACAGTGGCTATTTCAGCCTTCAGGTGTATCTAATGCCTTTGAACAACTACATGCTATCACAGTTCATGACTATCAGCCTCGACAGCTCAGTGGTTAGCGTGTTCGTCTTATGATAGAGGTTGTGGAAACCGGGGCCGAGGTGTGTCCTTGGGCAAGACACTTTATGATAATGCCCCACTCGACTCAGGTGTAAATGGGTAGCAGTGGTGTAAAAGTCACTGCCTCTCTCTCGCACACGTAATAACATCCGGAATCAGTGTTCAAAGCGATTCAATAAGCTTGGAGCTTTCATCGCAGTGGAACTAAAATAAATTAGTATAAACTAATATCATTATTGAAAATTAATTTCTTTGATTTTCTGCTTTGCACATATTTTGACTTTTTTTTTCATTTCATTAGTGTACATCACATTTGCATTGACACTTTCAGACTTGTAGACCAGTACGGAAACCTGTACCAGCAGGGTAGCCTTAGGTGCCAGGGTTCATCATAAACCTCAAGGATCTACCCTGTCATTATGTTTATGATTTTGACCAGGTGGCTGCAACTTCCATCCGAGCGGGGTTGTGCTCATTTTCTCACTTCAGCTGAAACAAGAAAGGCTCTTGTTATTTTCTAGCATAAGAATGTTGTGTACTGTGCTGGTTAACCACCTAAGTCTAGAGCCGGCCAGGAATAGTGTGGTAAGGTAAACTTATTTGTTTGATATGACAAAAATTAGTATTGGCTGGGCCTTAAACTCCAAAGAAAACAATATGTCAGTAATGTCTGTCTATGTATTATTTTATCCTTCGAGATAATGAATTTGTTTGTTTGGATTTTTACAGCCTATTCGACACTGTTTAGATCATACAGCTAAATGTGAATGGCTTAAACGCTGATGGCTCATTAACCATGGTTGTTTGGAACTCATTCCTGGGTCCCTAGTAAAACAAGAGGCCCATGGGCCACAATGCTCACCAGAGCTCAGGGGGCCACTGCCCACTGGCAGCAATGTATTTTAATAAACCATGGAAGCCCTGTGCCCTAGGATGCTACAGATAAAATTTGGACCCAATAAGCCTCGTGGCTTTAGATTCGATGTCGCTTGAATGTGTTGTTGCAGGACAACAGATGACAATTGACAATTTCCCATCTGTGGCAACAAATAGGCCAAAAAGAATATTATTAAAGGAACATTTCTATGGAAGTGTGACAAAATATCTTGAAAGGCATAAATGTCATTTTTCAATTTTCCCCATTATAGGACAATGGAAACTCATAACTTGGCATAGCAAACAAACCAAAGAGCCAAAGTTCATAAACCAGAGCTCAGGTGGACACTGCCCAATGGCAGCCATGTATTATTTCATGATATGATTTTATTATACCAATTATAAAGTCTCCCAAACAAACCCCATACCCAAATGAGCACCCATGTGGACTGTATCTGAAATATTAGGTGTTTTATAAAGTAGAGAGATCGGGCATGGACCCAATGGAGCCCTGGTTGGTGTCACTAAATGCGTCTTATCAAAAGGAACAAAGAAATATATGGTTTATCAGTATGAATATGTATGGTTCCTGAGATGTAAGGCCTTTTAAGCAATGGAGGGAATCGGGCATGGCAGATCCCAGAAAAGCCCAAGATTGTTGTCTTATCATAAGGACCAAGAGTATATACGGTTAAACGGTGGGGATCTGAATGGTTTCTGAGATATGAGGCACTTTTATGAAGTGGCAGGGAGAGAAATGGCCCCTGCGGACCCCCAAAGATGGGGGTGACTGAATGTGTCTAATAACAATGAACAAGAATATATGTGATTATAGGATGGGGATTTGAATGGATTCTGAGATATATGGCCTATTATGAAGTTGTCTTATCATAAGGAACAAGAATAAATATGGTTAAGGGCTGGGGATCTGAACGGTTTCTGAGATATATGGATTTTAATGAAGTAAAAGGGTGGTGCATGGCCTGTGGCACCCCGGGAGGACCTGCATGCTGGTGTCACTGATTGCGTCTTATCATAAGGAACAAGAATATAATATGGTTTAGGGGTGGGGATCTGAACGGTTTCTGAGATATATGGATTTTAATGAAGTAAAGGAGTGGGGCATGGCCTGTGGCACCCCGGGGGGACCTGCATGCTGGTTTCACTGATTGCGTGTTATCATAAGGAACAAGAATATATATGGCTTAGGGGTGGGCTCTGAACAGTTTCTCAGATATATGGTCTTTTGTGAAGTCAAGGGGTGGAGCATGGCCCGGGCACACACTGGGTGGCCCCTAAGTTGGTGTCACTGAATGTGTCTTATCATAAAGAACAGGAATGTATATGGTTTAGGGGTGGGTATCTGTAAGGTTTCTGGAACATTTGGCCTTTTACGAAGAGGAGGGGGTTGGCACATCCTAGAAGACCCCAAATTTGGTGTCACTGAATGCAACTTATCGTAAGGGATGAGAATATATATGGTTTGGGGGTGGGGATCTCAATGGTTTCTGAGATAAATGGCATTTTATGAAGTGAAAGGGGTGGGGCTTGTCCCCGGTACATCCCGGGGGACCCACAGGTTGGTGTCACTTAATGCGTGTTATCATAAGAAACAAGTATATATATGGTTATGGGGTGGGGATCTGAATGGTTTCTGAGATAAATGGCCTTTAATGAAGTGGAGGGGTCAGGGCATATCCCCGGCATATCCCATGGGATCCCCAGGTTGGTGTCACGTAATGCATCTTATCATAAGGAAAAAGAATATATATTGTTTAGGGATGGGGATCTGTATGGTTTCTGAGATAAATGGATTTTAATGAAGTAAAGGGGTGGGGCATGGCCCATGGAACCATGGGTGGACCCGCATGCTGGTGTCACTGATTGCGTCTTATCATAAGGAACAAGAATATATATGGTTTAGGGGTAGGACTCTGAACAGTTTCTCAGATATATGGTCTTTTGTGAAGTCAAGGGGTGAAGCATGGCCCGGGAGCACCCTGGGTGACCCCTAGGTTGGTGTCACTGAATGTGTCTTATCATAAGGAACAAGAATATATATGGTTTAGGGCAGGGGATCTGTAAGGGTTCTGGAATATTTGGCCTTTTATGAAGTGGATGGGGTTGAGAGGTCCCGGCACATCCCGGGGGACCCCCAGGTTGCTGTCACTTAATGCATCTTAGCATAAGGAACAAAAATATATATAGTTTAGGGGTAGGGATCTGTATGGTTTCTGAGATATATGGCATTTTATGAAGTGGAGGGGGTGGGGCATGTCCCCGGCACATCCGGGGGGACAACCAGGTTGGTGTCACTGAATGCATCTTAGCATAAGGAACAAGAATATATATAGTTTAGGGGTAGGGAAATGTATGGTTTCTGAGATATATGACATTTTATGAAGTGGAGGGGGTGGGGCATGTCCCTGGCACATCCCGGGGGACCCCCAGGTTGATGTCACTTAATGCATCTTAGCATAAGGAACAAGAATATATATAGTTTAGGGGTGGGGATCTGAATGGTTTCTGAGATAAATGCCATTTTATGAAATAGAGGGGGCAGGGCATGTCCCCGGCACATCCTGGGGGACCCCCAGGTTGGTGTCACTTAATGCATCTTATCATAAGGAACAAGAATATATATGATTTAGGGGTTGGGATCTGTAAGGTTTCTGAGATATAAGGCATTTTATGAAGTGGAGGGGGCGGGCATGGCCCCGGCACAACCTAGGGGACCCCCAGGTTGACATAAAAGTATATGGCTGAGAGAAGTTTACACAAGGAATATGTTTATGTAATTTTGTCAAAATATCTGCAATGACTTGGCAGTAAATGCCATCTTTCAGTTTTCCCCATTATAAGTCAATGGAAACTCTAAGTTGCCATAGCAACAAAACTAAAAGGCCAAATTTCATAAAAAACACAAAACCTGTAAAGGCAAACATGGTGAATATTTTCATAAAGTCTCAGCCTCCTAGAGCATATGGTTTCTGAGGAGATGATATTTAAGTATTTTTTTTGGTCTATTTTTTGCATGTTGGTTTCCATGGTAACCAATAAAAATGAGCAGAAGGCCTAAAATCATACGGCAGATAGTAGATTACCTATGGAACATTTCTATGAAAGTTTTGTCAAAATATCTGCAGAGGCTTGGCAGTAAATGCCATTTTTCTATTTTCCCCATTATAAGTCTATGGAAACTCTAAGTTGCCATAGCAACTAAACTAATGAGCCGATTTTCATTAAAAACACAAACTTCCAATCCCCCTGCCCAAGGATGCTACAGATGAAATTTGGGCTGAATCGGCCAAGTGGCTTCAGAGGAGATGTCGTTTGAAAATGTTGACGAAGACGACGCAGACGACGAAAACGGACAACTGCCTATCCTATAAGCTCCCCCAGAGCCTTCTGCTCTGGTGAGCTAAAAATTCATACATTCAAATTTCAATATTTGGGATAATTTGGAGAGAATATTCTTATTTTGTCTTGAAAATTTATGTTGTGTGTACTCATAAGAATAGCCTTACTGAGGCGATTCAATTTATGTGGTATGTTCTCATTAGAACCGGCTCAAAGAGGGGATTCTAATGTGTACACACTATATATATTTATTTTAAACAAAATCAAAAGGAAATCAATACTATATCTGCTAACCTTGCACTACGATTAACTACTGCTGTCTTGGACCAATTTTCATGGATATCTAGGAAATTCCATGGAAATTTTTCTTGGGGCACAAGAAAGAATTTAAACAGGCATGGTAAATGAACCATCTATTTTGGAATTTGAAGTTCCACTGAATTTTAGGAATGTGTAAAGCATTTATGGTATTTACCTCACTATCTTCATTGAACACAGAGGCGACTTTAACAGTTTTTGGCTTTACCGCTACTGAGCTCTCTTTAGACTGAAACAGAAGTACCGAAGTTGCTGTAATTAGCACAAATAATAAGAACAAAACAATACTTTTTCAGCAAGTATACTTGACATCAATTAAGAATGCAAGATTATGTTGTCTGCTAATGTTGTAACAGTGCTTAAAGATCACTCCATTACAATAACACACCCATGTCCTAAAATGGCATCTTTCAGATCTTTTCTCTTGAAAATGGTTGATATTGTTTTTATTTCTAGTCAAATCATAGATTGTAAGGGCCTGTTAGAACCGCCTCATTGAGGCAGTTTCAAATGGAAACCACAATCTATCTGTTTTAGCAAAAATAAGGAGAATAATGTATACCCCTGTAAACTCATTTTCACTACATGTATATAAATGGGGGTTTAGAGGGGTGTTCATTATAAAGACGTGTTAACATGATGTAACAAATGGATAATTCAGCTTTTGCTGTAATGAAGGATAAATTGCTGACGTGTTATTATGCAACTTATCGTTTACTATACATGCTCATTATGCCAACTTCGACATGTTTGGTTCAACCAAACATGTCCTTAGTTGGCATAAGGAGCGTAAAATAGTGCCTTCTGCCTGGCCATGCACTTAATAGGAGTTTCTGGTTTTAAATGTCTGAGCGCATTGTGTCCTTATCATGGCAAATAGGGTATGTTAAGGGGAATGGGAGGCAACTCCTGCAAAAATATGTTTGTCTCCCATGTCAATATGGGTCAACACTTAAAGAGAAGAATTTGCTCCTGAGGAGCAAATTCATTCCTTTTAAGAGTAGACCCCTTTTTCAGGGGGACAGGGTTTATAGAACAACAAACTGGAAGTTCTGAAAGTTGCCTCCCTTTGAAAAATGGTGGAGTAACTTGCTAGGTGTTTCCATTCCATTTTAGTTGTTACACACAGGTGTTCTTGTTACAAAAGCTTCATCAGTGTCTTCAAATGTCAATGCTGCACAGTCTTAACCCTAAAGATTGCCATCTTCTTTATTGCCAGTGGGTTACTTTTAAAGTCATTGATGCTAAAAATGCGAACCCAGATCATTCCACACCGTTTGTCTGTATACAACAATAATAATAAGAAAGGAGTCTTGAGGGACAGCCAAATCCCCCGCCACACTTTAATAACAAGGCTAAACATTTTGACTTTCATTTGTGACCTTAAATTGGCATGGTTTATTTATAGGTTCTGCACCTCAGCTCACATAGGGGGATTTTTGACCCAAAGTTTAATGAAATCCATCCAGGGGTAAAATAGATATGGAATGTACACAAAATTTTGTTTGTTTGATTTGTTTGATTTGAGGTTTAACCTCCCCTTCAGCACTGTAAAGGTCATTTTGGAGACGTTGCTTCCAATTTTGTTGGACTTTTACCCGACATTGGGATGAAATGACATCTCAAGCCCTGTCGCCCAATGAAACCAACAGTGTTTATTAGCATGGACGGTCCACCTCGCATTGCGGTTCCTGGACAGGCTTGGATCCTCTAAGCGGTTTACCAGTACTAGTGTGCGGGCCGGATTCAGCTCGGCGTGGAAGCATCATGCAGCCCATATATTTCTTCAAGCCCCTATGGGTGGGGGCCATGTATGTACACAAAATACACATCACAAAATGCACATCAGCTCACTGAGGGGGATATTTGACCAAAGTTAAATGAAAATCCTTCCAGGGAAAAAGGAGATCTGGAACCGTCACAAAATTCAAAGTTTCAAACTCGTGACGTTCAACTGTAACATTGACCTGAGTTGGCATGGTTTATTTATAGGTTCTGCACATCAGCTCAATCATCATCATCATCATCTGAGTTTAGATTAATCTGCAGGTACGGGGGATAACATCCACATAAATGGATCCCCTTCCAGGTAGCTGGCTTGCTGCACGCATGGCAGATCTCACCCCAGATCTCCAGTTTTGTCTATCATGAGCGTCGATAGCAGAGGGCTTCCACTCTCTGCGATCTCTGTCAGCTGCTTCCAGGTTATCTTGGGCCTCCTGGCTCATGCTTACCATCTATCTGTATGTCACAGGTAGTCTTTACAACACCGTTGGAGGTTGCACATGTCCATAGCAGCGCATCCTTCTCACTTTCAGGCTTAGGTCCAGCTCCTCAATGCCAAGTAGCTCACTGAACCTGATGGTGGCAGTGTTATGTGACTGGACATTGCAGATCTGTCGGATCATTATCATGTCATTCAGCTGCAGATGCTGGAGGTTTGGCTGTGTCGATGGCCAAGTCTCACTGGCATGAAGCATTGCCCTCCGCACACAAGAGCTGTACACACGGCCGCAGGTCTTGAACGTGATATTGCGGGAAGAGGGAACTGGTAGCAGCTCCTTGAATTTCTTCCAGGCTTTTTTCACACGTGATATGGTCAAAAGCTCACAGTCACCCGCTGCTGAGAATATTTTTAAAGGTTTTTACGGTACCAAACATGTATATGGGCCTGGCGGCCATATTGGTCAAGTGACCAAGTCCTCACGAACAAACATTTGCCCCCCCCCCACCCACTTCCCATAGAGGCTCCACGTGTAATTTGATTTCAATTAGCCAAGTAGCTATAGAGGAGATGTTTGAAAATGTTGACGCAGATGCTGACGACGACGGCGGACCACTGCTTATATTATAAGCTCCCCCAGAGCCTTCACCTCTGAGTAGTTGAAAAATTAATAATTTTCATCTCAAAAATGCCAGCTCTAGAAACATTTGCTAGATAGCATTATATCATATGATGTCACATCTGAGAATATAATAATGCGATGTATTAAAATTTGGTAATCCACTAGTGGATTAAATATGCAAATTAGTTAAATTCGTCCCGTAACGTTTACACACACAACCTCCTAAACATTTACTAACAGCAGACTTTTGACATTTTTGTACAAATAGCCTGAATTAAATGCATTTTAAATGTCATATGATAACTAGAACCTTGCAGTATTATTGAATTTATTAAACTCGAGAGAAAAAAAGATAAAATGCTCGACAAAGGCTGGAATTTTATCTCTTTCCTCAACTCGATTAATAAATTCAATAATACATGAATATTCATGTAAGATCCTCTATACATGTATATCACATGGGTTTATCCCCATAAACCTTGTAAACAATACTCACCTGGGACTGGAGAGACATTTTGATGGGACCAGGTTTGGCACTGGAGCCTTTTGTTGTATTAACACTTATTCCTTTCTTTGCTTCTTCCATATTCATTTGTGCTTTCTTAACACCAAAATTCATGCTTATTCCACTTTTAGCCGGTGGTTTTGCTGTCACACACATGGAAAATGACTTTTTCTCTTTCGGTTCCTCAATGTCTTTTTCAGAAAAATCTGGTTTTCTCTTCTGAAGATTGACATCGCTCTTTTCCGCTTTCCCACTCTCTGCTCCTGCTGAGTAAAAACTGAGAAATTTGAAAAGCAATGTTAGCATGGTTCTGACCTCGAAGGCTCTCGGAACTCAAGGCATGTCTTGTTCACTGATTGTATATGAGCTAGCACACGACATAACTTATTATAAGACGTGTGACATACAAAGACTCAGATCAACATGCACTAATACATTTTTTCGTTTGATTATCTGCCTAGCATTGCGGCTACAGAAAACAAATACTGATCAGATTGCACAGATGTGCAGACTGAACTGAGTCTTCACTGTCAATCAATGACCTGCATAGACTCAGATCAACATGCGCAACCAGTTTCGCTTATCTCTGATGCGATATCTCAGCAGCTACACGTATGTACATGCAAGGCTAATGCGACCATTGAAGAATCTGACCAGTCTGCTTGGATGCACAGACTGAGCTGCGCCATGTTAGTTGTACTGAGTAACCTTCAAAGACAGATCTACATGCGCAACTACTATGCAAAGCAAGAGGTTCTGCTTATCTCTGTTAAGATAGCCCTTAGGCGACATAGGGATCATGAGATCAGATTGCAGGAATGTGCACACTGCTTAAATCCGTTGCTGTCATAAAAAGACCTGCAAAGACTTGAAAATTATCTTTGTATTTTTTGATCAACATGTAAAAACAATTGTTATGCATTTTTCAAGAAAAGAGATCTTAAACAAGAGTGCCAAGAGGCCCTTAATCGCTCATGTGGGTCATTTGCATCCTCTAGAGTGTACACATCTGAATGACCTAGTTTTTGTCCAGATGTCACCTTTATTTCATCAATTTTGAACTTAACTTCTAGAGCGCACAAGCAGATTTTATAGAAATTTGAGCTACTGATCTAGCTTTTGATCCAATAAGACCTGTGTTTAAAATGAATGTAGACTGATATATTATCAAGACCAACATTCTGCTAAATTTTCATGAATCTGTGGAGAGAGAAAAAGGTTTTCAACCGTGTAGCCTAGATTTTGAGCCGACATATCCCATCCTCAAATTTTACGGCAAACATTCTGATAAATATTCATGCAGACTGAAGCAAAACTGTGGCCACTACATGATGAACGAGATTTTAAAGAAATTTGACTTAGCGACCCATGTTCGATGCTGACTGAGATTTGTTCAAGACAAACATTCTTGAAGAGTTTCATGAAGATTGAAACAAAACCTTGTCTTCTTAAAGGTAAGAATGGTTTTAAGAAATTTGTACTAATGACCTATCTTTTATATCCGACATGACACATATTTCAATTTGACGGAGATATCATTAAGACAAATATTTTAATAAAGTTTCCTGGCTTTCCGCTATTGATGTTTCCATTAGGGTCTGTTGTTTCATGTTTGTGTTTCTTTCCTCTGGTGTCTCTGGTGGGAGCTGTGCGTTAATTGTATCGATTCCTGATCATTGCCACCACTTCTAATTTTCATTAATAAAGACTGAAGCAAACATGTGCCCTCTAGTGGTTGAACAAGATTTAAAGGCATAGATATTTAAACTTGTCTGAGATATCATCAAAACTATAACTTTATAGATTTTCAGGAAGAATAAAGCAAAAGAGTGACATCTAGATGTTCAACAGTTGAACAAGGTTTTAAACTAAAGTTTGTTTATACAAGTCATTAATTTATGGCTTACTATAAAACCGGTATTTGAATATAAAATTGATTTTTACAATGTGCAATTTTCAATCCACACCTATCATGTCTCAACATTGCGTGTTAAGCCTTCGAGAGAAAATGCCTTTTTTCACCCATTCTAAACGATATTTTTATTGAAGAAATACGATCCATTGAAACTAATAACATAAAACACGTGTGTATTACGCCCTTGAATTAATTTAAATGAAACCACATGACGACATTTTCCGATCACGTGGCTTCAATAGCGGTCGTCATTTGTATACAGAGTGATTTGTTTCAGGATACGGGTAGTAGACTTGTGTAATCGTGAAATACATGTATGTATTTATATTCTTTAGAACTCGGTTCGGCCATGTGAGATTTTCAATGACTCTTTTTCGGTCATGTTTGGTTCGAGATTGAAGAAATGTTTTTTAGATTTTTAGACCCCTTCAAAGCGATTTTTTTTAAAAATACGCTCTATTAAAATCAATGCCATAAAACAGGTGGGTGTTTCGTCCTTGACTGCATTAATAAGTATTGTGTAAAGGGAAACCGTATGTCATCATTTTCCGACCACGTGGCTTCAATATCGGCCGGCATTTGCAAACAAAGCAATTTGGGCAAAATAAATATGCGTAAGAGAAATATTTTAAAGGTTCTAAAAAGGAAATGAAAATATAGCGACCATCGAACTGGTCTTTGACAGCACCACGCCGGTTGTTTCCCTTTAGCGGTCTTCAGGTACTGAGTGACCTGGATATTGGGAAAATGGAAGTAGTTGAAATCTGGTGTAGAAAATGAAAGTAGATGAAATCTGAACGATGCGAGCAATAATTGCTGTTTACAATCGAGATACTGGTGCTCATATTCGTTGAACAAGAGTAAGAGCAATATTGGTATGTCATTCGTTACGCTAAAAACACATTTTGAAATTGCAAATAACCAAGGACGTTTACGGAAATTACCGAAACCGGTTCGGCAATTTCCGTATTTTTGGCGAAATCTGGCTGAACCGATTTGGATTCTTCAGTTTATCGCGCCCTGATCGTCAGTGATGGTGATACCAAGATATTTGGCGGATTGAACATGCTCCAAAAATTGCTGGTGAAGTGTATAGTCAAACTTAATTTGCTTGTCCGGAGGGTGTCGTGATACCTTCATTGAATGACATTTGGCCACATTGAACTTCACCTGCCAATCGGCCTCCCACTGTGCAAGTTGATCCAGGTCATCTTGTAAAATAAGACAGTCAGAAGGGGAATAAATGTTCCTATACAGGACACAATCACTAGCAAACAAACGAACCGATGACCTGATATTATCCGGGAGATCATTGATGAAAGCCAAGAGGACCGGTCCAAGGACGGAACCTTGGGGGACTCCAGATAAAACAGGGACTGGATGAGACGCTTGGCCATCAAGTACAACTTGTGAGCGCCAAGAGAGCCATGAGCTAATCCACCTATGAGTGGATCCTCTTATCCCATAGTACTTCAGTTTATAAAATAGCCTTCTGTGAGGTACCTTGCCAAAGGCCTTAGCGAAGTCCATGATGATCAAGTCAGTCTGTTTGTGGCCACGGTTTATGGCCCCATCCAGATTGCTGGCGTCATGGTAAAATTGAACTAGTTGTGTTTCGCAAGACCTTTGACTCCGGAAACCATGTTGACAGTCGGCAAGAATGCTCTCAAAGGCTAAGTGCTTGTTGATATTGCTTACTTATATATGCTCAAGGGTTTTGCAACAGATCCATGTTAGCAACACTGGTCTATAATTTGCTGCATCATATTTTTCTCTTTCTTATAGCCCGGGGTAACTTTTGCTTGTCGCCAGCCATCTGGTACAGTGCCCTGGGCAAGTGATTCATTAAAGATAAAGGCCAATACAGGAGAGATTTCAGCACTTCATTCCTTAAGTACCCTGGCATTCAGGTCGTCGGGCCCAAATGCCTTATGTAACTTGAGCTTACCCAACAGTTTAGCGACCCCCTTGGGGTCAAATGTTATGTCCCCCATTGAGGGGAACGGAATGTTACCTTTGGATGGTAGCTCACCATCAGTTTAACGCGTAGATGCTGACTGAAACTGTTTATTGCATATGTTAGCCTTATCGCGCGAGTCTGTTTTTAGTATTCCATTTTCCCTTAACAAAGTGATCCCAAACCCATCTTTTTTCAGGGACTTTACGAATGACCAAACCTTTTTAACTTTACCATTCTTTTGGGGATTATCGGGATCTGTATTGTTAACTTCAAAGGTGAATGTCACTCGCCTTGAGAACCAGAATCAGAATTGTTACTGGTGACATGACAAATGACATTCATACACCAGGACCTGTGATGCGGCAAGTTAGTCCCTCGCTCTAACTAAAGAGCTACACAATCATCAGCACTTTCAGCTGTCGAAATAATCGAATCGGGAAGGGCATTCCAATCTCTAATGGTTCTGGGGAAGAACGACACTTTATAAATGTCAGTTCCTGCAGTAAGGGTCTGAAACCCCAACAAATGGTGATTTCTACAGTGTATAGCTAGGGGAACAAGGTCATCTGTTGGAATGCTGGCAGCACCCTTTAGACCTTTTGTATAAAAAGATGAGCCTACTGTCTTTTCTCCTTTTCTTGAGAGACTCCGATTTTAATTTTCCAAGTATTCCAATAGCAGCTCCATTCTGAACTTTCTCAATATCTTCGTATAGGACCACTCCACTGGAGTCCCAGATACAACTACCATATTCCAAGATTGGGTTAACAAGACCTTTATATGCTGCCTCTTTTACATCATGAGGGCACTGATGAAGATTTTGCCTCAGGAAACCAAGCGTTCTATTTGCCTTAGTACACATGTTGCTAATATGAGTATTCCGTCTCAAGTTGTGTGTGATTGTCACTTCAAGGTATTCAATTGAGTCCACGTTCTCGAGGACCGTTCCGTCTGAGGTGTAAGAAGCCTCAACTTTATTAGATCTCTTCCTAGTTATCTGCATAATATTGCATTTAACTGGCTGAAATCGCATGCCCCATTTTCAGGCCCAACATTCTAATCTATCTATCTCTAATTTCCCGGTAACAAACACAGTCGTCTGCGAACAAACTTATTTCCGAGTCAATGTCAGTGGAAATATCATTGATGTACAGGGAGAACAAAAGAGGACCAAGAACAGTCCCTCGCGGGACTCCAGACAAAACTGGAGCCCACTCTGAAGATTCACCATCAACAACAACAGGCTGTTTTCTGCAGCAAAGAAAGGAATCCAATCATTTGAGGGTCTCCTTCCCCCCCCCCCCCCCCACCAACTCGGTAACCAAATAACTTAGATTTAAGTAGTTCATGAGGATGGGTGTCAAAAGCCTTCTCGAAGTCCAGAATAAATGTGTCCACCTGTCCCGCTTTGTCCAAGATTTTTGCCCAGTCATTAATAATTGTGCTCAGCTGAGTTTCACAACTATGCCTTTTCCTAAATGCATGTTGTCTGTCTGCAAGGTTGGGCGGCAAATTCCACCCCCGGTATTTACCAGTGGCATTTACCGGTATGGAAAATACTCATCAAGTGGCAAATATCGGCAAATACTGGCAAATTGATTTTTTTAGCTTTAAAATACTGCAGAAATCTTTACAAATTTGAATTAAAATAGTATAATGGAACTAAATGAGTAAAAAAATGTTAAAAGTTAATATCTATATAAGGCTACCAACCTACAGAATAAAATATTACTCAATTTAAACATGTTGAACCAGCCAAAAAGTGAATCTAAGACTCAAATTTTGAAAATATTAAAAGTTAAAAACTCCAAAATATTTTACATGATTGTATCTTTTTAAATCAACAGTAGAAAAATGTAGTTAAAAAATCCCCTATGCACATGATTTAATATTGTCATTTGCCACAATTATTCTTAGTTTTTTGTATTGACTTACCTTATCAGATGAAGATCAGACTGAGCAAATCTGCATCTTTTAAACACACTTTTGTACAGAATAAACATGTTTTCAAATTTTGGGATAGTTACAGCATTTTTCTGTTGTCATAAACTTTAGTTTCACAGTAAATAGCTGTGGAGCATATGGACAATATTACTAAAACAACAACTCTCAAGACTTGTTTATTCAAGAGAGCACAGGATAGCCAGGGGCAAGGATGGACTATAGGATGTCATTTTTATATGACTTTGTTTAAACAGTTAGTAAAGGTGAAAGTATGTGGCCACTGGCAGGTTCAAAATAGGCCTTTTTTCTAAAATTACTTTTTTATATACATGTAATTAAATCAGATAGTAACAAATACCAGAGTTATTTTTTTTTTTTTTTTTTTGTTTGGGTTTTACGGCCCTTTCAAGATTATTTCACTCATATCGAGCCGATCGTTAATCAGAGGTGGGCGAAAACCGGAGTACCCGGAGAAAAACCACCTGACCTTCCGTTGCAGAACTTGGCGTCTCACACGTGGCCCGAGCGAGGCTCGAACCTACGGCGGTGAGAGACCTAATGACTAAGAGTCAGCGCTCTTATCCACTAGGCCACGGAGGCCCGTTAATAAATACCAGAGTTAAACTATTTTAACAAAATATAACCGCTACCACTGAAATTGACAATATGTACCTGCTGAGTATATGGTTTTGTTTTAATTCCAGGGTGGAAAAATTCCATTTTCCAGTATTTGCCGGTATTTTCCAGTATTTGCCGGTATTTACCTGTAAATGCCACTGGCATGGAAAATATTCATATTTGCCGGCATTTTGCCAACCTTGTCTGTCTGACAAAAGTTTATGTTCATCCAAGTGGGCCATGATGTTTGAGCAGACTATACGTTCACGCAATTTACACAGAACACAAGTCAGAGACACAGGGTGATAATTACGGGCAAGCGCCCTATCTCCTTTTTTGAAGAGTGGACAGATGTTGGCTGAGAGCCGTTCTTTGGGGATTTCATCCGTATCAAGAGACTGTTGAAACAAGTGTGCAAAAACTGGACCTAACTCATTTGCTAGTTCCTTCATGACTCTAGGATGAAGCTCATCAGGTCCTAAGGCCTTACTGGGGTTTAAGCCTTGAAGTAACTTGATCACTCCTGCAGATGACACAAACGATATTATTCATGAATGGTTCCGATCTTCTAGTCAGTGGAAACTCCAGTGTTCAATCTAGGCTGCGCCATTGCGCCCTGGGCCCGCTTTTTACATGAGGGGCGCACTAGAGATCATTCAATGGGCCCGTCGGGCGCAACTGTAGAATTTAGAGACTGTTTCTTCTGGAGTTCATTTTTGCGATTTTCTCGCGATTTTTCGGCTGCCTGTTGCGTATTATTGAGTTGATAAAAAAAACGCATGTTGCCCGACCAAAATAACTAAGAAAAACATTTTGTTTTATCTGTTTAACTAGTAACAATTCTTATTTTTATAAACCCAAATCCACGTTTTGTTTACCGGGGATGCGGCCATGTTCGGTATACTTGTATGCGCCGGGCGGCGTACGCCAAATTCGTGTGCGCCGTGCGGCTTACGCTAAATACCGGACCGAAATACCGCAATATACCGAGGCGGGCGCTATTTATTATAGAATTCTTCTCTTCCAGAAATATTTTAATGGCATTCATTCTAGATAAAACATCCATTTAGCACTTGAGCAAGACACTATCCAAATTGCTTTGTACTGGTTAAATGAGGGAATGAGCAAATGTGACCAACTCAGTATAAGAAGATGGATAGATAAACTAAATAGATTTTGTCTGTGCTGTTAAACTTGTTTTGTGTCCATATTTATCATGCAGCTATAACCCTTAGATAAATCTGGCAACTTTATAAAGTATAATATAAGGGCCCCCTAAATTTCCAAATGGCCCCCTTTTCCAAGGCCTGTGGGCCCAGAGGGCCCCCAAACCCCAAATCCTGGATTGAACACTGAAACTCCATGAACTCAGGTTTATTAAATGCATCATTGAATTGACCAACTAGTTCCGGTCGGGTATAAAAGCCAAGGACGCGCCGGTCCGGGCCGAGCCGCCGAGCCGAAGATTTTATATTTCGTCTCTTGTTATAATTAAGATATATATCTAGGTCAGTTGGGTATCAAATTATTATAAATAATATATTTGATAACTGCACCATGGTTTATCTCTCTACATTGTTTAATTTTCTTGAAATAACCGTTTTTCCGAAATCGAGGGGTATAAAAGCCAGGGCCGGGGAAAATGATAATATTTCTTACTTTCTTGCAAATCTACAGGTTAAAGAACTTCTTTTTTTGTCCTGAAAATATTTAAATTTGATTATTGTCATCACTTGTCCATAGAAAAATATAACAAACATATAAGACTACCTTAAATTATCAATTTTCTTACTTTTTAATTGTTTCTATTTTTAGATTGACTTAATTAACGAAAACGACGGAAAAGGACCGAAAGGGAAGAAAGTTTAGTTTACTGCTAGCATGAATTCAAGAAAAATAAAAATTAACAATTTTTTCTTTATCATTTTAATATACGCATACATGTTAGCAAATATAACAATCAATTTTCATATTTCTTTAATTCCAGCTAGCAGTAACAATACTTTTTTACCTTTTCGGTACATCTAGGTCGTTTCCTTTAGTAAAGTTAATCTAAAAATAGAAACCATTAGAAAATAAAAATAAGACCATTTAAGGTGATTTTGATATGTTTATTATATTTTCTATGTACACATGATAAAAATTATCAAATTTGAGTAACATCTGGGCAAAAAGAATATCTTTAACCGATAAAATCGTAAGAAATTAAGAAATATTTCCATTTTTCCCGGCCTTGGTTTTGATACCCCTCGATTTCGGAAAAAATTATTATTACAAGAGAATAAAACAATGCAGAGAGATGAACCTTCGTGTAGTTACCAAATATGTTATTCATAATAATTTTATACCAAACTGACTGCACTATATAGCTTCATTGTGCCAAGAGATGAAATATAAAATTTTTGGATCGGCATTTTTGGCTCGGCCCGGCCCGGCCTTGGCTTTTATACCCGACCACTAGTACCTCTGCCCTTTCAGAGTCTGATTCAGCAACCCTGTTCCCTATTTTTTATTAGGCGGCGGGATACCTTGTCTGTCTTTCTTCTGGCTATTTATATATCTGTAGAAGTCCCTGGGATTTGCCTTTACATCACCTACCAAGTTATTCACATACAAATCATGCAGATTTTTACGATGCATATTATCACCGGAAAGCAACGAAATACCGGATAGCAACCAAAATACCGGAAAGCATATATAAATACCAAAAAGCACTTATATATACTGGAAAACATTAGAAAATGGTATTTAAATGCAATATATAACATATCTGGAACAATTATGGTTTCTCTCTGGACTTATAATATGCGCTTTTATTGCAATGATAAGTATGCCCCACCCGATAATTATTGTTCTATCTTTGGAAATAAAGGGAATATGAAAGAGGTGATTTTATTATTTTTTTATTTATTTATTAATTTTATTTTTTTATTTTAGATATAGTTTATATATTTTTATATGAACTTAATTTGTTATTGAAAAGTAGAATCTCTCTGTTTTCAAAACTTATACCGGAAAGCACCAAAATACCAAGGCCTTATTTTCCGTACCTTGATTCTTTTGTATCAATCAGAACCAATTTAATATCACTGATCATGAGTGAATATTGTTCATGCAGATTAAGTGAGCAATGCCCAAAGCTGAAATTAGCTATTTTTGTACTTATGTATACTTACTTTATGAGAAGAAATCATTATCAAAGTATATGCCATTATTAGACAAAATTTGCTCAAATAAGGGACCCTGTATATAATACAAAAGAAATACCTAACAAGGCATCACATGCGATACAAATCCCCTCGCACAAGACAACTTCGTGTGTGGAAAACACTGAATTGGCAAAAGTCCAACTTGCTTGAGATATTTTCATATGCAACATTTGTGTCAATTGTGTTTTAAAACCATCAATAAATGTACGTTCTAGAGTGATAACCATGTTTCTCTAAAAATACTATAGCCATAGTGACATTGACTTGAGGCCATGACAACGAAAGAAGATCTTGCTCAAGATATTATCATAAGCATCTTTTGTGTGAAGTTATATTTAAATCTGTTATTGTTAATAAATGTAAGCAGTAGAGCGATGACAAAGTTTTTTCTAAAAATAGCCACAGCGACGTTGACCTTGAAGCCATGTCCTTGAAAGTCAAAGCAACTCGAGATATAATCATAAGAAACATTGAGTGAAATTCTATTAAAATCCATCAATAAATGTAGGCGCTAGAGCGATGACAAAGTTTTTCTACAAATAGCCACAGTGACCTTGACCTTGAAAGTCAAAAGAGCTCGAGAGATTGTCAAAAGGAACATTTGTGTGAAGTTATATTGAAATTGGTGAAAAAATGTAAGCACTAGAGCAATGACAAAGTTTTTCTAAAAATAGCCACAGTGACCTTGACCTTGAAAGTGGATCTCGCTAGAGATATTGTCATAAGGAACATTTGTGTGAAGTTATATTGAAATTAGTGAAAATACGTAGTCACTAGAGCGATGACAAAGTTTTTCTAAAAATAGCCACAGTGACCTTGACCTTGGAAGTCGAAATCGCTCGAGATATTGTCATAGGGAACATTTGTGTGAAGTTATATTGAAATCGGTGAAAAAATGTAAGCGCTAGAGCCATGACAAAGTTTTTCTAAAAATAGCCACAGTGACCTTGACCTTGAAAGTCGAACTCGCTACAGTAATGTTATAAGGAACATTTGTGTGAAGTAATATTGAAATTGGTGAAAAAATGTAAGCGCTAGAGCAATGACAAATTTTTTTAAAAATAGCCACAGTGACCTTGACCTTGAAAGTCGAACTCGTTCGAGGTATTGTTATAAGGAACATTTGTGTGAAATTATATTGAAATCAGTGAATGAATGTTAGCGCTAGAGCGATGACAAAGTTTTTATAGAAATAGCCACAGTGACCTTGACCTTGAGGCCATGACCTTGAAAGTCGAACACCCTCGAGATATTTTGATAAGGAACATTTGTGTAAGGTTATATTGAGTGAGTGAGTTTTTAGTTTTATGTCCAACCAACAGCTATGGTCATACGGAGACGGGACCTCGGTTTTAAGACTCATCCCAAAGTCTGGAGAAGCCCGGGATCGATCCTGCGATCCATGGTTTACAAGGCGAGTAGCGTAACCACTGCACCATGGAGGCTTCTAAGGTTATATTGAAATTGGTGAAGAAATGTAGGCGCTAGAGCGATGACAAAGTTTTTCTGAAAATAGCCACAGTGACCTTGATCTTGAGGTCATGACCTTGAAAGTTTAACTCGCTTCAGATATTGTGATAAGGAACATTTGTGTGAAGTTATATTGAAATCAGTGAAGAAATATAGGCGCTAGAGGTATGACAAAGTTTTCTAAAAATAGTCACAGTGACCTTGACCTTTAGGCCATGACCTTGAAAGTCGAACTCGCTCGAAATACTTTAATAAGGATCATTTGTGTGAAGTAATATTGAAATTGGTGAAGAAATGTAGGCGTTTACGCGATGACAAAGTTTTCTAAAATCAGCCACAGTGACCTTGACCTTGAGGTCATGACCTTGAAAGTCAAACTCGCTCGAGATATTTTTATAAGGATCATTTGTGTGAAGTTATATTGAAATTGGTGAAGAAATGTAGGCACTAGAGCAATGACAAAGTTTTTCGAAAAATAGCCACAGTGACCTTGACCTTGAGGTCATGACCCTGAAAGTCGAACTCGGGACAAATGCTGTATCCCTCCTCACAACTATGTTGTGCGAGGGGATAATAACTTATCTAATCAAAATGGACAACTGATCAAAGACCTCTATAGAATTTCAAATAAACAACCAACATATATGGTTAAAGTCACTATGTACAGGAAGCCCCTACATTACTCCTAACTAGGACAAAATCATTCCCTGTCCACCCCTGTGAAATCCCCTACATTAGATGCAACAATTGTCAGGAGCATGGTCATTATGACCAGGTCATACTACAAACTCCTGTCCTGGTAACCCCGTTAGGTGTCCATTGTGCTCTGGACACCATACCGATATCAAACCAGTGCACAAATAAGCCTGATTTTCGGTCAAGAAAGTGCAGCAACTGCAATGGCCAACATGCAAGTAACATCACTTTAACATGCCATTGTCATTGCATTTTACCTATACATTATTTTCAACGGGTCTCGGTGGCCTAATGGTTATGAGTGCTGACTCTTTCTCAATAGGTCGGTCATCGCTGTGGTTCGCGCCCCTGCTCAGTTCACTTGTGGCAAGAGACAAGTTCTGTTTGGTTTTTCTCTGAGTTCCACTCTATTAATCAGTGGTTCCCATCCCGCTCAAAAAAACATGTGTGAAAGACAAGTTCTGCCTGATTTTCTCCTGGTTCTCCCATTTGTGCCAACCCAAATGATCGGCTCGATATATGTGTAAATCTTGAAAGGGTTATATAGCCCCCACCACCGGCTATTACAGCTAACTTTTCATGTGGATTGTTGAACAGACGTGTTATACACCGTATTTAGTCAGAGACACTACCCCCGCTCTAGCAATGGAAACCCTGGTAAATTATACATGGTCACTTGGTGGTGACCTCCGAATAGACACCCTATGTTGAACTAACGTCAATACGACATTATTTAACCAATGTATTCCGAACGGTCTGGTTCCAGTTCTTTAAACTGCACATAAGACTCTCAAAAGGTTGCTGCAGTTATATGAAGATATAGATAGCAGTGTGTAATCTTTGATAATTGCATGTCATTCTGACAATACCCTAGGGGATTGGGGATAACTATTTAAGTTTTTTAGTTGAAATTATCAATATAGATCTAAAGCAAAGGCCTAAATTTCATTTTTAACATGTTCCTCCGCAAAAAAAAAAACAAGTACAAAGTGCTTTTTGGAATTTATATGTGCTTTCCGGTATTTTGGTTGCTTTCCGGTATTTTGGTGCTTTCCGGTAAATGTATGCACCCGATTTTTTATCAGTCTTGATTTCACGTCTCAAGTTTTCAAATTTTGTCCGGAGTTTACCACTGCCTGTCCTTTTTGCCTTTGCATGAATCTTATTCCTTCTCCGAATTTTTCCTCTTATCTCTGGTGCGATCCAAGGAATAGAAGATACGGACCTACTAGTTTTTGAGGGGCTGTGATTTTCGGCCGAAGTATGAATGAAAGAAGTTATCAAATCACAGTTCTCCTGTACAGACCGAGCATCTGAATATTAAAATATTTCTTCTTTGCAAATCTGAGTGCATCCTTCCTCATAGTTTCATAGTCACCTTTCTGATATGAGTACACATTCCTCCGAGGTTTCTTTATTGGTGGAATGTGAATTTTTAATTATCCGGAGACAATATCGTGATCACTAAGTTTATCTGGGGAGTGAATATTTTCAAATTGTCCTGGCAAAGTCGTTAGGATCAGATCCAATGTGGGTGGGTATAAAAGCCAAGACCGCGCCGAGCCAGAAATGCTGATCCAAAGATTTTATATTACGTCTCTTGTAACAATGAAGGTATATATTGTAGTCAGCTTGGTATAAAATTATTATGAATAACATATTTGATAACTTCACGAAGGTTCATCTCTCTACATTGTTTTATTTTCTTGCAATAACTTTTTTTTTCCGAAATCGGGGGCATAAAAGCCAAAGCCGGGAAAAAAGGACATATTTCTTAATTTCTTACGATTTTATCGGTTAATGAAATTCTTTTTGCCCTGATTTGTTTTAATTTGATTATTTTTATCATGTGTACATAGAAAGTATAATAAACATATAAAAATCACCTTAAATGATCAAATTTCTTATTTTCTAATGCTTTCTATTTTTAGATTAACTTTACCATAGGAAATGTACCGAAAAGGAAACAAAAGCATTGTTACTAAAGAAATATAAAAATTGATTACTATATTTGTCAACATGTATGTGTTTATTAAAATGATAAAGAAAAAAATATTATTTTTATTTTACTTTAATTCAAGCTAGCAGTAAACAAACCCTACTTCCCTTTCGGTCCTTTTCGACCGTTTTCTTTAATTAAGTCAATCTAAAAATAGAAACAGTGAGAAAATAAGAAATTTAATTTAAGGTAGTCTTATATATTTGTTATACTTTTCTGCTGACAAATTATGACAATAATCAAATTCAAATATTTTCAGTACAAAAAGAAGTACATAGGAGCTTTTTTCGTGACGTACTTCCGGTTCTAAAAATAGCAAGGGAAAAGCCCTGGCCGTCATCTGTCGTATTGCTTCAAAGGCAGTGGGACAGATGAAGTGTTAATTACAGCGTAAAACAGTGGAATTCTTTTAAACTTCTGGGGAATTCTATTGTACGATAATAGGAGAAACACCGCTATGCTGCCAGATGTGAAATTTCGCATTACGAAAATGATATATATTGTACATACGATCTCTCTCTCTCTTAGCGCACCAACAATTAGTGAGCGCAGGCAAATGTAAATTACAGTTTGTCGTTAAATGACACTACGTCAACCGACATGTAGCGTGTCAACGTCGTCTACATCAAACCAACTTCAAAGCGATGCATTGAATTTGATATTGCAACGTCGATGAAACGTCACAACGTTTCGTTGGCGATAATACGGCGTTGCTTAATAAAATCTCATTTGCCCAGTGCTCGGACCATCAAGACTACAGGGATCAGTCAAACCCTCTCAACGGTCACGTGCCATTGAAGTGAGTTGGAGTGGTTGTCGACGGCAAGACATCGAGCCAACGTTGACTCGCCGCCCGTTGGTAAGTCCACTCATTGTTTTTTTTTTTTTTTTTTGTTTTTGTTTTTTTTCGACTGTCAGTATGTTTATTTGTCTGTCTAACAGTCCATCCGTTCGTCTGTTAGTCAGTCATTCCGTCAGTCGGTCTGTGTGTCTACTGTCAGTCAAACCCCTCTCTCTCTGTCTCTCTCTCTCGCTCATGCCAACGGTCATGTGACAATGAAGTGAGTTGGAGTGGGTGTCAACGGCATGATGTCGAACCAACATTGACTCAACGCCCCTCCGTCAGTCCAATCATTAGTTTATTTCGACTGTCAGTATGGACATTTAAATTGCACATGTAGACAGATTGTTGGACAGACAGACAGATAGATAGCGAATGAAACGAAAGTTACGTAAAAACTTATTTTGTGAATAACGGTATCTCAAGCCATTGATATGGGTCAATCACGAAAAGATTTTCGTCAATTAAAAACGGATTTAGGATAAATGAATTTCAGAAATGAAAGAAAAATATCATTCTTTCCTTCTCGAGGCATTATTTCAATGAAAACGGGTATATTTTCTCTCAAAATGTCTGAATTTTGTTAGCATTTGAAGTTCCGACAATACATTTGAGTAGCTATGGCCGTTTCAATTGAAGGCCAGTACTTTGCGCATGCGCAAGAATGACGTCATAAACGGAATTCCTAAAACCTCCTATTAACCTGTCAATTTGCAAGAAATTAAGAAATATTATCATATATGTAATACTAATATTAGCAACATGTGTACTAAGGCAAATAGAACGCTTGGTTTCCTGAGGCGAAATCTTCATCAGTGCCCTCAGGATGTAAAAGAGGCAGCATATAAAGGTCTTGTTTGCCCAATCTTGGAATATGGTAGTTGTATCTGGGACCCAAGTGGAGTGGTCCTCAACGATGAAATTGAGAAAGTTCAGAGTAGAGCTGCTAGATTTGTAACAGGCAATTACTGCTTTGAAACTGGGAGCATGACTGGAATACTTGGAAAATTTAAATGGGAGTCTCTCAAGAAAAGGAGAAGAGACAGTAGGCTAATCCTTTTATACAAAGGTCTAAAGGGGGCTGCCAGCATTCCAACAGATGACCTTGTTCCCCCAGCTAGACACTGTAGAAATCACCATTCGTTGGCGTTTCGGACCCTTAGGGCAGGAACTGACATTTATAAAGAGTCGTTCTTCCCCAGAACCATTAGAGATTGGAATGCCCTTCCCGATTCGATTATTACGACAGCTGAAGGTGCTGATGATTGTGTAGCTAAATTTACCTGTTTGGTTAGAGCTAGGGACTAGCTTCCCACATCACAGGTTCTGGTGTATGAATGTCATTTGACGTGTCACCAGTAACAATTCTGATTCTGATTCAACGGCTGAAGCTGCTGAGGATTGTGTAGCTAAGTTTACCTCTTTGGTTAGAGCTAGGGACTAACTTCCAATATCACAGGCCCTGGTGTATGAATGTCATATGACGTGTCACCAGTAAAAATTCTGATTCTGATCATTTTTCCCGGCCTTGGTTTATACCCCTCGATTTCGGGAAAGGCAGTGGCTAGGGATACGGGCCTGTATCTCTAGCCTACAGGGCTAGAGATACGGGTCCGTATCCGTAGCCTATATAGGCTACAGATACGGGTTCGTACCGCTAGTTTGGCTAGGAATACGGGTCAAACTAGAGATACGGGTCAATATCGATCATGAACCACGGTTTAGCCTATGCCTTGCCGATATTCAGTCTAGAGAAGATACGGACCCGTACCGCTAGCCAAACCCCGGTGGTTTGGCTAGGAATACGGGTCAAACTAGAGATACGGGACAATATCTATGCTTAAATGTGTTTAGGTGAATATTAATAATGATAATAAAAAATAACAACAATAATAATATTTAAATATTAATAAACAAGTACATGACTTTGTTGCTTTTTAACTACAATTACTGCGTAATCCTGTCCATTAATTACCTTTAATTGTTTTGTTTACCTTATTTTGATGTTTTGCTAATCTGTGTCGTCTTCGACTGATTGTTAAAGTTTCGCGGTATGGCTTTAATGTATCCAACAACGCTAATTTGGATGTGAAAAACTATATTCAGAATCAGATGAGTAGCCGCACTGAGCAATATGAAACGATTTGAAACAATGAACGGCATAATACACGACAATATGCGGTATTCTTTTAAGGTCGCATCAAACGACGAATGTTTGCGTAATTAAACCAAACATTTCGGGGACATGTATAAAAACTTGAAGTTAAGCAATCCAAATATCATTCCTTCCACAATGTACGTCTCATTTACAGTGGGGGGAAAATTCTCCAACTATGCTGCCTTATCCAGCAAAATTGAACAACATCAACGGGCAAACAAGGTTCAGTTGTACAAACGCAGTTTGCGCTCGAATGATGCGGCTAAAACGAGGTGTCCGAAAAAACGTTCAATGATCAGCTGAAATTCTCCGAAATCACGTTCAGCTGTATCCATGGTGGCAAGAAGTTCGAGCCAAGATGGACTGGTAAACGGAATCAGAGGTACGCATATATATTTTTGTCTGTCTATGTGCATGCCCGCCCGTCCGTCCGGGCGAACATTTAGGGTTCGGGGGTTCAATTTCGTAACCACATTATCCTTTATTCCGTAAAGATACGTTATAAACCTTAGGGTTAGTCAGCTTATAGCCCTTAAAACATGCATGGAAATTTATAATGGACAGTAGCCCCTAAACCCGAATTGTAAGAACGACCGTCCGTCCGTCATTAACACCTATGCAATATAATCTCATTAAGCAGTCACTCTTACATCACGATAACAAGCCCCCGAAAAGAAAACCCCTCTAAACCCCATTTCATATAGAGAAAAGGGTGTATATAATTATTATGTGTCTTACTATCTATCAAAAACATAGACTGTGTGTACTCGTTAGAACCGCCTTATTGAGGCGGTTCTAACTTCTAACAAGCACCCAGAATCTATATTAATTTGTTTGTTTGATTTGAGGTTTAACGTCCCCGTCAACACTGTAAAGGTCATTTTGGAGACGTTGCTTCCAATTTTGTGGGACTTTTACCTGGCATTGAAAAAACATCAAATCAAACAAACAAACAAATATTTGTCATTTCAGACATCATGTTGGTCGCAATTATTTCACATGGACATGCTTTCCTAATGACAGGCATGTTAGTGGTCAAAACTGTCCCAGCAAGTACAATATTTGATACTGGATATTTTTTTGCTGGATAAGTGTGAGTAGCTTTTGCTAATGCAAAAGCCACTCACATTTTGCAGCCAAAAAAAAGGTCAAGGTCGAATTAATTTCAGCAAAAAGTGTAGACACTGATCTTGGTCTACACTGTTTGCCTTTGACCCAATACATCAGTCCAGTCCACACTTTACATATAACCAATGTTTTCGCACAAGGCTTTGACGCTGTAGAGCACCCCGCCCATCGGGGCTTAGAGAAATAGATTTGGCTGCATGGTGCTTCCGCACAGAGCTGAAACCGACCGAACTTGTGTACTTGTAAACTGCTTAGAAAGTCTGAGCTTGCCCAGGAAAAGTGACTCGAGTCGGACCACTCCTTTAACCCTAGCAGTTATTTTTGGTGGTAGGACTTGAGATGTCATTTTTTAACAATGTCGGGCAAAAGTCCCACTAAATCGGAAGCAACGTCTCCAAAATGACCTAAATAGTTTTGCCTCACGTTACAAAACCACGCCTATACAAATACATTGTAAACTTTACCGCCGAAAAAAACGAAAGTTATAAGATGAAAAATTGTGATAGTTTTCTTATTTCGGCTCAAAATAAAGATCAGTGTCTACACTGTTTGCTGAAAGTACTGGAATTGAAGGGTCAAACAAAACAGTCTAAGTTCCCGTTCAGGACCATTTTCCCAGCCGCCACGCAGAGTAATTTCAAACTCCATCCAGAAATAAGAAAGTTATTGACCATGTATAAGTTTTGCACCCTTTTTTTACGTCTTATCTCTAAATACGACCATGACCGCGCAGTCTGATCAGCGCCTTTGTTGTTCGCTGCTTGGATAGTACGATTACTAAGGTTGCTCTATGCCAAAATTCACGCCCCTGAAAGGCTTCCGAGACTACACAGGCCGCTTTTTGTCACATCTGATCGGAAACCCCGAAGACTGGTTTTCTCGAAAAAATGGAATATACGAGGGGCGGTTTATAACTTTGGAGACTGTTTCATATTTGAGCACCGTCGCGAGAAAACCTGAAAATTGCATGTGCGACCAACAAAGGCGCAGATCGGCCTGCGCATCCGCAGAGTCTGATCAGTGCCTTTGTTGTTCGCTGCTTGGATAGTACGATTACTAAGGTTGCTCTATGCTAAAATTCACGCACCTGAAAGGCTTCCGAGACTACACAGGCCGCTTTTGTCACATCTGATCGGAAACCCCGAAGAAATGGAATATACGAGGGGCGGTTAATAACTTTGGAGACTTTTTCATATTTGAGCACCGTTGTGAGAAAACCTGAAAATTGCATGTGCGACCAACAAAGGCGCAGATCGACCTGCGCATCCGCAGAGTCTGATCAGTGCCTTTGTTGTTTGCTGCTTGGATGGTACGATTACCAAGTACCTTTGGCTAACATAACACTCCCGCCACAAATAAGAAAAAGGGGCCGCCCAAAAGGATCAGACTAAACTGTAATTGGCTTACCTAAAAAGAGACTGAAACTGAAACGTCGACCAACCCCATTTCAAAATCTTGAAACTAGTGAAAAGGACGAAATTATGTTAAAGTGGTTTGTTGACAATGAAGTCGCGGCAAGGTTGGCAAAAAGCCGGGTTTTATGAGTATTGCCCAGCCTGGCGGGTAATACTGGGAAAACCCGGGTAATACTGGGCAATACTGGTGTCACATTTGTCAGGGTGATAAAAAATATATTAGTTTGACCTAAAAATAATATGAATCAGGACTTAATAAATTCATAAGTCCCAAATTATTCTATCCAGTTCAAAACTAAAAGTGAAACTTCAGAAAAAGAGTATATTAAAGTATAAAAGTATAATACTAACATTTGCAAAGGCTGTGATCATGCACCTACAGTCAGGGATTACCTGTAATTATACCTATTGTTATACCAACAATAAAAACCTAATATACCTGTTGGTGAGCAGTTTTTACAAAAATCTAATCTTCAGGGAAAACAGTAATTTTTGTCGTTCTCTCTGTCAAACATGAAACCTAAGGATCCTATTTGGAATTTTTTTGACATTACTGAAGGTGGCTAAAAAAACTGCCAAATGCAAAGGGTGCAAAATGGTTGTTAGTGCAAAAAGGGAAAGACTCAAAGCACACAGACTTACATCTTACATACATCTTCTTGTAGGGTCGCGAGATTAATATCTCATATAACCCCCTCCCGGTTTTTAACCCAGCCTTTATCCGGTATAATTGTGTATTTCGTGTTTCCCATGTATCTGTCGAGACGGTTTTTAAAACAGTTTATAGACGGCGCTGACACAACATCTTCTGGTAATTTATTCCAATCCGATACGGCCCTCAATGAGAAGAAATATTTTCTGATGTCCTTCTTACTTTGTTTAACTTTCAATTTTCTACCATTCGATCTAGTTGCCTGCTCATTTAACTCGAAAAATGTTCTATAGTCAATATCTTCTAATTTGTTTAAAAGTTTGAAAACTTCTATCATATCCCCTCTGAACCTTCTATATGACAAACTTGGTAGTTTTAGAGCTTTTAATCGTTCTATGTAGGGTAAATCTCTCACATTAGAAACTAACTTTGTTGATCTTCTTTGAACTCTCTCTATAGCATCTATATCTTTTTTAAATCGTGGGTGCCAGATAATGTTTCCATATTCAAGATGTGGCCTGATCAGTGTCTTATACAATTTACAAAAAGAAGAAGGTCTGATATGTAGAAATGATCTTCTGACTAGTCCAGTTATTTGGTTTCCTTTATTAATACAGTCACTTATATGTTGACGAAATTTCATGTCTGTGTCAAATGTGATACCAAGGTCTTTTTCCTTATCACTGTTTTTAATCTCCTGTTTCCCATTCTTACTATTTAATGAGTAAGTCACATTAGGGTTATTATGTCCATAGTGTAATGTACAGCATTTCTCTATATTGAATTTGAGCAACCATTTATCACTCCATTTAGAGAGGTTATCTGTATCTTCTTGTATCTGTTCATAGTCTTGTGCCGTACACACTGTATTATATAATTTCATATCATCGGCGAATAGACGAATTGTACTTTGAATACTATCTTCTATGTCATTAATATAGATAAGAAATAATATGGGCCCCAGGACACTGCCCTGGGGTATCCCACTGGTGACGTCAGTCCAGTTTGAATATTGAGAGTTCACTATGACCCTTTGTGATCGGCCCTGTAAAAATGCACTTATCCAATCTAGTAGTTTCCCTCGGATGCCGTAAGAACGTAGCTTCTCCAATAATCTTGCGTGAGGTACAGTATCAAATGCCTTTGAGAAATCATAATAGATACAATCAAAACTTTTGCCATCATCTAGCCATTCTGTCCATTTTTCCATTACATCCAATAGTTGGAGAGCACAAGATCTGAGCGAGCGAAAGCCGTATTGGGCGTTAGAAAACAGGTTATGGTCTGACATGTGGGAAACAACCTTATCACGTACTAACTTTTCAAAGAGTTTACATGGCACACAAGTGAGACTCACAGGTCTGTAATTTCCGGGTTTACATCTATCTCCTTTCTTGAACAGAGCTTTTACATTCGCAGTTTTCCAGTCATCAGCAAGAACTCCACTATCAAAAGAACATGTAAAGATGAGTGTGAGTGGTACAGTTAATACTTGTTTTAATTCGTTCAGTACACGAGGATGTAATAAATCTGGACCACAAGATTTATTGATGTTCACAGCGTCTAAAAGTTTCAATATTATATCTTCGGATATATTAATGTCCGATATATTATGACCTCCCTTCCTATCATCAATGGTAGGCAAATTATCAGTGTTCTCCTTCACAAAAACACTATGAAAGTATCTATTGAGTTCTTCGGCTTTCTCCATATCACTATTTAATACAGTTCCATCTTCACATTTCAAATCAGCTATCCCCAAATTTACTTTTCTCCTAGAATTTACATATTTATAAAATGCCTTTGGATTATTCTCATTAGCTATCCTATCTTCGAACTCTTGTCTTGCTTTCCTGCATTCTCTGGTGGCTGCATTCCTATCACGGCAAAAATACTGGAAATGAATATGCTCTCTTGTTCTCATGTACTTTGTCCATGACCTATGCTTTTTACGAACTGCCTTCAAAGCTATTCTGGTCATCCATAATGGTTTTTTGGATTTCTTATCATTATTACAGAATCGTTTTTTGGGTATGTTACTATTCATACAGTCATGCAGCTTACTTTTAAATAACGTCCACTTCTCATTTAAATCCATATTATGAAATTCATTTTCCCAGTCAATATTTCCAATTTCAGTCTTCATAGTCTCATAATCTCCTTTGTTATATAAAAATGACTCGTCTTGGACTGTAAATGACTTTTCAATGTCACAATTGATATTAAACACTATCAAGACATGATCACTTACTCCTAACGGGGAAAAATGTTCAGTATTATCAATAAGAAGTTCGTCACTTGAGAAAACTAGATCTAGTGTACTTGGTCTTTGATTGTCCCTGATCCTTGTAATAAAGTCAACATGCTGGTATAAAAAACTGTCCCTCACTGCTTCAATAAATTCATGACTGCTGTGATTTTCAGGCATATTTGATATCCAATGATTCCAGTCAATATCCCTGTAATTAAAATCTCCCATTATAACTTTGTATGTGTGATTTTTGGTGTTTATGGCACTTATCATTTCATTTAAAATGATATTATTTTCCTCCGTGGAGTTTGGTGAACGATATACAAGTCCGATTAAGAGCTTATCAGATTGATTAATGGTAATTTCACACCAGACGGCTTCCTTACTGGATATATCATTCATTTCTTCATATGATTTAACTTCTAAGCCTTCTCTTACAAATATGATTACTCCTCTGTTACCTCTTGCAGTAAATTTTTTGTTCATAATCTGTTGAAACCCTTTTAATACATATGAAGAAGAATTGAAGTCACTCCCTTTAGGGAATATTTCTGTTATGCCAATTACATCTGGCTGATGAATATACACCAAAGTTTCAAGTTCTGACCACTTATTGGAAATGCAATCTGCATTAGTATACATACATTTAAGACCACCAGACTCCGTTACACTGGTTTCAATTGTCACTCTTGAACTGTCATGTGAAAAATCAGTAGAGTTTATGCTTTCATCTGAAACTGAGTTCATGCTACTTCCCATATCGTCAATAGAGCTTAGGGAAACATCAGTATTTGCAGACGTTTGATTACTTTCATTATAACTATCAAGCGAAATAAACGTATTTACAGGCTCATTCTTTGAAACTGAATTAACTGTTGAATCTCTTGAAATAGAACTAACTTTCGAACTGGAACTCGTAACATTAACGAAAACAGAACTGGAACAATGTTTAAGGTTTTGCTTAGTGTTTACTGGCGGCTGCTCAGGTTTCCTGAGCCCCGACCTAAAGGGGGACCGTGACCCTGTGCCCCAGCTCTACCCCCTGGTGAATGTCTTCCATTTCCATTCTTCCCACTATTAGTGAAAACCCTGGTATCGGATGGAGAAGACCTATTCCTCTGTCCAGTATTAGCAGCTGAAAACCTGGGTATTCTCGAGCTATCACCTCTGTGTGCGGGTGGAACCCTTGAGTTATCACCCCTTTGTATATATTCAAAAGTTCCATTGGCAGCATTAGTATTAATGCTTGAAGATTGGGTTCCTGTAACCGAATCTGCAGTTAAGGGCCTTATACCCGCTAGTTCATCTTTCAACTTTCTATAATTGAATGTAGGATCAGTCTGCCTCCTTGAGGCCACCTCTGCTTTCAACTGGTTATTCATTTTTCTCTGTCTGAAAGTATAGTCAGGGGTTACTGTGATTTTCTTAAATTCACTAACATCTCTAAGAGTTTTACTATTAGATAAGAACTTTTTCTTAGAATTTTCACTGTCAAAGGTGACTTTTAATGGCCTGGGCTTAGTGTCTGCCTTCCTTTCTCCAAGTCTTGTAACATTGTCGTGGACATTTGGCAGCTCTAGACATTCACAAATCTTATCCACAGCCTCTAATTCTTCTGCTTTTCTACTCTCTCCACTATCTGCGTTAGACTCTGGTAGGTTATAAATAATTAGATTGTTTTTCCGCAACTCACGCTCTTTAAAATCATAAAGTGCTTGGTCTATTTTGCGGTCAACCATCAGCTCAGTACAAGACTCATCTATCTTATTTTCAATCTTATTTAATTTTACTTTCATATCTTCATAAGACTCTTTAATGTTACTGACCATTATGAGAACCTGTTTGACTCCAGGGATGGCTTTCTTACAACCATTACAGTACCAAATGAAGTTTTCCTTCAAGTCAGAACTTTCTAGCTCATCATAAAAGTTTTGTGACATACCCGAACAGTGAACACAGTACCAAAATTCACAAACTTCACATTGAATTCCATCGTCATCATCACCTAGGGCATTTTCACAGACAGAGCACAAGTTCCTGTCAGCCACACTGTAGCTGTGTTCATTTGGGGTTTTTGATTTTGTTGTTTGATCAGTATTTCCATTTGATTTAGGTTGAGATCCCTTGGGATTAGGTTTCTGAGATTTCTTCTTATCTTTGTTTGCCATTTTGAGCAGTTATTGAAGCTTTTTCAGTTGATGACCTTTATGACCTTCAGGATCACGCCATATTGGCGGCCATTTTTTCATAGTTACATGTGGTCATATTTTGGGCCATTAATTCCATGTCCTACAAAACGTGATCAAACAAAACTTCAGCTCCTCTAAGTTCCCGAAGTATTAATAAGTCACTAGGCATGGGTTAATTGGAGGGGGGAGGGGGTTTAGCAAATAATATTTCTGTTTTCTTGATCTTCAGAAGTTTCGCCGTCTTCACAACTAAACCGGAACCGGAAGCTCTAAAATGTTGTGGTAGCTCAGAGGATACACAGACAGATAACATATTTGTTATGTTCAGCAGTAAATAAAAAGCAAATTTGCATTTATATTTTACCAATGTATCTGAGTCTGATATAATGCCCTCTTCAATATATGGCTGATATATGGCTCCACAATGCATTTAAGAATTTAGAAAACTTAAATTAGCAATAATACAATAAAACCAGTGTTCAATCTAGGCTGCGCCATTGCGCCCTGGGCCCGCTTTTTACACGAGGGGCGCACTAGAGATCATTCAATGGGCCCGTCGGGCGCAACTGTAGAATTTAGAAACTGTTTCTTCTGGAGTTCATTTTTGCGATTTTCTCGCGATTTTTCGGCTGCCTGTTGCGTATTGTTGAGTTGATAAAAAAAAACGCATGTTGCCCGACCAAAATAACTAAGAAAAACATTTTGTATTATCTGTTTAACTAGTAACAATTCTTATTTTTATAAACCCAAATCGACGTTTTGTTTATCGGGGATGCGGCCATGTTCGGTATACTTGTGTGTGCCGAGAGGCTTACGCCAAATTCGTGTGCGCCGTGCGGCTTACGCTAAATACCGGACCGAAATACCGCAATATACCGAGGCGGGCGCTATTTATTAGAGAGTTCTCTTCCAGAAATATTTTAAATGGCATTCATTCTAGAAAAAGACACGCATTTAGCACTTGAGCAAGACACTTTATCCAAATTGTTTTGTACTGGTTAAATGAGGTAATGAGCAAATGTGACCAACTCAGTATATGAAGATGGATGAATAAACAAAAAAGATTTTGTCTGTGCTGTTAAACTTGTTTTGTGTCCATTTTTATCATGCAGCTAAAACTCTAAGATAAATCTGGCAACTTTATATAGTATAATATAAGGGCTCCCTAAATTTCCAAATGGCCCCCTTTTCCAAGGCCAGTGGGCCCAGAGGGCCCCCAAACCCCAAATCCTGGATTGAACACTGAATAAAACACACAGGTTCTTTTCAGTAAACCCATCCCAAACCCATATTACCCAGTATTGCCCAGTTGAGGGAGTATTGCCCAGCCCGGGAAAACCCGGGTTTTCCCAGGCGGGTTTTCCCGGGCGGTCAATACTTTGCCAACCTTGAGTCGCGGAGCAATGTGTTAATTCAGATGACAAATTAATTTCAGAAGAAGGAGTAGAGTGTTGTCCAGAGAGAATAAATATGGTAGCAACTGAGACATGCGTTGATTCAATTGAGAAGTACTTTGAGAAAGATGCCTGGGTTGCTGTGTTACATGTGCTAGAAACTGCAAAAGCAAGGTCTATTACATGTAAAGTGTGTAATGAAGAACTAGAAACAAGATGTGTTTCATGTGATCTCTGTCTCAGTTGGTTGCATTATCACTGTGCTCCACTATCTGATACGCCCGGAACCAAGTTTTGGTTCTGCAGCAACTGTTCTAGATGAATGTACTTAGCTGTATAGGTGAAAAGAGAAACTGTCAAACTCTTTGATGAAAAAAAAATGATTTGTGTACATAATTATGATGACCTTGACGCTGCATATTGCACATCCCAGTGTAGGGAGGGCTCATCATTTGTATTCAGCTTTGTTTCAATTTTAATGGGTTTTCAATACATATATCATGTTCTAGATAAATGCCCATAACTGTCTAGGTGAAAAGAGAAACTGCCAAACAGTTTGATGAAACAAATTTGTATACATATGATGAGCTTGATGCTACATATTGCACATCCCAGTGTAGGGAGAGCTCATCATAATTATGTTTTCATCTTTGTTTCAATTTTAATGGGTTTTCAATACATGTATTATGACGTGGCTTGAGAACAGCAACACTGTTGTCGAATTGTACCTTTATGTAGACAGGAGCTATAGTTACTTTTATGTTATATTTGAGCCACTCCCACGCCCATAGGGGCTTGAAGAAATATATGGGCTGCATGATGCTTCCAAGCACGAAAACGCGCTTATATAATTTTGACCCCTTAAATCTTACTTTTATATAGTGAAACTGTGGTTAGAAAAGATGTATTGTTTTTCTTATTTCTGCTGTTTTGAGCTCAATGTCGGGTAAAAGTACCACAAAATTGGAAGCAACGTCTCCAAAATGACCTTTACAGTACCATTACCGTAGGTGTATATTACATACACTCCAGATATTGAAGAAACAACAATAATACAGTAAGCGCATATTTACAATTTTTCAAGGACAAGTAAATAAAGGTAAATTATTAAAGGATTCAGTCGCACAATTGACGAAAAACGTAAACTACCACTCAAAAATCTTTCCTTCTCCGCCATCTTGAATTTATGAAGTAGGCTGTTGATTTTATGGCCGTGCAATAAGGGTAACACGATTTCCCGGAATCACCGAAATCACAACCGAAAACTGGGTCCGTCGAATTACCCCAAACCACTCCAAAACACACCAAACCACCCCAAACCACTTTAAAAATAATATAATAAACAATATAGATCTAGTTACTAACATATTTGGAAGTATTTTAATGCACAGAGGTCTGTTTTACCACTAATATTGATGTGGTTGCTCAAATTATTGCTGATTTCATCTTTGGTTGCTCATCAGAATCAGAATCAGAATTGTTACTGGTGACACGTCAAATGACATTCATACACCAGGACCTGTGATGTGGGAAGTTAGTCCCTAGCTCTAACCAAAGAGGTAAATTTAGCTACACAATCATCAGCACCTTCAGCTGTCGAAATAATCGAATCGGGAAGGGCATTCCAATCTCTAATAGTTCTGGGAAAGAACGACTCTTTATAAATGTCAGTTCTTGCGCTAAGAGTCTGAAACGCCAACGAATGGTGATTTCTACAGTGTCTAGCTGGGGAAACAAGGTCATCTGTTGGAATGCTGGCAGCACCCTTTAGACCTTTGTATAAAAGGATTAGCCTACTGTCTTTTCTCCTTTTCTTGAGTGTGAAGAATTTTACCTAATATACATATCAGCTGACTCAGCAGCAGTCACATGATAGGTTTACTTGCCTCTCTGATAGCTTCATTCGCGCAAGGCTTTTAACACTGTATGGTTGTGTTTTTGTATGCTCTTAGTTGTAGTTATTAAATTTATAAACAGAATTTTAGTCTGGACTTTGGTTATTATTTATTATTAACACAAAGATATTACATGGTGTCAGAAGTAAACATGGATATATTAAATCCTGGAGCTCTTCCATCCATGGACTGGGACAAACATGACTTGGAACAGAGCTGGAAAAGTTTTAAACAACATGTCCAGTTTATGTTCGATGGACCACTCAAAGCCAAGGAAGAGAAAGAAAAATGTGCTTTTCTCATGCTTTGGGTTGGAGAAAAAGGAAGGAGCATATTTCAGACTTGGAATTTATCAGATGAGGATAAGAAAAGACTTAAGAGCTACTATGATGGGTTTGAAAGTTACGTTAAACCAACATCAAATACCATCTACAACAGATACAAGTTTGAAAGTCGGGTGCAGAATCATGATGAAACATTTGAGCAATTTGTTACGGAATTGCAACTGCATGTCAAAGACTGTGAGTATGACAAACGGGATGATATGGTCAGAGACAGAATTGTGACAGGTGTCAAAAACTCAAAAATCAGAGCTAAACTGCTGAATGAGGGTTCGAAACTTACACTTGCGAAAACTCTTGACATAGCACGGACACATGAATTATCGCATTCACAGTGTAGTGCAATGGAAGATAAAACCGTAAATGCTCTAAAAAGAAACATTACACCAATTCAGAACATTACAGTAAATCAGACAAACAGAAAACAGAGGCTAGGCCTGAAAAACAAACTTGTGGTAAATGCGGATATGAACACGGCAAACTACAATGTCCAGCGTACGGAAACGGTGTACCAAATGCAAGCGTTTCAATCACTTCCACAAAATGTGTAAAACAAAACTGTCATTTTCCTTAAAATCAAAGAAAAAACATATTCATGCTGTAGAAGATTCCAGTGACAGTAGTGACAATGAGCTTTATGTCGGAATGATAAATGACTTGCCATTAAATTCAGTGAATCTATTAAATGATGAGTGGTGTGTAAACTCAAAAATCAATGACAAATCAATAAACTTTCAGATCGATACTGGTGCAAGATGCAATGTCATGTCACAGGATACATTTTATTCCACTGGAATTAAAACACCATTGAAACAGACACCTACAAAACTGACATCATTCAGTGGACATAAATTAAGACCAGCTGGAGTAGTACAGTTGCCGTGCAAAATTCAAGGTAACGATTGTAATATTGATTTTAACATTGTTGACTCTTCTGTGCCATCGGTACTTGGTGGTTCCACATGCCGAGATATAGGACTGATTCAAAGACTATATAATATTCATACCAATGAGTTGCCCAAGAAAAAAGACTTGCCACAAGACATTGAGCATTGTTACAAGGATCTTTTTGAAGGTCTGGGTTGCATGCCAGATACATATTCAATTCATATTCAAAGGCCTTAGACAGGTCCATCAGGATGGCACCAACATAGAGATTGTTGTCTAGAGCTGTTTTCCAGTCTTCCACAATGCGCAGCAAGGTTGTTTGACAACCATATGAGGTTCGAAAAGCTGAAAGGTAACTGTAAAAAAATTCCTGGAAGTGAACAGTAAGCTGCTCACTGAGGAGCCGTTCGTAAATTTTTGACAGTGATGGTAGGATGCTAGCAGGACGGTAGTTTTTGTGGTTAAAGGGATCTTCTTTTTTGTAAATGGGGGTGACCTGGGCCATTTTTAGCTGTGAGGGAAAAGTTTCCTTGCTGAGCATTGTGTTAGCTATATGACAGATTGGTAGAGTTAACGATGGCATAGCCGCCTTAACAATCTTGGGCGGAATAGAGTCTACACCCGTTGCTTTTTTAGGGTTTAACCTTTTAATGCAGGATTCAACCTGTTTTTCAGTAAAGAGGTTAAACCCAAAACTTTGATTGGTATTATTTTCTTTAATTTTTTGGATACTTGGGTGCTCATCGTTAACTGGGGTCGTATTGTTAATACCAATGTTTTTGGTAATATTAATGTAAAAATCATTCATTTTTTTCACATACAACCTGCTGATCAGAGATCAATATCTCATCTTCCTTCAGAATGATATTTGAGTCATTTTTAACAGTGCTGTTTAGGGACAAGAAAGGTTTGATGGTGGGCCAGAAATCTTTAGATTTTGGCCCCCACCACATCTTTCAAGGAAGTATACCGATATTGACCCCATTTTGATTTTTGTTTTCAGGTTTCTTAATTCGGTGATTTTTTTCCAGTTTTCTGGTGTTCTATGTGTATTGTACTTATTTCTGGCCTGGCGTGTTTTATATATAAAGTAGAAGTAAAACAAAGATCAGGAATCGATACAATTAACTTACTCCACCCATCAAAGACACCAAAGGGAAAGAAACACAAACATTTAGCGACCAGACCATAATGGAAACCTAAACAAAGGAAGGCCATAAGGACAGTTACTTTCCCACAAAATGGCCATATGGCCATCCAAAATAAAAAGACACAAGTGATAGACACAGTAAGTAACAAACAATACCATGAATAACCCGCCACAGAAGAACCGCCTTGGAACGGTCAGTGGAATGATTTCCACTGGGGGGCTTAAATCGATTTTACGTGGCCACAACCCTCGCCCTTACTTCCGTCGCGATTTAGACAAATAAGTTGTTCAGTCCGCATGAAGGCCTCCTAACTCATCAGTGCAACATATCCGTGAACACAAAAAATCAAAGAACCACAGAGGTGAGACAACGGTGAGGACTCGACAGCAAGAAACCACTGAAATGCTGGAGCAAAAGAAAACCAACAGTTAGACTCTGATGGGCCACCCTTCTATATTGAGAATTCATGTAGGGCGGGGGGATTTGGCTTGGGTGTTTTTTCTTTCAGTGGGGCATGCTCATCGATAACCTCTCTGAGTAGCAAGTCATGAGCCCAGTATACATCGTCGACATCGTCAAAGATGTGGGCCACATGGAAAGGGACCCGAGAGAGATCCTCGTTGAGCCGCGCCTCACTAAAATTTTTGTAGCTTCTGAATGTAATTTTCTTTTTCTTTGGTATGTTGCATGATTCACGCAGTGAGGTTGCAATCATATTGTGGCAGTCGCTAAGGCCACAGTTGAAATTTACAGTATTACAGAGATATATCCTTGAGTTTGTGAGTACTAAGGCCTTTGACAAGGTACCTCACAGAAGGCTATTACATAAACTGGAGTACTATGGGATAAGAGGATCCACGCATAGGTGGATTAGCTCATGGCTCTCTGGGCGCTCACAACAAGTTGTACTTGATGGCCAAGCGTCTGATCCAGTCCCTGTTTTATCTGGAGTCCCCCAAGGTTCGGTCCTTGGACCGGTCCTTTTCTTGGTTTTCATTAATGATCTCCCCGATAATATCAGGTCATCGGTCCGTTTGTTTGCTGATGATTGTGTCCTGTATAGGAACATATATTCTCCTTCTGACTGTCTTATTTTACAAGATGACCTGGATCAACTTGCACAGTGGGAGGCCGATTGGCAAATGAAGTTCAATGTGGCCAAATGTCACTCAATGAGAGTGTCACGACTCCCTCCGGACAAGCAAATTAAGTTTGACTATACTCTTCACCAGCAAGTTTTGGAGCATGTTCAATCCGCCAAATATCTTGGTATCACCATCACTGACGATCTTGATTGGGGTCAACATATCTCAGAGATTACATCTAAAGCAACTAGGACTTTGGGATTCCTTAGACGGAACTTGGCTTTTGCACCTAGGCAGACAAAGGATGTTGCATATAAAACATTGGTTCGCCCTCAACTCGAATATGCATCACCCATTTGGCACCCCTATGTTAAAACTCAGACTCAGCAGGTGGAGAAGGTGCAGAGGACAGCTGCTCGATGGACCTGTAGGCGATGGCGAAATAGAAGCAGCGTCGGTGACATGCTTAATGAGCTAGAGTGGCCGTCCCTGGAGGCCCGTCGTGAGCAGTCCTCTTTAACCTTCTTCTACAAGATACACTCTGATTCAGTGTCTATTGATAAAGATAGGTACTTGACCCCTGTAACACTGTCGACCCAAACAAGGGCATCAAAATTAAACGACTCACAATATCGTAGACACCAGTCCTATAGTGATGCCCTGAAGAACTCGTTTTTTCCTAGAACTATTCCCCAATGGAATAGTCTTCTCTCTTCTGCGGTGAATGCCAAGTCCGCAGAAGAGTTCAAAGCCCGCACAGTGTAAGATTGGGTCTCAGAGGTATGCGTTTTAGGATACCTCTGTTATGCAGATTGTAAATAGTTTTAAGGACGCATCCAGTGCCTCTCTTTTTTTTCAGCTAAATTCTAAATTTAGCCACCCAATCAACTGAGGTAATGGCCAGATATGACCGACTCAGTATAAGAAGATAGATAGATAGATACTACATCAATCAGAGTGGGGGCTTGATTTTTTGTGTAGACTACAGTGATGCCCTGAAAAATTCCTTCTTCCCTCGGACTATTCCCCAGTGGAACAGTCTTCCCTCTCCTGTAGTGAATGCTAAGACTGCAGAGAAGTTCAAAGCCCATACAGTGTAAGATTGAGACTCAGAGGTATGCGTTTTAGTATACCTCTGTTATTCAGATTGTAAATAGTTTTAAGGACTCATCCAGTGACTTCTCTTTTTTTTTTTTTTTTTTTTTAGCTAAATTCTAAATTTAGCTACGCACCCAACTGAGTTAATGGCCAAATATGACCGACTCAGTATAGGAAGATAGATAGGAGCCTAACCTCAAAGCTCGCTCAACACAGCGAGGGAGGGGAGGTAACTACCAGACTACAAAAACAGTGTCGGTGTATTGTCTTGTCGGTGAACTCCGAAATACACGATTTTTATGCAGCTAGTCGCTTGGTTTTGTTTACAAATGGCGTCAAAGTACAAATCTTTCTTTCTTTATTACCAACCTAACTTTATTTTCATTACATACACTCAAGATTTTCAGAACGAAAACCTACAGGAGCTTTTTTCGTGACGTACTTCCGGTTCTAAAAATAGAACGGGAAAAGCCCTGGCCGTCAATCTGTCGTATTGCTTCAAGGCAGTGGGACAGATTAAGTGTTAATTACAGCGTAAAACAATGGAATTATTATAAACTTTTGATCACGACACCCTCCGGACAAGCAAATTAAGTTTGACTATACTCTTCATCAGCAAGTTTTGGAGCATGTTCAATCCGCCAAATATCTTGGTATCACCATCACTGACGATCTTGATCGGGGTCAACATATCTCAGAGATTACATCTAAAGCAACTAGAACCTGCTCCAAGATTTGCTGGTGTAGTTTATAGTCAAACTTAATTTGTTTGTCAGGAGGGTGTAGCGACACCCTCATTGAATGACATTTGGCCACATTGAACTTCATCTGCCAATCGGCCTCCCACTGTGCTAGTTGATTCAGGTCATCTTGTAGAATAAGACAGTCAGAAGAAGAATATATATTCCTATAAAGGACACAATCATCAGCAAACAAACGGACAGATGACCTGATGTTATCAGGGAGATCATTAAGAAAAGGACCGGTCCAAGGACCACCTGTGTGTGGATCCTCTTATCCCATAGTAATCCAATTTATACAATAGCCTCCTGTGAGGTACCTTGTCAAAGGCCTTATCGAAGTCCATGATAATCAAGTCAGTCTGTTTGTGGCCACGGTTTGTGGCCCCATCCAGATTGCTCACAATGTCATGGTAAAACTGAACTAATTGAGTTTCGCAAGACCTTTGACTTCGGAAACCATGTTGACAGTCAGCAAGAATGCTCTCAAAGGCTAGGTGGTTGTTGATGTTACTAACTATTATATGCTCCAGGGTTTTGCAACAGATGCATGTTAGCGACACTGGTCTATAATTTGCTGCATCGTATTTTTCTCCTTTTTTATAGACCTGGGTAACATTAGCTTGTCGCCAGTCATCTGGTACAGTGCCCTGGGCGAGTGATTCATTGAAGATAAAGGCCAGCACAGGTGAAATTTCAGCACCACATTCTTTTAGCACCCTGGCATTCAGGTCATCCGGCCCAGATGCCTTATGTATTTTGAGCTTACCTAACAGGTTGGCGACCCCGTTTGGGTCAACTGTTATGTCCCCCATTGAGGGGAACTGACTATTACCTTTAGTTGGTAGCTCACCATCAGTTTCACGCGTAAATGCAGATTGAAACTGTTTGTTACATATGTTGGCCTTATCGCGCGAATCTGTTTTGAGAATACCGTTATCTCTTAACGAAGTGATCCCAAAAGCTTCCTTTTTCAGGGACTTTACAAATGACCAAAACTTTTTTACTTTACCATTCTTCTGGGGACTGTCGGGATCTGTATTATCATCCTCAAAGGTGAAGATGCTGGAAACATGCTTCCAATATGCATCTCTTATTACCTTTTGTACATGTGCTCTGAACCTTTTGTAATGGCTCTTAACGTCAGGGCTGCTAGACTTACGAGCACGAAAGTACATTCGATTGCGTCTTCTAATTAGATGCTTGATCGTGTTGTCGATCCAAGGCGCACTATGCTTTTTTTGGTCATTTTCGTTGGAATAAACCTTTCCATAGCCGCAGTTAATTCGGTCTTAAAATTGATCCACATGTCGTTAACTGACATGTGCGAAAGGTCAGAGGAAAGGAACGAATCTCTAAATCGCGCCATATGGTCTCGCAGACCATCCATATCCGCACGTTTATATAGATATATTTTAAGCGGGGCTTGTCTGATTCGTTTTGCTTTTATGTCGTATTCAATAAGGACTATGTCGTGATCGGCTTTGCCGATCGGGGGCATCCCCTAAACTCGATTAACTGGGGATGGGGAATTTGTAAATAATAGATCAAGGGTCTTTTCTTGACGGGTGGGTATATTAATTACTTGGGCTAGGCAGTGTTCTTTGATTATATCTAAAAGCTGTTGCTGTGTCTGCCTTTTAGATACCCCATGGGGCACCTGCATGTTGCTCCATTCAATGGCAACAGAATGTAACGGACTAACATAGCCAACGGCTACCGCTGTGCGATCTAAATACTTCGGTGGGGTCGGTCTGAAAGCCCCAAGACACCACAAGACACCCCAAGACGCCACAAGACACCCCAAGACACTTTTTTATTATACATTTATTATTATTATACCCTTAAACACCTTTATTATTACTCATTTATTATTTTTATACATATATTATGATATAATAGAAGCAATTTTCGCGAAAAGATTTGCATTCGGCCACATTTAGAATACCAGATATCTGTATATACAGCGGATATAAGGTTTTGTCTTAGAATGAATAACACATCCCCAATTTTTCAACATTGGAAATAGTATCCCCGGTTTTCAACATTGTTTTTAATTGTTGTGTGTGTGTGTGTGTGTGTGTGTGTGTGTGTGTGTGTGTGTGTGTGAATTCGGGTTTAACGTCGCTTTCAACAATTTTTCAGTCATATCACGACGGTGTCTGGTTGCGACAGGGAGCTCAATGCTCACTTTTACAGTGCTGCCTCACTGAAGTATCATGTCCCAGACACATTACATGATACCACACCCAGTCACATTATCCTGACACTGGGTCGACCAGTCCTAGCTCTACCCCGTAAATCTGAGTGCCAAGCAAGGAGCAGCTAGTACCATCTTTAACGACTTTGGTATGTCGCGGCCCGGGATCAAACCCGTGACCTCCCGTTCCCCGGAGCGGACACTACCAACTGAGCTATCGGGCCGGTAAAATTAATTGTAATTGTAAATCAAACATCGAGAAAACATAACTATATAATTTGGACCTCTTAATTCCACACTTTCATATAATGAAACTGGGATTTACAATGTTGGGTAATTGTACCGATTCCTGATCATAGCCTTTACTTCTATTTTACAGGGTTATACATTATTTTTATAGAAGTGAAGGCAATGATTTGTTCAGTCCACATGAAGGTCCCCTCTAACACATAAGTTGTGGTTACTCGTTAGAACCATCTTGGTGTCCTAATGAGTGCCCACAATCGATGTTTGCAGCAGAAATATACCAAAATATCGCATTTTTTCTTCAGAAAATTGATATTCTATTTTTATTTAAGAACTTATTTTTTAGGTAAAGTTTTCAATAATTCTGTAAAAATAAAGTAAAAATAAATAAAACATTAGAAATAACATCAAAGATTAAATATTCTATCAGTCGCCGACACTTTGCCGTATCATCTTTGCAGAGACACACTTGAGACTATTCATTAGGTGTGAAAAGTGTTATCAGACGAAAGGGATTAAGAGAACAATAACGTAATCAGTAAACAAGTGACATGCATACATAGATATCAGCTATTAGTAACTGACGGGCATTAATAAGATAATTAAACTACATGTATATACTTGTATTCGGTACCTTTCATCCTAAGATCGGAAAAAAATGGATGGATAGGTTACTTGACATTATTTTTTTTTACTAATTACGAACAAAAAAAAATACAAAATGATAAAATGTACCCTAAGATACAAGTTTTTGGTTTTTAACTTTGAAGCAAAACAACTATTTGATAAATCACAAACTCAAAACTATAGAACAGATAATACCATTTTATCTCTATAATTTTTCATCTTTTAATGCTATAAATGACGTAGATGGTATGACAATTAACAATAAAGACAATAGATAAGTAAGTGTCTTGGGGTGTTTATTACATTACATGACAGCTACCAGAGTATATACAGTGCTTTATGTGACTGTTTTAGGGTGTAAACAGCGTCTCAATTTTGTTTATTAAATAATTTTAAATACTTTTAGGTATTGAAAAGCCTTCTAAAACTCTTTAGGAAATAAATAAACAATAAATTTTGGTGTCTTGGGGTGTCTTGTGGTGTCTTGTGGTGTCTTGGGGCTTTCAGACTGACCGACTTCGGTGCACACTAATGTCCGGGAAATGTCCGGGAAATGTCCGGGAAATTGGAGGTAGTGGTGTGTTGTCGCTAATATCTCCACTTCGGGTTGTCAGAAGTTAATAAAATTAGTATCAAATAAAATTTTTAGCTCTATTATAAAAGATAAAAAAATAATAATTTACTTTTTTAACGTTTAAGGGGTCCATTTTTTAAGTTAATTTGTCCGGGAAATTCTCGGATTTTGTCCTGGATGTTGGGGTATTGATGCGTTAACCCTAATATCTCGACTTTCGGTGGTCAGAAATTAATAAAATTAGTATCAAATAAAAATTTTAGCTCAATTTTAAAAGATAGTTAAAAAATATTTTTCATTTTGAATATTTTAGGGGTCCATTTCGGAAGTTAATTTGTCCGGGAAATTCCCGAATGTGTCTTTGATCTTGCGGTAGTTGTGCGTTTTCATAATATCTCGGTTTGTGGTGATCACTTATTGATAACAATGGATATAGATCTATGTTAAAATTTTTGTTCAATTCTAAAAAAATATATAAAAATCTCTTTATACACCTCAATGAGGCAGTTCTAAATGAGTACCCACAACCCGGATTGTATCCAGGATGCTGGGGTATTGGTTTGTTTTCCTTAATATATCGATTTGTGAGAACGAAAGAAAGACTGTACACCCCTTGTAAATCCTACTTTTCGCTGTATAAAGTTGGATTTACATGGATTTCCATTACACAGCTTTCTATGATGTCACACATGTTGCTGCTCACAAGACGGACATTGATTTGATGATGAATTCAGACCTAAACATATTCTATAAAACCAAATTTTGCACTAACGATTTTCACAGCAAATCATGTTATCAATATACTCAGGCATTTTGCAGAATCACCAGACTGGAATTTTTACGATTTTACAATGAATGAATGAAGTATTTCTACTATTTCAATCCAGGTAAGCAACACACGCCAACTTATTATGAGTTAAAGCAATTAACTTAACTCATTTTTAATCTCGTTAGAAAATTAATGGCCCGTAAAATCGCTCAAAGTCCGTACACCTAATTCATCGTCAGGAAGAAATGGATGCGCTTAAATTTCGTTGTTTAAGCAAACAGTATAGAACCAGATCAGATGTCGCATTTTGCGGCCGAGATCAGACGCCAAGTTTTGCAGCGTCTGAGCATCATTGTCCGTCAAATCAGTTAAAGTCCTTACATCTAATTCATTGCAAGCAAGAAATGGATGCGGTTAAATTTCGTCGTTGATTAAGCAAACAGTGTAGACCGAGATCAGACGTCGCACTTAGCGGCCCAGATCAGACGCCAAGGTTTGCGCAGCTACTGATCATAATGGTCCGTCAAAGTCCGTACACCTAATTCATTGCTAGCAAGAAATGGATGCGGTTAATTTCCTCGTTGTTTAAGCAAATAGTGTAGACCCAGATCAGATGTAGCATTTTGCGGCCCAGATCAGACGACACGTTTTGCAGCCTCTGATCATTTGAGTCTACACTGTTTGACTATGTCCCACAAATGGGACGCTATATAGGCATATATGGATTAAATATCTGGATTAAATATCTGATCTGCCAGAGGATCTACACTATCTGCCAATGTCCCACAAGTGGGAGTCAAGGCATATAAGGGTTAAACCTTTGGTCAAGATCTACACTGTTTGCCAATGGCCCAACAATGGGGCGCTAGGCATATATGTGTTAAACCGTTGACCAAGTTCTACACTGTTTGCCGTAATTAAAGATTCTTTGAGATCTTCTATAAATTAGTCATGTTGTGTGCACTCATTAGAACTGCCTCAGTGAGGTGTATGAAAATATTTTTTATATATTCTTTTAGAACTGAACTTAAAATTTTAATATATATCAATCGTTATCAATAAGTGATCATCACAAACAGAGATACTATGAAAATGCACAACTACCCCAACATCCAGGACACAACCGGGAATTTCCCGGACAAATTAACTTCAGAAATGGACCCCTAAAATATTCAAAATAAAAAATATCTTTTAATAATCTTTTAGAAGGGAGCTAAAAAATTTATTTGATACTAATTTTATTAATTTCTGACCACCCGAAGTTGAGATATTAGGGTTAACGCACCACTACCCCAAAATCCAGGACAAAATCCGAGAATTTCCCGGACAAATTAACTAAATAAATGGACCCCTAAAACGTTTAAAAAGTAAATTACTTTTTAATAATCTTTTAGAATGGAGCTTAAAATTTTATTTGATACTAATTTCAATAATTTCTGACCACCCGAAGTGGAGATATTAGGGATAACGCATCACTACCCCCATTTCCCGGACATTTCCCGGCCAATTCCCGGCGATTTCCCGGACATTAGTGTTCGCCAAATACTTCCCTTTGAAGTCTATTGTGACAATAAGAATTATCCGAAACTTATTTTCACACCTGCTGCGTCAGTTAGACATATGTACGATGTTGTTAGTCGACGCTTCAATAATCATAAATAACGCAGGCTGATGCGCAGGCTGACCCGTGTCTTTTCTGGTTGCACATTTTTTCTAGCGTTCGTCGTTTTTCCCGCCATCATTTTAGCATGTGCTGCTGTTGCAGTCAGAGCAAATTTTCCCGCGGTTTTTGCATGCGACTTGAAGGAAAAACAAATCTGTGTGGCTGGTGAAACGCAGATCAGCTTGCGCAGTCTGAACAACCTTTGCTCTTTTAACACACCTTCTATGGCCTCGAGCATTTCAAAAGACTAGCAAGCAAAGAATTTGGCCACATTGGCTAGATTCACAGGCTGATCTGATCCTTCGTTAGAGGAAAACTTTTTTAGCTGTGCGCCGGCTCATTTGCATGTAAATATATAAGAAAATTTTAACTTGTATATGGAGCAGCTTCTGTGTTCGCGGAAGCCAATGAGTGCTAGGATCAGACTGTTCAACTCTTCTTTAGAAAATGCCTCCCGAGTTATGAACTAAATCCGCAGACTGATCAGTCTTTACTGTTCAAAAGAATTCATGAGGAAGAAAGACCCCCCCCCCCCCCCCCCCCCAAAGAAAAAAAAAGAAGATAAAATTAATTACATGTAGATTTAAGCACCACCGCATTTTTATGCTGAAATTAGCCCATGGGCGGTTGTTTTGGTAAAAAAAAAAATCTTGGTACTGGCCGACACTTTTGATCTTTGCAAGCTCATGTTTAGGACACCTGCTAACAACCATATTACACACTTAAAAGTTGGACAGAAATAACAAACTTGATAGGTACTTCAATCTTTGATTACATAAACATGTTAGTATGCCTGGGAAAATATGGCGTGATATTTCACTAGCATTTTTATACCCAGACCAAAAAGTAGGATATAGCAGCCAGCCTGGCGTCTGTCTGTCTGTCCATCCGTCCGTCCGCAGTCACAACCTCGTCCTTGTGACATGCCTCGCTATATCTCCTATACCCTTTGAAATATATTGATGGTACTTAATATAGTTGTACATGAGGTCAAGAAGACATGTCATGAGCAAGAACCACAACTCTGGGTGCACAGGTATTTTGGTTATCTCCCCTGACAATATTTACCTTGTGATTGCCAAAACTCCCAAACCCCTTGAGATATATTGATTTAACTTGGCACAGTTGTACTCAAGGTTACGAAGGTCTGTTATGTGCAAGAACCACAACTGTAGGTGTCATGGTATTTCAGTTAACTCCCCTGACAATATAATCTTGTGATTGCATTAACTGCAATACTCCTATAGTTTGAGATATATTGATGGGACTTGATAAGATACAACTTGTGTACTGGCCCCCACCCATCGGGGCTTGAAGAAATAGATAGGCTGCATGATGCTTCCACGCAGAGCAGAAACCAACTGCTCATGAATACTGGTAAACCGCTTAAGAGGATCTAAAAAGTAGAAGTAAAACAAAGATCAGGAATTGATACAATTAACTTACTCCATCCATAAAAGACACCAAAGGGAAAGAAATACAAACATTAAGCGACTAGACCATAATGGAAACCTAAACATAGGAAGGCCATATGGACAGTTACTTTCCCACAAAATGGCCATATGGCCATCCAAAATTAAAAGACACAAGTGATACACAAAGTAAGTAACAAACAACAACATAAATAAATCGCCACAGAAGAGCCGCCTTGGAACGGTCAGTGGAAGATTTCCACTGGGGGGCCCAAATCGACCTTACGTGGCCACAATCCTCGCCCTTACTTCCGTCGCGATTTAGACAAATAATTTGTTCAGTCCGCATGAAGGCCTCCTAACTCATCAGTGCAACATCTCCGTGAACACAGAAATCAAAGAACCACAGAGGTGAGACAACGGTGAGGACTCGACAGCAAGAAACCACTGAAATGCTGGAGCAAAAGAAAACCAACAGTTAGACTCCGATGAGCCTAAGCCTGCCCAGGCAAAGCAGTGCGAGTCGGACCGTCCATGCTTATAAACCCTATTGGCTTCATTGTGTGACAGGCCTTGTAATGTCATTTCATGTCAATGTCAGGTAAAGTCCCACAAAATTGGAAGCAACGTCTTTAAAATGACCTATACAGTGTTGACTTGGACGTTAAACCTCAACTTTTATACCCATACCCTTTCTATGCACAACATTTGGGTGCAATTTCAACTAGAACCAAAAAAAGGGGACAACCTTGAGCACTTTTGACCAGGCAGAAGAAGGGAATGTAAGAAGGCAAAAATCTATGATTCGGACTGAACTATTTCTTGATTGCTGAGCTTAGAGGAAGGATAAACTGTGAAAAATATAAACCTTGAACAAAATGCTCTTTCTAGATCAGTCTTATCTTAGCGTATGAAAAAAAAAATCTTAGTGTATGAAAAAAAAAAGAAGGTCCTACCCTATTTTTTCTTGCCATGTAATAGGAAACACAGGTATTTTTTTTTGGCCTAATTTGAGACGGGCAATTTTATTGGCTCACTAACTCCAGCGGACCAATCACATGGTAGGTAACATATTATTTTTTGTTGTATCGAATCTTCTCGGCCTTTTTCCAAATTCAACCGACGTTTCAATGGAATAAAGATATCAGTGATTTCGCTTCTTTATCGTTACTGTTTTCATCTAATTTAATTTCAACACGTTATTTATTTACTGCATCACACTGCATCACATTGCATTGGCATGGAATATAACTAATAAATTTGGCCGCCTTTAAGCAAACCGATTAATATTGGTTAGAAGTTTATTTCGGTCCTGCAGATTTCTGCTCGGTCCTGCAAAATATTTCTGTCTGTCTGACCAGTGTCCTGTGACACTTCAAAAGATTTCGCGGAGCCTGTAACTGCTCTTTAAGATATATTGTACATATGACCTAATAGGGCCTTCTCTCTCCCTCTCTCTCTCTGTCTGTCTGTCTGTCTGTCTGTCTCTCTCTCTCTCTCTCTCTCTTAGCGTACCAACACTTAGCGAGCGTAGGTAAATGTAAATTAAAGTTTGTCGTTATATAACTTCACATCAACCGACATGTAACGTGTCAACAACGTCGTGTCTACATCAAACCAACATCAAACCGATACACTGAATTTGACTTTGCAACGTCGATGAAACGTCAGAACGTTGCGTTGGCGATGATACGGCGTTGGTTAATAGGATGTCATATACCCAGTGCTCGGACCCATCAAGACTCGGTGGGGTTGGAACATTAAATTCAAAACAAAAGTAGAACACCCTTTCAGTGCATGAGAATGAAACACCTTCGCAAGTGCAAGATTTTACAGTAAAATCTGGTAGATTTGTAGATTTGTTCAACATGCCGAGCCCTTACATTAACCCATTTGGTACCAGAAACCCCAAAACGGGTACCCTTGCAAACAGTGCAGGCCCAGAATAGACTCCGCAGAACGCGGAGTCTGATCAGGGCCTGCACTGTTTGCAAAAAGTCAAGCCAATTTCCAAACAAATTTATAAGGAAACACAACCTGACACCCCTAAATTATGAAATGGACTTCTGCTATATATAAGGAGGAAGATTCCATTTGGTACAAAAATGGTTAATGGCTTATTAGTTTAGCTCTACAATATCTTCTTGGAAACAGACTCTCTCATCTCAACGGTCACGTGGCATTGAAGTGGGCTGGAGTGGGCATGACATCGAGCCAACGTTGACTCGACGTCCGTCTGTCAGTCAACTCATTAGTTTTTTTCGACTGTCAGTATGTTTATTTGTCTGTCTAAATGTCCGTCCAATCGTCGGTTTGTCATTCATTCAGTCAGTCGGTCTGTCTGTCGGTCAGTCAAACCTCTCTCTCTCTCTCATCTCAACGGTCATGTGACGTTGAAGTGAGTTGGAGTTGGTGTCGACGGCATGACGTCGAGCCAACGTTGACTCGACGCCCGTCTGTCAGTCGACTCATTAGTTTTTTTGGAATGTCAGTATGTTTATTTGTCTGTCTAACTGTCCGTCTGTTCGTCAGTCATTCAGTCAGCCGGTCTGTCTGTCTACTGTCAGTTTGTCAGTGAAACCTCTCTCTCTCTCTCTCTCTCTCTCTCTCTCTCTCTCTCTCTCTCTCTGTGCATGTGTGTACATGATGTTTGCTAGAGATAAAATATTGTTTAAACCAAAACAAACGTAGCCTGTCCACAGGAATCTTCAATTTATTAAAATTGCACTTCTAGACAGATCGTTGGACATTTTTTTAATTGCATATGTAGACAGGTCGTTGGACAGTTTTCTCAATAGATAGATAGATAGATAGATAGATAGATAAATAGATAGATAGATAGATAAGATAGAAAGATAGATAGATATATAGTTAGATAGATAGATAGATAGATAGATAGATAGATAGATAGATAGATAGATAGATAGATAGATAGATAGATAGATAGATAGATAGATTATTTTGTAAGTATGCTTTCGTGAATAACGGTATCTCAAGCCATTGACATGGGCCATTCACGAAGACAATTAAAAAAGGATCCAGGATAAATGAATTTCAGTATTCAAAGCAATATATCATTCTTTCTTTCTCGAGGCATTATTTGAATGTAAACGGGTATATTTTCTTTCAAAATGTCGGAATATTGTTTGCATTTTAAGTTTCGCCAATACATTTGAATAGCGATGGCCGATTCAATTGACGGCCAGTGCTTTGCGCATGCGCAAGAATGACGTCATAAACGGAATCCCTAAAACCTCCTACACCACAGGGGGCAAGAGTCCAGATTTTTTAGAGGAAAGATTAACTATCCTATATTATTATAGGATAGTTAATCTTTCCTCTCATAAAGCTGGAAACTGGCCCCTGTGACCTACACGGTAAACATGTTATCATGGTGATGTTTCCATTAGGGTCTAATTGTTTCATGTTTGTGTAACTTTCCCTTGGTGTCTCTGATGGGAGCTGTGGGTTAATTGTATCGATTCCTTATCATTGCCTTCACTTCTGTTTCTCAGAGGAATGTTGCTTAGGCGACCCTCTACCAAAATTAAAAAAAAAAGTTTTGCTCCATTGAGCAAGATCACCACTGGAGCTAAAAATAGAAAACCATCAAACAATTACTTCCCATCCTCTTAAACCCTTAGGCCAATTTATTTAAACTTCACAGGAATATTGGCCTGGTGGTTTCCTACCACTTTTGCTCTGGTGAACAAGATGGCTGCAAGAGCTAAAATAGAAAACTTTAAACAACAACACTTCCCATACCAATGGGCCAATTTCATTCAAACTTCATAGGAATGTTGCTTAGGTGACCTTCTACCAAAATAGCTAATCCGTTTGACGAGCAAAACAGCAACCAGATCTACAAATAGAAAAATGTCAAAAGTTTGCTTTAAATGGGAACTCACCATAAACCCTTGGGACACTTTGATTCAAACTTCATAGAAATGTTGCCAAGGTGGCTCCCTACATAAGTAGCTAAAACGATTCTACTACAATGAACAAGATGGCTGTCATAGCTAAAATTAGAAATCTCTTTAAACAAAAACACCTATACCTTGGCCAATTATAATCAAATTTCTTAGGAATGTTGCTCTGCCAAAACAGAAAAATCAGTTTGGCTCTCATGATCAAAATGGCTACCAGATCTAAATATAGACAAATCTTTAATTGACAAGTTATCACAGAGCTCTTGGAAACGCAGGATTCTGCGTATTTTACTCCAACTTTTTGCTGTAGTACGCGTAAAATCCACTATCGCCGATTCTTATGTTTGCATGTTTTTATTGCAACATGCGTCCAAAATTGTAGAAGCGGTAAAATCAGAAACTAATTTAGGCCGCTTACGCAGTACCAGTAAAAGATCAAATGCGGCGCAGATTTTTGTGTTGAAAGCACACAGGTCACATATTGACCGCGATTTTTGCAAGTGGTCGGTTTGTGGCACATGTTAAAAATTTTTGTACCTTTTTAATCTCGCCGCGCTTATCTCTGTGTTATTACGGATTACAATTTATTAGTTTAATGATTGATGTAAGCATGAACCATCAACGGATTAACATTAGTCGGTAAAATATCGCATTTAGGTAAACCAGGGTTACGGCGAAGACAATAGAATTGACGAATTACCAATGTCATGTTAATTCGCGACTACACGATCATACTTTTTATCACTCGGTCAGAGAGTGTTTTGGTGTTTACTGGTGACATAAATGTCTGTAATTCTTCAAAATGCAATCATTTTAACAATTACATTAAGTCAGACTTAGTTAGGATGCTTCCCCTACGTATTTGTTCACAAAATTATGAGCTAGTGTCACGTACATGTACGACCGAATTTGAAAGCATAAATATGGCTGTATAGAATGTTCTTTTCTGATCTGGGTTTACATTATACCTGCTGTTATCCTAACACAACATGATTTTTGTCGCACCTGCTATAAGCATGGCGCGATATAGGCGCCCAGTTTTCCATCCGATTGTCCATTTGTCCGTCCGTTTGTCAAGGCGTCAACATTTGCAACCACCCTATCGTTCACCCTAATGGTCAAGTTTATTTCTCAAGAACTATAAGAGCTTCATTAATGATACTTGGTACGAACTTGTGTCTGGGGATGACAACTAACATGCAAGCATCCATATTTGACCTTGACCTACATTTCATGGTTCACCCTAATGGTTAAGTTCATTTCTCAAGAATTATTTGAACTTCATTAATGATGCTTAGTACAAGCATTTAATGCAAGCATAGATCTATGTTTGATCTTTGCCTAGATGTCATGGTTTGGTGACTTTGCGCCCCCACAGGCGCGACATAGCCTTCGACGGAATTCTTGTTATGATATGGCATTATTTGGATAGAAGTGTGACAATAAATAGGAGCAACTGCATTTTTTTTTTGGGGGGGGGGGGGGGGAGTGGTTTACTGGGGTATACGTTATTTTCCTTATATTTGTACAAAATATCAGATTGTGGCTGCTTCTTAGACACATCAGTGAAATAGTTCTAACTAGTACCCACAATCTACACATCATTTATTCATATGGATGTGTAGCCTGATAATAAGAATTTTTTGTCTATGTTCTATGCGCAATCAAGACCATCACTCCAACTTTTTATACCCCACCACACGATAGTGGCGGGGTATTATGATATACCCTCCGGTGTCCGTCCGTCCGTCCGTCCGTATGTCCGTGCGTCCGTCCGTCCGTCCGCACCATTTCCGATCGATAACTTGAGTAATTTTTAACGAATTTTTTTCAAATTTTGCATACATGTATATATCGGGAATGAGTGGTATGGGATTGTTAATGGGCAAAATCCGTTAACATTTGACAGAGTTATGGCCCTTTTTAGTTCAAAATAAGGGGTTTTGGGGCGTTTCCGATCAATAACTTGAATATTTTTTCACGGATTTTCTTCAAATTTTGTATACACATTGGCATTGGGTATGAGTGGTTTGGGATTGTACATGGGCAAAATACATTAACATTTAACGGAATTATGGTCGTTAAAAATTCCGATTAAATGGTTTTTGGGGACTTATTCCTTTACTATATGGAATATTTGGATGAAACTGCACTGATGTATAAACGACCATAATAAGCAGGTTTTGTGTTGTGAATACACAAAATGCGTTAACATTTAACGAAAAATTGGTCGTTAACAATTAAATAGTTTCTGCGCATTTATTCCTTTAATTTATGAAATATATTGATTATCACTGCCAGTGTAGTGGTTAGAGTGCTGGACTACAAATCCTATTGTTGACTATGAATCTGAGGGGCGTGAGTTCAAATCTCCGTCGAGGAATGGAAATTTTTTTTTTTTTCGTTTTTTCTTTTTTTTTTTTTTTGTGTGTGTTCTTTTTTCTTTTTTCTTTTTCTTTCTTTTTCATTTTGGCAATGAATTTATTTATTTTTTTTATTTTTTTTAATTTTCCTCATTTTTGGTTTTTCATTCCTTTTTTTCCCCTTTTTTTTTAACCCTTTTCTTCTTTTTGTTATACCCCATCACACGATAGTGCTGGGATATTACAATATACCCTCCGGTGTCTGTCCGTCCGTCCGTCCCCACCATTTCCGACCAATAACTGGATTAATGTGTGCTATGAATCTGAGGGGCGTGAGTTCAAACCCCCGTGGAGGAATGGATTTTTTTTTCCTTTTTTTCTCGTTTTTTCTTTTCTTTTTTTTCCGTTTATTTTTCTTTTCTTTCTTTTTGCAATGAATTTTTTTTTTTTTTTCGTTTTTTTTTCTCATTTTTTGTTTTTCATTCCTTTTTTTTACCTTTTTTTTTTCCTTTTCTTCTTTTTGTTATACCCCATTACACGATAGTGCTGGGATATTATAATATACCCTCCGGTGTCTGTCCGTCCGTCCGTCCGTCCGTCCATCCCCACCATTTCCGACCGATAACTTAATTAATTTTTCACATTTTTTTTCAAATTGTGCCTACATGTTTATATCGGGAATGACTTTTTTTCTTTTCTTCTTTTTGTTATACCCCATCACACGATAGTGCTGGGGTATTCTAATATACCCTCCGGTGTCTGTCCGTTCGTCCGTCCATCCACACCATTTCCGACCGATAACTTGATTAATTTCTCACAATTTTTTTTGGAGTTTGCGATCAATAACTTAAGAATCTTTTCATGGATTTTCTTCAAATTTTAAAACACTAAAAGACACATATTATTGCCAAGGACAGTCACTCTGCTTTTCTGGTTATTGTATTATCTGCCCTTTTGATATACATGTATGTAGTTCCTTTACTATATTGAATGCCTTAGTGAAGTTTTACAGATAACTATAACACTTAAAAGTACCACTATTATGGGCAAGGCTATAACCATATTATCTTGCAGTGCTGGGGTATCATGCAGTGTTAGCGTGCTTTTATTAATATGGGAATCCAACTCTTTACCTGTGAATCCAACTTTTTACCTGTGAATCCAACTTTTTTCCTGTGAATCCAACTTTCTACAAGGAAAGATTCCTGGAATCCTGTTTTCAAAATCCTAGTGAGAGCTCTGTATCAGTTAAAGGTAGGAGTCTCCTGCTATACCCATGGACCAATTTCATTCCAACTTTATAGGAATGTGGCTCAGGTGATCCTCTACTAAAATAGCTAAATATGTTTTGTTTGAACAAAATGGCTGGCAGAGCTATAAATAGAAACTCTTAAAGCCAGTGCGTTTTATTCCAACTATGTTGCCCACGTGCCCATCTAAGTACAACAGATATGCTTCAGCGATTTTATTATGGCTGTCACCCACAATATTACTTTCAGAAGAATGTGACATCTTTAAATCAGGTGAGGGATTCAAGGTTATCTTGGTCTTCTTGTTAAAGATTTTCACAGGAATGTTCCTTGGATAACTCCAAAATGGCTAAAAATTTTCTTCTTATGTGAACAAGATGGCTTCCAGAGCTAAAAATATACAATCCTTTAAAGACCTTCTCCATCTTAACCAACTAGTGGATAGTTTTAAAATAATTTTGCAGGAATATTTGTTGCGTGACCCTCTACCAAAATCGCTCAGACCATTCCACGAGGATGAACAATTTAGATGGCCCCTAGAGCTAAAAAAACGACTTCCACTCCTTAACCCTTTACCACTCAGGGATTTTGTGAATTTTGCTGATTTTCACAGTGTTGCACTTGACAGCAACTTTAGCTAGCCATTGTTTCATAATGGATGGTCTGTTTTACACCAAACTCTGTATGAATGTTCATTGGGCAGTAGCCTTTCAAATGCAATCTTTCATGACTTGATCGTTGTTGTCATCTCAAAGTTGGCAAAAAGTGTGACTTCATATGAATTTTTGACCAAATCTTAATCTTCACACATCTGTCAAGGCAACAATTAACGGGTTTGGCACTGGTCATTTTCACTGTTTGCAGCATGTTTTATGGGGGGTGGGGTTGTCCCCACTTCAACCCCCCCCCCCCCCGAATATTTTTAGTGGGGGTTCACGCCAAAAAACAGGTCACTTTTTAGGCCAACAAATCGTAAAGCAAACATAACTATCCAGGGGTAGGAAATGCAGATTTTAGGTGCTTCTGTGGCTTAAAATGGGGGGAGGGGGGGGGGTGCAGACATGTAAAACCACGTATCTGAGTGGGAAAGGGTTAACCAGTGGTTTGATTTTGAAATAATTTCACAAGAATGTTCCTTGAGTGACGCTCTACCAAAATTGGTCAAATTGCCACCAGAACTAAAATTAGGAAAGCTTCTCCTAAACCGATGGATGGATTTTGAAATAATTTCACTGGAATGTTCCTTGGTTGATCTTTTATCAAAATTGCTCAATCAATTCTACTCCAATGAACAAGATCGCCCCACCCATTGCGGCTTGAAGAAATAGATTGGGCCGCACATTGCTTCCATGCAGAGCTGAAAACGACTTATCACATGACACTGGTAAACCGCTTATAGGCTCTAAGTATGCCAGGCAAAATGGTGCGAGTCGGACCCTCCATGCATATACACCCTTTTGGTTTTATTGGGCGACAGGGCTTTAGATGTCATTTCATCTCAGTGTCGGGTAAAAGCCACACACAATTGGAAGCAACATGTCCAAAATCACCATAATAGTGTCGACAGGAACGTAAACCCCAAATCAATCAATCAACAAAATCTAATGAAAAAGATTGCCGCCATGCTAAAATAGAAACATGTTTACATGACCTCTGATCCTAAACTAATGGATGGGTTTTGAAAGGAATTAATGTTTCTTGGGTGACTCACTACTGGAATCGATCAAATTGTTCTGCTCAAGTGAACAATATTGCCGTCTGAGATACAAAATAGAAAAAAAACTATATGAATAAGATCGAAACTGATCGAAATCGTTATACCCGCTTTTTCGAAGAAAAATCAGGAATATTGTTTTCGTACCAGAGTTGAGTGGGCGTCAGTCTGTCTGTCCATTTGTCTGTCTGTCTGTCCATCCCGTTTCTTGTAAATGGATCTCCTCTGCAACCACTGAAGTTACATTTTTGAAACTTTGCATGTTGATAGTACATGGTATGTAGATGGCAGTGGGCTACTTTTTTGTGACCTTGACCCAAACATGGCCCCAAGGTCAATGGTCAGAAAGTAGGACATTATCATATCTTATAAACTGGATTGCACTTCCGAAACTTGATTATTGGATAAGATGGTTCTTATCATTATTTCTTATGATAAGGCCCTTGGAATGTAGAACATATTGGAATACTTTTCATGTGACCTTGACCCCAACATAGCCCCCAGGGTCAAAGGTAAAAAAGTAGGACTTTATCATATCTTCTAAACTGTTGGGATTGCAGTTTTGAAACTTGATTATTGGATAGCCCTTGGAATGTAGAACATATTGGAATACATTTTGTGTGACCTTGACCCCAACATGGCCCCAGAGTCAAAGGTCAAAATGTATGACATTGCCATATTTTTAGTATTATTCATAGAAAAAGCGGGTATTTGCGATGGTATACCATCGACTGGGCTATCTAGTGTTTTTTTTTGTTTTTAGCACACCAAAGCCAAAGGCTCCGGGGGAGCTTATAGGATAGGCAGTTGTCCGTCGTCGTCGTATGTCGTATGTCTGGCGTCTACACTTTCAAACATCTCCTCTGAAGCCACTGGGCCGATTGAGCCCAACTTTTATCTTAAGCATCCTTGGGCTGGGGGATTGAAAGTTTTTGTTTTTTTTTATGAAAATCAGCTGTTTAGTTTGGTTGTTATGGCAATAGACTTATAATGGGGCAAATTGAAAAATGGCATTTACTGCCAAGTCACTGCAGATATTTTGACAAAACTTTTTATAGAAATGTTTCTTGAGTAAACTTCTCTCAGCCATATGCTTTTATGCCAACCTGAGGGTCCCCCAGGTTGTGCCAGGGCCATGCCCCACCCCTACTGCTTCATAAAATGCCAAATATCTCAGTAACAATTCAGATACCGACACCTAAACCTTATATATTCTTGTTCCTATTGATAAGACGCATTCAGTGACACCAATCTGGGGGTCCTCCGGGATGCGCTGAGGCCATGCCTCATCCCCTCCACTTCATAAAAGGCCAAATATCTCGGAAACATTCAGATCACCACCCCTGGACCATATATACTCTTGTTCCTTATGATAAGACCCATTCAGTGACATCAACCTAGGGGTCCTCCAGGATGCGCCGGGGCCATGTCCCACCCCCCCCCATTTCATAAAAGGCCCAATATCTTGGAAACCTTACAGATCCGCACCCCTTAACCATATATACTCTTGCTCCTTATGATAAGACACATTCATTGACACCAAATTGGGGGTCTTCCGGGGTGCGCCGGGGCCTTGCCCCACCCCTTTACTTCACAAAAGGCCATATATCTCAGAAACTGTTCAGATCCCCACCCCTAAACCATATATAGTTTTGTTCATAATGATAAGACGCCTTCAGTGACACCAACCTGGGGGTCCCCGGGGATGTGATGGGGCCATGCCCCACCCCCTCCATTTTATAATATCACAATATCTCGGAAACCTTACAGATCCCCACCCCTAAACCATATTAATTCTTGTTCCTTATAATAAAACACATTCATTGACACCAACCTGGGGTCTCTCGGGGTCTTGCCCCATCCCTCCACTTCACAAAAGGCCTTATATCTCAGAAACTGTTCAAATGCCCACCCCTAAACCATATATATTCATCTTCCTTATGATTAAACGCATTCAGTGACACCAGCTTAGGAGCCCCCGGGGCATGCCCATGCCATGCCCCACCGCTTGACTTCATTATTAGCCATATATCTCAGAAATCGTTTCGATCCCCACCCCTAAACCATATATATTCTTGGGTCTTATGATTCCCCACCCCTAAACCATATATATTCTTGTTCCTTATGATAAGACTCGTTCAGTCACACCAACTTGGTGGTCTCTTTGTGCTGAGGCAATATGCCCCACCCTTCCACTTCATAAAAGGCCATATATTTCAGAAACCATTCAAATCCCCACCCCATAATCATATACGTATGTTCTTGTTCCTTATTATTAGCACACCTACTGTAGGAGTGTCTGCAGGGGCCATTCCTCTCCTTTCCACTTCATAAAAGGGCCTCATATCTCGGAAACCGTTCAGATTCCCACCCCTAAACCTTATATATACTTGGTCCTTACGATAAGACACATTTAGGGACAACAATCCTTGGCTTTCCTGGGATCAACAGGGCATTCTCCGACCCCTCCACTGTTTAAGAGGCCTTATATCTCTGGCCATACAGATCCCACTGCTAAACCATATATATTCTTGTTCCTTGTGATAAGACACATTTAGTGATTCCAACCAGGACTCCATTGGGTCAATACCCCGCCCCCTCTACTTCATAAAAGGCCTAATGTTTCATATACTGAGTCCACATGGGTGCTCATTTGGATATGGGGATTCATTTGGCAGACTAAAATGATATCATGTTAAAATACATGGCTGCCATTGGGCAATGCCCACCTGAGCTCTGGTGAGCATAGTGGCCCATGGGCCTCTTGTTTTGTTCATCATTATGTTTTTTCAAGATTTCAGTTAACCCCTTCCCACTTAGATACGTCTTTTTACATGTACATGTATGATCCCCCTTTTTTGAGCCCAAGAACCACTAAAATCTGCATTCCCCACCCCTGGAAGCTATGTTTGCGTTAGGATAAGTTGTCCTAAAATGGCCAGTTTTTTTCGTGCGGCTCTTCACTAAAATTTACCTATGGGGGATCTGAAGGAGGCGGCAGCCCCCCTTACCACCGGAAAAAATTGGGGGTATCGCCCAGCCAGCTGCTGAATGAAATCTGAGGGTGTCTGGGGTCAAAAATGCCTCGAAATTGACGCTGGCAAAACATGCTGCAGACAGTGAAAATTGCTAGTGCCAAACTCCTTAATTGTTGCCTTGATAAGAGTGTGAAGATTAAGATTCAATCAAAAATACATGTGCAATGACACTTTTGACAACTTTGCGATGCCCCCTCGTTGCCATGGCAACAATGATTTAGCCTAAAATGGTTCCATTTGAAAGGCTACTGCCCAGTGAACATTCCTGCTAAGTTTGATTTTAAACAAACTATTCATTATGAAAAAAGGCAATATGAAGTGGCTGTCCTTGGCAACACTGTGAAAATCAGCAAAATTCACAAAGCTCCCAAGTGGGAATGGGTTTTCTTGCACACCAGACAAGGAAATCCATGATTTTACCCTTGAATAGAAATCCTGGTGTTCCGACCCCAAACCGAATATAATCGCGTGTTTGATAAATGCACTGGTTGATTACAACCTCATGCGCGGCGGCGTCATGCGTGACGTCACCAAACATTCCTGTTGTGTCATCACAAAATGGCGGACGTCGGTAACCGAAGTGACAGCAGCATTAAAAATTTGCAATAGAAATGGAAGGTATGCAAGAAAAACAATCCTATATTGGTGTGAGGGGTGGATAGAAAAATCCGTCCCTTGGGATCACTGTCCATCATCATTCGGCAAGCCTCGTGATGCCGGACAGTGGCCCTCGGGACGGATTTTTCCATCCACCCCTCACACCCATATAAGATTTTTATATTCTTGCACACCAGACAAGGAAATCTATGATTTTACCCTTGGATAGAAATTTATGTTCTGACCCTGGTGTTCCGACCCAAAATCGAATATAATCGCGTGTTTGATAAATGCACTGGTTGATTACGACCTCGTATGTGTCGTCGTTAAGGTTGACGTCACAGCACGTTACATCACGTCACTAAACATTCCAGCTGTGTCATCACAATATGGCGGACGTCGGTACTCGAAATGACTGCAGCATTATTAATACGCACAAAGAAATGGAAGGTATGCAAGAAAAAGAATCCTAAATGGGTGTGAGGGTCGGAATGAAAAACTCCGTCAATCAAGCCTCGTGATGCCGGACAGTGACCCTTGGGGCGGATTTTTCCATCCACCCCTCACACCCATATAAGATTCTTATAATATGGCTCCTGTTCCTTAACTCGTGGATTGATATTGAAATTTTTTCACAGGCGTGTTCCTTGGGTGATCCTCTTAACAAAATTATTTCTGCTCAAAAACAGAGATTGTGGGTACTCATAATTTTTTAGCCTGAAAAGATGCCGTGTTCTGCGGTGACTCATCTAGGTTTACACTATTTGTTCAGGCTGATCTGTTCAAAAGCATAGGATAAATATGGTAAACCCATTTTCATTTTCAGGCAAGTCTAATACAACACAACCTCAACATGACATGATTCATTATAACACACCTACTTTTAGCAAAAACGCAGTTAACAGACGGATCTCAGAAATGTACTCCGGGAGATTATTCAGAAAAAGGACTATTTATGGTCATTTTTATGCCCCACCATTTAAAAAATTGTGGGGTATTATGTTTTACCCTCCGAAGTTTTGAGTGTCCGTCCGTCAGCGCCTCATAGTTAAGTGTCTGCTCCATAACTCTGTTACCATTTGAGATATTTCACGAAACTTCACAGATATGAGGAGCACTATGAGACGACGTGCAGAACATATGAACCGTAGCGCTGAGTTTCCTACTTTTAGAGTTGTTGCCTTTTGGACATTTAACATAGCCATTTCTATCATAGTTTTATGTCCGCTCCATAACTTTGATACTATTTGAGATATTTCCATGAAACTTCACAGATTCGTAGAGCACCATGAGACGACTTGCAGCATATGAACCGTAACTCTGATTTTCCTGCTTTTGGAGTTTTTGTCCTGTTAACTTTGAATATAACTGTTGCTATTAGTTTCATGTCCGCTCAATAACTCTGGTACCATTTGATATACTTTTATGAAATTTTACACATATGTAGATCACCCTGAGACGACGTGCAGAACATGAACCATAACACTGATTTTCCTACTTTTGAAATTATCGCCCCTTAAACATTGAACATAGCCATTTCTATCATGTAGTCTGTTTGATGCACAATATCCTGAACCTAACGATTGATTCTGACCGACCAAACTCGCATGGTTACATCACAAGGATGGGGGAAAACAGCCATTAGGTTTTGACAACCTTTACCTTATTTTCAAGGTCACAGCCCCCCCCCCCCCCACACACACACACACAAAATAAACAAAAAAAAACCTGTCAATTTTTGGTCAAAGATGGCTTGTATGCACCCAGTCTCCTGAACACATGAATGAAATGTGGTCTAACTTGGTACAATATATCATTGCAATTGACCAAAGATTTGACTAGATTTTGAAGACCTTGACTAGATTTTAAAGGGCACAGCCCCCCCCCCACCCCACCCCCACCACCACCACCAAAAAAAAAAAAATAAAAAAAAAAATGAGAATTGTAATTCTGGTTTACTTTCTTTTGGAGCCGTGGCACTTTGAATATTGGAAATAGTCATCTCAGTCATGTATTCTTGTCAACTTTAGAAAGGGATAATTAGATTTTGAAGACCTTGACTTTATTTTAAAGGGCACAGGCCCCCAAAAACTAAAAATGAGAATTGTAAAGTAGAAGTTAAACAAAGATCAGGAATCGATTCAATTAACTTACTCCACCCACCAAAGACACCAAAGGGAAAGAAACACAAACAAGAAGCGACCGGACCATAATGGAAACCTTAACAAAGGAAGGCCATAAGGACAGTTACTTTCCCACAAAATGGCCATATGGCCACCCAAACTAAAAAGACACAAGTGATACACGCAGTAAGTAACAAACAACAAGATAAATAAACCGCCTCAGAAGAACCGCCTTGGAACGGTCAGTGGAAGATTTCCATGGCGGGGGGGGGGGGCTTAAATCGATTTTACGTGGCCACAATCCTCGCCCTTACTTCCGTCGCAATTTAGACAAATAATTTGTTCAGTCCACATGAAGGCCTCCTAACTCATCAGTGCAACACAAATATTCAAAGAACCACAGAGGTGAGACAACGGTGAGGACTCGGCAGCAAGAAACCACTGAAATGCTGGAGCAAAAGAAAACCAACAGTTAGACTCCGATGGTTAGACTAATTCTGGTTTACTTTCTTTTTTAGCCATGGCTCTTCGAACATTGAAAATAGTCATCTCTGTCATTTATTCCTGTCAACTTCATTGAGGGAAAGAGTATGCATCCTTAATTTGAATTTCTTTTTGACTGTGGTATGACACTTGCTTGATGTAATCATCACGAAAACATGCCTTTACAAGTAGGGCTGGCTAATCGGAGCTGAAAAGATAACCGATTATCAGACCTGTCATTGCGATCGATTAGTAATCGCTAATGTTTTTGTCATTATTTTACCTGTCTGGCTTTCTGTCTGAGCAAGACTCTTACCATATGTTGCACTTTACCATATGCATATTTGAACAGACAGGCCTGAGCAAACAGTGTAGACCCAGATGAGACGCCGCAAAATGCACTGTCTGCACTGTTTGCCACTCATTCAGATATTTTAGGCATAACTTTGGATAGTAAATTGTACCTATCAAGTAATTGATTAAAAGCAAATCAGAAATGATAATCATTTTTGTGGAATTTATCGATTATAAGATTAATCTTGACAGCCTTATATATAAGTGTTCCCAATTGAACTGGGGTTTACATGGGTAAATATTCATTTTCTTATTTCTGCTTAAAATATAGATTGTCGGTACTCGTTAGAACCGCCTCGATGAGGCGGTTCAAAAGTGTGCCCACAGGTTCCAAAGATTACCCACAATCTATATTTTGAGCAGAAATAAGAAAACTATGACAATTTTTCATCTTAAAATTATCTCTTTTTTTATCGCAGTAAATTTTACAATGCATTTATGATGGCGTGTTTTCGCAATGTGTAGTGGCAGGGCATCATGCAGTGCTTGCAGTTATTTCTAAATATCTTCTCTATATATTTTGTTTGGATATTACATTGTTGTTTGGCTAACACTGTTTCTGCTTTGGATGTTTTGCTGCTAATTATTATATAAAACCTTTCCCATACTCGGCTTACTTGAGCATGCATGTTTTTGCTGCTTATAAATTGTAAATGCCAATATGAGCAGGACAGATAACATTCCCTGTTGATCTGATCAGGTAAAATTGTCTCATTCATAATTTGTATTTTGATATTGGTGAGCATTACAAAAGTTCCTGCTTGACCATAAAACAATTTTATGACATTGGACCGAGGTTATTTTTTGTTCTTTAATTGATTTCAGATGATCATGAGCATAGATTACATGCACAGATCCATTCTAAGTCACTGAAATGCAGGGAAATTTAAAGCACACAGCTTCAGGTAATTCTGTTTGTCGTGAAGCTTATCAGCCGGATCTGGCTTTGTTTGGAGAAAAAGCACTGGCAGTAAACAGCTACAGTAAACCTGCACAAGTTGTATCCTTCAACGATGGAGCTGTATATACACCATATGTCCGAAGTCCTTCTCCAAGAATTAAAAGCAGCCGTACCATCTATTCGGCTTTTGTGAAAGGTTACGACTTCCCAGCAGAGGCTATGGATGAAGGTCAAGAAGTGTATAGTATGCCACCTAATTCTCCAACTGATGCTGAAAGGAAATATGTGGAAAAACCCAAAAGCAGAAGATCAGTTACGCAACAGAGGCCAATTTCTTGCAATGGACGGCTGGGTTTGAGAAAAGGCAGGCCCCATTCCGGCCATTCAGAGCTTGAACACCTCAGCAGAGCAGAGAGTTCTGCCTCAGAATACATGTAAGTTACAAACTTTGATGCTGTTAGGGGAATGGATACACCTCCATCAGAAAAACACGCCTATATAATATTGACCCCCTTGAACCCACTTTTATATAGTAAAACTGGGGTTTACAGTGGTAAACCTTATCTTTCTTATTTCTGCTCTAAACTTTAGATTGTAGGTACTCGTTAGAACCGCCTCGATGAGGCGGTTCTAACGAGTACCAACAATCTATATTTGGAACAGAAATAAGAAAAATAACACATTTTTTCATCGTAAATTTTTCATTTTTACGGCAGTTAAATTTACAATGTATTTGTATAGGCGTGTTTTCATAATGGCCCGAAACTTGTCTCCCTTGTAAAGCCCCAGCTAAGAGGGGGTATCCAACTATTTTTTCTCATTTCTGCACTAAAACGTGTTGTGGGTACTCATTAGAAGCAAGGTTGGGCGGTCAAAACCAGGGGCGGTTTTAACCGGCGGTTTTAACCTGTTAAAACCGTCCCGGTCAATACTCCTAGAGTGGTCATAATGGTCGATTGAAATATTGAGTGGTCAATTGAATAATTTTAGTGTTGAAAAGGCAAAGCTACTGAAACTATTTTGAAGTTTTGGTCTCCTTGCTGGAGGCTGATCATTTGATAGAGTTTCAGGTTCAGATGTTATTTCTTCAAGTGGCCTCTTAGCAATACTTTCTGGCTTTTTTTAGCCCTAGGCATTTTTGTCTATGACTTAAGACCTTAGCACTTACTTCAATAGTGCAGTCTTTGCACCTTGCACCTTTTTGTTATCTTCCAAAATAGTGCAGAAGTTCCAAATTGGGTCTTTACGTTTCATTCATTTTTGACACATTCAGTAATAGCTTGATAATAAGATACTGTTTATATTGCATATAAATCAAAATTTCACACATTAGGAATAAAGCCTGGTGTCAGTTTATAATACCCCTATTAGGAACATGTAATTGGTCAATTTGGCAATTAGATCTTTGCCCAACCCACTGCAGTGGCATGGGTTAAACTGTTTTGACAGCAATTTACAGGTGTTGCAGATACTTTTAAATAGTCAAAGACAACAGTGAATCTCCAGTGTTTGATTAATAAATAACAGCCTTTTACAGATGAACTACTTCACAGGTCTAAAATTAATGACAGGTGTTTTTCACACATTTGTCAATACATGTATGTGACAATTTCCTGCAATACCATCAAAACTATATGTGAACAGTTTTAAAATTTTATGATCATAGATTATGTTAAATAATTGATATTTTCAAAGTTGAAGAGTGAAGAAGATTTGTGGGGGGAGAGCCTGTGAGTGGGTCAATCTGGTACAACAATTTTAGTTTTCTGTGTCAAACAAAATAGGACCTTTCATAAATCCTCCAAAATCCATGATACATTCAGCTTATTCATATTCCTGTAAATCAAAATATGAACAATCAGTCTAGCCTTTAAAGGAAAAAAAAAGAATAATTATAAAGATTGTTTGATTGAAAAGAACAGGCCTGTCTACAGTTCAGTGAGTCAATCCAACCTCTTCATTTGACCAGCAATGATGTCTTCTGACTTTTGTCAATTAAATATACCTCAAATAATTACTATTATTAAAAAAAAAAATATGCCCCGCATCATATGATGCCGGGGGCATATAGTTTTTCGGTTTTCCGTACGTGCGTACATGTGTACGTCCGTCTGTACGTGTGTGTGTTCGTACGTACGTGTGTACGTTATCCTGTAACCTCAGGTTAAAGTTTTTGTAACAGGTAGAGCCTGAACTTTTAGAACTCATATTTTCCAAACCATTTGATGGAACTGGTTCATCTTTGGTATGATGATAGATATAGGTCCAAAGTTTTATTCAGCAATACCTCCTGCCATGCCTGTGACCTCAAGGTCAAGGTCACATACTTAGAAATTTTCAATGTTAAAGACTCAGGTTAAGGTTTTTGTAACAGGTAGACTTGAACATTTTAGAACTCGTATTATCCAAACCATTTGATGGAATTGGTTCATATTTGGTATGATTATAGGTATAGGTCCAAAGTTTTATTCAGCGATACCCCCACCCATGCCCATGGCCTCAAGGTCAAGGTCATGGACTTAGAAATTTTCCATGTTAAAGACTCAAGTTAAGGTATTTGTACCTGGTAGAACATGAACTTTTATGATGGCTTTGGTTCATATGATGATAGAAATAGGTACACTGTTTTATTCATCAATACCCCCACCCATGCCTATGACCTCAAGGTCAAGGTCACAGACTTAGACAATTTTAATGTGAAAGATTTTAAAGAGCTCAAATTTTCCAAACTATATTATGGATTTGGCTTATGTATGCTATGATGATAGATACAGGTCCAAATGTTTATTTGGCAGTACCCCCACTCATGCCTATGGCTTCAAGGTCAAGGTCACAGACTTAGAAATTTTTAATTAGATATTTTAAGAGTTGATATTTTCCAATCGTGCGATGGATTGAGTTGATATTTGGTATGATGTTAGATACCTGTCCATTTATTCAGCGATACCCCCACCCATGCCCATGAGCTTAAGGTCAAGGTCACAGACTTAAAAATTTATAATTATCCCCTCGCACAACATAGCTCTAGCGTCTATATTTCTTCATTGATTTCAATATAACTTCACACAAATGTTCCTTATGACAATATCTCGAGCGTGTTACACTTTTAAGGTCAAGGTCACTGTGGCTATTTTTAGAAAAACTTTGTCATTGCTCTAGCGCTTACATTTCTTCACCAATTTCAATATAACTTCACACAAATGTTCCTTATTACAATATCTATAGCGATTAAATTCGACTTTAAAGGTCAAGGTCACTGTGGCTATTTTTAGAAAAACTTTGTCATCGCTCTAGCGACTACATTTCTCCACTGATTTCAATATAACTTCACACAAATGTTCCTATGACATTACCTCGAGCAAGTTCGACTTTCAATGTCAAGGTCACTGTGGCTATTTTTTGAAAAACTTTGTCATTGCCTTTAGCGCTTACATTTTTTTCACCAATTTCAATATAACTTCTCACAAATGTTCCTGATGACAAGGTCACATACTTAGAAAATTTTGTTGCAACATGGATTTTCGGGGTGGGGCGGGGCCCTTGGCGGGGGCATCTGTGTCGTCTGGACACATTTCTAGTTTTTGTCTTGTTCAGTGATGAACATAAAGTCTAACATCATGTACATGATGTGGGGTGGGGGAGCTTTTAAGACCAGTTTAGCAACAGGAAGAAGCATATACTCCAGTGATGTAATCGACCACCAATCGACCAGTATTGCCCAGTAATGACAAGTTAAAACCGGTTTTAACCACCGGCCCGGTCAATACTCATATTGACCGGCTTTTTTCCAACCTTGATTAGAAGCCCCTGTCCCATAACATGCTTTCTGCACAATAAGAAATAATATCAGGACTATACCGGGAAAAATACAACAAGAAATAACGTCTTATATGGAGCTATGTTTAAAATATGGCGGGTGACCTGCCATATTTTTCATAATTTTTACATGTGAGACAACTTTTGGCACTTTTTATTTGCATTTCTTCCACCTGAACCCCGTTGAAGATAGTTCATCCGAAAGGTATCTCCCTTTGAAAATGTAATATGTTTATTTATAGTGTATTCGGAGAAGTTGTGGGAGCATGTTGCTTTTGCTTCGTTTGTCCATTCATCCATCCGTCTGTCTGTCTGTCACAAGTTTTGTGCACAGCATGACTTTGGAACCGTGTATGCTAAGCTTTTTGAAATTTCATATATAAATTCCTTATGAAAATATATTGGAGCCATGCTTTTTTCTTAACATGGTTATGCCCTTTTCTTGAGTTGTGGTCCTTTGAAAACTTTGCAATGAAATCTTCTCATGCCCAAGAGAGGTTAGAGATTTCTAGATGCAATGTTTCCCTCCTTAAATCAAGGCCTTTGAAGCACTTATGGGTCATTTGTCTCTGACTATAGGCTGGGAAAATGGTCCTGAATCTGGACTTAGGCTGCTTTAAATTGTTAGTTTGAAATTATACAAACTTTGATCATATATAATGGCAAATATGCTAAAATGTGAGCAGCTTTTGCGAATCTGCTCACATTTTTATCAGCAAAAATAACATTGTATTGGTTATTGTACTTACTAGAAAAGTTAACAGTTTAACCATTAACGGGCTCGTTAAACTAAGGATGCTTTGAACAACCGGGCTCTGTACTTAAAACAAACAGTATGGGTATACATTGTTCGCCGTTGTCCTATTTTGGGATCTTGCAGGTCCTATATTTCTGTTGCCTTTTTTTTAACTTTAACTGATGCCAGACTGAGAATCATATTGACAACAGCAGTGAAGAAGATGCAGTTTTATTATGTGGAATGGTGTATATAGTGTTGCCCCTGTCCATCCTTTCGTCTGTCAGTGCTTCCGAAACTTAAGCGCGGTCAATAACTTTGTTATTTCTTGATGGATTTTGAATATATTTTACAGAAATCTTAAACATCATGAGAGGATTTGTATCGTGCAAAACCCAGGTCCATACCTCCAAGGTCAATAGAGGTCAAAAATAAAAAAGGGGCCGCAACTTGAACACTGTCAATGTTTTTCTTATTTCTTGATCGATTTTGAAATTACTTGGCAGAAATGTTCATCATCATGAGACATTGAGTCACACGCAAAACCCAGGTCCATATCTCCAAGGTCAAGGTCATACTTCGTGGTCAAATGTCAAAAAAGGGTTCAAAAGTTAAACATCGTCAATAACTTTCTAGAAGCCTCCGTGGTGCAGTGGTTACGCTACTCGCCTTGTAAACCAGGGATCGCAGGATCGATCCCGGGCTTCTCCAGACTTTCGGATGAGTCTTTAAACCGAGGTCCCGTCTCCGTATGACCTTAGCTGTTGGTGGGACGTAAAACTAAAACTCACTCACTCACTCAATAACTTTCTATGGATTAATACAAATATCAACATATTTTCAGGGTGGGGGTGGGGCATCCGTGTTCTAATGACGCACTTCTAGTTAACTTTTGGTTGATGGATAAACAATATAAGTGAAATAATCTTGAAAGGGCTGTAAAACCAAAACAAAACAAATAAATAAATAAATAACCACTACCTGAATTTTATATAAAGACCATGGTCAGTTATAGTCACATGTAGGACTGGCTAATCGGAGCTTAAAAGATAATCGATTATCAGTCATGTCATTGCGATCGATAATCGATTAGTAATCGCAAAGGTTTTTGTTATAATTTTACCTGTCTGGCTTTCTATCTGAGCGTGACTCTTACCATATGTTGCACTTTACCATATGTATATTTTAAACAGACAGGCCTGAGCAAACAGTGTAGACCCAGATGAGACGCCGCAGAATGCACTGTTTGCCACTCATCCAGCTATTTTATGCATAACTTTGGGTATTAAATTGTACCTATCAACTAATCGATTAAAAGCAAATCAGTAATGATAATCATTTTTGTGGAATTTATCGATCGATTATACGATTAATTGTGACAGCCTTAAAAATAACCATTACCTGGTTTTCAAACAAAGTCCATTTTCATTGTCAGTGATCGTCACATGGTCATTAGCAACATAATACAGATTCATTTAGTATCTTTTTAGGTCAGTTGATAAACAGATACCAACAATAGGGTCACAAATCGAAAACGATACAAAGAGGGGCGGGCATCTCAAAAGATTTTGTCACTGCTGGCATGGCTATTACAAAGTGTATATGATTTAGTCAAATTATGATCAATTTAAAACGCGGGTCTGGATCCATTATTTACTTAATGACCCCTGATATTTATTTTCCTGTAACAAAGACAAGAACGTATGTGTTTTAGCTCACGTGTCACCCTGTCACGTAGTGACAAGGTGAGCGTTTGTGATCACATTTTGTCCGTCGTCCGTCGTGCGTGCGTGCATCCGTGCGTGCGTCCGTAAACAATTTCAAATAAGTATATCTCTAATACCCCATTGCCGATCTTGATCAAATTTCATGAGAAGCATCGTCAGTTAGGTGGAAAGGCTGCATAAGGTTTTTGGGCTGATCAGATTGGAATTCTGGTTGCCATGGAAACAAAAAAGGTTCGGTAGACTTATAAGTGGGAAAACGACGTCTCCACTTTTTCTCGGCCATTTCTGATCCGAGCTTCATCAAACTTGCAGATAACAAGGAGGGGCTTACAGTCTACGTCGAGTTCATATTTGGGATGGATGGGACAAACAGCTTTAGAGTTACCTGTCCTTGAGCATAACTATAAGTGAAAAATGGTGTCTCCAGCATTTCTCAGCCGTTTATGATCTGATCTTTTTATAGCTTTTCATAAACGAGAACAAGCATAAAATCTTAGATGAGTTCGAATTTTAATTTGAATCGGACGAGCGGTTTTATCAGTTACATCCCCTTGGGCGTGAAAAATTTTTCCCATAGACTTACAATGGGACAACGACGTCTCCAGCTTTTGTTGACCATTTCAAATCAGATCTTCATCAAACTTGCAGATAACCAGGAGGGGCTTACAGTCTATGTTGAGTTTGAATTTGGGCCATGCTGGTCAAATGACTTCTGAGTTACCTGCCCTTGAGCATAAATATTAGCGAAAAATGGTGTAGCCAGTTTTCCGCAACTGTTTTTGATCTGATCTTTTTAGTACTTTTGGTAAACAAGGATTAGTATAAAATTTCTAATGAGTTCGACTTTGGCTTGAATCTGACCACCGGATTTCCAGTTACATCTCCTTGAGGGTGAAAAATTTTCCCATAGACTTACAATGGGAAAACAATGTCTCCAACTTTGATTGGCTTTTTCTAACCTGACCTTCATCAAACTTCCAGATAACCAGAAGGAGCTTACAGTCTATTTTTAGTTCGAATTTGGGCCGCATGAGACGAAAGGCTTTCAAATTACCTGCCCTTGAGCATAAGTACTAGTGAAAAATAGTGTCTCCACCTTTTCTCAGCCGTTTCTAATCTGATCTTTTTTAAACTTTCAGTAAACGAGAACAAACATAAAACCTCCGTCCGTCGTCCACACCTTTGAACTTGAATATCTAAGTGACTAGCTGGCCAATCCCAATCAAATTTTATGTGCAGCATCACTGGGTTGGGGGATTGACTGCATTAGGTTTTGGACCAGTTTTGATCAGAACTGTGGTTGCCATGGAAACAAAAAGGTTCCATAGACTTATAATGGAGAAAACGACGTCTCCACTTTTTCACCGCCAATTCATGATCTGATCTTCATCAAACTTGCCGATAACCAGTAGGAACATACAGTCTACATAGAGTTCGAATTTCGTCTGCATGAGATAAACAACTTTGGAGTTACCTGCCCTTGTTTATTGATTTGAGGTTTAACATCCCTGTCAGCACAGTGTAGGCCATTTTGGAGATATTGCTTCTAGTTTTGTGGGACTTTTGCCCGACATCGAGATGAAATTATCTTAAGCCCTTTCCTTCCAATGAAACCAATGGGGTCATGTAGCCCAGTCTATTTCTTCAAGCCCCGATGGGCATTCTTAAAACATCATTAATGATTTTCTGGTGCACAGGTGAGCGATATAGGGCCATTTGACCCTCTTGTATATAAAAATAAGCCGGTTTTGTCTTGGGTAGATCTTTCACTGATCTACTTAAGGGGCAATGGATACTACTGGCGTATTTAATATTCCAACCAACTTTACAAATGAAACAACTTTTAAACCTTTCAGTTTGCTTTTACGTCAACTCAGCCTCTCTGAAAAAGGGTTTCGTCCGATAATAAATGAGAAAAATATCACAAATTTATATCAGAATAGCAACCAGTTTGGAGATAGAAAAGAATGCATTATGTCACTCGGATGCGTTTTCGTAGTTTGTTGATACTGAAGACAAAAATATTTTTGAAAGACAAACCTCCCCATCTTAATGGGAATTGATACACCTACATGGGAGGCAACTCCTGCAAAAGTATTTTTTGTCTCCCATGTCAAAAGGGGTCGACTCAAAGGAGTAAAGAGCAAATTCTTTCCTTTAAGAGTAGACCCCTATTTCAATGGCACAAAGTAACAGGAAGGCCAAACAATTGTCTCCCTTTGAAAATGGCAGAAAATCTGCCCAGTGTATCCATTCCCGTTAAACCAGAAGAAAATAAATAAAAATTTAAACTGCACTATGATGAAGGGCAGGGATATTTCTGGGATGGGCCCCGAGCCATTTAATGAGAAACTGTTAGTTATAGACTGAATCTGATTTAATTTTTGTTTGGGCCCCATATATAAGCTATTCATATTTGATGTTAATTTTGCTGTAAAGTGTGCTTTAAGGATTCTGGGGCCCATAATTTTTTTCCATAAGGCCCATGAAAATTCAAAAAGGCCCACCAAAATCTTGATTTATTTGTCATGTAAATGAAAGGGAGAGGGGCCCATCATTATTTTGGGCCAAGATTATCCCTGTGCAGAGCCACACTCATTTACTTGTAATGTTAACATTGTTTTGTACTTATAGAGACCCTGACCATGAACCAATCACAGAGGTTCTGTCAAGATTGGGAGACTACACCCACACGTTTAAACCAGATATCTCTTTGGCTAATATAGATTGTGAATGCAGGTCACATGATGAGAGAGTCTCAAGCCGATTGGCCAAAGTATATGACAGTGATGATGGAGATTCTTCAGACTCTGATGATGAAGGTATTTGATACAGTTCAGTCCACTTCTAGTGCTACAAGCTCGAGTCAATAAAAATAACAACAACCTAACTTATTTCTGGGTGAGATCGATCTCCTCTTTTTCGATGTAATTGCCCTCTAGAACGACACACTTCGACGAACGCTGTTCCAGTGCTATCCACTCAGAACTTAAGAAGCCATGGTCATTGTCTCCCACCCACTCCTCAACTGCCGCCACGACTTCTTCGTTGGAGCGGAAATGACATCCACGGATATCCTTTTTCAAGTTTGGGAATAGGAAATAGTCACTTAGAGCTAGGTCCGGAGATTAGGCGGGGTGCTGTTTTAGTTCGTACCCATTCCGCTCAACAGCATCCATTGCAATTTTGCAAGTGTGGACTCTTGCATTGTCCTGTTGGAGTAGAATCCCTTTAGACAGTTTACCTCGCCGTTTTTCACGGATCGCATTTCTCATTTGGTCGAGCAAATTTGCATAATACCGTTCCAAGGCGGTTTTTCTGTCGCGGTTTATTTTTGTTATGGTTTGTCTTTGAGTGATTGTATCGCTTGTATAAATATTATTTTGCATTGGATAGCCAATTGGCCATTTTTTGGGAGAGTAACTGTCCTTTTGGCTTTCCGCTATTGATGTTTCCATTAGGGTCTGTTGTTTCATGTTTGTGTTTCTTTCCTTTTGGTGTCTCTGATGGGAGCTGTGGGTTAATTGTATCGAGTCCTGATCATTGCCTCCACCTCTATTTTGAATGGGTCATAAAACCCAACCAAAAATAATGGATCAAGATTTTATATGTTAAGAATCCTTAAATCAGATTTGGATTTGACTGGACTAGTTTTGTTTGTTTATTTGTTTGATTTGAGGTTTAAAGTCTCTGTCAACACTGTATAGGTCATTTTGGAGTCGTTCCTTCCAATTTTGTGGAACTTTTACCGACATTGAGAAGAAATGACATTTCAAGCCCTGATGCCAAATGAAACCAGTAAGGTTTATAAGCATGGACGATACAATTCGCACTGCTTTGCATGGGCAGGCTTAGATCATGTAAGCAGTTTAGCAGTACTTGTGTGCGGTCGGTTTCAGCTCTGCCTGGAAGCATCATGCAGCCAATCTATTTCTTCAGGCCCCGATGGGCGGGGGCCGGACTGGACTAGTAGAAATTCATTTGGTGTTATGCCGTGTGGCGGCCGTAAAACGTCTCCCCGTACATCAACCATAGTGCAGTTTATATTTTACTTTTGGTCCTTGGCGATCAGCGTAAATATTCTGCGAAATCAGAAATAAATTATTGGTTTAGACTCATATTCTAGACAGGTTTTTAATTATTTGGACCCCATTTTGATTTATATCATCTTTGTATCGACTGCCTATTCGAAATTCGCAAAATTGCAGTATGTTTCCTCTGGCTTTCTTTGCCGGATCATTACAGGGTCACTGATGGGGCTTTATTAGCCGAAACTACGTTGTATGACCCATCTTCTTTCTTATGAATGTTTTCATTGCTCTTAAAGGAACTCATTTTTGATTTTTATTTTAGAAATTTGAATTTGCTTTCTGGTTGTGTTAGGTTTTGTGACCTAAAAATATAAAAAAAAAAAACGATATGAAGTTTATATTTGTAATATTACATATGGATAATATCATGTAATAGAATGAAATGAATACACACATGTAATACACATGGGTACTGTTGGGTAGTGTAATGCTGCTGTCGGTTACAGCCCTATGTTTTCAGTTGAAATTCTCTCAACTTTTACAGCAATGAAATCTGATTAAAATTATATTGTGATAAATAAACTCTTACACTAATGGTCATTATGCCTCTCCATTTAGGTAGACATGTTGTTTTCCCCCGGTCGGCTGTCTGTCCACCTATCTGGCTGTCACAAAATCGTGTCCGCTGTGTAACTTGAAAACCGTTCAAGCTATCTTCACGAAATTTCATATAAAAATCCATCAACAATAAACTATTTGCGTAGCGCAAGAACTTTAACTCTTGCAGTTATACATTTTGAGTTATTTCCCCTGAGAAGTTTATCTTCATTAAATCGTGTCCGCTGTTTAACTTGGAAACCTTTCGAGATACCTTCAGTAGACGACGTGCAGAATGCAAGGACTATTAACTCTTTCATTTATACTTTTTTGTTATTTCCCTAGCAATTTAGTCCATCATAAAATCATGTCCTCTCTGTAATTTGAAAACTGTTCAAGAAATTTTCAAGAAACTTTTTATGAATATCAATCAACATGAGACGATGTGAAGAAAGCAAGAACCATAAGTCTTGCATTTATTTTTTACGGCGTAGCCGTTATAGTTTTGCTTTTGTCCTACATTTTTCGTTACTCCATTGGTCAAAAAAACCACATGTCCAAGGAGATGACCATTTCATTGGTCAATGATTTGCATAAATAAATCTACTCAAAAAATACGACAGTTTACCGAAGTTTTAACCTAGGATATTTTCATTTTTTATGTGAGACATGAATGAAAAATATATACAGTTTCGGCTTGCTCACCGTCTTGTCCTTTGATGACCATACGTCATATGTATAATTGTGATTCAAGTGAATTCTGTAACTGCTGCGGTGAATAGCTATTTTGACCTTATTTCACGTGGTTGGTCTATATAGCGAAAGGAACCATTTCGCGAAAGGAAGGTTCCTTTCGCGAAAGGAAGAATTTTCTGCGAAAGGAATTGTTTGTTTGATTTGAGGTTTAACGACCCCATCAACACTGTGTAGGTCATTTTCGAGACGTTGCTTCCAAGTTTGTGGGACTTTTACCCGACATTGAGATGAAAGACACCTCAAGCCCTGTTGCCCAATGAAACCAATAAAACAAAACATGTAATAATCGCATTACAAATTGACAGATGTTTAATTTACAATATATACTAAATAAAAGTTGCAGTGTATCATTTGTCTTCAGCATACTTTATGTCCTCCATTTTAACACAAAATGGACATTTTCGAATATCATTAATGTTATATAAATTCTGAAAAGGAATTAGTGTAATTTGAGTTTTAGTTAGGTGCACATAAGATCAAGTTTCCGTACGTTTGTCTGCTCGTCCGTTTGTTCGTCCGTCTATGCGTTTACGTTCACCATAGCGACAACCCTAAATGTTAACCCTAGAATTTGTGTTCAAAAACAGTGAATGATAAAGTTTTCTTATTTGTTGTGCATATGTACTTGAGATCATATGCTCTTGAAATGAGGTCATGTTTTTAACCTTGACCTTTTACATTGACCTTAGCTCAACCAGGCGGGACACTGCCCTCTGCAAAGCTATTTTTCCTCGCGTGACATCTGAATTGTTTGACTACAGTAAACCATTTCATAGCTAGACAATTGTTGCTGTCACTATTGTAGCTCATATTGCACGACCCGCAGAAAAAAGCGACCGACTGAAGTCGGTTGATTTTCTAAGAGTGCCCTAAAATCACAGTGTCATTCTGTCAGTCTGTCTGTCCGTCCGTAACCCGTTTGTGAAAATTGGTGATAGTGACTTAATCGCTTTGAATATTTAAACATTTTTTTGGCATACTGATAGATATCAATGAGATCTAACCAATGAACTTGCGAAATATTACATTCCATTTAGTATAGCCTCGCCGAGGCGAAAAAATGTGAAAATTTTCGAACAGCTTCTCCTCGGAAACCGTTGGGCCAATTGAAGTCAAATTTCATATTGAGGCTCTATGGGATGGGGGGAAACCAAAATTTGCTCATGGGGTCCAGGTCACATGACCAAAATGGCCACCAAGCCATATATGGTCTGTCTGTCTGTCCGTCCGTAACCCGTTTGTGAAAATTGGTGATAGTGACTTAACCGCTTGGGATATTTAAACAATTTTTGGCATACTGATAGATATCAATGAGATCTAACCAATGAACTTGCGAAATATTACATTCCATTTAGTAAAGCCTCGCCGAGGCGAAAAATGTGAAAATTTTCGAACTGCTTCTCCTCGGAAACCGTTGGGCCGATTAAGGTCAAATTTCATATGGAGCCTCTATGGGATGGGGAAACCAAAATTTGCTCATGGGGTCCAGGTCACATGACCAAAATGGCCGCCAAGCCATATATAGTAAAAACCCTTCAAAAATAGTCTTCTCCAGAACCACTGGGCAGATTTCAACGAAACGTGATAAATAGCATCTGGGACGTAGGCCCATCATAAATTGCTAAAATGGTGACCCGTGGGTTGACCTTGACCTGTTTTGTGCCTAGGTCAAACTTTGACACATATGCTTTTGTATTGGAAAAGTGAGAATTCATTTTATCCTGCAAACGATTCAGAATACAGTACTAAAGTATAAGATATATTTTTGCTCCTTACGATAAGGCGCATTTATTGGGGGAACCGTTTTAGGTCCAGGTCACATGACCAAAATGGCCGCCATACCCATATATGGTAACACTCATAAAGCTAAAAGCATCCGACGGGTCGTGCACTTCAGCTGAAGCACTGGTTTCTAAACAACCTTCCAATTAAATCTACGCCGCATATCTTTTTTAAAGATATTTCTTGTTACTTTTTCTATTTGGAAGTTTGTCCGTCACTAATGTCCGCACAATAACTTGAAAAGCTTTCAAGATAACTTCATGAAACTTCCTATGAATATCAATCAGCAGTAGACGACATGCAAAGAGCGAGAACCATAACTCTTGCGTTTTTACTGTTCGGGTAATTTCCCTTTGAAGTTTGTCACAAAATTGTGTCGGCTGTATAACTTAAAAACTGTTCAAGACACACTCTTTAAGATTTAATTTTACCCAATGCAGCTGGTGTTGTGTCGTGAGGCTTACGTAACTCGTCTCCTTGTACATCATCCATAGTGCAGATTATGTTTTATTTCGGTCCTTTGAGATCAGAGGATATGAACAATCAGAAAATTTTAATTGGTTTATAGTCTTTCTCTAGATCGTAGTTTTAGCTCACCTGTGGTGTAGTGACAATGTGAACTTATGTGATCACATTTTGTCCACCGCCCGTCCGTGTGTGCTTGCGTCCATCCATTCGTGCATAAACAATTTCTTCAAAATGCATGTTCTCCTAACCCACTGATTGGATTTTGATGAAACTTCACATGAATGATCCTTAGTTGGTCCTCTTTCAAAGTTGTTCATATGGTTTTGGTCCATTGCACATATGGTTCTTATACTCTGCATGCAGTAGCATTAGTTATTATAAATGTTCGCTGAATGTTCAATACAATATGACAACAAAAAGTTGGGAGACATTTGTGTTTTTGTCAAAAAACAAGTTCTAGCTTCATATGCTATGTATGACCTCAACCCTGTGTATGATTCAATATATATTTAAAACCAGACTGGGATTTTTCAGGACTGACAATAGACATGATGTTGAAGACGTTTCAACAGTATGAGGATAGGGGTCATTCTTCAATTAGAAAGAAAGCTATGTTGACATTGCTAGAGGGTTTCAATGGGGAAGAACTACTGACACAGAAAAATGCTGGACAGGTTTGATTTCATTTATTTTTGCACCTGCTTTAAAGCATGACACAGTAAAGGATTCCGGTTTTCCATCCATTCATCTGTGCGTTTGTCAATGGATCAATTTTTCCGACATCCCTTTGTGCAAACCCAAATGTTCAGGTCCATTTCCTGAAAACTAGTCACTGCGATGACATAGCCTTCGCACAATTCTCGGTAATATTTATGAATATCATATTTACCATGAATATATCGTATTTAGCCTAAACGTCCTGAAAATAAACCTGAATAAACAGTGTAGACCCAGATCAGATTGCTGCTGATGGAGCAGTCTGATCAGTGTCTACACCTATTTTCCATTCATCAAGTCTTTGCAGCAAAATTATATAACAAAGATGATGCATTTATGCATTTCCTTGTTTTCAAATTCTTTCGTTGTAATTTATGCATGTGCTGTTTTAACTTATTGAAAATAAATGCATTTTGTTTAAACCAAAAATATAAGGCTCACCAAAAGGTGTCTGAATATTTAGGGTAAACATGTTAGCTTAAATATTGGATGACACGTGCATAGCCAAACAGTGTAGACTGTGATCAGACTGCTCCTGAATGAGCTAGGAAGTGTCCAAAATATGATTTTTGAAGCTAAATTTGGATTAACATCACAGATGCTTGATTCTGTATATGAAATAAGCCATTTGTAGACCCATGAACGGTGCTATGAACTCCATCATGTAAAAACCTGTCTTTTGTTTTTGTGACCAGGAGCCAGTTGTTCAAAATTAATGACGTCATTAGTTAACGAATTGTTAAAACATTGATTGTTTAGTTTGGCTGATTTACCAACATTTTTGCTGAAAAAAAATGTTAGTAGCTTTTGCAAGATTTTTAGATGCAATACTTGCAAGAACAGTTAACTCTAACCAATTTTTAATCGCTTTGAACAACTGGGCCCAGAAAAAAACACCCTACCCAGCTACATAGACTAGCGTGAGTCTTGACATTTAGATATAGAAACTAAAGGTACCGATATTGTATGGTCCAAGAAGTGAACACTAAGCTGCTGTTCAGGCTCCAAATAGGTACAGGCTGATCTTCACCTGTGTTGTTCGCAAATAGCAAAACAGGTGCTCTCATGATAAGGATCACAATATATTGTACATGGATGCTAATTCAGAAAGTTTTCCAGTCCCATCAAGTAAAATGATATGCATAAAGGCAGGTATGTCCAACAAAGACTCGGATAAGGCTGGAATTACATGTATTGTAATGATCCCAAGTATCAGACAGCTAGCTAGGCCTAAGCAGACGGTGCAGACCCAAATCAGGCTGCTCTTTTTGCCGCTCTGGCTGCACTTTTTGACTCCTTACTGGATCAAGAAAGAAATTTGTTTAGATTTTAGGAGAATTACAGCAAGTTCTCAAGTGTCAGAATTTTTTTAGGTTTATTTACGGTATTCTAATTCTTCACTGGAACCTATGTAACCATTGATCCTCAGCACTTCTTGCTGCAGCAATCAAGTGGAGGCTTTGTGCTGGCAGAACACAGTGTACAGTGGACCTTTTGTATGCATCTTACCCTATTTTGTGGGTATTCATTTGAACCGCCTTGCTGGATGCCTACAGCATAGATTTTTATAGAGCATTGGCAAAACATTTCCTTTAACAATCACCAAATACATGTACCAACTTATTTTGTTCGTTTATAAAAAGGTTGCGGTGTGTATCCAGTCATTTCAACATTCTTCAGAGTGCATCTCATTCGTTATTTCAGTTGATGTATTACTTACATGGCAGTTTGGTTGAAGTTCAAGAAGCCAGTTTATTACTGCTGAAACTATGTGCCAAAATGTCTGAGAATGTCCGATTGTTGTTGGGCTTCAATATCCTGGACTTTCTCTTCAGTTGTCTGCAGTCAGTAGAGTTAGCCCCCTTGACTAGACCTGCTCTCCTGCTCCTGGAGGTGGTATGTATATTAGTGACAGTTCAGTTGTTTATTTCTTGTGTCCTAGGTAACAGCGAGACTCGTTCTTTACACAACTTAGAGAAAAGTTTGCAACATTTTATTCTTAGCTACAGATAACAGCAATGAGGATACTTTTGTGAGTGATATATACCCTTTGGGGCTGGGAGAAATAGATATGCTTCCACGCAGAGCTGAAACCTACCACACATGGGTACTGGGAAACCTCTTTGAAGATCAAAGCCTGCTCAGGCAAAGTAGTGCGAGTCAAACCGTCCCTGCATATAAACCCAGTTGGTTTGTTTGGATGGTAGGGTTTGAGATGCCATTTCATCTCAGTGTCGAGTAAAAGTCTCATAAAACTGGCAGCAAAGTTTCTTAAATGACCACAATGGTTTTGACTGGGTTTTAAAACCTCATTTAAAAGAAAATACCAGCAAAACAATTTTCCCTCAGTTATCTGCTATTCTTCATTGGGCTCTTAAGTGCATTCTATATTCTTGCAGATATTCACTCACAATCAGTGCAGGGATATCTGGTTTGACCTTGCTTACACGAAGTTTACACCAGTGCTATTGAAGATTCTGCAAGGACAGTTGGCACTTGAAGTGAAGTATGCAGTATGCTGTGTATTCAGAGCACTAGCTCAGTATGACGAGTTTATTGTGCATGTCATTGATGTCATATTACCTACTATTATTATGATGAGAAATTCAAGTGCCAAATTTAAGGTATGTTGCCTCCGTTACTCTCCACCATAAAGTGAGCCCCCGCCCATCGGGGCTTGAAGAAATAGATGGGTGCATGATGCTTCCACACAGAGCTGAAACCAACACACGAGTACTGGTAAACCGCTAAGAGGATCTAAGCCTGTCCAGTCACAGCAGTGCGAGTCAGTCTGTCCATGCTTTCATTGGGTGACAGGGCTTCAGATGTCATTTCATCTCAATGTCAGGTAAAAGTCTAACAAAATTGGAAGCAACGTCTGCAAAATGACCTATACTGTTTTGACTGAGACGTTAAACATCAAATCAAACAAACAAACAAAATCCACCATAAAGTATGCATTTTCTACAAACTACACATAAAACCCCGTCAGAACAGTTCATTATACTAGTATTGGATATAATATAATTAAAAGGTGGATCCCATAAATGTATAGATTACAAAAAAAAATGGCCATAAGTGGTCATTTTTCTATATAATCGGTTAGGGTGTTACATAGTTGTTTAAGCAACACAGTTTCTGATTTGAACCCAAACAATAGTGTTACAAATAGATGGTGTATTGATGATGTCATTGCCACTTTGATATTCACAGAATTTATGTCATTGTGTACAAGATTCTGAATTAGCCTAGTTTTGACACTTTTTTTAGTTTTTTTTTTATTTTGACAAGTTTAGTATCCCTGCGCTTTTTGGAGAAAAAGTGGGGATAATGTCCTACCCTTGCTCCGTCTATCTGTCCACCTGTATGTCACAGCATTACTCCTAGACTATACGTAAGCAAGAATCTTTAAAGTAGAAGTAAAACAAAGATCAGGAATTGATACAATTAACTTACTCCATCCATAAAAGACACCAAAGGGAAAGAAATACAAACATTAAGCGACCAGACCATAATGGAAACCTAAACAAAGGAAGGCCATATGGACAGTTACTTTCCCACAAAATGGCCATATGGCCATCCAAAATTAAAAGACTCAAGCGATACACACAGTAAGTAACAAACAACAACATAAATAAATCGCCACAGAAGAGCCGCCTTGGAACGGTCAGTGGAAGATTTCCACTGGGGGGCTTAAATCGATTTTACGTGGCCACAATCCTCGCCCTTACTTCCGTCGCGATTTAGACAAATAATTTGTTCAGTCAGCATGAAGGCCTCCTAACTCATCAGTGCAACATCTCCGTGAACACAGAAATCAAAGAACCACAGAGGTGAGACAACGGTGAGGACTCGACAGCAAGAAACCACTAAAATGCTGGAGCAAAAGAAAACCAACAGTTAGACTCCGATGAGCCCGACCAGAGACAGACCTCCTTAGGCGGTAGACATATGGCTGAGGATTGTAAGGTCATATTCAGAAGTTTAATGTGACACCCATGCATGGAGTGGGGCTGACACTGCCCGAGATGGCCTCCGCCCATCGGGGCTTGAAGAAATATATGGGCTGCATGATGCTTCCGAGCAGAGTTTAATCCGACCCGCACACGAGTACTGGTAAACCGCTTAGAGGATCTAAGCCTGCCCAGGCAAAGCGGTGCGCACGAGTCGGACCGTTCATGCTTATAAACCCTATTGGTTTCATTGGGCGACAGGGCTTGAGATGTCATTTCAACACAATGTAAGGTAAAAGTCCCACAAAATTGGAAGCAACGTCTCCAAAATGACCTTTACAGTGTTGACGGGGACGTTAAACCCCAAATCAATCAAACAAACAAAACAAAGACACTGCCCGAGGGGGCAGAATCAATTTTGTACAAATAAAGCCATGTTTCATATCAAAATGAAGGTTATGAAGAGTAGAATAAAGTGATGTATGTCCGGGTCACCAGAGAACAAAAGGTAGGAATTTTTGTTCCTTTTTAGCTCATCAAAGCCGAAGGCTCCGGGGAAGCTTATTGGATAGGCAGTTGTCTGTCTCTTCTGTCGTATGTCGTCTGTTGCATGTCGTCTGTCAGCATCAACACTTTCAAACGACATTTCCTCTGAAGCCACTGGGCCGATTGGGCCTTAATTTCATCTGTAGTATCCCTGGGCTGGGAGATTGTAAGTTTGTGTTTTTTATGAAAATCGGCTCTTTAGTTTGGTTGCTATGGCAACTTAGAGTTTCCATAGACTTATAATGGGGAAAATTGAAAAATGGCATTTACTGCCAAGTCATTGCAGATATTTTGACAAAACTTTTATAGAAATGTTCATTGAGTAAACTTGTCTCAGCCATATGCTTTTATGCCAACATGGGGTCCCCCAGGTTGTGCCGGTGCCATGCCCCCACCCCTCCTCTTCATAAAAGGCCATATAACTCAGAAACCATTCAGATCATCAACCCTAAGCCATGTATATACTTGTTCCTTAGGATAAGACGCATTCAGTGACACAACCTTGGGAGTCCCCTGGTTGTGCCGGGGCCATGCCCTATCCCCTCATTTTCATAAATGGCCCAATATTTTGGAAACCTTACAGATCCCCACCCCTAATCCATATATATTCTTGTTCTTTATGATAAGACACATTCATTGACACCAACCTGGGGGTCTTGTGGGTGTGCTGAGGCCTTGCCCCACCCCTTCACTTCACATTAGGCCATTCAGGTCCCCGCCCCTACACCATATATATTCTTGTTCCTTATGATAACATGCATTCAGTGACACCAACCTGGGTGTCCCCTGGATCCGCCGGGTCCATGACACACCCCCTCCTTTTCATTAAAGGCCCAGTATTTCGGAGACCTTACAGATCCCCAACCCTAAACCATATATATTCTTGTTCCTTATGATAAGACACATTCATTGACACCAACCTGGGGGTCTTCCGGGGTGCGCATATAACTCAGAAACCATTCAGATCCCCACCCCTAAACCATATATGTTCTTGTTCCTTATGATAAGACTCGTTCAGTCACACCAACCTGGGGGTCACTTTGTGCTGGGGCAATGTGCCCCGCCCCTACACTTCATAAAGTGCCGTATATTTCAGAAACCATTCAAATCCCCACCCAAAATCATATATGTTCTTGTTCCTTATTATTAGCACATCAACTTGGGGAGGGAGGGGGGTCCAAAGGGGCCATTCTTCTCCTTTCCACTTCATAAAAGGGCCTCATATCTCAGAAACTGTTCAGATTCCCACCCGTAAACCAATATATATTCTTGCTCCTTAACGTAAGACAAATTAAGGGACAACAATCTCGGGCTTTCCTGGGATAGACAGGGCCTGACCCAAACCCTCCACTGTTTAAGAGGCCTTGTATCTCCGGCCATACAGATCCCCACTGCTAAACCATATATAGCAGCTGTGGGTTGAATGTATCGATTCCTTATCATTGCCTCCACTTCTATTTTGTTCATTATGATAAGACGCATATAGTGATACCAACCACGGCTCCATAGGGTCCATGCCCCACCTCCTGTACTTCATAAAAGGCCCAATGTTTCAGATGAGTGCTCATTTGGACATCGGGGTTCATTTGGTAGATTAAAATGATACATCTATCATGTTAAAATACATGGCTGCCATAGGGCGGTGCCCACCTGAGCTTGATGAACATAGTGGCCCATGGGCCTCTTGTTTTCGCTTGTCGCACAACTATGCCATAAACCCACTTTCTACAGACATAGTTAGGTTGCATATTTAATCAAAGATAATGAAGAAAAAAATACAGTGGTGCAGAAGTTTTGCCCATGATATGACTGAGGACACCAGAGATAAAAAATAGGATTTTGGGTTTTGTTTTTGTATTGCCAATTAAAAAATGTTCGTAATTGCATAACAGTCTCGCATTCCGACGGTCTCATATTCAGACTCCTTCCTCTGGACCTGGCGGATGTGAATGCAAGAAAAACGTACTTGTGTTCTCTATATCTTAAAATAAGATATATATCTCAATGTGGTATGAATCGTTAATATGCTATTCACAACAGTTGCCATCTACTTTGTTGCCTGCTGGTTACTTTAAAAGTCATTGTCGCAAAGAGTGTGAAACCAGATCAGACTGCTCGGAGTAGTCTGATCGGGGTTCACACGGTTTACCTTTATGCAAAACTATGTTTGAAAAGTTGCAAGAAGACGCAGCAGATGACCTAAACAGACAACATTTTCAAATGCAGTTTTTCTTGATGTCTTGAGCGTAAATGATCTGATATATCTACCGGGTACTCTCAAATTCCGCTATTAAGACCACCTAAAATTAAGACTAGTTCTGCTTTAAAAGGCTTATTTATTAGAATTCAGTTAATCTTTCCTTGTGTTTTCTGCATAAAGTGTCTTCTGGTCAGAGACCACCTTTGGGACTGTTCAAAAGTGGTCTTAAAGACCACTTTTGAACATTGCCAAAGGTGGTCTTGACCACCTTTGGGACTGTTCAAAAGACCACTTTTGAACAGTGCCAAAGGTGGTCTTAATATTGTAATTTTACTGTAGTTATGTATTTTTCAGGAGGTTTATGTTGAAATACTCACTGCTGTTCTTGCCAGTACAGATCAGGTGCCACCTGATCTTGTAGATAACAGTGCCATCCCTATCACGGCTAGTATCATAAGAGAAGGACCATGGTATGTCAAAGGATATTTCGCTCATGTTGCATAGACCATAATACACCCTTGTGACTTTGTGCATTCTTTCACGAAGCTGAAATTGATTTTTTCTTATTTACGTTGTGGATTTTTTTTTATTTATGCAGCACCTATAGATTGTGGATGCTCAGCAGATGCACGTGGTTCTAACAAATACCCACAACCATGGCTGTGGAAACACTATGGTCTTTTATTAGCTCACCTGAGCCTTTAGGCTCATAGGTTAGCTTATAGTATAGCCATGGTCCGTCGTCCGTCCGTCCGTCCGTCGTCCGTCCGTCCGTCCGTCCACCATTTTCAAAGATCTTCTTCTCCTATACTGCAGGGCCAATCAAAGCCAAATTTCATATGAAGCCTCAGTGGGATGGGGGAACGAAAGTTTGTTCGCGGGGTCTGGATCACATGACCAAGATGGCCGCCATGCCCATATATGGTAAAAAGCCTTCAAAAATCTTCTTCTCCAGAACCATAAGGCCAGTGGCCTTGAAACTTGGCATGTAGCATATGGTACTCGGGCCTATCATGGTTTGTACAAATGGTGACCCCGGGTTGACCTTGACCTATTTTACAGCAATGTCAAATTTGCCGAAGTAGGCTTTTGCATGGGGCAAAGTGAAAATAATGGATTTATAGGAAAACCATTGAAGACAGTGTCACCAAAATTTGTAGATCAGGTAAAGTAACTGAATACATGAAGATCTATGGGTCAGAAAGGTCAAGGTCATTCATTGGCCTTAGACCAAGGTCATTCAGGATCCATATTGCAAACCTTTTTTTTATCCAAAACTGCTGAGCCAATTTAAGTGAAATTTAATATTGAGCCTTTGTGAGTTGAACAAATGAAAAAATGCCAATACGGTCTAGATCACATGACCAAGATGGCCGTCACTCCTATATATATGGTAAAAAGCCTTAAAAATTCTTCTTCTCCAGAACCGTAAGACCAATGGCCTTGAAACTTGGCATGTAGCATATGGTACTCAGGCCCATCATAGTTTGTACAAATGGTGAGAAGGGAAAACCAATATGTAGATTTGGATTTCCATTGCCTCCATTGCCAAGAACAATGTTGCTATATCCGCTTGAAGAGGAAGTTGACAAGTATAAAAAGAAGTATGTAGAGCTTCAAAAAGCGATGAATGAGTACAAAGATAATGTATCTATGACATTTGAAGAGTTTTTGGATCATGTTGCGAAAATGGATTTTGAAGATTACATTAGATGCACCAGAAGCTTTTTGAGGGCTCCAAAAGTTTTCCTAAAACGAAAACAGAAAGAAATGAGGATTAATCTGTTCAATGAAAATGTTCTTCTAGCTTGGAAGGCAAATCTAGATATTCAGATCGTTCTTGAACCATATGGCTGTGCATCATATATTGTTGGTTATATGAGTAAATCTCAAAGAGGTATGAGTGCACAACTTGATGCAGCAGCAAAAGAGGCTCGAAAAGGAAATCTTGACCTGAAGAAACAAGTCAGACATATTGGAAATGTTTTCTCAAACTGTGTTGAGGTTAGTGCTCAAAAGGCTGTTTATCTTAATGTGCAAATTCCTTTGACAAAATGCACAAGGGATATTGTTTTCATAAACACATCTACGCCAGAAGAAAGGATCTTCTTGCTAAAACCTAAATCTGTTCTTGATGAACTTCCTGCAGAAAGGTAGGAATAGGTGGAAAGTTTTATCACATTGTTAGACATCAAAATTTTGTCCCCACAAGTTGTGTACCCCTGCTCTGAGGCTATATACATATATAAAAACATTAAAATGTACACCAGGACCAGGTGTCAGGTGAGCGTTTACAGGACCACTGGTCCTCTGGTTGATCTACTTGTCCAATTTCACTCAGGACAATTGAATATTTTTAGTTTTCTTGCACTGAGACAATAGTCACAACACAGTATAATGAACAATTTTTATAGAAGTCAGTTTTGCAGAAACTGTTTCCTTAATTAATATGAATAGGCAGAGTGAATTTTTGATAACTTGAACAATGATGACTGGTTTACCATGGCTCATGAGTCCCTATAGAATACTTCCCATGGTTCCAGATATCAACATATGTAGGATAATTTATGGAGGTTTAAGGGTATTGGATGCCAGATGTTCCCATTCCTCTTAAAATTATTTGCTTCTTTTCTCACAGGGTGGCGTCTCTTAGCCCATTTTGTACCGGAAACCCCAAAACAGATGATAGGCAAACAATGCAGGCCCAGATCAGAGGCCACATTCTGATAAATTCTTTCCTTTCAGATAGCCAATTTTTGAGATATGAGCAAATTCTTTCCTTTAGAGAAGACCACTTTTTCCGAGAAAGCAGCAAATTCTTACCTTAAAATGTAGACACCTTTTTTCTTGGAGTCAAGATTTATGTGAAAATAAACAGGGAATTCTGAAAGTTGTCTCCTTAGTGAATAACTTATCCTTAACAATGTTGTAGTGGGCCTCAGTGTGCTGCCATCCAACTGCTGTCATCATTGACAACTAACGATACTGGTGTTGCTATGGTAATAAGCACCAATGGCATGGTTCCCATGGTGATATGCTGTATGAGGGAATCCCATTGCAGGTATGGAACAGAGCAGCTGAACTTGGTATTATTTTGTTACTTATCTGTACAAATGTATCGAACGAGAAATTGCAACGGGCCTCCGTGGCCTAGTGGTTAAGATCGCTGACTCTTGATCATTAGGTCTCTCACCGCTGTGGTTCGAGCCTCGCTTGGGTCACATGTGAGACGCCAAGTTCTGCAACGGAAGGTCAGGTGGTTTTTCTCCGGGTACTCCGGTTTTCGCCCACCTCTGATTAACGATCGGCTCGATATGAGTGAAATAATCTTTAAAGGGCCGTAAAAGCAAAACCAAAAAAAAAAAAAAAAAAAAAAAGAACGAGAAATTGCACCTCATGAAGGCACACATTATAACACCAGACAGTACATGTACTAACAATATGAAGCCAATTAACATTATAAGATCATATTAGGATAGTTAGATGTAAAGCTGATGTACTGTGTCTTGTGGGGAGGGCTGGAGGTTGGGTTGGGGCGTGCAGGTTTATCTCTAATAACATTGTTTTAAAGAGGTTGTGGTGTAGTAACAATTATAAATTGAACAGCATGAAGGCTTCCTTGTTCAACACTGAATCATAAAAATAAATACTATTAAGAAAAATATAAAGAAATGAATCTAATTTATTTATTTAATGTATTTTGAAGTTATGAAGCAAAGTAAGGGTTCACTTAAATATTGCTTGTGACCCAATGTTCATGAACAAAGTAAGTGAACCCCAGAGAGTTTAAAAAATGGGTTCACTTAAACTTCCTTTGCGACCCAATGTTGTTCAGTCTTCATTGAAAGTAATACAGTGTTCACTTAGTTAAACTTTGCTCATGACCTGATGTTTATACATTAATGAATGCTAAATAAAGTACCTTTACTACATATATTTACAATATTTCCCATCCATTATGTGACAAAAAATTAAACCTTGTCCTGCCGAGCCCGGATATGCCTTACCTTTCAAACAATGTAGTTCCAGATCAGCCATCCGATCAGGATCTATATTGTTTGTCATACAGATTGTGAATTTGTTGCAATACTTTGCACCAAGTAATCTGATTGGTTGATAATCAGTAGTGGGTGCGGCATAATTGAATATTCAGCAGGACAAGGGTTAATGATTGAGGGCTAAAATTGAAACAAGAAACAATTGCACCCAGTTGTCCTATTAACAGCAGAAGAGTGTCATTGATATCAACATGTCTCCATCGTCCGGTAATTTTGATGGATTTTTTTTGCATCATTAAATGATCATTGCGTGAATTAATGTATTCAATGAGTTATGAACAATATTGCTTCCCAATAGTTTACTATAGGTGTTTTCTGTTACTGCCATGAGAATGTAAATATATACGAGGGTGTCCTTGAAGTTGGCGGAATGAGTCCATAATTTTTATGAATACGCTGTATTGCAAAATGGATTTCATTTATGGAATCTATCATTCAACGGTAGTAAATGCTACGATATCTTGCCTGTATAATGAAATGGTAATTTTTAAGAAATCTCTTAAATATAGTAACAGTAATGCTGTCCGGAGCATGACAAAGTTACAAACGACATCAACATTATGTCGCGACGTCAAACTTGAGTTCGCGGTTCACTTTTCCGACACAGTCAGCATTCGTGGTGACACATTTCCTGTGCAGAGTTCCTTTACTAGTATGCGGTGCGTCAGAGAAGCCGATATCCCAAGTTTATCCGCTATAGCGTGAACCGCAATTTGTCTGTCAGTGTCCAAGAGCTCCCTAACTTTGTCCGTGTTAGATACCAAAGCCACATATGCCCGGCCCACTCTTCCTCATCCTCTTCCAAATTTCGTCCATTCATAAAGGGTTCTTGCCACTTATACACAAGGATCTTTCCACAGGAAGGCAGCGTGCTCGAATCCTTAATCATGTTTAACGTTTCAGCCGGCGACTTTCTGAGACCCACACAAAACTTCACCACACTGCAGTTTTTTATTTTCCAGATAAACAAGTAATGGTAATAACGTCATTTTTGGGAAAATGACGCCGAGACGTCATGTAAATACCATGTAGATTTGCGCCAATTTTGATAGTGTTCTAATAATAAAGCTTAGTTATATCTACCGCTGGGTACTATTTACCATTATTTACTTATTTTGGCGTGCTCCCCCTACGCAGCCCGTCGTTGCCATAGATACACACGATTCAAATATTATTAGGAGAAATAACATTTTTACATTGCATCTGAATTAGAAATAGATCGGATTCTCTTATCAGAGACTTTCAACCTAAAATCTTTATAAATAAATGAATAACAGCCACATTCTGCGAACTTTGAGAACAACCCTCGCATGTATCAATATTAGAGCTTATTCTGCTGAGCACAATCCCTACCTTTACAAATAATGTACATCCAGATCAGATGACTTCTGATCTATACAGTTTTTTGAATTAGTATGAATACACCATGTCAAGACATTTGATCGATTGATAGTCACCAAATGAAAAAAGCATTAGAATTATACGCTTCAATAAATTATAAATGCTACATATGTATAATCTGCGTATAACTAAACCATAAATTTTGGACATGTAAATGAGCTTACCATATGCTTTAAAAAAGCATAGCAATACATTGAAATGATACGCAAACAAGACACTAGATGCGAAAAATAAATAATACACTAAGTAATACGCTATCAAAATGTAGAAGCAACATGACAGTAATACAGTTAACGATATGCAAACAAAACATGAAAGGTGAAATAAGGTCAGTGTTTAATGAAGTACGCATGCATAAATCTTTACCTGTATAAACTGTGTTGTTCATTCACATTCAATAAAAAATTGCCACGGTTTAATAGACTGGTACTTTTTAGATTTGATGTCCATGCCAGTGACTATATACACAACCCAAAATATTTTATCATAATTAAGAGCCTAAGACATTTTAGTTCACTTATATAAAATAACATTCTGAGAACAGATGCATTTGGGGTAGTTAAGAATATAAAATCAATTTGTTCATTTCATTGAGCATTTGTTATTTTTTTTAATCCCCTGCCATTAGAGGGCACATAGCATTACCTCTGTCCGTTCCTCCATCCTTTCGTTCGGCCATTCGTTCGTCCAGCCGCCCGAAACTTAAACATAGTCAATAACTTTCTTAATTCTGGATTGATTGTAAAATTACTTTGCGGAAATTTCAACTATCAGAGACGATGTGTCGCGCGCAAAACCCGGGTCGATACCTCCAATGTCAGGGTCGTACTTAGAAGTCAAAGGTCAAGAAAAGGGTACGAAACTTAAACATGGCCAATAACTTTCTTGTTTCTGGATGGATTTTGAAAATACTTGGCAGAAATGTTAAACATCAAAAGACGTGTGTCTCGCAAAAAACTTAGGCCCGTACATCCAAGGTCAAGGTCGTACTTAGAGGTCAAAGTTTAAAAAAGGGTCCGAAACATAAACACAGCCAATAACTGTAGTATCTCTGGATGGATTTTGAAATTACTTGGCAGAAATGTTAACAATCATGGATCGATGTGCCGTGCTTAGGACCCAGGTTGATTTCTCCAAAGTCAAGGTCATATTTAGTTGTCAAATGTAAAGAAAAATATCGTTTTCTTGTGCCCGGTTATTCTGAATGGATTTCGAAATAACTTGATAGAAATGTTAACAATCATGAGACTATGTGTCATGCACAATACCCAGGTTGCTGCATCCGAGTTCTAAGTCATACTTAGAGGTGTACATCAATATCGGACAGCTGAAGGGCATTGGCTGTTAAAAGAGGTAACCATTATTGGAGGTTTTACTGTTAACAGAAAAATAAATTGTATCTACTATTCGTTTGAATTTATAAACTAAGTCAGCTGATGCAGAATTGTTTTCAAAAGTATATGAAATATAACATGAAAATAAATCGTTAAGGCCACAGTTAAATGTAAATTAAATTTGCTTTTGATACCAATATTTGTTTCAAAGAATTTTTTTTTTCGTATGGCTTACACAGAAAAGTCAGAATGTGTTCAACTGAACTGATGAAACAGTTATCAGCTACAAGAAAACTTGGACTGTGTAAAGATTTGATGCTACAACTCAGCTGCTACCTGGTACCTGACCTAGATAAAGAGTCACTAACCAGTCTGTCATTAATGGCAGATCCGCAGAAAATCCCCATGGCAACAAAACCAAGATTCGATGAAGAAAGAAGAATGTGGCAGGGCTTGGAAAAGTTTATTGACATGACAAAAGACATAATTTACAGAGAAGGTATTCCTTTAATATCAATCTTATGTTGTTGTTTTTTTTTTCACAGTAAATCTATTCTTGAAAGAATGTTCACATTATTAGCTGTCGCTTTTCAAATCTTTTGATACATAATAAATTTGCTTCAATGCAAATTGACACCTATAGTCCGTTTGATTTAACTCTTCTGATTCCAGAAGGAAAACTGGAAGTTCTTTTAACCATAATGGGTATTCGTTTTACACATTCTGAAAATGGAAGCCTTCTCTCTTCTGTCTTCCGACTTTAAAAAGTTTCTTGCTGTCGAGTCCTCACCGTTGTTTCATCTCTGTGGTTGTTTGATTTTTTTTTTCGTTCACAGACATGTTGCACTGATGAGTTAGGAGGCATTCATGCGGACTGAACAAATTATTTGTCTTAACCGCGACGGAAGTAAGGGCGAGGATTGTGGCCACTTAAAATCGATTTAAGCCCCCCAGTGGAATTCGTTTCCGCTGACCATTCCAGGTGATTCTTCTGTCGCGGTTTATTTTTAGCTCACCTGTCACGTAGTGACAAGGTGAGCTTTTGTGATCACATTTTGTCCGTCGTCCGTCGTCCGTGCGTGCGTGCGTCCGTGTGTGCGTCCGTGCGTGCGTCCGTAAACAATTTGTTGTCCGCACGATAGCATCTTCATTTATGATTTGATTTTAACCAGACTTGCACACAACTTGTACCCCCATGAGATCTAGGTTCCTTTCTTGAACCAGCCATATTCCATCATGTGTTACTGAGTTATGGCCCCTGAAAGGGCAAAAATTGCCTATTTTGGTCTTGTCCGCAGGATAGCATCTTCATTTATGATTTGATTTTAACCAGATTTGCACACAACTTGTACCACCATGAGATCTGGGTTCCTTTCTTGAACCAGCCATATCCCATCATGTGCTACAGAGTTATGGCCCCTGAAAGGGCATAAATTGCCTATTTTGGTCTTGTCCGCACGATAGCATTTTCATTTATGATTTGATTTTAACCAGACTTGCACACAACTTGTACCCCCATGAGATCTAGGTTCCTTTCTTGAACCAGCCATATCCCATCATGTGTTACTGAGTTACGGCCCTTGAAAGGGCAAAAATTGCCTATTTTGGTCTTTTCCGCACGATAGCATCTTCATTTATGATTTGATTTTAACCAGACTTGCACACAACTTGTACCCCCATGAGATCTGGGTTCCTTTCTTGAATCAGCCATATCCCATCATGTGCTTCGGAGTTACGGCCCCTGAAAGGGCAAAAATTGCCTATTTTGGTCTTGTCCGCACGATAGCATCTTCATTAATGATTGGATTTTAACCAGACTTGCACACAACTTGTACCACCATGGGATCTGGGTTCCTTTCTTGAATCAGCCATATCCCATCATGTGCTTTGGAGTTACAGCCCCTGAAAGGGCAAAAATTGCCTATTTTGGTCTTGTCCGCACAATAGCATCTTCATTTATGATTTGATTTTAACCAGACTTGCACACAACTTGTACCAACATGGGATCTGGGTTCCTTTCTTGAACCAGCCATACCCCATTATGTGTTACGGAGTTACGGCCCCTGAAAGGGCAAAAATTGTCTATTTTGGTCTTGTCTGCATGATAGCTGTTTCATTTATGATTTGATTTTAAGTTAACTTGCACATATTTTGTACCACCACAAAATATCTCGGTCAAGATCGAATATGGGTCATGTTGGGTCAAAAAGTAGGTCAGTAGGTCAAATCAGGAAAAAACCTTGTGAAGACACTAGAGGCCACAGTTTTGGTCCGATCATCATCAAACTAGCCCAGTCAAGTTCGAATATAGGTGTTGTCGGGTTTAAAAGTAGGTCATTAGGTCAAATCATAGAAAAACCTTCTGAACACACTAGAGGCAACAATTTATGTCCAATATTCATCAAACTTGCTCAGAATGATCATCTTGATAATATCATAGTCACGTTTGAATATGAGTCATGTTGGTTCAAAAAGTAGGTCAGTAGGTCAAATCATAGAAAAACCTTGTGAACACACTAGAGGCCACAGTTTTGGTCCAATCATCATCAAACTTGCTCAGAATGATCATCTTGATAATATTTTGGTCACCTTCGATTATGGGTCATGGCAGGTCAAAAAGTAGGTCAGTAGGTCAAATAAGAGAAAAACCTTGTGAACACACTAGAGGCCACATTTTTGGTCCAATCATCATCAAACTTGCTCGGAATGATAGTCTTGACAATATCTCGGTCATGTTCGAATATGGGTCATTTCAGGTCAAGAAGTAGGTCAGTAGGTCAAATCATAGAAAAACCTTGTGAACACACTAGAGGCCACAGATTAGGTCCGATCATCATCAAACATGCCCAGAATGATCATCTTGACAATATCTGAGTCATGTTCAAATATTGGTCATGTCTGTCCAAAAAGTAGGTCAGTAGATAAAATCATAGAAAAACCCTCTGAACACACTAGAGGCCACAGTTTTGGTCTGATCATCATCAAACTTGCTAAAAATGATCATTTGACAATATCTCAATTAATTTTGAATGTGGGTCATATCTTGCCAGTAAGTAGGTCAGTAGGTCAGATTGCTGAAACACCTTGTGTACACACTAGAGACCCCAGTTTTGGTCCGATCATCATCAAACTTGCTCAGAATGATCATCTTGACAATATCTGGGTCAAGTTTGAATATGGGTCATGTCGGGTCAAAAAGTAGGTCAGCAGGTCAAATCATAGAAAAAGTTTTGAACACTTTTAGAGGCCACAGTTTTAATCAAATCATCATAAACTTGCTCAGAATGATCATCTGGACAATATCTCAGTTCAGTTCGAATATGGGTCATGTCAAATCAAAAAGTAGATCAGTAGGTTATTTTGTCATAACTTTTGAACTGTTTTAGATAGAGCCTTCATATTTGGCATGTAGGTTCCTTGTGACAAGGGCTTCCCACTCATATAAAGATTTGACCTGTGACTTTGACCTGTGACCTACTTTATCATAACTTTTGAACCATATGAGATAGAGCCTTCATATTTGGCATGTATGTTCCCTGTGACAAAGTTTTCCCAATCATTCAAATTTTTTTAGCCATGACCTTGACCTTTGACCTACTTTGTCATAACTTTTGGAGCATTTAAGATACAGCCTTCATATTTGGCATAAAGGTTCCTTCATAGTAGTGAGTGTTTGAGTTGAAGTCTCACCGAAAGCTAAGGTCATACAGTGATGGGAACTCTGTTTAAAAACCAATCTGAAAGTCTGGAGAAGCTTGGGATCGATACTGCTACCCCTGGTTTACAAGGCAAGTAACATGACCACAGTACCATGAAGGCTTCTAAACTTCATTGGAATGTTGTGTAGATGACCATCTAGGAAAATAGCATAACGATTAACAAATGGTCACAAGAGCTAAAAATAGAAAAAACATTGTGAATTTGCTTCAAATGTGAACTCCTTCTAAACCTTTGGGCAAATTGGATTTTAAACTTCACAGGAATGTTGCCTAGGTGACTCCCTACCAAAATAGTTAAACCATATTCCACTCCAATGAACAAGATGGCTGCCAGAGTTAAAAACAAAAAAAAATCTTCAAATGACAATTCCTACTGTACTCTTGGGCCAATTTCATTCAAACTTTGAAGTAATGTTGCTTAGATGACCCTCTACCAAAAAGGCTAAAACAATCCCGCTCTGATGAAAAAAATGGCCACCGGAGCTAAAAATAGAAAAATATTGCAAATCTGATTCAAACGTGAACCCCTCCTAAACCCTATGGCCAATTTGATTCAAACTTCACAGGAATGTTACCTAGTTTACTCCCTACCAAATAAGCTTAAATCACTGCTGATGGCCACCATAGCTAAAAATAGAATGTACTCGAGACAGTGACAGACAGGTGAGCGAATCAGGGCCCTGTGGGCCCTCTTGTTTATGGTTTGGTTTTGGGTGTTTGTGTCGCTTATATTATTTTATTTTGGATAGCCTTTTGGCCATTTTGTGGGAAAGTACTTGTCCTTTCGGCTTTCCGATGTTGGTGTTTCCCTTGGGGTCTGTTGCTTCATGTTTGTGTTTCTTTCCCATTGGTGTCTTTGATGAGAGCTGTGGGTTAATTGTATCGATTCCTGTTTTTTGTTTGTTTGTTTGTTTGAATTTAGGTTTAACGTCCCCGTCAACACTGTATTGGTCATTTTGGAGACGCCCCTTCCAATTTTGTGAGACTTTTACCCGACACTGAGATGAAATGACATCTCAACTTCAAGCCCTGTCGCCCAATGAAACTAATAGGGTTTATAAGCATGGACAGACCGACTCGCACCACTTAGATCCTCTTAGCAGTTTACCAGTACTTGTGTGCTGTCGGTTTCAGCTCTGTGTGGAAGCATCATGCAGCCCATCTACTTCTTCAAGCCCCGATGGGTGGGGGGCCAGTATCCATTCCTGATCATTGCCTCTACTTCTATTTATGTTTCACGCAGCCACCAGTTTTTGGAAGCTTATCCGAATCCTCGAAGAATCCAGTGGAAGTCTCGGAAGAGGAGAGGTCAATTGATTTGATACAACATTAACAAGATAGAATTTAGTTAAGAGTAATTTGTGAAGATGATTTCTGTGAGAAAGCCATATTGGAGTTGATTTCTAAGTGCATGTTTTCATTTTAATTTTGCATTGGTCAAAGCTTTTAAAATGGTTAAGTTTATCAAATAAAATGTGTTTTTTGTTGTTGTTTTTTTGTTTTTGTTTTTTTGTTTTGTTGTTTTTTGTCAACTTTCTCTTATTTTTCTGCAATAATTAATGGGGACGAAAGCAACATTTTATTCAGATCTGACCAATCTTACATCTTCTGTTTGTACCTTCTGTCACATGGCAGACACTCTTCTGCTTCTGAAATTCGACTTCCAGAAGAGCTAAATCGAACTGGACAATAATTTTAAGATGCACATATGATTATCTGCATTTTGAGGTGAGGGTTGTTTTGATAATAGTCTTCTGCTTTGAATTGTGTTAACACTTAACTGCTAAGCACAGCAGACAGCATTTTCAAGATATTTTGTTATTATTTACCAAAAATAATACTTCACATTACAGTTAAATCATCTGGTGGGCGGACAATTTTATGAAATGTCAGGCCTGTTTTTCATTGAAAATAAGGAAAAAAAAGTAGATTGTCATCTACTCTAGCGTTTGTAGGGTTAATTGTTTGTATTATAGGACAATGTTTAGTTGAACTTAAACAGTATTTATAAAACGGCGCGAATAGCAGCATAACTGAAATGAAAACATTATGCAGTAGGCCTTCAGCGACTTGAACACCTTTGGGACCTTTAGGAAAACATGACTATACAAATACATTGTTAATTTTACCACCGTAAAAATGAAAAATTTTAGATGAAAAATTGTGATGTTTTTCTTATTTTTGCTAAAATATAGATTGTAAGTACACATTAGAACCATCTCCAAATCTATATTTTACGACAGAAATAAGAAAGATAAGGTTTACCCCTATAAACCTCAGTTTTACCCTATAAAAGTGGGGTTCAAGGGGGACAAAATTATATAGGCGTGTTTTCATGATGCTATGAAAAATTGCTCTAGACTGAAGATTTTTTAGCTGCAGTGCAGATTGATAATTGCTCTATGTAAAGAGTGTTAATGGCGAGTGTTTAGGGATTCCTTTGATCTTCTATAAAATAATCGGAACTTGTGTGTATTTAATAAGGTAATTATTATGAGTAAGTACAGCATGCATTTCCATGATAATATAAGAAAATCTCCCTATATTATACCTATGATCAAATTGTGATCCTAAGGGATGGAATTTTCTATCTACATCCCCAAATACCGTGGCAGTTTCTCCTTCTTGCATACCTTTCATTTCTTAGCGGGGATATTTGGTAATGCAGTGGAATCGATTGTTGATATCCGCCTTATTGTGATAACATTGATGTCATGTTGAACTTTTTCCTTCATTCGCCGGAAATTACCGAGTTGAATATCGATTTCCGTAGGAAATCGGCAGTTAAAGTTACCTGTATATTTTGAAGGTTTTTTATATTAAAATTATGAAGGAAAAAAATCTTAACGCCTCGTATCTTATTTATCCTTAACACTAGAAAAAAGTCACTGTTATCCTCATGTAAGAAAATTATTCAGGTTTTATTTGGTGCATTTCAAAGTGATGAATAATTAATTCTTATTGCTTCCATCTGCAATTTAATGTCATGCCTATATGCTCCATAGACGGCAATGTATTTTTAAAAAAAAACGTTCAGATTTCCATGTTCGGTTGCCAATATTAAATAGAAATGATTTGTTTGGAATTAAGTCACTGTTATATACTGTTAGACTGTTGTTCCAAGTTTACGATGATATAAAGTTTATTTCTACTGAAAAATGATAAATTGCTTCCCCGAGAGCTTAAAAATCGTTTATAAGCTGTTTTTCAGTACTGCAGTTCAGGATGCGAAAATCGCTAAGCCCACATTATATGTACCAGAAATCGTATCAAACCTGTGAAGCTTTTTTTGTATTAATTTTGTAATTACTAGTAATAAACAACATGCGGATAATATACTTGATACAGTGATTATATTTCTCGGATTTCTTTATTTTATTTTGTCTCAGTTTTGTTACATTTATGTTTTCATTCATTATGAATGGGCGGCAAATATGTCAAAAGGACAAAAATTGTCGAAATCATTAACTGTGAAATGGCGATTAAATGGCGATTAAAACCACCATGAAAAGTTAATTGGCAGTCTGAAACCAGTGATTGATTTTGTTTGTTTGCATTGGAGTTTAACGGCCCAGTCAACACCATTTAGGTCAGTTTTGAGCCAGTCAGTTTACCTGACCACACGTTTCCTGAGCAAGCTTATACGTAAGCGGTTAACCAGTGCAGTGCAAATTCGCCTCATCGAGGGGGTTCAAACGAGCACCAACAATCTATGTTTTGTGCAGAACAAAACACTGCTTGCTATTCTGTTAATTTCTGCTAATGAGTTTCAACTCTGCCTGTCCGCACAGTTACTTTGCAAACAATGTAGAGCATGGTGCGACTGCTCAGGATGAGCCGTCTTTTCTCCAGATCTACACTGTTTGCCATTATGTTGATGACTTTGACTAAACCACCGTCAATAAAAATGGAATTGTCTAAATTCACATAACGAAATCACGCCTATACTGACAATTTTTACCACAAAAAAATTAAAATGTTTAGATAGTAAATTCTGCTTTTTTAGCTCGTCTGTTTTTTTAAAAAAAACTTTCGAGCTATTGTCATCACTCCGGCGTCTGCGTTGTCGTCGTCTGGCGTCGCCTCGCGTCGTCGTTCCAAAAAAACTTAACCTTGGCTATAACTTAAAAAGTATTAGACCTAGCCTCATGAAACTTCATACACACACTCATCATCACAAGAGCTACATTTTGACCAAGGACCATAACAACATTGTTGATTTTGGCTGAATTATCTCCCCTTTTCCAATTTTTTTCTGAAACACATTTTTTGCTCTCATTTTAATACTATTCACAACAGAGCCTTCAAACTTGACATGAATGTTCCTTGGGACAAGACCTTTTCAGTGATACCACACTCTTTGATCTGTGACCTTGACCTTTGAACTTTGACCTATTTTTCGAAAATTTAACTGAAAACCTTAACCATGACCATATTTCCAAAAGTATTTGGCCTACCTTCATGAAACTTCATACACATACTCACCATCACAAGAGCTACATTCCCTACAAGTTTTATAACTCCATCTTGCAATTTGATTGAATTATCTCCCCTTTTCTCTCCGTTTTTTTTTAAATTGTTTTTGTCTCTTATTTCAATACTATTCACAACAGAGTCCTCCAACTTCACATGAATGTTCCTTGGGACAAGACCTTTTCAGTCATACCACGCTTTTTGACCTGTGACCTTGACCTTTGAACTTTGACCTATTTTTCGAAAAATTAACCAAAAAACTTAACCTTGACCATATTTCCAGAAGTATTTGGCCTGCCTTCTGCAACAAGGTCTATCGGAACCCGAATTTTATGGTGACTTAGTATATAAATTCAGAAAAATATATAACCGCAATGACTTCAGCACCCAATTTCGTAAAATCATTCTTCGATATAAAAAGATTGGGTACAACATGGATGTTATACGACAGACTGCATGCATGGTAGTTAACCCAATCACGGTTGGCAACTTTGCTTCCCTCTTTAATTGCACGCCGGTGGGTAAGGTCTCAGATTCTATGACGGCTCCAACGTAAAGGCTTATTGAGAGTTAGAGAGATCTAAGTCTTGGTAATGTTGGTTGGTGCCTGATGCTCTGTCTCTGGTCGGGCTCATCGGAGTCTAACTGTTGGTTTTCTTTTGCTCCAGCATTTCAGGGGTTTCTTGCTGTCGAGTCCTCACCGTTGTCTCACCTCTGTGGTTCTTTGATTTCTGTGTTCACGGAGATGTTGCACTGATGAGTTAGGAGACCTTCATGCGGGCTGAACAAATTATTTGTCTAAATCGCGACGGAAGTAAGGGCGAGGATTGTGGCCACGTAAAATCGATTTAAGCCCCCCAGTGGAAATCTTCCACTGACCGTTCCAAGGCGGCTCTTCTGTTGCGATTTATTTATGTTGTTGTTTGTTACTTACTGTGTGTATCACTTGTGTCTTTTAATTTTGGATGGCCATATGGCCATTTTGTGGGAAAGTAACTGTCCATATGGCCTTCCTTTGTTTAGGTTTCCATTATGGTCTGGTCGCTCAATGTTTGTATTTCTTTCCCTTTGGTGTCTTTTATGGATGGAGTAAGTTAATTGTATCAATTCCTGATCTTTGTTTTACTTCTACTTTTCATGAAACTTCATACTCACACTCACCCATCATCACAAGAGCTACATTTGTCTATGTGACATGGAAAAACAGACGAGCATGGCGCCGCTTGCGGTGCTCTTGTTCATACTTCTGTTCCAAAAATAGATTATAGGAACTCGTCAGAGCCGCCTCGGTGAGGCAGTTCTAACGAGTATCCACAATCTTTGTTTTGATCAAAAATAAGAAAAAATAATGTATACTACTGTAAACCCCCGTTTTACTGTTTAAAATTTATTTACTCTTTACTGCAGCTGGTGCTGTGCCGTGTGGCGGCCGTAAAAAGTCTCCCGGTACATCCATCATAGTGTAAATTATATTTTCTGGTCCTTTGGGATCATTGGGTTCATTTAGAATCATTTTGAAAATAGAGTTCTGCTTAAGCCGGTCCTAGAGGGCGTGGCCTGTGTCGCGCATTTCAGTACTGGCCATGAACAGACTCAATAAAACCGAGTCTGCTATTTTCGTTTATTTGGTGTATTCTTTGCTTCCAAAGGATCTAACTAATCAGAACTTATTTATCTTCACTGCAGCTGGTTTTGTGCCGTGTGGCGGCCATAAAAAGTCTCCCCGTACATCCATCATAGTGCAGATTATATTTTCTGGTCCTTTGGGATCATTGGATTCATTAAGGATCATTTTGAAAATAGAGTTCTGCTTAAGCCGGTGCTAGAGGGCGTGGCCGGTGTTGCACATTTCAGTACTGGTCATGAACAGACTCAATAAAACCGAGTCTGCGATTTTCGTTTATTTGGTGTATTCTTTGCTTCCAAAGGATCTAACTATTCAGAACTTATTTAAGGAGTCACAGTAATATAGGTGTGTTTTTGTGATGAGAGCTGGATCAATCAATCAATCAAATATTTTGTTCTTTCAATCCATCATACACAATGACAATATAAGGCGATACAAACAATTGTTATAATAATTCAGAGATGAAAGAATCTACTTTAGTAGAAACCGTCCTCTGTCCGAATTTTCCACTATTTTCCGCATATCAAAGGTTGTTTAAAGGTTAATAAAGGCATTTCTTTTGCTTGTTTGATTTGAGGTTTTAGAGTAACAGTCAAATAAATAATGTATACCCCTATAAATCCCAGTTTTACTATATAAAAGTGGGGTACACGTGGGTCAGAATTATATAGGTGTGTTATCGTGATGACGAAGTTAACAAACGTGCTTTAATTTAACAATGAGTTGGCGCGTGCCCGTCGTCCCCCACTTTGAGTTAATCTTTAAAGTGTCAATCATGTGTAACCCTTAAAGTGCCAATCATAATATTGAAGATAACAATTTTATTAATTAAATTAAATAAATAAATAAATAAAGTAACAGTCTCATCATTGTTCACTTTTTGTGATTGATTTGATAGACAATTTTTGTGGTGTCTTGATTTATGTACAGTTTTATTAACTCTTAAAGTGTGAATCATAACAAGTGCAGATGACATTTTCCAGGTTTTGAGTTGATTAATTTCGAAAACACGCCTATTGAAAAATATTGAAAATTTTACCACCAAAAAATGAAAGTATTCAGATAAAAAAAAATTGCTACTAATCGTATTTCTTCTCGAAACATAAATTGATGGAATCGTTAGTTCCACCTCAGCGAGGCGGTTCTTACGACAAACAACAATACATGTTTTAGCAGAAATAAGAAAAATAATGATCCATATTTTACTACATAAAAGTGGGTAATATGGGGTGTTTTTGTGATGTGACCATAAAACTATTGCAGCCCATTCACATATTAATTGCATGCCTCATTTTAATAAAAATAAATAAATAAATAAATGTGCCGTATCTGTAATCACCTTCTGTGACCGACTTTTAAGGCACTTTTTATATCTTTCTTGAATTCTTAGTGTCAACCATAGCTCGACAAACAACATTTTTCGAAATTGTGTTAAAATTGTTTAGGACAAACATTACAGCCGATTCAAATATGAGTGAAATGTCCTTTATAATAAATAAATAAATACATAAATAAATAAATAAATAAATAGGCTTATCTGTGTTTACACATTATGTAACTTTTATGGCTTCCTTTCAATTATTCAGGGAATATCTTATACAATATACTGTATATCGGTGTAGTGTCAATCATGACTTGGGAAGACAACATTTTTCAAAATGTGTTTACCTATAAGTTACTTTTTATGGCGTCCTTTAATTATTCAGGAAATATCTTATACAATATACTGTATATCGGTGTAATGTAAAGGTGTCAATTATGACTGCGGCAGACCATCACGAAAATTTGACCCCCTATAACACCACAGTAAACTTGGGTTTGCAGGGGTATACATTATTTTTCTAATTCTTCTTAAAACATAGATTGTGGGTACTCGTTAGAACCGCCTCGCCGAGGCGGTTCTAACGAGTATCCACTATCTATGTCTTGAGCATAAATAAGAAAAATAACTGTTTTTTTTCTTCTGAAAATTTTCATTTTTTGGTGGTAAAATTTACAATGTATATGTATAGGCGTGTTTTCGTCATGGAACAAAATTGGTTTTAATGTAAGAACTTTCTCATCTGAGTTCATGTGAGACGCCAAGTTCTGCAACGGAAGGTCAGGTGGGTTTTTCTCCGGGTACTCCGGTTTTCGCCCACCTCTGATTAACGATCGGCTCGATATGAGTGAAATAATCTTGAAAGGGCCGTACAACCAAACCCCCCCCCCCCAAAAAAAAATCTGAGTTCATCTCGGCTCCCGCCCATAGGGGCTTGAAGAAATATATGGGCTGCATGATGCTTCCACGCAGAGCTGAATCCGGCCCGCACAGTAGTACTGGTAAACCGCTTAGAGGATCTAAGCCTGCATGTCCAGGAACCGCGGTGCGAAGCGGATGCTAATAAACCCTATTTGTTTCAATTGGCGACAGGGCTTGAGATGTCATTTCATCTCAATGTCGGGTAAAAGTCCCACAAAATTGTAAGCAAACTCCAAACTGACCTTTACCGTGTTGACGGGGACGTTAAACCTCAAATCAAACAAACAAACAAAATCTGAGTTCATCTTGATCGAGCCTTATAGGCGTTTGTTCGTAATTGGTTAACAATATTTTTCATGACGTTATTTATTTAAATAAATAGATAAAATAAATGCATAAAAAGATCGGAGTCAAGAGATTTCACGTATCATATTTGACCTTAATCCTTATTTAAAATCACTGGACAAGAGACTGACAAGATATTTAAACCCAATATCCTACATGTCAAAAAAAAAATAAATAAATAAATAAATAAATAATAAAAATAAAAAAAAAAACACTACTACTACTACTAATAATAATAATATTGATTATTATTATTATTATTATTATTATTAAGCAATTCTACATAATGTAGCTCTTCAATATGTTAAATATGTTCGTTCATACTAGAAGGCTCGAAATGAAAAGGTTGTTTCTTCAAGAAGTTCTTTTTCACATTTAGATAGCCTTAATTTGAGCACAGGTAGATCAAAGTGTCATATCTGCAGATATATGATTAATGATTCCCTGAGGTCAGCGACTAGAGAAAAAATATTGGCTATTCTGTGCCTTGATCCCAGTGGTGTGCAGGGAGATAACTCGAATATCTCGCCCAGATAGGTTTTAACGGAAATTCACGACTTATTCCGATCGCCGCCTATGAAGGAAAAAGTTCGGTATGTGATGTTTAGTGGGGTCACGTTATGTTAAGTGTCATCAGTTTTAACGGCAACATACCTCGTACGTGATGACCTTTTCAACCAGTGAACATCAAATACATGGGAATGTTCAATTTTTATCCTATCCCTGCGTAGGATAACCTGGATTGGATAAGAATGTCTGTCTAGGGTCATTGTCTGGAATGCACGAATGTGTCTGTCGCACTTAGCTTGCTCTTCTGTCTTAATCCTAGCTAGTTGTATTAACTTTCAGCCAAAGTAGAGACAAATGAGTTGGATACAGTTACAAAGATACACATGAAGCCAGGAATAGATGTGTGTCCCACACAGTTGGCTGTTCTCTCGCACTCTCTACAAATTTTACAGAGCATGTGTTTATGGCCATTGGATAAATCAAGGCTGGGATTCAGTGCCAATAAGATCGACCTCACAACTTTCACTGATGATGAAAAGCAAATGTAAGTACCGATATATTCTTTTTACATTTAGTTCGGTGAAATATCAGCAGATATCCATAAATATTAGTTAAGTCCCAGATAAGTTGGAAAAACCAGCCAATCAGACAGCTGACCTTAGAGTTAAGTCCGTTGAAATACGAATATGACCAGAATTGACATTGACCTTACATTACTCTTCCAGCTTTGACTAGCTGTTCATGAATAATGCATATGGCAGCAAAAGTGGAATTCAAAAACTCATCCAATACGCTGGTATTGTTAAAGTTATGCCCTGTTGATTATTGCTACATTGGTTTGTTTGATTGTATTTGAGTTTAACGTCCCAGTCTGCACTATTTTAGGTCATTTTTGAGCCGAATAGTCCACACTTATCCTGGGCAGGCTCTTATATGTAAGGGGTTAGCCAGTACAGTGCATATTCTTTCGTTCGTCTGTCCGTCTGTAAACGTTTCGTTTCTGGATAACTCCTCTTACAGTTTACAAACGAACAAGCTGAAACTTCATACATAGGCAGACCATGATGTGGGGCAGCATATATTATTTCGAAGTTACGGTCCACCAAATATTAACAGAGTTATGCCCCTTTGAAATTTTGTAAACTTTTTGTTTCCGGATAACTTCTCCTACAGTTTACATCCAATCAAGCTGAAACATCATACTCAGTTGGACCATGATGTGGGGCAGCACATATTATTTCGAAGTTACGGTCCACCAAATAATAATAGAGTTATGCCCCTTTGAAATGTTTGGTAAACTTTTCGTTTCCGGATAACTCCTCCTACAGTTTACATCTGATCAAGCTGAAACTTCATTCATAGTTAGACCATGATGGAGGGCAGTGCATATTAATTCGAGGTTACGGTCCACCAAATATTAATAAGGTTATGCCCCTTTGACTTTTTTGTCAACTTTTAGTTTCCAGATAACTCCTCCTACAGTTTACATCCGATCAAGCTGAAACTTCATCCATAATTAGACCATGATATGGGGCAGTGCGTACTGTTTTGAGGGTATAGTCCACCAAGGAATAATAGAGTTATGCCCCTTTGAATTTTTTTGTAAACTTTTCGTTTCCGGATGACACCTACATTTTACATCCCATTTAGCTGAAATTTCATATATAATAAGAACATGCTGTGGGGCAGCGCATATTGCTTAGAGGTAATGGTCCACCAAATAATAATAGATTATGCCCCTTTGAAAAATTATGTAAACATTTTGTTTTCGGATAACTCCTTCATTTTAGATTCGATGATGTTGAAACTTTACATACAGTAAGACCATGATATGGAACAGTGCATACTATTTTGAGGTAACGGTCTGCCAAATGTTACATGAGTTATACCCCTTTCACAATTTTTTTCTGAACATTCCGTTTCCGGATAACTCCTCTTACATTTTACATCTGATGAAGCTGAAACTATACATATAGTAAGACCTTGATGTGGAACAGTGCACATTATTTTGAGGTTACAGTTCGCCAAATATTACCAGAGTTATCCCCCTTTCACATATTTTTCTAAACATATTTAGTTTCCGGATAATGCTAGATTGTGTCTTAACTTGTCACAAAGCCCGAAGACAGATTCTGTCATGGGGCACAAACTCTGAAGACAGATTTTGTCATTGGGCACAAACTCTGAAGACATAGTCTGTCATGGGGCACAAACTCTGAAGACAGATTCTGTCATGGGGCACAAACTCTGAAGACAGATTTTGTCATTGGGCAAAAACTCTGAAGACAGATTTTGTCATTGGGCACAAACTATGAAGACAGATTTTGTCATGGGGCACAAACTCAGAAAACAGATTTTGTCATGGGGCACAAACTATGAAGACAGATTTTGTCATGGTTCACAAACTCTGAAGACAGATTCTGTCATGGGTCACAAACTCTGAAGACAGATTTTGTCATGGGGCACAAACTCTGAAGACAGATTCTGTCATGGGTCACAAACTCTGAAGGCAGATTTTGCCATGGTTCACAAACTCTGAAGACAGATTCTGTCATGGGGCACAAACTCTTAAGACAGATTTTGTCATGGGGCACAAACTCTGAAGACAGATTTTGTCATGGGTCACAAATTCTGAAGACAGATTCTGTCATGGGTCACAAACTCTGAAGACAGATTTTGTCATGGGACACAAACTCTGAAGACAGATTTTGTCATTGGGCACAAACTCTGAAGACAGCTTTGTCATGGGGGACAAACTCTGAAGACAGATTCTGTCATGGGTCACAAACTCTGAAGACAGATTTTGTCATTCGGCACAAACTCTGAAGACAGAGTCTGTCATGGTCACAAACTCTGAAGACAGATTTTGTCATCGGACACAAACTCTGAAGACAGATTTTGTCATGGGCCACAAAGTAGAAGCGAAGGCTATGATCAGGAATCGATACAATTAACCCACATTTGGTTTGATTTGAGGTTTAACGTCCCCGTCAACACTGTAAAGGTCATTTTGGAGACGTTGCTTCCAATTTCGTGGGACTTTTACCCGACATTGAGATGAAATGACATCTCAAGCCCTGTCGCCCAATGAAACCAATAGGGTTTATTAGCATGGACGGTCCGCCTCGCACCGCGGTTCCTGGACAGGCTTAGATACTCTAAGCGGTTTACCAGTACTAGTGTGCGGGCAGGATTCAGCTCTGCGTGGAAGCATCGTGCAGCCCATATATTTCTTCAAGCCCCTATGGGCGGGGGCAATTAACCCACAGCTCCCATCAGAGACACCAAAGGGAAAGAAACACAAACATGAAATAACAGACCCTAATGGAATCATCAATAGCAGAAATTCAAAAGGACAGTTACTTTCCCACAAAATGGCCAATTGGCTGTCCAAAACAAAATAATAAAAGCGATACAAACACTCAAAGACAAACCACTGGAATAGCCTTTAGAGTTTGTGCCCCATGAAAAAAATTGTCTTCAGAGTTTGTGCTCCATGAAAAAGTTTGTCTTCAGAGTTTGTGGCCCACGACAAAATTTGTCTTCACAGTTTGTGCCCCATGACAGAATCTGTCTTCAGAGTTTGTGACCCACGAAAAAATCTGTCTTCACAGTTTGTGCCCCAAGACAATATATGTCTTCAGAGTTTGTGACCCACGACAAAATCTGTCTTCACAGTCTGTGCCCCATGACAATATCTGTTTTCGGGCTTTGTGACTAGTTAAGACGCAATCTAGCCTGCTTACCTACACAGACTAACAAGATTCTTCGAAGGTTAAATTGAGAACATACAGATGTTGTACTATCCAAACAGTGAATACCAAGGTGCTGATCTGTCTGTGCAAATGCAAAGGTTTTCTCACAACGCAGCTCATATAATATTACCTGCAACAAGCAAAATTCTTAGCACTTAGTTTATTTTATACTAATTTATTCTAGTTCGATTGTGATGAAAGCTTCAAGCTTACTTGAATCGCTCTCGAACACTCATTCCGGATGTTATCACACGTATGAGAGAGAGGCAATGACCTTTACACTATTTCTACCCATTACCACCTGGGTTGAGTGGGACAGTGGCATTATGTGCCTTGCCCAAGGACGATCCTCACCTCTGGGAGCCGGATTCGAACACACAATCTCTGGATCATAAGACAAATGCGCTACCCACTGAGCTAGCGAGGCTTCTACGCTTCTAAGCCTTTACGCTGGAATCGTCATAGAATCTGATGCCTGACCCACCGGGGGCAACTAAAGAGGGAAGCAAAGTTGTCAACCATGATTGGGTTAACTACCATGCATGCAGTCTGTCGTATAACATCTATGTTGTACCCAATCTTTTTATATTGAAGAAGGATTTTACGCAATGATGCATTGGGTGCTGAAGTAATTGCGGTTATATACTCAACGAATTTAAAAAGGCATTGGTGACAAAAAGTTAAATGTCTTGAACATTATAGCAGATATTTTTGAACGCAAAACATATAAATCCAGGAAAATGTTTCTGCCACTTACTGAAACCAAAGATTTTAAATTTTCCCCATTCGTTACCTGTCAATCGATGCCCGAATGGACCCACCCAAATTTTAAAAATCACACCACAAAAACTGCATTGAAAACATATCTCTTAATGGCACTGTAAAACGTCAAATTAACAATTTGTCGAAATTATACGTTCGCATAAATTTGGAATAAGTAATACTAATGTATTTCAGAAAATCGTGCTTACAGACTACCCTGAGCGAAAATGGCGACCCGAAAGTCAGCCGTTTCAGCTGTTTTTCGAGGTTTTAAGCGCACTTGACAGTTCTGACGTCCAAAGCATGTTTGGATTGGTACCAGATTATCAAAAAATTACAGAAAGTGTCTTTTGACATGATTCTCTTAATGTTACGGTTTCATTCCACAGAATTGCACGCTTTAGCGTTGACGTCATTGATGCTGTAAATGCAATTTTGAAAATGTTTTTCAAGTTTTTGATTGACTGAAGACAAGCAAATGTGCCAATGTGCTTTTGATCAGTGAAGCACCGGTATTTAACAAGCTGGGTAACAGTTTAAGAAAAACATAAACATAAAACTTACGCAAGTACCTATGCGTGTTTTTGTCTCGTTAGACACATTAGCTCAAAGAGGTCTCAGTATGCGAGTTTCGGGTTAGTTCATATTTATCGCAGAAATATGCAAATTCAAAAGCTATGCGTTATTAAAGTCGTTAAGTATATATTTTTCTGAATTTATATACTAAGTCACCATAAAATTCGGGTTTCGATAGGACTTGTTGCAGAAGAGATTTAAGTCCAATATTGAATTTGAAATTAAATCAGAATGACGTCTATAAAAATTTGAAAAGGCTTTGCGTAGTTTATGGTAGCGATAACCCTGATTAAGAAGTTTAGCAGTTAACAATTTATTACGAGTGTTGAAGTCAGTTACATGACTACACACTCTGGCAAATCGGATCAATTGCGAAATATAAATGCATAGGATGACGAGGAACATCATCATCCATAAAAGGAAAATTTACAATCTCAAAATCATAATCATCGCGTTTATCATAAATTTTGCAAGAAACAAACCCATCTACAATAGACAGATATAAATCCAAAAACGAGGCCCCGGTATCAGAAGAATTTGCTTTATTTAACTGAAGTTCTGGGACGGGGGGTAAATTTGACTGATCAAACCATCGAAATAGGTATTGTAAATATTTAATAAATGATCCAAGTATCAGATTTGTTTCAACAGAACGGGTCATCATGAAGTCTCTCTCATAACAAAACAAAAACAGATCAGCCACAAGGGGTGCGCAATTAGTAACCATCGGAAAACCCACAACTTGTCTAAATAACTTAGTAGTGTTGCCGGAAGATAAATTGACAGTGACGTCAGCAAATGTTTTTGAAAACATTGTCTGCTGAAAGCATTGTCTGCTATTGTCAAAAGGCAACGATGCTTAGGTAATGATAATTATAACGGTATAGTCTGTCTTGCAAACCAATGATGGGTATGATAATAAATAGTACACCCTGTCAAACCTATCTGTGATGGTATACTCTCTTACGTCACTGTCTACTTATCCTCCGCCGACAGTACCAAATCTTATATAAATATTGTCAAGTAGAAAGGTGAGAGCTTCACACACTTTCTGACATGACCATAAAATAGAAGTAAAGGCAATGATCAGGAATCGATACAATTAACCCACAGCTCCCATCAGAGACACAAAAGGGAAAGAAACACAAACATAAAGCAACAGACCCAACGGAAACACCAACAGCGGAAAGCCAAAAGGACAGTTACTTTCCCACACAATGGCCAAAAGGCTATCCAAAATAAAATAATATAATTGACACAAACACCCAAAGACAAACCATAACAAAAATAAACTGTGACAGAAGAACCGCCTTGGAACGTCAGCGGAAACGAATTCCACTGAGGGGCTTTAATCGATTTTATATGGCCACAATCCTCGCCCTTACTTCCGTCGCGATTAAGACAAATAATTTGTTCAGTCCGCATGAAGGCCTCCTAAAGTATATTTTTTATGCTCGTCACAAGTGAAAAACATTTCTTAGATTACATGCAAGATAGAGGAAGTCTTCGCTTTGAAATGTCCATTCAATTAAATCATTAAGTTTTTTTTTTTATAAGATTATGAGGAAGTGTAGTGTAAAGGGTGGAAAAATCATATGTAGACAGACTTCAACCACGAAAACGTCTTGATTTCTATTTATTTAAAAATTCATTAGAATTTATAGACAAAAACAGATTTCTACCTGATCATTAAAGACTTTGTCGCAATACTTTATCACATGTTTTTGATGGTAGTAAAACATTTTTTCATGGGGCCCAAACTCTGAAGACAGATTTTTTCATGGGGCCCAAACTCTGAAGATAGATTCTATCATGGGCCACAAACTCTGAAGACAGATTTTGTCATTGGGCCAAAATTGGTCACAAACCCGAAGACAGATTTTGTCATGGGTCACAAACCCCGAAGACATTCTGTCGTTAGTCACAAACTCTGAAGACAGCTTTTGTCATGGGGCCCAAATTGGTCACAAACTCCGAAGATAGATTTTGTCATGGGTCACAAACCCCAAAGAAATGTTGTCATGAGTCACAAACTCTGAAAAGTAGAAGTAAAACAAACTTCAGGAATCGATACAATTATCTTACTCCACCCATCAAAGACACCAAAGGGAAAGAAACACAAACATTAAGCGACCGGACCATAATGGAAACCTAAACAAAGGAAGGCCATAAGGACAGTTACTTTCCCACAAAATGGCCATATGGCCATCCAAAATAAAAATACACAAGTGATACACACAGTAAGTAACAAACAACAACATAAATAAATCGCCCAGAAGAACCGCCTTGGAACGGTCAGTGGAAAGATTTCCACTGGGGGGCTTAAATCGATTTTACGTGGCCACAATCCTCGCCCTTACTTCCGTCAATTGATGGAACAGTGAAAAGCAATTGCATAAGCAATCCCTGAGGATTGGAAAAATAAGAGCATTAAATGTATGTACGGGGTGACCTTTTACAGCCGCCACACTTCACAAACAAAACAGCCCTGATATGCAAAGTAGAAGTAAAACAAAGATCAGGAATCGATACAATTAACCTACTCCACCCATCAAATACACCAAAGGGAAAGAAACACAAACATTAAGCGACCAGACAGATTTTGTTATGGGTGGCAAACTCTGAAGACAGATTTTTTCATGACAGTGCTCTTGTAGTCTCATATACGCATATGGATGTTTTCTTTCAGGATGAGACTGTCAAAAGTGAACAGGGGCCTGACACAAGCAATATGGGACAAAGTAGGACAAGTTGTTACAGACCTTCTCAGCTCTTATGCTTCCAGATTCAAAATGTTTTGTGAACAAAAGAGTTATCAGGGGAGACAAACATCACTACTTGATGAGATTTTTGAACGTCAAGAAGTCAGACTGATTGTATCTATGTTCGAGTTGTTGTTATGCACTGCAATATGTACCTGTTCTGCTTTTCCTGAGATTCTGCCAAGCAAAGTGAACAGGTCATCAAATAAACAGTCCAGTTCAACAAAGCTGAAGTCCTCCTCCTCGCCGCACATTCATTATGATACGTACAAACAAGCTGTCGACAGCAGATTGAAATCCCAATCTGAGATAGGAAATAGACTGAATGCTGAAGGTGAAAAATATTGGGTGTCAGAAAATCCTCATTTGACCTCCATCCATGGAAATTCCAGTCATACTACTGCAGTGGATAATAGCAAGGCAGAGCTAAAGCATAAGGAGGCATGTACTGAGAGACGGTTACTACGCAAGTGTTTATATGAGGCAGGAGTTTTCGATTGTGTGTGTCCATTCTTGATGTGTTCAGATTATGGTGTTCAGGTTTGTATTTTAACTCCTATATTGTGAGGGGGCTGGGTGACGGGGTCAAGGTCACCCATAATAGCTTCACGCACAACGGGAACCACGTGTTAAGGGGTTGTCAGGCTGGGGCATCAGTCGAGCAGAGCGATACGGACATAAGTGATCACAACGTACGGACATAACTTAATGGAGAGACGACAGAGGGTGAAGGAGGACTAAGGCAGAGTCTGCTAAATAAATATTATAATTTCATTAAACGACACGTAATGCCGAAATAGAACCTTGTTTCTTCTCCCCAGGCAGTAAACCATAGGACTTGAACTGTACCCTTGTCCTTGCTTGTCTGGAGGTCTCTAGATCTTTACAGCACTTAGTTAAGGTCGAATCAGGTCACATCAAGGTCAAGGTCATCAAAGAGGTATTCGAGAACCCACAGTGAGGGGCATAACCCCACAAGGCATAGGTTCAATAATTACTCCCAGCATATATGACATAACATTCATATGTATTACATTTATACATAGTGCAAATTCTATAGCTAGTTCTGTACTTGCATTTAGTTCAAGAAATCTGATGAATCCTAAATTGCAGATGAACATCAGCATGACTGAAGTATCAACGATTTTCAGCAAAGGCATGGCATAACTCATGCATCCTGAGAACCGATCCCTTAAACACGATTGGCTAGTAGTGTGTGCATGCTTGCGGATAACGTTAGCATAACTAACGCATAGAAGTAAGCATCAGCATAACTGACACATAGCCGGCTTCAGATAAGACATGGCATAACTCATGTATACATACTGAAAACCGGGGCCCTTAATGTATGTGTGTATGCTTAACCCTTAAGTGTTAAGAAATTAACTTGAAAGTGATAGGTAGATTAACTGCTTCCGGTAGTTAAACTCGCATAGTAACTTTGATCACCTTAATGTCCCTAGCTTTAAACCCTTAATTGTTAATTAATTACTTAAGTGAAAGCTTAAGGCCACAAAGTTATTCTGTTTAAAGTTAAGGAAAATATTTAATCAAGTTAAACATTTTAAAAATCCTGTTACAAACTGTATAACAGAATGATTTGTAAAAAGTTGGAATATCAACAAGAAACAATTAAATAAAACTTTATCTTTGCTCTCTCAGGCTATTTCATCCCTTTGTACATGTAGCTCTGTTATCTGTATCAAGGTCATCTAAAAATAGCATCAAGTCACTTCCGCATTCTTTGGGTATTCCCCTTTTACCAGAACGAGACTATAGTCTGTACCAACGAACCGCATCACCCATGGCCACTAACTAGGTCACCATATCTTGAAGGAGCCTGAAAGTCCAAACTCATAACACAAAGGCTAACAGATTAAATAACAATAAAAAAAAGAAAAATCAAACCCGAACTCTTCAGAATAATAACGGCAACCACACATCAGCTTCCATCCTTACTTTGTTGTTCGTCACTGCCTACTAAGAAATATTCTAAGATTAATAGATCTAGGTCTTTCTGCGATCGCTGCGTCTTCTGGCCTGATCTGATGGAAGAACAGAGAACAGAATGAGCGGTAAAAGGATACTCTCACTTATATACCAAAATCGCTGGGAGCGTTGTACGAATCTGTAAGAAAATGACCGATGGGATATGTTGAACTCGTACGATTTTGTTAGAGACATCACATGGCTAATTTGCATACTGTCAGCACCCGCCGACAAACTCGGATTTCCAGACAGTATTATTACTTCTGTCATAGAATTAAATACCAAATCACCCACAATCACCTGTAAATGAAACAAACTAAATATTCGTTAAACTAGCTGGTCCTAAAACTAGTAATTAAAGTAGAAGTAAAACAAAGATCAGGAATTGATACAATTAACTTACTCCATCCATAAAAGACACCAAAGGGAAAGAAATACAAACATTAAGCGACCAGACCATAATGGAAACCTAAACAAAGGAAGGCCATATGGACAGTTACTTTCCCACAAAATGGCCATATGGCCATCCAAAATTAAAAGACACAAGTGATACACACAGTAAGTAACAAACAACAACATAAATAAATCGCCACAGAAGAGCCGCCTTGGAACGGTCAGTGGAAGATTTCCACTGGGGGGCTTAAATCGATTTTACGTGGCCACAATCCTCGCCCTTACTTCCGTCGCGATTTAGACAAATAATTTGTTCAGCCCGCATGAAGGCCTCCTAACTCATCAGTGCAACATCTCCGTGAACACAGAAATCAAAGAACCACAGAGGTGAGACAACGGTGAGGACTCGACAGCAAGAAACCACTGAAATGCTGGAGCAAAAGAAAACCAACAGTTAGACTCTGATGAGCCCGACCAGAGACAGAGCATCAGGCACCAACCAACATTATCTCTTTAATTTTCAATAAGCCTTTACGTTGGAGCCGTCATAGAATCTGAGGCCTGACCCACCGGCGTGCAATTAAAGAGGGAAGCAAAGTTGCCAACCGTGATTGGGTTAACTACCATGCATGCAGTCTGTCGTATAATATCCATGTTGTACCCAATCTTTTTATATCGAAGAATGATTTTACGAAATTGGGTGCTGAAGTCATTGCGGTTATATATTTTTCTGAATTTATATACTAAGTCACCATAAAATTCGGGTTCGATAGACCTTGTTGCAGAAGAGATTTAAGTCCAATATTGAACTTCGAAATTAAATCAGAATGGCGTCTATAAAATTTTGAAAAGGCTTTGCGTAGTTTATGGTACCGATAACCCTGATTAAGGAGTTTAGCCGTTAATAATTTATTACGAGTGTTGAAGTCAGTTACATGACTACACACTCTAGCAAATCGAATTAATTGCGAAATATAAACGCCATAGGATGGCGCACGAGGAACATCACCATCCAAAAAAGGAAAATTTACAATCTCAAAATCAAAGTCATCGCGTTTATCATAAATTTTGCACGAAACAAATCCATCTACAATAGATAGATGTAAATCCAAAAACGGGGCCTCGGTATCAGAAGAATTTGCTTTATTTAACTGAAGTTCTAGGGGGTAAATCTGACTGATCAAACCATCAAAATAGGTATTATCAATATTTAATAAATCATCTAAATATCTAGAAGTAGAGCTAAAAGCTTCAATAATTTCAGATTGGTTATCAATGGAAAGCGACAAAATGAAGTCTCTTTCATAACAATACAAGAACAGATCAGTCACAAGAGGTGCGCAATTAGTACCCATCGGAATACCCACAATTTGTCTAAATAACTTAGTACCGAATCTAATATAAATGTTGTCAAGTAGAAAGGTGAGGGCATCACACACTTTCGGACATGACCAAAGTGTATAATTCTTATGCTCTTTAGAAGTGAAAAATGCATTTCTGACATTACATGCAAGATAGAGAGAATCTTCTCTGTGAAAAGCCCATTCAATTAAATCATTAAGCTTTTCTTTTATAAGATTATGAGGAAGTGTAGTGTAAAGAGTGGAAAAATCGTAGGTAGACAGACTAGAAGCACGAAACTGTCTAGATTTCAATTTATTTAAAACCTCGTTCGAATTTTTTATAGACCAAAACAGATTTCTTCCTGATCTTTCAAAGACTTTATCACAATATTTAATTACATGCGTTTTAATAGCAGTAAGACAGGAAGTTAATAATTTAGCTAGTCGGCACGTAAAACTCATCTTGTCGTCGTACGGGAACAGCCTCTTGCGCGTGCTCCAATTGAATTCTGGTATAGTCCGTCAAGTACACAACAATACAATAATGGCCGACTCTTCATTCTCGTAGTGCATTTCTGCAGATCTGAAGTTGATTATATCGTCTCAACGCCATGTCAGCTGTCGTTGACGGCAGTATCTATTACGGTTCAGTCAATTACAACTGTCCATGCAGGTAATTACTCCTGTCTAAAGCGCAGTGTCAGTCACGGACTCGTCCATTATGAATGTCATAGGTTTTCGCGATGGATAGTTTGTTTACATTTCTTTCCCACTGGGTTTTGGTCTGTCGTGAGGAGTTCAGGGCCTCTAGAACCGGGTCACACCGTCTGTCGTATTCAGTTATGTAGCACAATCATACATCATCATCATTTCTTACCAATTCAGTCCTACTCCCCCTTCTGTGTTACCTTATAATAATCATCATCATCATCACTCGGCGACCATCATCATCATTCCTCACCAATTCAGTCCTACTCCCCCTTCTGTGTTACCTTATAATAATAATCATCATCATCACACGGCGACCATCATCATCATTCCTCACCAATTCAGTCCTACTCCCCCTTCTGTGTTACCTTATAATAATAATCATCATCATCACTCGGCGACCATCATCATCATTCCTCAGCCTCCATCATCATCATTACTCGGCGAACACAACCATCGTAACTCACAGTCACCGCCGTCAATATGACGATCACATCACCATCATCTCCGGACCTTGGTGAATAAATGTCGACTTGACTTTTACTCTGTATCATCATCATCACAACCACTGCTACCACTATCATCATCATCATAATCATTATCATCACAGCTGTGCCCTTACAATATAGCTAAGCAGGGTTCCATAGCAGACATTGTTTTATTTTTCAGAGTAAATTTGGCTTGACATTTCATGTCATTAGCATAGCAGTAGATTTATATCTAATGTCAAGCCCTATTGTTATGTTTAGAAGAAGAAAATAAATAACCTAGTCATGGTAAACATATATCAAGCTAATTGTTTCAATAATTTGATCGCATAATTTTTATCAAGTTCAATGATATCATCAACTAAAAAGTATGGGGTGTCCTTTACAGCCAGTTTGCATATTGAATGTGACATGTTTCTTTTTAGACCTTACTTGTGGGAAAGATAAGTAGATAAGTATTTCAGGAAATCCGTGATTTTAGCATGGGATAGAAATTTTGTTCTTACCCTGGCAAACTACATAAGTATAGTGCGTGAAAAATAAAAATATTAAAGAAAAATGAAAAATTTCGATAATGTTGTGCAAGAAAAAGAATCTTATATGGTGTTCTGTTGTAGATAGGCGTTTCCAACCTTCGGAATGACTGTGCTAAGCGGAATCATGGCGTAGTCTCGGTTCCGCTAAACACAGTCTTCCCTTGGGTTAGAGATGTCCATCTACAAGAGAAACCCTGATAAGATTTTTATATTCTTACTCCTTAAAAATCTTGACTATCCTTGTCTGGTATGTGAGACAAATTCATACCGGTTTTAACAAATTTTGTTGAATTTAATTGAGCCAGAGCACGGCAAGCCTACGATAGGATGGTAAGATATATACAAACAGCGAAGTCACATCTGCACATTCTGATCAGAGGCCTCATTGATCGCATGAACCATCCATAGGCTCGGGGCTATCCCAAGATAGAGAAATGTCTTGCTATAGTAGGTAGATGTACCAGCTGGTCGCACATATCATAGTTCTTGTCATGGTTTGGCTTGAATACCAAAGGGCTTACATGTGTTTTTTTTTTTTTAACAATACTAGGTGTCAGTGCTGCAGATTCTTCGATGTCTTATCCAACCATTAGAGGAAAGAGTAGCCCCTGTGCCACCAAAGCTCTGTTTCAATGCCAGTGGTTCATCAAGTTCAAAACCAAGACAAAGGTATACAATGATATTAGATGACTTCTCTTCGAGACCATCATGGTTGTGGCCACTGGTCTATTTAAATAGTTTTCTCCTCAAAACAAATGAACAATTTATTTGAAGGTAATTATGCATCTGGCTCATTTTCTGCTGTTTTGTACAAGAGAGGCAACAAGCAGCATTAGCTTAACGAGCTCGTAAGTGATCAGATCGTTAACTGTTCTAAATAGAAGTGAAGGCAGTGATCAAGAACCAATACAATTAACCCACAGCGCCCATCAGTGACACCAAAGGGAAAGAAACACAAACATGAAGTATCCAGAAACATCAATAGTGGAAAGCCGAAAGGACAGTTACTGTTTGCCACAAAATGGCCAACTGGCTAGCCAAAACAAAATAATATAAGCGATACACACAATCAAAAGACAAACCATTACAAAAAAAAAACACGACAGAAGAACCGCCTTGGAACGGTCAGTGAAACAAATTCCACTGTTGGGGGAGGAGGGCTTAAATTGATTTTGCGCAGCTGCAATCCTCGCCCTTACTTCCGTCGCGATTTAGATAATTTGTTCAGTCCACATGAGGGTCTCCTGACTAATCAGTGCACAATCTCCGAGAACACAAAAATCAAACAACCACAGAGATGGAACAACGGTGAGGACTCGAAGCAAGAAACCACTGAAATGCTGGAGCAAAAGAAAACCAACAGTTAGACTCCTATGGGCCCGACCGGAGACAGAGTATCAGGCACCAACCAATATTACACAAAATTGAATTCTCTCTAATCCTTTACTGTGGAACAAGTTCTGGTATTTTTTTGTCAAAAATATTTGCATAATCGCCATATTAAAATGTTTCAATTATGGATTTTACAGTGCATATAGTATTGTATTATTTTATTGAGGTAAAACGTCCGAGTCAACACTTTAAAGGTCTTTTTTGAGACGTTGCTTCCAATTTTGTTGGACTTTACCCGACATTAAGATGAAATGACACCTCTAGCCCCGCCCCCCCCCCCCCCCCCCAATGAAACCAAAAGGCTTATATAATTTGGACGGTGTGGATCACACCACTTTGCATGAGCAGGCTTAGTCCTTCTAAGCAGTTTACCGGTATGTTTTTGGTGAGTTTCAGCTCTGCTTGGAAGCATTATGCAGCCTTTCTTTCTTTCTTTCAACTTATACTGCGATCGGCCACATATGTCCATTTGTTTGTTTGATTTTAGGTTTAACGTCCACGTCAACACTGTTAAGGTCATTTTGGAGACGTTGCTTCCAATTTTGTGGGACTTTTACCCGACGTTGAGATGAAATGACATCTCAAGCCCTGCCGTCCAATGAAACCTATAGGGTATGTAAGCATGGACGGGCCGGCTCGCACTGCTTTGCCTGGGCAGGCTGAGAAATAAATTATTGGTTTAAACTCATATTCTAGACAGGTTTTTAACTATTTGGAACCCATTTTGATTTATATCAGTCTTTGAATCGACTGCCTATTCGAGATTCGCAAAATTGCAGTGTGTTTCTTCTGGCTTTCTTTGCCGGATCATTACAGGGTCACTGATGAGGCTTTATTAGCCGAAACTACGTAGTATGACCCATCTTCTTTCTTATGAATTTTTCATTGCTCTTAAAGGAACTCATTTTTTTTTATTAGATCCTCTAAGCGGTTTACCAGTACTCTTTCGCGGGTCGATTTCAACTCTGCGTGGAAGCATCATGCAGCCCATATATTTCTTCAAACCCCGATGGGCGGGGGCCACCACATTTGACGATTACTCGCAGGTGTACATTACATACACTCGAGGTTGCAGGGTTGAAAGCCTACACAGTAATCATGTAATTTCGGTAGGGGTCTTTAACCTGCACAGGAGATGACACTTCCTGCACAGGGGGTCTCCAGTTAATGTCCCGATCCGAAGGACGGTGCACTTTTTGGCATTCATCCCTGCAAATGATGCCAATGGAGCCGAACTGGGGGCCTCTAGCATCAGAGGCAAGTGCACTTACCACTGAGCTATCACGCCAAATCTATTTCTCCAAGCCGCGATGGGCGGGGCGATCTGGTAACAATCGATTGTGTTTTCTAATCAAGAGTTGGTTGTGTCAAGCACCCTAAAAACTATATTTCAAGCAAAAAATAAGTAAAATACTTTTGACGTATGTATTTTTGTCTGCCGAGTTTTCAGTTCCAGTTAGTTTATAATAATTTATTTTAGTTGGATTGCGATGAAAGCTACAAGCTTAATTGAATTGCTCTGGAACACTCATTCTTGACGTTATCATGATACGAGAGAGAGGCATTGACTTTTACATCACTGCCACCCATTTACACCTAGGTGGAGTGGGGCACAGGCATTATGTGTCTTACCAAAGCACACCCCTCAGCTCCGGTGCCTGGACTCAAACCCACAACCTCTCAATCATAAGTCATATGGGCTAACCACTGAGCTATCGAGGCTGCAGTTCCTCTTGATTCAGTTATCCAAAGGGTTGGAAATCCATACAATTTCTTTTTTTTTTGTATACGTTTTTATGCCCCTTCCATTCGAAGAATGGTGGAATGGCATTAAGTGTTGCCCTTGTCCGTTCTTCCGTCCGTCCGTCCGTCCGAAACTTAAACGCGGACACTATCTTATTTCGGGATGGATTTTGAAATTACTTTGCAGAAATGTTAACCATTATGAGGCGATGTGTTGCGTGCAAAACCCATGTCCGTACCTCCAAGGTCAAGATCGTACTTAGAGGTCAAGGGTAATAAAGGGTCCGAAACTTAAACAGGGTCAATAACTTTCTTATTTCTGGATGGATTTTGAAATTACTTTGCAGAAATGTTAACTATCATGAGACGATGTGTTGCGCGCAAAACCCAAATCCGTACCTACAAGGTCAAAGTCGCATTTAGAGGTCAAAGGTAAAAAAAGTGTCCAAAACTTAAAGATGGTCAATAACTTTCTTATTTCTGAATGCATTTCGAAATTACCTTGCAGACATGTTACTAACTATGAGACGATCTGTCTCACATAATGCCCAGGTCCTTACCTCCAAGGCCAAGGTCGTACTTAGAGGTCAAAGATTAAAAACAGGGTCCAAATCTTAAACACTTTCAATAACTTATTTATATCTGGATAGGTTGTGAAATTACTTGCAGAAATGTTAACCATCATGAGACGATGTGTTGTGCTCAAGAACCAGATTGGCAACTCCAAGGTCAAGGTCATACTTAGTCGTCAAAGGTAAAGAAGAAAAATGCATTTTTCTTGTGTTTGGTTATTCTGAATGGATTTTGAAATTACTTGGTAGAAATGTTAATGATCATGTGTTGATGTGTCATGCGCAAGCCCCAGGTTGATACATCCAAGGTCAATATTATACTTAAGGTCAAAGGGAAAGAAAAGTGTTTCACTGATGAGTTAGGAGGCCTTCATGCGGACTGAACAATTTTTTTTTTTTTTTTTTCTAAATCGCGACGGAAGTAAGGGCGAGGATTGTGGCCACGTAAAATCGATTTAAGCCCCCCAGTGGAAATCTTCCACTGACCGTTCCAAGGCGGCTCTTCTGTGGCGATTTATTTATGTTGTTGTTTGTTACTTACTGTGTGTATCACTTGTGTCTTTTAGTTTTGGATGGCCATATGGCCATTTTGTGGGAAAGTAACTGTCCATATGGCCTTCCTTTGTTTAGGTTTCCATTATGGTCTGGTCGCTTAATGTTTGTATTTCTTTCCCTTTGGTGTCTTTTATGGATGGAGTAAGTTAATTGTATCAATTCCTGATCTTTGTTTTACTTCTACTTTGTGTCCGCTCAATATCTATGTTATTCCTGGATGGATTTTTCAGTTAGGGCATCCCTGCATTTCTAGTTTCTTTTTTGATTTATTCATTATTTTTACGATACTTTCTTTCAATTTTCTCGATCACCTTTGGCAGGTTAGTTATTGTGTTGCCAAGGCAAAGTATAATACAATGTGTTGGCTATAAATAATGCTTGATAAAAAGCACAGAAATCAAATGACCAAAAATGAAGATAACCATTTTCTATGTATATTTGTTTTTTATCATAACCATTCTTGTCACACCATTGCACCATGTGTTGCTATTTGTAAATGTCTAGGGATACTAATGTTGTATAACTTCATCTTGTGTCTAATCCCATTGCTTTTCATGCAATAAAATGTTATTAATCTACATGCAAATGAAAAGACAACGAATCTAAACTGCATTCGATCTTTAAAGGAACTCATTTTTGATTTTTATTTAGTAGTTTTAATGCATGAAATGAAATTTTCAGTTGCAAATTGTTGTCACTCTCTACCAGCACGCCTTGCAAATGGTGCACATCGAGGTTGTTTAAAAAGGGTGAGATATACAGAGTGAGAAAAAAAATTATTACCCTCTTCAAATGTTGGATATTCTTATCTGGTATGCAAGAAAGCATTCTTTTTCTTGAGTATATTATCCTGGTGGGGGATCGAAATCGTATCTTATTATTGTTCAGACCAAAGTCAGCAATGTATGCTCGGGAAGTACAGAGAAAGCTAAACATATCACTGTACAAGATGTCCCCAGATCTAGCTGGCCTAATAAAAGAAGCTCTGGGTCCAAGATCTGATATGTTGGAGCAAGAGTCTGGGAACTGTACCAGTACACTTGAAATACCTGGACAACCTGGAGGCTTAGAGACAATACAGGAAAGACTTCAAGGTAACATATTGCTACAGTGTCCCTAATTCTGCCACATTAAGAAATATTTTCATTGCCTCTTATGGTTTAAGGGGAATATGTTCAAATTTTAATGCAATTTTGGCAATGGAGACAACTTTCAGAACTGCTTGTTATCTTTCCCTCTACTCTGAAAAGTTATATTTGTTGGTCGAAAGCCTATATAGGTGTTTACTAAGCACTCTGTGACAGCCAAAAGGACAGTTACTTTCCCACAAAATGGCCAATTGGTTATCCAAAACAAAAATGTACAAGCGATACACACACTCAAAGACAAACCATAAGGCACATTCAGTGATACCAAACGGGTCAGTCTGGTTCATGCCCCACTCCTCCACTTCATAAAAGGGCAAATATTTCAGATAGTCATTTGAGTATGGGGGTTCGTTTGAGAGACTTTATATTGATAGCGATTAGGAAGATTATAATCATATCTTGTTTCAACTGTTTCAAAATCCAGAAGCAAAATATGATTCGCTTTCTGCCAGTGATTTTATCAACATATGCTTCATTCGTGTGCAGTCATTTATGTCTGTGCTTTTTGTCCTGTTTCTCACACTTCCAGCGGTTTTTACTTTACACACATACCATTTTGTTTTCTTTTTAATGTTGTGAACTATGACTGACCTTGTCTTACTTTTCATGCTGTGCTGAACATAGTTTTTTCTATACATCAATGACATTGTTACTTTTTGCCTTCCATGTACACAGATGTATGAAGACACATTTTCGATTGACACTGTCCATATAATTAACCGCATGAAAGGGAATATTTTCAAAGGAGAAACCATGTTATTTGTATAACTGTTTTACATTTAGACAGAAATGCTCAGATATTATAGAAAAATGTTCATTTTTCAATAGGATCTATATATTTTGCGGATCCATGATAATGCCTTTTATATCCGAACCTGTATTATGATGAAGTGTCATGAGGAGGTTTATGTTTATCTTCAGAATATACAGAAAATCTAACAGAGGGTCCAGTCTCACCAGAACAGTCCCATGTCCCTAAGTCTAGTAAACCAGTGATAGACAGATGTCGCCCGATAGCTCAGCAATGTCGAGAGTTGTTGTTAGCAGAAGTTGGGGACAAAGTAGTTCGAGAGATATTCAGCAAGTCAAAGTCAATGAAGAAACAGTGTGTTCTATTATTGCATGACTTAGTTCAGCATGGGGAGGTAATTACAGCTGTTATCAGGTTAATAAGTTACAACTTCACAGTGCAATTTATAAGGGTATTCTTTATTTTTTCTGATCAGTGATCATATGACTTCGCGTCTGATAGTGTAATAATGCCATGTAATAAATTTGATAATCCACTAGTGGATTAAATACGCAAATTAGTTAGATACGTCCCGTAACATTACATCTACATGACATCGCATTTACTAATGACGGAATATTGACATTTTTATAAAACAATCGTGAATAAAATGCGTTTGAAATGTCATAGGATAAAAAGAATCTTGCATTCGTGCTAATGTATAATTGAATTTATTAAACTCGTTGAAGAAAAGGGATAAAATGCTCGGCAAAGCCTCGCATTTTTTCCCTTTTCCTCAACTCGGTTAATTAATTCAATAATACATGAGCACTCATGTAAGATCCTCTCTTTCTTGCTCAAAATACAGATCATCATGTTAACAAGTTTGTGAAATGAACACCCTCGCAAATGCAACTTTATGCCAAGAAAAATGGGGTTTACACAGGTAAACATTATTCACCTCTCATTGAGTGAATATTCTTGTTAGAACCGCCTCAATGAGTTTCTTCTAATAGCACCCACAATCTATGTTTGCCAAAGAAATAAAGACAAAATATTAAATGAACATAACAAATTAACTCATTATTGAGCTAAGAAAAAATGCACTATGCCACACAGTATATTATCCTCATTTCTCGATTTTTATAACTCCACTTCGAAAAAGTGCATTTGTTCATCCTTTCATGAGCTTTCTTGTCTGTTCTCTTATTCTTCTTTCTCTCCATATAGGCCAATGTTAAATTTTTCGTCAAAGATTTCTCAGGAACCATAACACCCTCAAACTTGATATGCAGTGAGATAATAATGACTTATATTATGTAAGCGACAATAGGCGTCTTTGGCTTATTTGTTCATTTGTTTTTTTTTTCTTTCTTCTTTCTCTATATATAGGCCAATGTTAAATTTCTCAGGAACAACAAAAGCCAGAAACCTCAAACTAGGTATGCAATGGTAAAATGAATACTTGTGTAAGAGACAGTGGACTTCCTTGGCTTATTTGTTCATTTATTCTTCATTCTCTCCATATAGGCCAATGTTAAATTTTTGTCAAAGATTTCTGAGGAAGTACAAAAGCCAGAAATCTCAAACTTGGTATGCAATGTAATAACGATGACTTGTATTATGTAAAAGTCAATAGGCTTTCTTGGCTTATTTGTTCATTTGTTCTCCTTCCTGATGCCAGGGACTTCCTTGGAGCGTGGGCCATGTTTGCTGATGTTGGCTTGGTGTGGGACGCCTATAAGTCCGCGGGTGGGCGTCTCTTGCCTGATGCCTCCAGTTGACCTGTCTCACAAGCTACGTCGGTCGGTGTGTGCTCCGAGGGGGATGTGTTGTGTTTGCCGGGTCTTGTCCATCATCCATTTCGGTTTCAGAACTTTGCGGTTGAGACACACTGATGAAGATTAAATATCAGAAAGGTCTCTGTGTCACTAAATTAGGTATAGTTACGCCTTAGTTGTTCTTTATTCTTCTTTCTGTTCATACAGATCAATAATAATTTTTTCGTCAAAGATTTCTCAGGAACTACAAACTCTAGAAGATCCAAACTTGGTATGCAATACCATAATGATGACTTTTATCATGTAAGAGACAATGGGCTTTCTCAGCACATTTGTTCTTTCATTCTCCTTTCTCTCAAAAAAAGTCAGTGTTAAATTTTTGTCAAAGATTTCTCAGGAACTACAAAAGCTAGCATAGTGTAAGTGACAATGGGCTTTCTCACATTATTTCTTCTTTCATTCAATCTTCTTCTCTCCATGTAAGCCAATATTAAATTTTTCGTCAACATTTTCTCAGCAAATTCAAAAGCTAGAAGCCTCAAACTTAGTATGCTATGCAGTAATGATGACATATCATGTAAGAGACAATGTTCTTTCTCAGTTTATTTGTTAATTTGATCTTACATTTTTCATTCTCTATGAAGTAAGGCCAATGACAAATTTTTGTCAAATATTTCTCAGGAAATTCAAAAGCTACAAGCCTCAAACTTGGCATACAATGTTGTAATGATGACTTATATCCTGTTAGAGATGATAGGCTTTCTCATTATTTTTGTTAATCTGTTATTTCAATCTTCTTCCCCTCCATATTTGTCTGTCAAAGATTTCTCATGATCTACAAAAGTTAGAAGCCATCAACTTGGTATGCAGTGCAGTAATGATGACTAACATCATGGACTTTCTGACTTGAGATAAAGAGGTTGTGCGTTTCTGCAAAAATGTACTAAAGTGAGGGTATGGTCAGATTTCTGAAAGTTCTAGTTCAGACTGTGAAACAGCACTTCTGAGACTCCAGATTATGTAGTTATTAAGACAACAAAAGCTGATTTGTCATGTCACATGAATGTTGAGGTCCAAAACAGGTATTTTTGGCATAGAAAAAAAAAAACAGAAACAAGGTGGCAGAGAAAAAAGCCTTTAGTTTGTTCAAAATTCAGTCAAAAAACTTTTATTTTACTTAAAATAGCCTTTATTTTCATAAGAGCCTGCTAGGGGGCCTGCTACTTTGGATCATTACGATAAATCAGATATGGGTGTCATCTTGTCCTTCAGGCACTAAGCACGCCTTGCAGACATTATTTACACAGTATCTTTTTCTTGTTTTTTTTCAGCCATAATATGGCTTGACATTTCTTGTTAAAAGTCAGCATAGCAGACAATTCGTATTAAATGTCAAGCCATATTTTTTCGTGTGAATGTCAAGCCTTATTTTTCAGGTAAACGCTGAAGGTCTCATGTGATTTGTCATGTCCAGCAGACAATTCACTTGAATTCACTTGAAGTCTCAATCCTTTTTTTTTTTGAAAAATAATACAAGAAATAAGATTGTCATCTGCTCCAAATTTTTCTGCAGGTCTGGAAGTGTTAAATTGCTTCAGAAAGTAGACTCGCATCGAAAATGGCAGCCAGTTTTATCCAAGTATATATTGACCTCCATTTTCAATGGTAATTACAGTATAGACACTGCAGAATTATCTGGGCTTGCTCGTTTGCCTGAAAGTTTTCCAGTGTTTAATTTTTGGGTTTTCATGCCTATAAAATGAGTTAATTTTCAGGTGTCCACTCACATGAAGCTGTCAGAGCATGGTTGTATGCCTAAATTGGTGGATTATCTAAGAGTCAATGAAGATGATGAAATTCTGGAAATTATAGGTAATAATTGTACATAACTCTAGTGACCTTGTCATTCTGACAGCTGTATGTCATAGGCAATCTCCCGTGATTTGCTGATGTATGGCTTAATCAAAACTGTAACATCAATCTACTTTTATGCTTCCTGACCTTGGATGAATCTGTTGAAACATGTATTAACTTGTTTGCATACCGTAATTATGCAAATCCGTCTTCTACAAAAGGTTCCATTTTCGTAGATTGCTTTTAAAAATGGCTTCAAATTATCTGTGTTTACATAGTATTTTTGCTGTTCTGTATGAAAATAGAGGAACAGCAATGCCAATGTCAGGGTCCTCAAACGTTAAATTTTGCATTAAAATTCTTAAGATCTCATATTTTCTAAATGCTAAGTTCGATTAATAGAGTTAATCCATTCTTCTATTTGGAATTTGGGATTTTTATCCCCCAACCGAAAAGGTTCGGGGGATATTGCGATCAGCCTAGCGTCCGTCCGTCTGTCCGTCCGTCCGTCCGTCCGTAGACGCAACCTTGTGATGGCCATAACTCCTATACCCTTTGAGATTCATTGATGGTTCTTGGCACACTTGTTCACAAGGCTGAGATGGCGTGTCATGCGCAAGAACCAGAACTCTGGATGCCATACATTTTTAGTTATCTCCCTTTTTAATAAAATGGAATGACTAATTTGTGGTGGCCATAACACCAATACCCTTTGAGATATATTGATGGTACTTGGCACAGTTGTTAACAACGCTGAAACAGCGTGTCATGCACAAGAACCACAACTCTGGTTGCCATGGTTTTGTAGTTATCTCCCCTTCCAATAAAATAGAGTGGTTACCTTGTGCTGGCCATAACTCCAATACCCTTTAAGATATATTGCTGATACCTGGCACAGTTGTTCACAAGGCCGAGACCGTGTGTAATGCACAAGAACCACAAATCTGGGTGCCATGGTTTTTTAGTTATCTCCACTTCCAATAATATAGAATCACTACCTTGTGGTGGCCATATCTCCAATACTCTTTGAGATATATTGATGGTACTTGGTACAGTTGTACATGAGGTAAAGCAGATGTGTCACGTGCAAGAACCACAACTCTTGGTGCCCAGGTTTTTAAATTATCTCCCCTGACAATATAACCTTGTGATGACCATAACTGCAATACCCTTTGAGAAATATTGATGGTACTTGGCATAATTGTATACAAGGTTGAGACGGCACTTCATGCGTTAGAACCACAACACTGGGTGCTATGATATTTGAATTATCTCCCCTTCCAATAAAACTGTATGACCACCTTGTGATCTCCGTACCTCCAATACCCTTTGAGACATATTGGTGGTACTTGATGCAGATGTACATGAGGTTAAGCAGGTGTGTCATGCTCAAGAACTACAACTCTGGGTGTTCTGGTTTTTGAGTAATCTCTCCTGACAATATAACCTTGTGAAGGCCATAAGTCCAACACCCCTTGTGATATATTGAAGGAACTTGGCACAATTGTATACAAGGTACAGAAGGGGTGTCATGTGCAAGAACCACAAATGTTGGTGCTGTGGTATTTGAGTTATCTACCCTTCCAATATAACAGTATGACCAGCTTGTGATCCCCATATCACCAATACCCTTTGAGACATATTGATGGTACTTTGCACAGAAATACATGAACTTAAGCAGGCATGTCATTCGCAAGAACCACAATTCTGAGTGCCCTGGTTTTTTAGTTATGTCCCCTGACAGTAAAATTTTGTGATGGCCATAACTGCAATACTTTTGTGATATATTGCTGATTTAATTCTGGTGTATGTTCTTTGGGTGAACAATCTTCTGAAGGCCATATTGGCTTTTGGTCAGGGGATATGCCATCTCTTCTGATGGCTATTTTTAACAGGGGGAGGTAAAGTTCCGGTAAAAGAATGAGTGCGAAGCACAAGTATCTATATCGTATTTGTTTATGCTCACCTGGAGAAAGTCCAGGAAGAGCTACTGAACTACAAAAGGCGTCGGTATTGGCATCAGTGTTGAAGTCGAAATTTACGTTCGAATTTTTTTTTAAGAGCTAATCATTAAATCCATACAATGGATTTGATTCATACTTAGTGTGATTGTAGATATAGGTCTATAATTTTTATTCAACAGAGCCACACCCATACACATGACCACAAGATCAAGGTCAAATACTTAGAAATGTTTAATGTAAGTTTATAAAGAGCTCATTTTTTCCAAACCATACGATGGAAGTTCACATTTTCTGAACCATATGATGGATTTGGTTGATATATTGTGTGGTGATAGGATGATAGATTTAGGCCCAAAATTTTATTGAACACTATCTCTGCCCATGCCCATGCCCATGACCTAACGGTCGACGTCACAAAATTTTATGCTTAAGTTTAAGGGCTCATGTTTTCCAAACCATATGATGAATTTGGCCTTATTTGGTAAAATGATAGATATAGATCCTCATTTTTTTCAGCAGTAGCCATCCCATGCCCTCATGGTCAAGTACACGGATCTTAAGATTACATATTGAAGTTTTAAGAGCTCATTTTTCCATAGCATATGCCAAATTTGTTTCATATTTGGCATAATGATAGATAAATGGCCATTTGTTTATTCAGAAAAACCCCAATCATTGCCTGCGACCTCAAGGACACTTTATTACATGCGCTTTTATAGAATTGTAGGATCATTTTGTATCTGAGATTTGGTACAGTTTCCTCTTCACAGCTCATGTTAATAGTTCAATTTGCTTAGTTCTACCAGACCCACTTGAGTCCAACTGTTGGCTTTCTTTTCGTCCAGCATATTCAGTAATTTCATTATGTCGAATCCTCATCTTTGTCACATCTCTGTATTCTTCTGATTTTTGTGTTCTCGGAGATGTTGCACTGATGAGTTAGAAATCCTTCATGCGAGCTGAAGAAATTATTTGTCTTAACCACGACAGAACGAAGGAGAGGATTGTTGCCACGATTCATCGATTTAAGCCTCTCCCCCCCCCCCCCCACTCACCCACCGCCTCCAGTAAAATCGTTTTTACTGGCTGTTCCATGGCAGTTCTTCTGTTGTGGTTTATTATTGTTATAGTTCGTCTTTTCATGTATGTATTGCTAATATCATTCCATTTTGGATGGCCGTTTGGCCATTTAGAGGGAAGTAACTGTTCTTCTGGCTTTGTGGCGTTTTTATTATGGTGAAATTGTTTTATGTTTGTGTTTCTTTACCTTTGGTGTCTTGGATAGGACGTGTGGCGTAATTGTATTGATTCCTGAACATTGCATTCACTTCTATTCAACATATCTGAAACAAAACCTGGATGGGCACCATTTTTAAAGTGCTTTCTGCAGCACTGAATAAACTTTTTTTTTGGGGGGGGGGGGGGGGTTTGGTTTTAAGGCCATTTCAAGATCATTTCACTCATTTCGAGCCTATCGTTAATCAGAGGTGGGCGAAAACCGGAGAAAAACCACCTGACCTTTGGTTGTAGAACTTGGCGTCTCACATGTGACCCGAGCGAGGCTCGAACCACAGCAGTGAGAGACCTAATGATCAAGAGTCAGAGCTCTTAACTACTAGGCTACGGAGGCCCATACTGAATAAAAATAGAAAAAAAAGTGTTTCAGTGATGAAACAACTAAAATGTGAATCAGACTCAGTATTGTTACTGGTGACAAGTCTAATGGCATTTATACGTCAGGACCTGTGATGTGGGAAGTTAGTCCCTAGCTCTCACCAAATAGATAAAGTTAGCTACACTATCCTTTGCACCATCAGCTGTGGAAATGATCGAATCGCGAAGGGCATTCCAATCTTTAATAGCTGGAGGGAAGAACGATTTTTTTAGATGTCAGTTCTTGCAGAAGGGACTGAAACGCCAGTGAATGATGTTTTCTGCAGTGCCTAGCTGTAGGAATAAGGTCATCTGCTGGAGTGCTGGTAGCACCCTTAAGTCCTTTGCAGGACCTGTGATGTGGGAAGTTAGTCCCTAGCTCTCACCAAATAGATAAAGTTAGCTACACTATCCTTTGCACCATCAGCTGTGGAAATGATCGAAACGCGAAGGGCATTCCAATCTTTAATAGCTGGAGGGAAGAACGAATTTTAGCTCACCTGAGCCTTTAGGCTCATAGGTGAGCTTATAGTATAGCCATGGTCCGTCGTCCGTCCGTCCGTCCACCATTTTTAAAGATCTTCTTCTCCTATACTGCAGGGCCAATCAAAGCCAAATTTCATATGGAGCCTCAGTGGGATGGGGGAACGAAAGTTTGTTCGCGGGGTCTGGATCACATGACCAAGATGGCCGCCATGCCCATATATGGTAAAAAGCCTTCAAAAATCTTCTTCTCCAGAACCATAAGGCCAGTGGCCTTGAAACTTGGCATGTAGCATATGGTACTCGGGCCCATCATGGTTTGTACAAATGGTGACCCCGGGTTGACCTTGACCTATTTTACAGCAATGTCAAATTTGCCGACTTAGGCTTTTGCATGGGAAAAAGTGAAAATAATGGATTTTTATGAAACCATTGAAGAAAGTGTCACCAAAATTAGTAGAAACTGCTGAGCCAATTTAAGTGAAATTTAATATTGAGCCTTTGTGAGTTGAACAAATGAAAAAATGCCAATACGGTCTAGATCACATGACCAAGATGGCCGTCACGCCTATATATATGGTAAAAAGCCTTAAAAATTCTTCTTCTCCAGAACCGTAAGGCCAATGGCCTTGAAACTTGGCATGTATCATATGGTACTATTGAGCTTGACCTATTTTACAGCAATGTCAAATTTGCCGACTTAGGCTTTTGCATGGGAAAAAGTGAAAATAATGGATTTTTAGGAAACCATTGAAGACAGTGTCACCAAAATTAGTAGATAAGGTAAAGTAGCTGAATACATGAAGATCTATGTGTAAGAAAGGTCAAGGTCATTTATTGACCTTAGACCAAGGTCACGCAGGTTCCATATTTCAAACATTTTTTCTCAGAAACTACTGAGCCAATTGAAGTGAAATTCAATATGGAGCCTTTGGGAGTTGAACAAATGAAAAGCTGCCAACATGGTCTAGATCACATGACCAAGATGGCCACCACGCCCATATATGGTAAAGAAACTTCGAAATTCTTCTTCTCAAGAACCGTAAGGCCAATGGCCTTGAAACTTGGCATGTAGCATATGGTAATCAGGCCCATCATAATTTGTTCAAATGGTGACCCTTGGGTTGATCTTGACCTATTTTACAGTAATGTCAAATTTGCTGACTTAGGCTTTTGCATAGGAAAAAGTGAAAATAATGGATATTTAGGGAAACCATTGAAGACAGTGTCACCAAAATTTGTAGATTAGGTAAAGTAACTGAATACATGAAGATCTATGGGTAAGAAAGGTCAAGGTCATTCATTGACCTTAGACCAAGGTCACTCCGATTTCATATTTCAAAAAAAAACATTTTTTCTCAGAAACTACTGAGCCAATTTAAGTGAAATTCAATATGGAGCTTTTGTGAGTTGAACAAATGAAAAGTTGCCAGTACGGTCTAGATCACATGACAAAGATGGCCGCCACGCCCATATATGGTAAAAATCCTTCAAAAATTTTCTTCTCCAGAACCGTAAGGCCAATGGCTTTGAAACTTGGCATATATCATATGGTACTCGGGCTCGTCATAGTTATTACAAATGCTCACCCTGGGTTGACCTTGACCTATTTTATGGCAGTGTCAAATTTGTCAACTTAGACTTTTGCATGGGAAAAAGTGAAAATAATGGATTTTTAGGAAACCATTGAAGACAATGTCACCAAATTGGTAGATCAGGTAAAGTAAATGAATACATGAAGATTCATGGGTAAGAAAAGTCATCATTCAGTGACCTGGGTCCAAGATTAACCAGGTTCCATATTTCAAACAGTTTTTTCTCAGAAACCGCTGGCCCAATTCAAGTGAAATTTGATATGGATCCTTTATATGATGAACAAATGAAAATTTGCTCATATGGTCCAGTTCACATGACCAAGATGGTGGTCATGCCCATATATGGTAAAAACACTTCGAAATTCTTCTTCTCCAGAACCGTAAGGCAAATGACCTTGAAACTTGGCAGGAAGCATCTGTACACGGGCCTATCATAATTTGTTCAAATGGTGACCCTGGGTTGACCTTTACCTATTTTACGGCAATGTCAAATTTGCGGACTTAGGCTTTTGCTTGGGAAAAAGTGAAAATAATTGATTTTTAGCTCACCTGAGCCTTTAGGCTCGTAGGTGAGCTTATAGTATAGCCATGGTCTGTCGTCCGTCCATCCGTTGTCCGTCCGTCCACCATTTTCAAAGATCTTCTCCTCCACAACAGGGAGGCCAATCAAAGCCAAATTTCATATGGAGCTTCAGTAGGATGGGGGAACGAAAGTTTGTTCGCGGGGTCTGGGTCACATGACCAAGATGGCAGCCATGCCCATATATGGTAAAAAGCCTTCAAAAATCTTCTCCAGAACCATGAAGCCAATGACCTTGAAAGTTGGCTTGTAGCATCTGGTACTTGAGCTCATCATAGTTTGTAAAAATGGTGACCCTGGGATCGCCTTGACCTATTTCATGGCTATGTCAAATTTGCAGACTTGGGCTTTTGCATGGGAAAAAGTGAAAATAATGAATATTTAGGAAACCATTGAAGACTACGACACAAAAATAGGTAGCTCAGGTAAACAAAATCAATAAATGAAGATTTATGGATAAGAAAAGTCAAGGTCATTAAATTACCGAAAGTTTTATCACATTGTTAGACATCAAAATTTTGTCCCCACAAGTTGTGTACCCCTGCTCTGAGGCTTTATACATATATAAAAACATTAAAATGTACACCAGGACCAGGTGTCAGGTGAGCGTTTACAGGACCACTGGTCCTCTGGTTTTAGATGTCAGTTCTTGCAGAAGGGACTGAAACGCCAGCGAATGATGTTTTCTGCAGTGCCTAGCTGTAGGAATAAGGTCATCTGTTGGAGTGCTGGCAGCACCCTTAAGTCCTTTGCATAAAATATGACCTACTGTCTCTTCTCCTTTTCTTAATTTCCCTAGTATTCTAGTCATTCTCTCGGTTTCAAAGCAGTAATTGCTTGTTACATTTCTAGCAGCTCTGTTCTGAACTTTTCAATTTCTAAATTAAGTACCACTCCACTGGGGTCCCAGACACATCTACCATATTCCAAGGTTGGGCGAACAAGTCCCCTATCTGCTGCCCTTCTTACATCCTGAGGACACTGACGAAGATTTCGACTCTGGAAATCAAGTGTTCTATATGCCTTAGTATACATGTGTATTCCATCTCAAATCGTGTGTGATTGTCACACCAAGGTATTTAATGGAAATCGCATTCCCGAGGACTGTTCCCTCTAAGGTATAAGAAGCTTCAGTATTATTTGTTCTCTTCTTCTGAATCTCTAATTTCCTGAGAGCAAACACAGTCGTCTGCGAACAGTCTTTGGTGTCTCTGGTGGGAACTGTGGCTTAATTGTGTCGATTGCTGATCATTGCCTTTACTTCTTTTAAATCCCCAGCTGCAAAGCGGAGAGGGGATTATCAGAATGGACTTCATCGGTCCGTCTTTCTTTCCATCCATCCACCCGCACTAACTAAGTGACATTTAAGGGGCAAAACAATTTTGACATTTTGACACTTTAGTAATTATTTGTGAGTCCATGGCAAAACTTTGCTTGCCGCTTAAGAGAATTTGCCGCTTAAGTAGTCAATATGCTGACGCCTAGCCACCTAAATGTCCGTTCGTGAGAAGTTCTATCTGTCTGTCCATAACACTTTCTTCTCCGTCCGTATCTCCTGAACCCTTTGATAGATTTTCATTAAAATTTGGTCAAGTATTCTTTTCAGTGAGCTGATGTGCAGAACCCATCAATAAACCATGTCGACTCAAGGTCAAAGTCATATTTGATGGTCACGAATTTTAAACTTATCATTTTGTGTCTTTTCCATATCTCCTTTACCCCTCAAAGGATTTTTATTCAACTTTGGTCAGTTATCCCCATCAGTGAACTCACGTGCAGAGTCCATAAATGAATCATGCCGACTCAAGGTCAAGGCAAAGTTGAAGGTCACGAGTTTGAAACTTTGCATTTTGTGTCTGTTCCATATCTCTTTTACCCCTGGAAGGGCTTTTAGCTCACCTGAGCACCAAGTGCTGAAGGTGAGCTATTGTGATCGCTTTATGTCCGGCGTCCATCCATCCGTCCATCAACGATTTCTTCAAATGACATCTCCGAAACCACAGTGCCAATTTTAAAATAATTTCACAGGAATATTCCTTGGGTGATCCTCTACCAAAATTGCTAGAATTGTTCTGCTCCACTGAACAAAATGGTCGCCAGTGATAAAAATAGAAAAAAACTTTGAACGGCATCTCCTCCTAGGCTAATGGTTTGATTTCAAAATAATTTTACAGGAATGTTCCTTCGATTACCCTCTACTAAAATTGCTAAAATAGTTCTGCTCCACTGAACAAAATGCCCACCAGAGCTAAAATAGACAAAAAACGTTTAAATGACATCTCTTCCTAGGCCAATGTTTCGATTTCAAGATAAGTTCACAGGAATGTTCCTTGAGTGACCCTCTACCAGTATTGCTAAAATGGTTCCACTCCGATGAACCTTCCGCTGAAATGGCCGCCAGAGCTAAAAATAGAAAAACCTTAGAAAAACCTTTAAACGACATCTCCTCCTTGGATAATGGACCGATTTCAAAATAATTTCACAAGAATATTTCTTAGGTGACCCTCTACCAAAATTGCTCAACTGCTTCCGCTGAACAAAATGGGCGCCAGAGCTAAAAATAGAAAAAAACTTAGACAAACCTTTGAACGACACTTCCTCCAAGACTAATGTCCGACTCCAAAATAATTTCACAGGAATATTTTTGAGATGACCCTCTTCCAAAATTGCACAATTGCTTCCGCTCCGCTGAACAAAATGGTCGCCAGAGCTAAAAACAGAAAAAAACCTTTAAACGACATCACCTCCTAGGCTAAAAGTCCGATTTCAAAATAATTTCACAGGAATGTTCGTTGGATGACCTTCTACCAAAATTGCTAAAATAGTTTCGCTCCGATGAACAAACTGGCCACCAGAACGAAAAATAGAAAAAAAACTAAGAAAAACCTTTAAACCACATCTGTTCCTAGGCCAATGGTCCGATTTTAAAATAATTTCACAGGAATATTTTTGGTGACCCTCTACTAAAATTGCAAAAATGGTTCCGCTCCGCTGAACAAAATGGTCACCAGAGCTTTATATAGAAAAACCTTCAAATGACATCTCCTCCAAGGTAATGGTCCGATTTCAAAATAATTTCACAGGAAAGTTCCGTGGATGACTCTCTACCAGAATTGCTAAACTGATTCCACTCTGCTGGACAAAATGGCAACCGGAGCTAATAATAGAAAAACCTTTAAATGACATCTCCTCTTAGGCTAATGGTCTGATTTCAAAATAATTTCACAGGAATGTTCCTTGGGTGACCCTCTACCGGAATTGCTAAAATGGTTCCACTCCACTGAATGTTCCGCTGACATGGCCGCCAGTACTAAAAGTAGAAAAAGTAGAAAAACCTTAGAAAAACCTTTAAACAACATCTCCTCCTTGGCTAGTGGACCGATTGCTAGTGGACCGATTAAAAAATAATTACACAAGAATATTTCTTAAGTGACCCTCTATCAAAAGTGCTTAAATAGTTCCTCTCCGATGAACAAAATGGACGCCAGAGCTCAATATAGAAAAAAAAACTTTAAACGGTATCTCTTCCTAGGCTAATGGTTCGATTTGAAAATAATTTCACAGGAATGTTTCTTGGATTACCCTGTACCAGAATTGCTAAAATGGTTCCGCTCCTCTGAACAAAAGGGCCACCAGAGCAAAAAATAGAAAAAAAAAACTTAGAAAACAACATCTCCTCCTAGGCTAATGGTCAGATTTCAAATTAATTCCACAGGAAAGTTCCTTGGGCGACCCTCTACCAAAATTGCTATAAAAGTTCCTCTCCACTGAACGAAATGGCCACCGGAACAAAAAATAGAAAACCTTAGAAAAATAACATTCTCTTATGCTCCGATTTTATTTATAATTTCACAGGACTGTTCCTTTGGTGACCCTCTGCCAAAATTGCTAAAATGGTTTCGCACCGCTGAACCAAATAGCCACCAGAGCTTAGAAATAGATAAACCTGAATATGATAGATCCTCCAAGGCTAATTGTCCGATTTCAAAATAATTTCACAGGAATGTCCTATGGTAACCCTCCACCAAAACCGCTAAAATGGTTCTGCTCTGCTGAACAAAAGGGCCGCCAGAGCCAAAAATAAAAAAAAATGTTAATTGACATCTCCTCCTAGGCTAATGGTCCAATTTCAACAAAATTTCAAAGGAATGTTCCTTGGGTGACCCTCTACCAGAATTGCTTAAATGGTTCTGCTCTACTGAGCAAAATGGCCACCTGAGCTAAAAATAAAAAATACCTTTAAATGACATCTACTTCTAGGCTAATGGTTTGATTTCAAAATAATTTCACAGAAATGATACTTTGGTGACCCTCTACTAAAATTGTTAAAACGATTCCACTTCACTGAACAAAATGGCCACCAGAGTTAGAAACAGAAAAATAATTAATGGACATCTCCTCCTAGGTTAATAATACAATTTCAAAATTATTTAACATAAATGGTCCTTTGCTGACTCTCTACCAATATTGCTAAAATGGTTTCACTTCACTGAAGAAAATGGCTGCCAGAGCTAAAAATAAAAAAAAAAATCTTGGAATGACATATCCCCCTAGGTCAATCGCGCAATTTCAAACCCAATTCACAGAAATGTTTCTCTTTTATTTGTGTACCAAAATTGATTAAACGGTATGGCTCAACTAAGGTCGGTTCCATTGAAACGTCCCAACTCAAAGTAGGTATTATTGTACTGATGATTGGGGGTGGTTGGGTGAGGCAAAGGTGATGTGTATTTTGTGTCACTTGGGCATCAAACTGATATCAGCTTACATTAGGGCTAGGCCTGCTGTCATTGTCCTTGCAACAGGTAAGGGTAGAGGAGGAGTGTTGTTATTTCTTCTGCTTAACACCTCTATTCATTTTTGTCTTTCTCCACTATCCCTCATATGGGCCTCCGTGGCCTAGTTGTTAAGAGGCTGACTCTTGATCATAAGGTCTCTCACCCCTATGGTTCGAGCCTCGCTCGGGTCACATGTGAGATGCCAAGTTCTGCAACGGAAGGTCAGGTGGTTTTTCTCTGGGTACTCCGGTTTTCGCCCACCTCTGATTAACGATCGGCTCGATATGAGTGAAATAATCTTGAAAGGGCCGTAAAACCAACCCCCCCCCCCCCAAAAAAAAATATCCCTCACTTTCATCTCTTCTATCTCTTTTCTCCCTTTCTCTGGGAGATGACACAAAATGACTCACATTAGGGTTGGCATGTCATTAAACTCAAAACAATCAATCAATCGTGTACTGATGATTGCTTAAATTGCTGAAATGGGATTGCTTTGCTGAGCTAAATGTCCATATGATTGCAAAAGTAAAGTTTGAAAAATCATTAAAGATCAGTTTCAAAATAACTTTGACAGAAGTGTTCCTTGAGTGACCAATCTATCGAAAGTGCTTAAGTAGTTTTGCTCCTCTGTACAAAATGGCTGTCAGAGCTAAATATAGAAAACTCCACTAAACAACACTGTTAGTACATTATAACTCATGTGAGCGAATTAGGTCCATCATGGTCCTCTTGTTATTAGATTTACTTCAAATATACCCTTCAGTGAGCTGATTTGCAGAACCTATAAATATTTACGCAGACCCAAGGTCAATGTCACAGATGAGGGTCACGGGTTTGAATCTTTGAATTTTGTGTCCGTTCCATAACTCCTTGACCTCTGGAAGGATTTTCATTAAACTTTGGTCAAATGTCCCCCTCAGTGAACTTATGTGCAGAACCCATAAATAAACCATGCCAACTTAAGGTCAACGTCACAGTTGAAGATCTCTGATCATTCCAAGGTGGTTCTTCTGTCATGTTTTTTTTTTTATTAACACTTGTCTTTGAATGTTTGTATCGCTTATATTATTTTGTTTTGGATAGCCAATTTACCATTTTGTGGGAAATTAACTGTCCTTTTGGCTTTACGCTAGTGATGTTTCCATTAGGGTCTAGTTGTTTATTTTTGTGTTTCTTTCCCTTGGTGTTTCTGATGGGAGCTGTGAGTTAATCGTATAGATTCCTGATCAATGCCTTCACTTCTATTTTATATCTTTGAATTTTGCATCCGTTCCATATCTCCTTTACTCCTGGAAGGATTTGCTTTAAACTTTGGTCGAATATCTCCCTCAGTGAGCTGATATGCAAAAGCCGCCTCAAGGTCAAGGTCACGGTTGAAGGTCACGAGTTTGAAACTTTGAATTTTGTGTCCGTTCGCTATATCGTTTAGACGTTTACCCTGGAAGGATTTCCATTAAACTTTGTTCAAATATCCCACTCAGTAAGCTGATGTTCAGAACCCATAAATAAACCATGCCAACTCAAGGTCAAGGTCACAGGTGAAGGTCACAAGGTTGAGGCTCGTTCTTAAAGTGTGGCGGGGGGTTTGGCTGTTCCTCAGACTGTTTTCTTGTATTTCTGAGTCACTGTCAGTGGAAATACCATAAATGTACTGGGAGAATGACAGTGGATCAAGAATAGTCCCTTGTGTAACCCAAGACAGAACTGGAGCCCATTCTGAATATTCACCATCAACAACAACACGCTGTTTTCTGTAGCAAAGATAGGAATCTATCGATTTGTGAGTCTTCTCCCCGATTTCATGACCAAATATTTTGGAATTAAGTAATTCATGAGGTAGGGTGTTAAAAGCCTTCTCGAAGTCCAGAATAAATGTGTCCAACTGTCCCCCTTTGTCCAAGATTTTTACCCAATCATAAATGACCGTGCTCAACTGAGTTTCACAACTATGCCTTTTCCAAAATGTCTGTCTGACAAAAGTTTATTTTCATCCAAATGGGCTATGATGTTTGAGCAGACTGTGTATTCAAGCAATTTGCAAAAAAACATAGGTCAGGGACACTGGATGATATCAACGAGCAAGCGCCCTATCTCCATTTTTTGAAGAGTGAGCAAATGTTCGCTAGGAACCATTCTTCAGTTATTTCACCCGTATCGAAAGACTGTTGGAAAAGATGTGCAAAAACTGGACCTAGTTCATTTGCTAGTTCCTTCAGGACTCTAGGATGAAGCTAATCAGGCCCTTAGGATTTAGGTGGATTCAAGTAACTTGATCACTCCCGCCGATGACACAACAATATTACTATGATAGGGGCCGATCTTCCAGTCAATGGAACCTCCTTGAACTCAGTTTTATGAAACACATCGTTGAATTGACCAACTGGTTCAGCAATCCCGTTCCCTCCTTTTTAAACCACCGACATACGAAGTATGCTGTAGGGGTATATAGTTTACGTCCTGCCGTTCGTCCGTCCGTCCGCCTGTCTGTCCGTCCGTTTATGCGTCCGTCTTTCCGTCTGTCCGTCCGTTAACATTTTGGTCAAAGTTTTGCGTCGAAGTTTCTAAGAGATTTTAGGTTCTGAATCCTTTGAAAGATTCAGTTGATACTTACAATGAAGTTACATACTGGTCTAAAGATTTCATTGATGCATGAGGGGCTTGAAGAAATATATGGGCTGCATGATGCTTCCACGCATAACTGAATCCGGCCTGCCCACTAGTACTGGTAAACCGCTTAGAGGATCTAAGCCTGCCAAGGAACCATGGTGCGAGGCGGACCGTCCATGCTAATAAACCCTATTGGTTTCATTGGGCGACAGGGCTTGAGATGTCATTTCATCTCAATGTCGGGTAAAAGTCCCACAAAATTGGAAGCAACGTCTCCAAAATGACCTTTACAGTGTTGACGGGGACGTTAAACCTCAAATCAAACAGACATCATTGATGAATGCCCACCCACCCCCACCCCGCACAGGGACCTTGAGGTCCAGGTCACATGCTTAGAAATATTTACATTTGGTTAAAGATCTATGACAAAGTTTATAGATGCCTGTATGTTCTTAACTCTAAGAAATTCAGTTGATACTTGCATCAGTGTCGCATACCAGTCCAAACATTTCGTGATGTATGTCCCTTCCCCCACCCACGGTGACATTGACCTTAAGGTCACGGACTTAGAAATTTTACATTTGGTTAAAGTTTTAAAACAAAGTTGATAGATGTCTGTATGTTCTAAACTCTAAGGCATATTCAATTGATACTTGCATCGATGTTGCATACCAGTCCAAAGATTTCATTGATGCATACCCCACCCTGCTGCTACAGTAACATTGATGCCCCCACCCCGTCAGTAACTTTGATGCCCTCACTCCCTTAGTCCATTTAGAAATTTTATGTTTAATTTAGCTATTACAAGTACATTTATAGATTCTTATAACGTCTTGACATCTTCATTCCTATTACGTACAAGCGCGAAAGATATATCAGAGGCTGGCGCTGGCCGGGGATATACCTGACCCACTTGTCGCTTGCTCCAGTTTATTACGGGGCGGTATACCTTGCTCTCTTTCTTCTGGCTATTGATAGATCTGTAGAAGGCTCTGGGATTTGCCTTTACATAACCTACAAAGTTATTCACATACAAATCATGCTGATTTTTTTTATTTCATTCTTAATTTCTCGGCCTAAGTTTTCAAATTTTGCCCGGAGTTTAGCACTTTCCAACTTTTTTGCCTTAGCATGAATCTTATTCCTTCTCTGAACAGTTTTTCTCATCTCTGGTGTGATCCAGGGAATCGAAGATACAGACCTGCTAGTTTTGGAGGGTATGATTTTTGGACGAAGCTTGAATGAAAGAAGTTATCAAAGTTCTGACTGGACAAACCGAGCATCTGACTGACCATTTAAGTATTTATTCTATGCAAATTTTAGGACTTTCATAGTCACTTTTTTATATGAGTACACCTTCCTACGAGGGTTGTTATAGGTGGAATGAAGACTTTTAAAATCCGGAAACAATATCATGATCACTTAGTTTGTCTGGAGAATATCTTCAAAATTGACCTGGGAAAAAGTAAGAATCGAAATCCATAGTGTTCTTATCACGAGTAGGGAAGTTAGCAAATTGTTTTAAACCACGATCTCTCATAATGTCAATTAAAATTTGTCTTCCGGTGAGATTACAGTAGGCAAAATGTACTTTTTATTCAATGGTTATGTCCATGTAATTTTTGTTTGAAATTCCATCCAAGTTTAAATGTCACACATTCTGAATATTTGTTCATAACCTCTTAGAGCTCACTGAGGTCTAGAATAACACGTCAACATGACTGGAATGTTCTCGCTTTGAAATATAACGATTTTATTGCAAAACGGTGTCATGTACAAAAAGTAGTTCCGACTTAAGATTTAATCCCTGTCTAAGAGGAAATATTTCTCCCAGAAAAAAGAACAAGTTTAGGTCTGATGGAAACACTGTGCAATATAGTTTTTCTGGCAATCCAGTGTATATTGGTCTAACGTTTCATTCTGCACTATCTCCACTCATTCATATGACATTTAGGTCAGAGTCACAGTAATTCTGTTTTGTTTGAGAGATTTTTAAGATCTCATATTCTCTTGATCCTGGAGTTGATAATGTACACATGTGGCATAATGATATACATTGGTCAAGACTTATATTGAGCTGTTACACCAGCCCTGTCTGAGGTCTTGAGTTAATTGTTACGTACGCGTACATAAAACTACTTTTTGTGTTATAAAAATGTGATGCCCTTCATCATAGTGTGGATTATAAGAATCTTATATGGGCGTGAGGGGTGGATTGAAAAATCCGTCCCAAGGGTCACTGTCCGGCATCACGAGGCTTACCGAGTGATGCCGGACAGTGATCCCCAGGGACGGATTTTTTTATCCACCCCTCACACCCATAAAGGATTCTTTTTCTTGTACACCCTCCATTTCTTAGCTAGGATTGTAATGCTGCAGTCACTTCGGTTACCGACGTCCGCCATATTGTGATGACACTACAGGAATGTTTAGTGACGTCACGTAACGTGCATGACGTCAACCTTAATTACGGCGCATATGAGGTCGTATTCAACCAGTGCATTTATCAAACACGCGATTATATTTGATTTATGGTCGGAACACCAGGGTCAGAACATAAATTTCTATCCCAGGGTAAAATCACGGATTTCCTTGTCTGGTGTGCAAGAATATGATTTTCAAGTCATCAGAATTTCGAAAATAATTGAGGGTTACTTATGAGACGTGATTGGCCAAAAGTAGCTAGTTTGGTCTAGAAATACTTGATCACTCCAGTTTCACTTCTCTGTTTTAGACCTTGGTTTCAAAATATTCCTTTTTGATGTAACGTATTTTACTTCACCAAAGCTGGTGTAAAGGTAATGATAACGACCGTGGTCGTCATCACAGTGTGTGCTACATTTCTTTGTCATTTGCGATTATTGGTTCCATAGCGGATTATTGGTTCCATAGCGGAATTTTTAAAATAGTTGATGAGGCCTACTTGGCCAAATCTAGCTAGTCTTACCGTACCTAAAGCAGAAACTAAACATTGAAAAACAGATCTATTTTATGAAAGATAAGATTACCCAGTTTAAATAGGAAATGGAATACTATGGTCGCTTTACTAGATTAATTCCTTGGATAAATTTGGCAGCATACTAAAGGCAGCAGAAAATCTTCTCTTCTTCTTCCTCTTCTTCTTTTTAGCTCACCGTCACGTAGTGACGAGGTGAGCTTTTGGGATCACTTTTTGTCCGTCGTCCGTCGTGCGTCCGTGCGTGCGTGCGTCCGTGCGTCCGTGCGTAAACAATTTCTTTAAACGACATCTCCTCCTAAACCACTGATCGGATTTTGACCAAACTTCACAGGAATGATCCTTAGGTGGTCCCCTTTCAAAGTTGTTCAAATGGTTCCGGTCCGTTGCACATATAGGTCACAGGAGCCAAAAATAGATTTTTTTTGCCAAAAACTTAAAAAAATCTTCTTCTCTGAAACCGCAAGGCCCAGGTCTTTGATATTGGGTATGAAGCTTCATCACAAAATTGGAAGCAACGTCTCCAAAATGACCTTTACAGTGTTGACGGGGACGTTAAACCTCAAATCAAACAAACAAAACAAAATCTAGTGGACCCCTACCAAGATTGTTCAAATTATAGTGCTGGGACCAAAAATGCCCCCGCCCCGGGGCCCTTTGGTTTTACATGGGCTTATATAGGGAAAATCTTTAAAAATCTTCTTCTCTGAAACCGCAAGGCCCAGGTCTTCGATATTTGGTATGAAGCTTCATCTAGTGGACCCCTACCAAGATTGTTCAAATTAAAGTGCTGGGGCCAAAGATGCCCCCGCCCTGGGGCCCTTTGGTTTTACATGGTCTTATATAGGGAAAATCTTTAAAAATCTTCTTCTCTGAAACCACAAGGCCCAGATTTTTGATATTTGGTATGTAGCTTCATCTAGTGGACCCCTACCAAGATTGTTCAAATTATAGTGCTGGGGCCAAAAATGCCCCCGCCCCGGGGCCCTTTGGTTTTACATGGTCTTATATAGGGAAAATCTTTAAAAATCTTCTTCTCTGAAACTGCAAGGCCCAGATCTTTGATATTTGGTATGTAGCTTCATGTAGTAGACCCTTACCAAGATTGTTCAAATTATAGTGCTGGGGCCAAAAATGCCCCCGCCCCGGGGCCCTTTGGTTTTACATGGGCTTATATAGAGAAAATCTTTAAAAAAAACTTCTTCTCTGAAACTGCAAGGCCCAGGTCTTTACTATTTGGTATGAAGCTTCATCTAGTGGACCCCTACCAAGATTGGTCAAATTATAGTGCTGGGGCCAAAAATGCCCCCACCCCGGGGCCCTTTGGTTTTACATAGGCTTATATAGGTAAAATCTTTAAAAATCTTCTTCTCTGAAACTGCAAGGCCCAGGTCTTTGATATTTGGTATGAAGCTTCATCTTGTGGACCTCTACCAAGATTGTTCAAATTATATCCCTGGGGCCAAAAATGCCCCCGCTCCGGGGCCCTTTGGTTTTCCATAGACTTATATAGGGAAAATCTTGAAAAATCTTCTTCTCTGAAACCACAAGGCCTAGGTCTTTGATATTTGGTATGAAGCTTCAGCTAGTGGACCTCTACCAAGATTGTTCAAATTATAGCCCTGGGGCCAAAAATGCCCCCGCCTCGTGACCCTTTGGTTTTACAGAGACTTATATAGGGAAAATCTTTAAAATTCTTCTTCTATGAAACCACAAGGCCTAGGTAATTGATATTTGGTGTGAAATTTCATCTTGTGGACCTATATCAAGATTGTTCAAATTATAGCCCTGGGGCCAAAAATGCCACCCCACCTCCGAGACCCTTTGGTTTTACATAGACTTATATAGGGAAATCTTTAAAAATCTTCTTCTCTGAAACTTTAAGGCCCATGTCTTTGATATTTGGTATGGACCTTCACCTAGTGGACCTCTACCAAGATTGTTCAAATTATAGCCCTCTGGCCACAAATGCCCCCGCCGTGGCCCTTTGGTTTAACATAGACTTATATAGAAATAATCTTTGAAAATTTTCTTCTCTGACACAGCAAGGCCCAGGTCTTATTTGGTGTGAAGCTTCATCTAGTGGACCTCTATCAAGATTGTTTAAATTATAGCCCTGAGGCCAAAAATGCCCCTGCCCCGGGGCCATTTGGTTTTACATAGGCTTATGTAGGGAATATCTTTAAAAAGTCTTCTTCTCTGAAACCGCAAGGCCCAGGTCTTTGATATTTGGTGTGTTGCTTCATCTAGTGGACCTTTGCCAAGATTGTTCAAATTGTAGCCTTTGTTGATAGTTGGTATGAAGCTTCACCTCTTTAGACCTCCCTCAACATTATGCACATTATAACACTGGAATGGCCCTCCCCGGGGCCCACTTGTTACTATATGGATCAGGTGAGCGATCCAGGGCCATCATGGCCCTCTTGTTTTTTTTGTTTTTTTTGTTCTTCCGTTGTTTTCTTTTTTGTATATTTTTCCTCTCTTTTTTTTCAAAAATGTTTCCGAAATTGTATTGTAAAAGCATACCACTGAAAATCAGTAAAACAAAATTACGTTTCAAAATCCCAAATGCCTTGATTGATTCCTTTAGTTAAACGTTTAACTTGTACAAATTATAGATTTGTTACATTATTGTATAAAGTATGTATTGTATAAGGTATGTAAAGTTGTATATGCTTGTACGATGTAATTTCTGAAATAAAAGAATAAATAATAAAAGTAGCTAGTCTGGTCTAGAAATACTTGATCACTCCAGTTTCACTTCTCTGTTTTAGACCTTGGTTTCAAAATATTCCTTTTTGATGTAACGTATTTTACTTCACCAAAGCTGGTGTAAAGGTAATGATAACGACCGTGGTCTTCATCACAGTGTGTGCTACATTTCTTTGTCATTTGCGATTATTGGTTCCATAGCGGAATTTTTTTTAAAATAGTTGATGAGGCCTACTTGGCCAAATCTAGCTAGTCTTGCCCAGTAAAAATGTACACTCGACAGTTGCTAGTTCTGTGTTGAAGTCCAGGATTCCATTTGAAAAGAACATACTATAATGAACAGTGTTGCAAAGAGGTTCCTGTTTGGGTATGCTGGTGAAGAGTGATAATGTACTGAAACAGCTGCTAACACATAGAGTCCAGCTAAAGCCTGGCATAACAAAGCTTAAACGTTGCTTAACCCTTCATTCCAGTTGTTTCCTGAACCGGGCATAGCCTTTCATTCTGAATGTCTCTTAAACATTGCTTAACCCATTATTTTAACTGTCTCCTAAACATTGTTTAAAAATAGAAGTGAAGGCAATGATCAGGAACCGATACATTTAACCCACAGCTCCCGTCAAGAGACCCCAAAGGGAAAGAAACACAATAGTGGAATGGCGGAAAGACAAAAAGATAGTTAATTTCCCACAAAATGGCCAATTGGCTATCCAAAACAGAAAATACAAGCGATACACACTCTCAAATACGAACCAAAGCAAAAATAAACAGCGACAGGAGAACCCCCTTGGAACGGTCAGTGGACGAATTCCACTGAGGGGCCTAAATAGATTTTACGCGGCCGAGATCCTCGCCCTTACTTCCGTCGCGATTTAGACAAATAATTTGTTCAGTCCGCATGAAGGCCTCTCCGAGAACACAAAAATCAAACAACCTTAGAGGTGAAACAACGGCGAGGACTCGACAGCAAGAAACCACTGAAAAGCTGGAGCAAAAGAAAACCAATAGTTAGACTCAAGTTCACCCAATGTTCTAATTGCCTCTTATACAAGGATCAACTCGTCAACAAGTTCTCGCCTAAACATTGTTTAAGTAAAGTAGAAGTAAAACAAAGATCAGGAATCGATACAATTAACTTACTCCACCCACCAAAGACACCAAAGGGAAAGAAATACAAACATTAAGCGACCAGACCATTATGGAAACCTAAACAAAGGAAGGCCATAAGGACAGTTACTTTCCCACAAAATGGCCATATGGCCATCCAAAATTAAAAGACACAAGTGATACACACAGTAAGTAACAAACAACAACATAAATAAATCGCCACAGAAGAACCGCCTTGGAACGGTCAGTGGAAAGATTTCCACTGGGGGGCTTAAATCGATTTTACGTGGCCACAATCCTCGCTCTTACTTCCGTCGCGATTTAGACAAATAATTTGTTCAGTCCGCATGAAGGCCTCCTAACTCATCAGTGCAACATCTCCTTGAACACAAAAATCAAAGAACCACAGAGGTGAGACAACGGTGAGGACTCGACAGCAAGAAACCACTGAAATGCTGGAGCAAAAGAAAACCAACAGTTAGACTCCGATGGGCCCGACCAGAGACAGAGCATCAGGCACCAACCAACATTACCAAGAATTAGATCTCTCTTATTCTCAATAAGCCTTTACGTTGGAGCCGTCATAGAATCTGAGGCCTGACCCACCGGCGTGCAATTAAAGAGGGAAGCAAAGTTACCAACAGTGATTGGGTTAACTACCATGCATGCAGTCTGTCGTATAACATCCATGTTGTACCCAATCTTTTTATATCGAAGAATGATTTTACGAAATCGGGTGCTGAAGTCATTGCGGTTATATATTTTTCTGAATTTATATATACTAAGTCACCATAAAATTCGGGTTCCGATAGACCTTGTTGCAGAAGAGATTTAAGTCCAATATTGAATTTTTAAATTAAATCAGAATGGCGTCTATAAAATTTTGAAAATGCTTTGCTTAGTTTATGGTACCAATAACCCTGATTAAGGCGTTTAGCCGTTAATAATTTATTACGAGTGTTGAAGTCAGTTACATGACTACACACTCTAGCAAATCGAATTAATTGCGAAATATAAACGCCCTAGGATGGCGCACGAGGAACATCACCATCCAAAAAAGGAAAATTTACAATCTCAAAATCAAAGTCATCGCGTTTATCATAAATTTTGCACGAAACAAACCCATCTACAATAGATAGATGTAAATCCAAAAACGAGGCCTCGGTATCAGAAGAATTTGCTTAATTTAATTGAAGTTCTGGGGGGTAAATCTGACTGATCAAACCATCGAAATAGGTATTATCAATATTTAATAAATCATCTAAATATCTAGAAGTGGAGCTAAAAGCTTCAATAATTTCAGATTGGTTATCAATGGAAAGCGACAACATGAAGTCTCTTTCATAACAATACAAGAACAGATCAGCCATAAGAGGTGCGCAATTCGTACCCATCGGAATACCCACAATTTGTCTAAATAACTTAGTACCGAATGTTATATAAATATTGTCAAGTAGAAAGGCATCACACACTTTCTGACATGACCAAAGTGTATAATTCTTATGCTCTTTAGAAGTGAAAAATGCATTTCTGACATTACATGCAAGATAGAGAGAATCTTCTCTGTGAAAAGCCCATTCAATTAAATCATTAAGCTTTTCTTTTTTAAGATTATGAGGAAGTGTAGTGTAAAGAGTGGAAAAATCGTAAGTAGACGGACCCGAAGCACGAAAACGTCTGGATTTCAATTTATTTAAAACCTCATTCGAATTTTTTATAGACCAAAACAGATTTCTGCCTGATCTATCAAAGACTTTATTACAATATTTAATCACATGCGTTTTAATAGCAGTAAGACAGGAAGTTAATAATTTAGAAAGTTCAGTGGTAGTGCAAGAGCTAGAATTTGCAATAAACCGTGCTTTGTAAGGTCTTTTATGAAGTTTTGGTAGCCAGTATAGCGAAGGAAGCTTGTCTTGGCCTTCGGTAACACACACAGCAAACTTGGTGGCTGAATGACAAATATGTTTATCTACTATAACTCTCTCTTCAGCTAAAGGCTGAAGTTCATAGGCCTTAGTACCACCAAGCTCCTGCTTAAGCGTGTTAACATAGTGGAGCCGTCACACAACGACGACATTGTTAGCGGCCTTGTCTGCAGGGGCCAAAACAAACTTCTTATTAAATTCTTGAATACCTAGCTTAAGATGACGTAAAGACGTCTTAGGCTTAGGAGGTAATAAGTTAGTATTTTGAAAATAGAAAGAAACGCGTTTATTCACTAGTTTTAAAATGCTTAGTTTCCAGTCCTTAAGGGCTTTATGCTCAACAGAGTTCATTCTAATTGTCTCCTGAACAGGGCTTTTCTGCCTATTCGAAATTCGCAAAATTGCAGTATGTTTCCTCTGGCTTTCTTTGGCGGATCATTACAGGGTCACTGATGAGGCTTTATTAGCCGAAACTACGTAGTATGACCCATCTTCTTTCTTATGAATGTTTTCATTGCTCTTAAAGGAACTCATTTTTGATTTTTATTTGCCTTCACTGCGGCTGGTGTTGTGCCGTGTGGCGGCCGTAAAACGTCTCCCCGTACATCAACCATAGTGCAGTTTGTGTTTTACTTTTGGTCCTTTGAGATCAGCGTGAATATTCTGAGAAATCAGAAATAAGTTATTGGTTTAGACTTATATTCTGGACAGGTTTTTAATTATTTGGACCCCCTTTTTGATTTATATCAGTCTTTGAATCGACTGCCTATTCGAAATTCGCAAAATTGCAGTATGTTTCCTCTGGCTTTCTTTGCCGGATCATTACAGGGTCACTGATGAGGCTTTATTAGCCGAAACTACGCAGTATGACCCATCTTCTTTCTTATGAATGTTTTCATTGCTCTTAAAGGAACTCATTTTTGATTTTTATTTGCCTTCACTGCGGCTGGTGTTGTGCCGTGTGGCGGCCGTAAAACGTCTCCCCGTGCATCAACCATAGTGCAGTTTGTGTTTTACTTTTGGTCCTTTGAGATCAGCGTGAATATTCTGAGAAATCAGAAATAAGTTATTGGTTTAGACTTATATTCTGGACAGGTTTTTAATTATTTGGACCCCCTTTTTGATTTATATCAGTCTTTGAATCGACTGCCTATTCGAAATTCGCAAAATTGCAGTATGTTTCCTCTGGCTTTCTTTGCCGGATCATTACAGCGTCACTGATGAGGCTTTATTAGCCGAAACTACGTAGTATGACCCATCTTCTTTCTTATGAATGTTTTCATTGCTCTTAAAGGAACTCATTTTTGATTTTTATTTACATATTACTTACGTTTACTCCAAAACAAGAATTAGCCTTTCATTCAGATACTTGCCTAAACATGGCTTTATTGCTTAATCATTTGTCATCTCCTAAACAGGGCAGTGCTTAACTCAACATTTATGTTGACAACAATACAGGGCTTAGCCTTTCATTCAGATTGTCTCCAAAACATTGATTAACTTTGCATTCTAATTAGCTTCTAAACATGCTTTAACCCTTAGTCAGATTTTCCAAAACTGTACTCAACACTTAGTTTATAAGAACTCCAAAACTGGGCTTAGTCTATTATTCAAATACTTGCCTAAACATGACTTAACGAGTGATTTAAAATGTCTACCAAACAGGGCTTAACAGCTTGTTCCAATTATCTCCATAACAGGGCTTAACTCCTCATTTTCATGGCTCCAAAGCAGGCCTTAGCTTTATTCTCAGATACTTGCTTAAACATGACAAGCTAAACCTTTCGTTCATATTGTCTCCTAAACAGAGTGTAACCCACATTTAAAATTTTCTCCTAACAGGGCTTCCAGTTGTCAAACATGGTTTAACCTAAATAGGGCGTAAAACCTCATTAAGATGGTTTCCTAAACAGCGCCTTAAATTGATCCAACTTGTCTCCGAAATAGCGCTTAACTAAAATACAAACTGTCTGCTAAATAGGGCTTAATATCCTATGGCGTTTATATTTCGCAATTAATTTGATTTGCTAGAGTGTGTAGTCATGTAACTGACTTCAACACTCGTAATAAATTATTAACGGCTAAACTCCTTAATCAGGGTTATCGGTACCAAAAACTACGCAAAGCCTTTTCAAAATTTTATAGACGCCATTCTGATTTAATTTCAAAATTCAATATTGGACTTAAATCTCTTCTGCAACAAGGTCTATCGGAACCCGAATTTTAATGGTGACTTAGTATATAAATTCAGAAAAATATATAACCGCAATGACTTCAGCACCCGATTTCGTAAAATCTTTCTTCGATATAAAAAGATTGGGTACAACACGGATATTATACGACAGACTGCATGCATGGTAGTTAACCCAATCACGGTTGGCAACTTGCTTCCCTCTTTAATTGCACGCCGGTGGGTCAGGCCTCAGATTCTATGACGGCTCCAACGTAAAGGCTTATTGAGAATTAGAGAGATAATGTTGGTTGGTGCCTGATGCTCTGTCTCTGGTCGGGCTCATCGGAGTCTAACTGTTGGTTTTCTTTAGCTCCAGCATTTCAGTGGTTTCTTGCTGTCGAGTCCTCACCGTTGTCTCACCCCTGTGGTTCTTTGATTTTTGTGTTCACGGAGATGTTGCACTGATGAGTAAGGAGGCCTTCATGCGGACTGAACAAATTATTTGTCTAAATCGCGACGGAAGTAAGGGTGAGGATTGTGGCCACGTAAAATCGATTTAAGCCCCCCAGTGGAAATCTTCCACTGACCGTTCCAAGGCGGCTCTTCTGTGGCGATTTATTTATGTTGTTGTTTGTTATTTACTGTGTGTATCACTTGTGTCTTTTAATTTTGGATGGCCATATGGCCATTTTGTGGGAAAGTAACTGTCCTTATGGGCTTTCCTTTCTTTAGGTTTCCATTATGGTCTGGTCGCTTAATGTTTGTATTTCTTTCCCTTTGGTGTCTTTTATGGGTGGAGTAAGTTAATTGAATCAATTCCTGATCTTTGTTCTACTTCTACTTTTAATAGAAGTGGAGGCAATGATCAGGAATCGATACATTAACCCACAGCTCCTATCAGAGACTCGAAAGGGAATGAAACACAAACATGAAACATCAGACCCTAATGGAAGCATCAAAAGCGGAAAGCCAAAAGGACAGTAACTTACACACAAAATGGCCAATAGGCTATCCAAAATTAATATAATATAAGCGACACTAACACCCAAAGATAAACCATAGCAAAAAAAAACGCGACAGAAGAACCACCTTGGAACGGTCAGCGGAAACGAATTCCACTGGGGGGGGGGGGGGGGGGGCTTAAATCGATTTTACATGCCCACAATCCTCGCCCTTACTTCCCCGCGAATAAGACCAATAATTTGTTCAGTCCGTTTGAAGGCCTCCTAACTCATCAGTGCAACATATCCGTGAACACAAAAATCAAAGAACCACAGAGATGAAACAACGGTGAGGACTCGACAGCAAAAAACCACTGAAATGCTGGAGCAAAAGAAAACCAACAGTTAGACTCCGATGGGCCCACCAGAGACAGAGCATCAGGTACCAACCAACATAAGTCTTTACGCTGGAACCGTCATAGAATGTGAAGCCTGACCCTCCGGCATGCAATTAAAAGAGGGAAGCAAAGTTGTCAACCGTGATTGTATTAACTAATATGCATACAGTCTGTCGTATAATATTTATGCTGTACCCAATCTTTTTATATCGAAGAATGATTGCTGAAGTCATTGCGGTTATATATTTTTCTGAATTTATATACTAAGTCACCATAAAATTCGGGTTCCCATAGACCTTGTTGCAGAAGAGATTTAAGTCTAATATTGAATTTTGAAATTAAATCAGAATGACGTCTATAAAATTTTGAAAGGGCTTTGCGTAGTTTATGGTACCGATAACCCTGATTAAGAAGTTAAGCAGTTAATAATTTATTACGAGTGTTGAAGTCATTTACATGACTACACACTGGCAAATCGAATTAATTGCGAAATATAAACGCCATAGGATGGCGCATAAGCCTTCATTTGTCTACTAAATAGAGCTTATTTCATCTTGGTTGTCTCCTAAATGGGTTTTAACCCTTTATCCAGATTATATCCGCTGGAGGTGATAATTGAAATGAAATGCATAGCAACAGATAAGGTGTGTATTTGGCAATAACTGAAAGATAATTTTCCTTTTTTTTCTTCAAATAAACATATATTGCCGGATTAATAACAACCGCCCTCCAGGGGTTCTAATGAATACCCACAACATAAGTTTCTGTGGAGAATTAACAAAAATTATCCTTCAATTATCGCCAAATACCAACAGTATATGTTTCTATGGTAATGTCGAGTGCTGTTTTGAGAAATAGTGCATTGTCTAGTTTATAATTGTATTTGATCTTGACCTTCCAGGATTAATCATAGTACGTCTACTTGTGAAAAGTGACAACCGACTGAAACAGTTGTTCAGTAGACATGGAGGTCCAGCTTTATTGATTGCTATGGCCCAGTATACCAAGGGTATACTTAAGCAGGAAGTCTCTTCTACATTGAAAACTGTAACTAAAGGTAAGCATAAAAAAGGTTACCCATCACGAAAACACGCCTATATAATTTTGACCCCCTTGGTCCTCATTTTATATAGAAACTTCAAAACAAATAACAAATAGAAAAACTGGGGTTTACAGGGGTATACCTTATTTTTCTTATTTCTGCTCTGAAATATTGATTGTGGGTACTCGTTAGAACCGCCGCATCGTTTCTAACTTCTGCTCTAAAATATTGATTTTTGGGTACTCCTTAGAACTTCTAACGAGTAACAACAATCAATAATTGAGAGCAGAAATAAGAAAAATATCAAAAAATTTCATCTTAAAATTTTCGTTTTTTTCGGCGGTAAAATTTATAATGTATTTGGTTAGGTGTGTTTTCGCAATGCCTTCAAGAACTAAGCAAGCATATGTAGAAGATGGCATTTTCAAAGTGTTATTTTTTTCTTAATTTTCAGCAAATATAAGGCTTGACATTACATGTGAGTCATGGGCTGCATAATGCTTCCACCCAGAGCTGAAACCGACCCACACACAAGTACTGGTAAACTGCTTAGAGGATCTAAGCCTGCCGAGGGAAAAAGGTGCCAGTCGGCCCATCCATGCATATAAACCCCATGGGTTTCAGTGGGTGGCAGGGCTTGAGATGTCATTGCATCTCATTATGGGGTAAAAGCCCACAAAATTGGAAGCAATGTCTCCAAAATGACCTTTACAGTGTTGACGGGTACGTTAAACCTGAAATCAATCAAACAAACAAACAAACCTTATTTTTGTTGAAAATAATGAATAGAGGTAGATTGCTGTCTTTAATTTTCTGTAGCACCTGTAGGGTTACTTATACATGTACATAAGTGGTTAACCAGTTCAGTGCACATTATTTCGGCAGAAACTGACCACTGCCTTTCTTGAATCAGCAGAAGGGAGAGAATAACCGTAGAAAAGATTTCATGATCAATCTCCACGAAAGAATGTTGCCGACCCTGGCAGGTATTGAACTAGCGTCCTCCTGATCACCACTCAGACATCCATCTGACTGAGCTACTACCGAGGCCGGCTAAAGGGTTAATGTTGCAGGGTGTGAAAAGATTGAAAGGCGACATTCATGAAAATATTTGATGGTTTGGACAGGCTTAGAACCATTTAATTTTTTTTAGTCAGGGATGGTTCTACTCATGCATTTGTCCCTTCCGCTGATTCAAAAAGGGCAGTTGTCAGTTTCTGAAAGAATGTGCACTGAACTGGTTGACCGCTTATGTATAAGCCTGCCTAGGTAAGTGTGGATAGGTAAACTGACCTGCTCAAAAATGACCTAAAATAGCGTTGACCCGGCCATTAAACTCCAATACAAACAAACTCATGCAGTGGATCTAAAGCAACTTTAAATCTGGTCACCCATGAAAAATGAGCAATCAGTGTATGCGCCATCACATTTTACTGTAATGGCTGTAAGCTTGCATGTTCTTCGTTTTGAAATTAAATAATCTCCAATGTATTTGGAGCTATATAAATTTTTGAGGTTTTCATAATAAACCAGTTTTGTCCAATTTTAGACTTTATTGAATCTTCAGGCACCTTTTAGCAGATGCCTTTTAAAAAAAATGGGGGCGGGTGCAAGTTGAGTTATTTTTACAAATTTATTTAGGAAATGGCTGAACTTTTGGCAAAAAGTGACCATCCTGATCAGACGCCTTATTCTGGCTTGTCTGATCTTGGCTTCAATGTTTGACAGTGTCTCATTTTGAGGTTTCCCGTATAAAGTAAGTTAAATTCCATATTGCTAAGATATTGCAAACAATTAGAATTCACGAGTGATTGGCTTCAGTTTCAGTGAGAAATGTTATGCGACAGACTGCATGCATGGTAGTTAACCCAGTTACGGTCGACGACTTTGCTTCCCTCTTTAATTGCACGCCGGTGGATCAGTGCTCAGATTCCATGACGGTTCCAGCGTAAAGGCTTACTGGGAATTAGAGAGAACATAATTCTATGTAATGTTGATTGGTGCCTGATGCTCTGTCTCTGGTCGGGCCAATCGGAGTCTGACTGCTGGTTTTCTTTTGCTCCAGCATTTCAGTGGTTTATTGCTGTCTTCACCTTTGTTTCATCTCTGTGATTGTTTGATTTTTTGTGTTCACGGAGATGTTGCACTGATGAGTAAGTAGGACTTCATGTGGACTGAACAAATTATTTGTCAAAATCGCGGCGGAGGTAAATGCGAGGATTGTGGCCACGTTAAACCGATGTAAGGCCCCCAGTGGACTTCGTTTCACTGACCTTTCCAAGGCGGTTCTTTTGTCACAGTTTATTTTGTTATGTTTTTTCTTTAAGTGTTTGTATGGCTTATATTATTTTGTTTTGGATAGTCAATTGGCCATTTTTTATGGGAAAGTAACTGTCCTACTGGCTTTCAGCTATTGATGTTTCCATTAGGGTCTGTTGTTTCATGTTTGTGTTGCTTTCTTTTTATGTGTCTCTGATGGGAGCTGTTGGTTAATTGTATCGATTCCTGATCATTGCCATCACTTCTATTTTGATTGAAAAGCACAAAAAGACATTTTCTCAGTTTGCAGCTCATATCCATATCCAGGTCATGTTTTCAGAAGTTAGTAAATTATCTTCTTATGTTTCAGTTGACACAGCACAAACAAGAAAAAGACCAGTGTCTGCACCAGTTGTCAGGAGCCACAGGCCACCAGATATTTGGGACCATGTAAGTTCAAAAATCGCCATAAAAATACTTGATAAATTGAACAAAAAATAAGGGGAGAAATGTATGTCAGTATGATATGACAATATTTGGTTTTCTTTGGTTTATAGTAAAAAAAAGTCAGCACTGTTCAATTCATGTAAACTTACTTTACCTTAACAGCTATTTTCCTGGGCAGTATTGTGCATATTTTTCGATAGAAATAAACAGAAGGGAGAGAATGAAATCATTTAATGATAAATATCCACGAAAAAATGTTGCTGACCCTGCAGGAATCAAACCCATGACATTCTGATTACCAATCAATGTGCACCCGACAAGCCAACCCACTGAAGCCTCCAACAATATTTGACGATGAAGCTTCATTTTGCAAAAGATGAAACCAGGGCCCAACATATTATAACCAATTTGACATTTTAATATGCTAACATTTTGCTGACAATATTTGAGTAACTTTTGCAAATGCTATTCACCTTTTTTCAGCAAAAATAGATGTATTTGATATTTTATCTACTATATCATTAAATATTTTTGTCACTAACAAGTTTGTTATGCTAGCGAAGCATCTGGAACATGTCAGTTGAGTACTCCTCACAACTTGCTTTCATAGTCTATGTCATTTTCAAGATTAATCAGAGCCTGTCCTGGTCCTTCCCGCACCCACATTCATTATATTCTAAATCGGGTGAAACTATGTCTCCAAGATCTGAATTTGCGGATTTATATTAATATATACTCGAGTTTTAAGGGCCACTTCAAAATTCATGGGCTTCAGGATACTTCATTAACTGCATGCTGTTCAGACCCCAGACCACCTGACATGTTTCTATAACCTTTATAAAACTTCAATGACTTCAACACTGGTGGCTCATTTAACATTGATGGTTCGAACACAATGTGTACCTAAGGAATTCTTCCAGGAGGCTCAGATGAGTCTTTAAACTGAGGTCCCGTCTCCGTATGACCTTAGCTGTTGGTGGGATGTAAAACTCAAACACTCACTCACTGTGAAACTAATGCCGATTTTTTAACAAAAACTTTACAGAATGTTCATTGAGTAGTCTTCTATCTGTCATATGATTTTATGCCCACTGCTCAGTTTTGATCGGTTGCCATGGAAAACTTAAGGTGAAAAAAGGGAAAAAATACTTTACAAAATTATCTCCAGAACCGATATGCTCTATGAGGCTGAGCCTGTCTGAATATTCACCATATCAACCTATACAGATAATTTTCATGAAAATCGATTCCTTAGTTTGGTTGCAATGGCAGCTTTGAGTTTCCATAGACTTGTAATGAAGAAAATTAAAAAAAAAAGTATTTACTGCCAAGTCACTGCAAAAGTGATCCATAGCTGGAATGAGCAATTTGAAAATTACCTCGAAAAAAATTTAGACTGTGAAAAAGAAGTTTATTTACTTGGTGATTTCAACTTTGACCTCATGCAAGACAGCATTAAGAAATCTTGGCTTGAATATATGGAAACCTTCGGCCTATTTCAAAATATCAAAGTGCCTACAAGAGTCACAGATCAGTCAGCAACTTTGATTGATCATGTCTATTCAAATACCCATACTAATATTCTGATGACCACAGTTCCACAGGTAGGCCTAAGTGATCATTTTCCCATTTTTATTAGTAGAAACACGAATGGATCATACAGTCTCAAGAATACTCACTACACAATATCATACAGATCCTTCAAAAACTTAAGTTCATTAATGATTTGCAGTCAACCCCATGGGACTGATAAAAATATTTGATGATGTTAATGATATTGTTGAAGCATGGTCAATTCTGTTGTGTGACATTGTTGACACACATCTGCCCTTGCGTAAACAATGTGTTAAGTGCAAACATCAACCAAAATGGCTAACTGCATAATAATTGATGCTTTTAAAACAAGAGATCGGTACAAATCTGTAAACAATGAAGAACAATATAGAGTCTGGAGAAATAAAGTAAATAAAATGATTAAGGTATCGAAGAAACAGCAGTACTCTGAAATCATTAATGAAAATGATAAAAATCCAGCCAGTGTGTGGAAACTTTTTAAAGAACTAGGAGCAAGTAAGTGTAATATTGGAAATAGTATTTTGTCATTTAAATTAGATCATCACACCATCACAAGTCCTTCTGAAATTTCATCTGAATTCAACAAGTTTTTTGTATCTGTAGCCTCAAAAATAAAAGAACCCATTATACCCTCTACTTTTGACAGACTTAAAATGTTTTGTGATCAAAAGTTAACAGGAAGCTCCCCCTTTTCTATTCCTAACATTGAATATGAAGAAGTTAAAAAATACCTGAGAAATATTGACATTACCAAGGCTACTGGAGCAGACAATATTGGGCGAAGGTTATTAAAATTGGCAACACCATACATATCTGAAAGCATTACTTTCATTTGTAATCACAGCATAATGAAATCAACATTTCCTGAAAAATAGAAAGTAGGTAAAGTGACTCCCCTTCACAAAATTGGACCTAAAGATGACACAAACAACTATAGGCCTATCTCAGTTCTACCTGTCCTGCCAAAGTTGCTAGAAAAACATGTGCATGGCACTTTAATGTTCTATTTATCTTCTAATTATCTGCTTCATTCAACGCAATCTGGCTTCAGACCAAATCACTCCTGTGAGACAGCATTATTACCAATGATCACTAAATGTTTAGATGCAATAAATAACAGTGAAATAATTGGGATGGTTATGATTGATTTTAGAAAGGCATTTGATTTGGTAGACCATACATTATTGCTTAAAAAACTCAAATACTAAAGAATTTCTGAAGAAACCATCAGCTGGTTTTCTTCCTATTTACTAGAGAGGAAACAAAAAGTCTTTGTCAACAACACACTGTCCGACACTGAAGATATCATATGTGGTGTGCCTCAGGGATCCATTTTAGGGCCATTACTGTTTTTAATATTTATTAATGACCTGCCATCAAATATTGATAATGATTTACTCTGGTCCAGTGATATGGAATAATTTACATGATAAACTGAAACATTTGTAAAAAATTAACAGCTTTTACAAAAATTGAATAAAATGGATGAAAGGGTCTCAAAGGTGAAATGTGTGAACAGCTAGTGTGTGTGTGTTTGTGAGTGTGTGACCAAAGTTCTTTACTTGTGTTTTGTTTTGGCAAGTTTGTTCTTGCGTAAAAACATGTTTGTTTTTTGTGTTTTTTTTTCATCACATTACCAAGTCTGTGTAATGAACACCCCTCTACAACCCACTTTAACTGGGGTTTACAGGGGTATACTTTATTTTTCTTATTTCTATTCCGGGGCATGGGTTGTGGGTGCTCGTAGGAACCACCTAAATGAGGCAGTTCTAACAGGAACCCTCAGCCTGTGTTTGTGACGTGAATGAGACAAATATCACAAGTTTTCATCAGAAAAGTAAAAGTAATGTTTTGATATGAAAGATTGCACTATGCCACATGTGTATGTTATCATAATGTTGTTGTTTTTGTTAGCTGTAACAAGTTAACTTCATTGGCTGTGTGTGCTCAAGATATAATGTCATTTCTGCATGTTTGTATATGATTCACTACTTTGTTGTATATACTGTAAATAATAGAGGGCCTCATGGAAGATTAGCTTATATTTCTGCTAAATGTGTTACCCTCTGAAAATAAAGACTATTATTATTATTATTATTATTATTATAACAACTATTATAAGTACTGCTCTAGCAACCAGAAGCTCCAGATAATTACGGGCTACATGGGTAAATAGTATTTGTGAACACTTGGTAACTATAAATGGTAGAGTTTTGAAAATATATATCTGGACAGTATATGGGTAACATTATTGTTACAGTACAGAAATTATGTCTTAGCTTGTTTATTTATGCCATTATTCCATTTTTCTTTCTCTCTATAGAAATCCCAATAAAATGTCAAATATTTCTCGGATACGATGAATGCTCGAAGCCTCAAACTTTGTTTACTACATCAGTTGTCAAAAATCATTGGTAAAATTTCTAAATAATTTGTTGGGGATTATCCTTGGTTGAGTGGGCCTCTACTTACATTTTTCAAGCTGTCATGGTATGTTGAAATACATGGCTGCCGGCGGGCTTGGCACACTTGACCTCTGTTGAGAGTAGTGGCGTATGGGCTTCATGTTTATTTGTACCATAATGTCACTAAGTCTTTCTTTTCTTTTTATGGCAAAAATGGTTGTGGTTTGCGGTGTTTGTTTTTTTTTTTTTTTTTTTTTTTTTTTTTTTTCGGGGGTGGGGGGGGGGTTGGTTGTTGTTGCTTTTGGTAAGTTTTATTTTCTAGTGTGACCTCATATTCGAGTTCTGTTGATTGAAAAAGGGTTGTTCTCTTAAAGGAATCAATTTGAGAAGCAAATTCTTCACGAGTAAAGTATTGAAAAGGGGGGGGGGGGTTGCTGTATTTTGCCTTCACCTCAAGGTATATCTATTCTTTTAATTTAGAAATGGTTTGTTTCCTTTTTAGATTCAGACAAGATGGAAGCAGGAGGACCAAGTCCAGGCTGTTCTTAGACAGTGGATACAGTAATATAAGATATAATTATAGTGATAGTCAGAGGGAAACCTGAAGGAAATGTTGACTCATGCAACCAGGGATTGGTATATATAGAATGCTTACTAATAGCCTAGTTTTATGCAATACTTTTATGAACAAGATATATGAAATGTAGAAAATAAAGCACCGGTGATAAAGTATCATATTGCAGTTGATAAATATAGTATGTATCTAATTTTATTTTTTTTGTTTGAGAAAGTTTTATACATTTGTACTTGTTAGTGATGTTATAGACAGAATTATAGTCATTTTGTATTGTTTAAAGTCGAATTTCAAATGTATTCGAATGAAACTTGCAGTACTTATTGCCAGTGACAATACGCACATGTAGCAAAGGGCAACGACTCAAGATTAATAACTTTTGACTTATACCCCATTATCCGTCCTTAATCCATCCACAGTTTTCATGTGGGTTTTTGTTTTGACAATCCGTTAAACCCATCAACTTCAAACTTTAAACATAGCAATACACAATTTTATGGCAAATATGTTCTATATAAGGGTTATCCTTTGGAAGCAAGGAATACACCACAGAATTAGAAAACATGAAATGTACATGTTTTCTGGGCCAGACTAGCTAGTTTCGGCCAATTAGGCCTCATCAGTGACCCTCAATATTTTTGAAATTCCAGATGGAACCAATGATCCCAAAGGACAAGAAAATATAAACTACACTATGATGTAGTCATGTTACTGTGGCTACAATATAGTTAAGAGTTATGGTCCTATGTAAAATTAAAATATTCAGCATTTTTTCCTTCATAATTTAACATCCGTTATAGATACTCCAATGAAACTTGCTGTACTTATTGACAGTGACAATACGCACATATATAGCAAAGGACAACAACTCTAGCTTTCTTAAATTTTGTCTAATGCCCTTTTATTGGCTTAAAAACCTGAACATTGGCCATAGTTATAAACCATGGAGTATAATCAAATGAAATTTGGTATATGACTAAATGCACGTGTTGCGAAGAGCAACAACTCTAGGTTTAATAAAGTTTGACTTATTCAGTTAGTTATCTATATTGAAGTGCAAAAGACATTAACAAGTTTTTAGAGACCGGCCCCGATAGCTCAGTTGGTAGAGTGTCCCCTCCGGGGAACGGGAGGTCTCGGGTTCGATCCTGGGCCGCGACATACCAAAGTCGTTAAAAATGGTACTAGCTGTTCCTCGTTTGGCACTCAGATTTACGGGGTAGAGCTAGGACTGGTCGATCCAGTGTCAGGATAATGTGACTGGGTGTGGTATCATGTAATGTGTCTGGGACATGATACTTCAGTGAGGCAGCACTATAAACGTGAGCATTGAGCTCCCTGTCGCAACCAGACACCGTCGTGATATGACTGAAAAATTGTTGAAAGCGACGTTAAACCCGAATTCACACACACACAAGTTTTTAGTCATCAGTGTCACGAGTACTGACTGAGGCTATCGACAGTGCAACCCCATTTATCGTCAAAACTTCTCTTCCAATTTGTGCCCCCATCCCCTACCCATACACACTGCCCCGTTCCCTCCTTCAAACATGCTTTCACAGAGTCCTGTTCACATATGTGTTGGTAATAGTTAAGCAATAATTCAACTACATTGCAGACATTTGATGGTGTGTATTTTAAGTGTTCTGTAAAAGGAAAAAAATCTATAAGAAACAAATTGTATATTAAATTTCCAGTGAATCCTCCAACAAGTGTCCAATTTTTATGCCACTGCCGAAAACGGAAGGACCCATTGTGTTTACCCTGTTTTGATATGTATGTATTTATGTCTGTTCCAAACTCATATCCAGCTCATAATATTGTTATTCTCTGATGGATGGCAGAAATGTTAACCATCATTGCGAGCAACACCGACGTCAATAACCTCAAGGTCAAGATCACATTTAGAAGTCACAGTTGAAAAATAGAGTCTATTTTTCGTGTTTGGGCCAAAACTTTGCCATTGCTTGATGGAATTTGGAATTACTTGGCAGAAAAAAAAATCATAAAATGATGTTTCCGACACAAGAGCCAAGCCTATACCTCCTAGGCCTAGGTCACACTTATGGGTCAAAGCTCAAATTTGGTGTCTATTTTCGTTTCCCATATATACCTATGTCATTCCTTGATGGCTTCGGGAATGTTAACCATCATGAGACAAGATTCTGGTTCGTAGCTTCAAGGATCAAACACTAAGAGTAAAAGATCAAAATAGAGACTATTTTGTTGTGTCCAGTGGATAACTTTGTCATTGAAGAAGTAACTTTGAGGGTTGCTGATGAGGCCTAATTGGCCGAAACTAGCTAGTCCAACCCAGAAAACTGAACATTCCATGATTTTAAGTTTTGAGGTGTATTCTTTGCTTTCAAATGATAACCATTCCATTGGAGTTATTTTCAGAAATTTTCTAGGTATTCAAGAATTTCATAAGAAGTTTGTTTTGGCCCCTGCAGACAAGGCCGCTAACAACGTCGTCGTTGTGTGACGGCTCCACTATGATAACACGCTTAAGCAGGAGCTTGGTGGTACTAAGGCCTATGAACTTCAGCCTTTAGCTGAAGAGAGAGCTATAGTAGATAAACATGTTTTGTCATTCAGTTTGCTGTGTGTGTTACCGAAGGCCAAGACAAGCTTCCTACGCTATACTGGTTACCAAAACTTCATAAAAGACCTTACAAAGCACGGTTTATTGCAAATTCTAGCTCTTGCACTTCCACCGAACTTTCTAAATTATTAACTTCCTGTCTTACTGCTATTAAAACGCATGTGATTAAATATTGTGATAAAGTCTTTGAAAGATCAGGAAGAAATCTGTTTTGGTCTATAAAAAATTCGAATGAGGTTTTAAATAAATTGAAATCCAGACATTTTCGTGCTTCAAGTCTGTCTACTTACGATTTTTCCACTCTTTACACTACACTTCCTCATAATCTTATAAAAGAAAAGCTTAATGATTTAATTGAATGGGCTTTTCACAGAGAAGATACTCTCTATATTGCATGTAATGTCAGAAATGCATTTTTCACTTCTAAAGAGCATAAGTTGGTTGATTTGAGGTTTAACGTCCCCGTCAACACTGTAAAGGTCATTGGCGACGTTGCTTCCAATTTTGTGGGACTTTTACCCGACATTGAGATGAAATGACATCTCAAGCCCTGTCGCCCAATGAAACCAATAGGGTTTATAAGCATGGACCGGGGCTCCTGGCACCGGGGCTCCTGGACAGGCTTAGATCCTCTAAGCGGTTTACCAGTACTAGTGTGCAGGCCGGATTCAGCTCTGCATGGAAGCATCATGCAGCCCATATATTTCTTCAAGCCCCTATGGGCGGGGGCCGCAAAGAGCATAAGAATTATACACTTTGGTCATGTCAGAAAGTGTGTGATGCCCTCACCTTTCTACTTGACAACATTTATATTAGATTCGGTACTAAGTTATTTAGACAAATTGTGGGCATTCCGATGGGTACGAATTGCGCACCTCTTGTGGCTGATCTGTTCTTGTATTGTTATGAAAGAGACTTCATGTTGTCGCTTTCCATTGATAACCAATCTGAAATTATTAAAAAGCTTTTAGCTCCACTTCTAGATATTTAGATGATTTATTAAATATTGATAATACCTATTTCGATGGTTTGATCAGTCAGATTTACCCCCCAGAACTTCAGTTAAATAAAGCAAATTCTTCTGATACTGAGGCCCCGTTTTTGGATTTACATCTGTCTATTGTAGATGGGTTTGTTTCGTGCAAAATTTATGATAAACGCGATGACTTTGATTTTGAAATTGTACATTTTCCTTTTTTGGATGGTGATGTTCCTCGTGCGCCATCCTATGGCGTTTATATTTCGCATTTAATTCGATTTGCTAGAGTGTGTAGTCATGTAACTGACTTCAACACTCGTAATAAATTATTAACTGCTAAACTCCTTAATCAGGGTTATCGGTACCATAAACTACGCAAAGCCTTTTCAAAATTTTATAGACGCCATTCTGATTTAATTTCAAAATTCAATATTGGACTTAATTCTCTTCTGCAACAAGGTCTATCGGAACCCGAATTTTATGGTGACTTAGTATATAAATTCAGAAAAATATATAACCGCAATGACTTCAGCACCCGATTTCGTAAAATCATTCTTTGATATAAAAAGATTGGGTACAACATGGATATTATACGACAGACTGCATGCATGGTAGTTAACCCAATCAGGGTTGGCAACTTTGCTTCCCTCTTTAATTGCACGCCGGTTGGTCAGGCCTCAGATTCTATGACGGCTCCAACGTAAAGGCTTATTGAGAATTAGAGAGATCTAATTCTTGGTAATGTTGGTTGGTGCCTGATGCTTTGTCTCTGGTCGGGCCCATCGGAGTCAACTTGTTGGTTTTCTTTTGCTCCAGCATTTCAGCGGTTTCTTGCTGTCGAGTCCTCACCATTGTTTCACCTCTGTGGTTCTTTGATTTTTTGTGTTCACGGAGATGTTGCACTGATGAGTTAGGAGGCCTTCATGCGGACTGAATAAATTATTTGTCTTAATCGCGACGGAAGTAAGGGCGAGGATTGTGGCCACGTAAAATCGATTTAAGCCCCCCAGTGGAAATCTTTCCACTGACCGTTCCAAGGCGGTTCTTCTGTGGCGGTTTATTTATGTTGTTGTTTGTTACTTACTGTGTGTATCACTTGTGTATTTTTATTTTGGATGGCCATATGGCCATTTTGTGGGAAAGTAACTGTCCTTATGGCCTTCCTTTGTTAGGGTTTCCATTATGGTCTGGTCGCTTAATGTTTGTGTTTCTTTCCCTTTGGTGTCTTTGATGGGTGGAGTAAGTTAATTGTATCGATTCCTGATCTTTGTTTTACTTCTACCTTTTAATCATCGTAAGACCCTGTGTCACACCCAACCACGGTCAAGGTCACAGGTAGAGGTCTAAGGTCAAAAATAGGTTCCATTTCTTCCTGTGCGATCTATAGTTTTGTCATTCCTTGATGGATTTTGAAATGTTACCAGCATGAGTCTATGTTTCATGGGCTATACACAGGTCTATTGCTTCAAGGTTTAGGTCACTTTTTGAGGTCAAAAATAGTGTCAATAATTCATGTATGGTTTATAAAATTGTTCTTTCTTTATAGATTTTGAAATGACTTCGCATAAATGTTAACCTCATAGGACGATGTGTCACACACAAGACTCATGTCCACTTGTGATATTTGACTTGAAATTCAACAGCCACGTCAATGGAATATAGGTCATTTTGGAGACGTGCTTCCAATTTTTGGGATCTTTGCCCTATATTGAAATGAAATGACATCGCAAGTCCAGCCGCCAAATGAAACCCAAAGGGTATATATGCATTGACGGTCCGACTCGCAGCACTTTGCCTGGGCTAGCTAAGACATTCTAGGCAGACCTTCTAACAGTACTCACGAGTGGTCAGTTTAAGCTCTGCTTGGAAGCACCATGCATCCCAATCTGTTTCCCCTAACCCCGATTGGCGGGGCCCTAGACTCATGTCCGTAGTACAGTGTCTGTTTATCGTGTCCGGTCTATAACTTTTCTCATTTCTTGATTGATTTTAAAATGACTTTGCATAAATGTTTACCATCATGGGAAAATGTGCCACATGCAAAACTCGAGTCCATAGCTGCAACGTCAAAGTTACACTCAGAGATCAAAGGTTAATCATAAGGACAACATTTCGTGTCTTTTCGTTTCTGGTCCAAAATTTACCATTTCTTGATGGATTAGGAAATAACTTTGAGAAAATTCTTAACACATGTGACAAGGTCATACTTAGAAATCAAAGGTCGAAAATATGGTTTATGTTATGAGTCCATTCTGTAACTTTGTTTTTTTTTATTTTGAAGTTACATTGCAGAAATGTCATCCATTATGAGACGACATGTGGCATTCAAGACCCAGTTCCCTATTTCAAGGTCAATGTCACACATAGAGAGTAAAAGTGAGTAATGTTGTATCCACACAGCACTCATTTCTGTGTCCAATGTCATATAGCGGTGTCACCCGTGCCCTATGCGCAAAATTCTAGTTGACATCTGACTTTGTAGTGGCCTTCATGCAATCATATATGGGGCCATAAAATTATGGACATGGGTCTGTTGCAACGTTAGTAGAGTAAATACGAGCTTTTCAGATTGGGATACAAGTATCAAATACTATTACGGTGTGTTAATGTTTGTTTGTTGTTGCTGTTGTTCTTGTTTTTATGTTATTTCAGATATTGCTTTTGTTTCTACTGCAAGCATATACATGTATTTTAGCCTTAAACTAAGATAATACTCTTAAATTACATTGTTTGTGTTCAGTTTGCTATTACACTTTCAGGTTTTTAAAATAGATTTACTGCCCTTGTCAGTAGGGACAATTGCTCCAGGGAACCATTTTTGTTTTCCCCGTACATATGGGGTTTTGGTGTACATGGAAGTCCCAACCATTAAACTGTCAGCCACGACATTTACAGAGGTGATTTTCAAAAAACATCTTAACTTTGAGAGAGAGAAAAAGGCTTGATATTACATGGAAATTCTCTAGCAGACGATTCACATGTAATGTCGAGCCATATTTTCTCTGAAACGAAAAAAAAAAGAAATAATAAAATTGCAGTCTTCACTAAATATTTCTGGGGCGCTTTAAGGGTTAATACAAATACCAGAAGAAAAATTTTAGAAGACATTTTGTTCATGAGAATGGTACATCACTCAACGATTGAACGTTTTGTTTACCATTGACAACTAGACTACTGAAGCTGAAAAATCTGGAATTTGTTATCACAAGCGGGCTGCTCTTGCACTGTTGCTTTGTGAAATGTACACTTCAGAATGAAATAGAGATTCTTACATGAGTGTTCATGTATTATTGAATTTATTTAACAATTTTAGGAAAATGGATAAAATGCGAGGCTGGCCGAATGTTTTATGCCTTTTTCTCAACGAGTTTAATACATTTAATAATACATCAGCACGAATGCAAGATTTTGTTTATTATACGACATTTAAAACGCATTTTGTTCACATTTTTCAAAACAAAAATGTCATTTTTCTGCGATTAGTAATTGCAACGTCGTTAAGGACGGCGTATGTGTAACGTTACAGGGCGTATCTAACTTATTTGGAATACAGAACTTACTACATGGCGTTCTCACATACGTCGTCATATTATAAAAAGAGTTGCTTAATATGTCTCTGAGATATGATGTTTTATATTATATGAAGTTGCAGTTATTCAGTGGCATAAATTATTTCATATTTTCCGTATGTTACATTTAATATCATCAAACACTGTCTCGAAACATTATCACTCAATGCATTACAAGGTAATGTTTTCTATTTCCATATTCATTTCAAAAGCATGCCTATTCAAATGTATTGAAAATTTTGCCACTGAAAAAAAAATTAAAATTTTCCCGCATAAAAAAATCTGATACTTTTCATATTTCTGCTGTGAAAGTACACTCAGTGGCCATAAATGAGTTCCCAAAATGGCTGACAAGAAATTGGAGAAAAATATGGTCTGAAATAATTGCAATTTCCTACCTAATTACAAATCGTACTCAAATGCTAATTGGTCGATATCACTAATTAGTGTATATGTTTACATCAGCACTTAGTAAAATGATGCGGTCAGAGTTGCCATGGCAACACCAGACTGCATACAGATTAGCACCTTCCTTTTGAAAAATCAGGGTAGGTGTGCTAAAAGAGTTATAAAATTATCAATTTCCGATCTTTTTAAATAAAAATTTGTAGAAATATTGGCAACATACTGAAAAACAATCTGATTGTGTATAATTCTACCTACAGTCAATACATTATGGGAAATCTGACCTGCTTTCGGATGTAATATAAATTCGTCAAAATCATCGAAAAGCAAACATTTTTGGTGGTAGACACTAAGGAAACAGACAGAAAACAGACTTTGTGATATATCTGATTTGAGAGATCTTGAATCATAGTTTCTAGCAAAAACTGTTGTTTTGAATATATCTTCGGGTACTCCAGCAGCAAGGAGATCCAGGAAAAAATTGGTTTATTTGAACCGCCGTGCACTCTTTGCGCTCCATAAAACTACATAAAAATATGTTGTAAAGTTTTGTAAATAGTATTGTTAACTTAAAGCACCATTTTGGACTATATTTTTTATCAAAGACTTCGTCTTTCGTATAACAGTATCAAATAAATATGTCAAACTCTACGGGTACCCCCATAAAGACTAACGCTATGATTTATATATATGTTTAGTCGGACTCCCAGGGTCGGACTATACTTCATACATTTCCAGCTTATTGTTTCATGCTTAAGCTCTTTTCCACACCAGTAGAAAAAACGACATGAATTTAAATATAAATAGAAGAAGATAAAACTGATATTATTTACATATCTAAGAGTGTCATGATTTGGAGCTTAAGCATTCAGCTTGTCTTTACATGTTATCACCTCATATATACTATGTTATTCTACTATATGTAACTTGCACTGACTTATATAAAGCATTTACATTACAGGACCGTCTTGGAGAGGATGAAGATAGGCCTAGCCTAATATCCAAATCACTGACATATTAGTACTATGTACTTGTGTATGTATGTATATGTATGTCATAAAATTTCTAATAAATAAATAAATAAAGACTAACGCCCATCTTGTTGTTTATTCACTGTTGATAGCTACATTTCATAAATCAGAGAAAGATACTTCATTTCAATGATTGTTACTAGAACATTGGAGAGTGTACCAGTAATTTAGATAGAAACAATGCGGCCTACTTACGTAATGTTTCCATAGCAACTATTTTACTGTCAGGGGTAAAATTACCCCACCCACTTCTAATAATGTATTAATTCAATTGGGAAAATTTAAACATATTTGGTTTCTCAGCTGTCCATCACATTAGACTAACCAAAATTATATAGATTATAAATTCAAATCTTAATCATTCAGAATAAGAAGAAATCTGTGAGCCCTTGCAGATTTTTGAATAAAATTTCAAAACCACGGTACTCTAAATGAAGAATACAACAGAGCTATGCATGGCGAAATTTCTAAAAACAATTGCTATATTTGTTATTGGTAATGAATGAAAAAACATTACCCAGTAAACATAACATGCATTGGATCTTTTATTTTTAAGTAATTTGATCTGGAAATGTAGTCACAGACTTACGCACATCACGACGTCAAACAGTTGTGGGAACTCATTTATGTCCACTAAGTGTAGATTGATTGATTGATTGTATTAGAACCGCTTTAGCGAGGCCGTTTTAAGAAGAACTCAGACTCTATGTCTTTGAGCAGAAATAAGAAATAATGTATATCCCTGTTAACCCAAGTTTCCCTATTAATAGTGGGTCCCTTCATATAGGCATGTTTTCGTGATCACCAATTTTCGTTGGAGGAAATGAGCCAGCGCATGACAATACCTACAATAAGACAAGTGCGCCCATTGAAGAATCAGATCAGCCTGTGCATCCATAAAGTCAAACCAGAGACTTCTCTTGCTGCATGAAGGAGCAGTGAGCCCTTCGTTATCCATAAAGCGCACAACGAAGACTCTGATCAGACTGCACGGATGCACAGGCTGATCTGAGACATCGCTGGGCGCACATGTCTTATTGTAGGTTTTGTCGTGTGCTGGATCAAATGGTAAGAAACTTACTGTTTGACTAAATGAATCTTCCTTTGATGGGCTTTTCGTTTGAGTCGGAACACAGCATTTCCTACAGTTTACATGTTCATCCAACAAAGACTCAGATTAGCCTGTGTCTCTGTGCAGTCTGATCAGCGTCTTGTTGTGCAGTCTAAGGATAGCTAAGGGTCGTATGCGCCTTAATGCAGCAACAGAAGTCTCTGAAAGTACCCCTCTTATAAGATGCTTTGTATCTCTTGTGGCTCTAGGAAAGGTTTAACATGTAAGTTTATATTTTATTTATTTCTGCTCCAGACATTAGTGTTGTAGGCTTATATAAGAAATTAAAAACTACTAAATACCTAAAGTCGTGAAGGATAATCAGCCTATTCACTAAACCTGCCTTCGAGATGTTCTGCCAATTAAGACACAAACTGGTCTGTTTGGGTTAACAGACTAGCAAGAAGCTGGAAATTTAGACATAATGAGCACCGCCAAGCGAATTTGGGTCTTCGAGCATTCCGTCATGACAAATTTTAACTCTGCATGCCAAGCCATTCAGAGGGGCCAGGGATATAGCTTTCTGTCTGAAGGTTCCTCTTGATTCACTGCTTGTATGAGCGAGCAGCGAAGGTTCTGGCGAGACTGCGTGGATGCGCAGGCTCGCCTGAACCTTCCCTGCTCGCATAGGCGATAAGTACCAAAATCGCTTGACGGGGCCCATATAATATGCGCATTGTAATATTTCCAGTCAGCCTGCATAGACTGATAGATTATTGGCTCTGTGTTGTATGCCTGCTGACCCAAAGTTTCTTGATGCAGATAGTGACGGCTGTATTCTGAGTAAGGTATGGTTAAAGTCTTCACTGTGCTCATTTGTCTGAAGCAATGTTATCGCTTTATCCTGCTTATTTTTGTATTGATCTGTTATCTCTTATGGCAACTTTTGCTAGGCTTTTATTGTTCGTGAACAATGTAGGCTCAAACATAGGAAACGCTGCACATGCAAATGCTCACCTGAGCCTGACCTGTTTGGCCTCTCTGTTTGCTTTTGTGATAAATAGCCTTTATCCAATTGCAGTCTGATGCCTACAAACCAATATGTGCATTAGAAGCGCCTTATTTACTCATGCTGTTTTTTCCTTTGTGATCTGTTTTTTTTTTTTTTTTTTTGTTTTGTTTTTTGTTTTTTTTGGGGGGATCCATTTCATCTTAATGGCAATGGCATGAATACAGTGTACTTCAGTCAGACACGTAATATTTTGTTTTGTTTGAAGAGACTGGTTTGAATTGTTTTCTTGTTTTTACAAAAATATTTTATGGCTTGCAACTTTTTATATTTTGTTGCTTTTGCATATTTCATTTCAGTTTAAATATTTACTTCATTGTTATTTTACATTTCAAGTTGTGTTTTTCATGTCCTCTGGAATGTTATTATTATTTAGTCATTCACTTGCTCAACGTATTTAAAATATGTTATAGATTTGGTATATCTGCAGAGCATATATTGACAAATAATTCAGTACACTTCGATGCAGATGAGATGAGGTATTTCTGTGAGAAAGCATGCTGTTCTTATTTTTTATTCCATTTTTGTTATGCCTGCTTTTAGCAGGACATGTTATTGGGCTCTGGGGCAAATTGTTCAGAACTGTCGATGTTTCAAGCTAATGTATCGTTAAAACTTAAATCATTTAATATGGCAAATATATTGATACTTTCGCTGGGAGAATGTGAGCAGCATTTGCAACAAGTTTTCCAGCAAAAATACCACTGTTATTAGGTATTGTACTTGCTAGAATAGTTAACAGTTTGACCACTAGCTCGTTAAACTAACTATGCTTTGAACAACTGGCCTCTGGTTACCAGTCTGATGTATCAGATATACCAAGTCAAGTCAAAGTAAATTTATTCAGGCACAAACATTAAATGTTCATTGCCCTCATCCTGATGAGGCAGTACATACAATGAGAAATGTATGATAAATACAACTAATAATACAATCAATGATACAGCATTGCAGCACAAATGCAATTTTTTAGTAAACAAGTGCTGTAGCCTAAGGGCCAGAAATATTTACTATGGAATTTTACGCTACACGATTATACTATGACCGCATTATTCAATTCCACGTGACAAGGAATACACACTCCGAGTATATATGAATGAGTACCGTAACAAGTGTTAAGGTGAATAGATACGTTTACAAGTATGACAATAAGTGACAATTTAATTCATTTACTATTGGAATTTATGTTCACACTGGAGTAATACACAGTTTATTCAACTGGATTCTTACAAGTTTAATATGAAATTAACTCACTTATTTTACCCAGGTATCATTACGATAACACATCCGTGCGACATAGTGCATTTTTTTCACATCTCCAGAATGGCCACACTTCTGATGAAAATGTATGATAAATTTTCTTATTTACACTGCAAACACCGGCTGTGGGTGCTCGTCAGAACCGCTTCACTGAGGCGTTTCTTACGAGCACCCACAACCCATGTCTTGGAGCAGAACTAATAAAATTAATGTATTCCTCCATAGACCCCAGCTTTCTCTATATGAGGGTGCTCATTTCACAGACTTGTTCACATGATGGAGAAAATAGCTCCGCCGTTTATACCAATGATAATAGAACCTTCCCGTTTCACATAATGATGTCTTATTAGAAAATTTTTAATTGTTTCCAGATTCCAAAGAATTAGCTTTTTACAGAACACATTTGTATTAAACAGAAATTGTTATCAGTTGATATTTGTGTGTTTTCCAGAGTATGTATCATACTGTATCAAATCCATCTTAATTGTATGATACTATAACTAAAACAACATTTTATCAGACTCTACAATTTTTTATCATGTTGTCATATTTGATGAGTTTATAGATTCTATAATGAAGTTTTCAAAACTTCATTAAAGAATGTATTTACGTAAGTGTGTTCAAAGAATCAAAATAGAATTTTACTTTTATTTTACATCATGTTGGGAAAATCCTCCAGTTTAATAGGTTAATGTGGGAACAGATCTTCCATTGGTGCACCTATAATTGTTATAAAGTTGATTGGGGCTCTAGAATCACACAGGGGAATAAGAAAATCAGACAAATCTAGAGAACGATTGGTCATTCCTGTCTCAAACTTTTGGGTCGAAAATCCGCCCAAATTTGGCACCATTTCTTGAATTTCCAGCACCCGTTCCATATTCAAGGAATTATGTCCTTTTCACATTGTTGAAATGGACTGTCTCTAATCCCAAATATCCCTTTGGTAAGACCTCAACTGCCTTGCTGTGATTGCACGAAACACTTATACATAACTGATGCTATATTGCCACATGTAATTATACCTTTAAAATATTTTAGGTTACTTTGTTTGAAATAGTGATAGCGGAAAACAAATGCTGCAGACACAACTTTTAGAAGTGGCATTCTGTGTCTGCCTGTTTGTGCTGCAGTTTCAGTTTCGTTAGTTTTGTCTTTATTACGACGCCAATTGGCGTGGTAAGGGATTGTATCTTATATTGTTTAGTTCTGTAGCAGCTGGAATAATCTAGTTTGGATACCTGGAACCTAGAAGGCTTTTGTCACAAATTGTATCGAGACTTTAGACTTCTAAGCTATCCTCCTCTGGAAATATTTAAAAATGCATCGTGTTGGTCTGCAGTGACAGGAAGCGGTGCTTTCATTTTCATTATGTGGTGTATAAAATTTTGTAAGTGCCATTTCAAATGATGTTTCAAGGGCATACTTTTCGAACTGAACAAAACAGACATGGATACTGAAGCTATCAATCAGTTATCTATCCAAATTGGTCTCCACAAATCCTAATTTTGAGTTTGCTGATACAGTTTGGTAGGGGTGTACAACAGATTGATCGGGAAAGCCTGTTGCTATTAATTCTGTCTACCATAAGTATGGATCCTGTACTCAAAGACTTGTGCGTTTCTAAACACCTTTGCAGACTCGGTTTATGACCAGTACTTAAATGTGCAACATCGGCCACGCTCTCTAGCACCGGTTTAAGCAGAACTCTATGTTCAAAATGATTATAAAAATCCCGATTTCGCCATTTTCTCGTTCTTATCTTTGTAATCTTTGTGTTTAATGCAAACAAGACCCAACATGAGAAATATTGAATTGTTTTAAAATTTTAAATGGTCTAGTTCAGAGCCATTTTCACATATTGGTCAGGAGAAATGCCATTTCTTGTGGTCATTTTTTTTTCAAATAGCCAAATATTTGGCTCGACTACTTAGGGATATTGATAGGCGTTTCGGGAGACAGCCCATTCAAAACTATTAGTGATCCCCCACTTATCCTTAGGAGCAAAATCTTCCTTTATAAATAGACCTTTTTAGCTCACCTGTATGAAGTACAAGGAAAGCTATTGTAGTCATCCCGGTCGTCCCCGTGTGCCCTTACGTTCCCGTTCTCTTCACACTGCGTTAAAGTTTTTTTTCTCAAATGCTTATATCTCGACAGTCTCTCATCACAGAGCATTCATACTTGGAACGTGAGTACAACATGGGAGATTGCAAGAAAACATACCCCTGGGATGGCTAAGGGTCAGAATCTAGGACACCTTTGTAATACTGTGCTAAAGTTTTTAAAATGCTTATATTTTGACAGTCACTCATCACAGAGCATTCATATTTGGAATTTGGCTACCTGGGACGGTCTTCTGAGATTCCAAAAGAACACACCCTTGGGTTCAAGCCGGGGATGGGGTGGGGCTAGTGTTCAAAATCTAGAACTTATTTGTAATATATGCATTTCCGTTTTCCTAATAAGTAACAAACACAATTAGATTTACATTTGCCAACTGTTTGACATTGGTTCAAGTTATTCCACGTTCCAATGATTTTACCTTATCTTGAAGACTATTTTTGGAGAAAAATCATTCCTGTGATATTAGTTTTATTTGACCTCGAAGTGTATCTAGATCAGTGCGTCCTATATTTCATGGTTCAGTGATTTTGCCTTATATCTTGAATGCTATTTGATGGAGAAAAGTCATACCTGGATATACGATCCATGCCACCCAATGATTGACATATAAATATATCTAGGTCAGTGTGACCTTTATTTCTTGGTTCAGTGATGTTGCCGTATAACATAAATGATATTTGATGGAGAAACTTCATACCTGGATTATAAATTCCATGGGACCCGATGAATGACAGAAAATATTTCTGGGTCATGTGACCTATTTTTCACGATCCAGTGATTTAGGCTTTTAACTCTAAGACTATTTGATGGAGAAATGGCATGCCTGGGATTTTCGTTTCATGTGACCTGATGATAGACCTCAAATATAGATCAGTGTGACCTTTATTTCATGGTTCAGTGATTTTAACTTCTATCTTCAAGATTTAATGTTAGGGAAATGCCATACTTAAAATATTAGTTCCATGTGACCCAACGTTTGATCTTAAGATAAATCTAAGTCATTATGACTTCATGGTTCATAATTTGCCTTATATTTTGAATACTATTTGATGGAGTAACTTCTTACCTGGAAATCATGTTCCACGTGACCCAATGATTGACGTGAAAATATATCTAGGCTAATGTGACCTATGGTTCAATTATTTTGCCTTATAACTTGAAGACTTTTTGATGGAGAGATGCCATATCTGGAGTATAAGCCATGTGACCCGATGATTGACCTAAATTATATCTAGGTTAGTGTGACCTATATTTCACGGTTTGGTGATTTTAGTATATATTTTGGAGGCTATTTGATCGCGAAATGACAAAAATGGGATAATAGTTCCATATGATCCGGTAATTCACCTCCAAATACATGTATGCATGTATTAATGTAGGTCAGTGTGACCTGTTTTTCATTGTTGAAGGATTTTGTCTTATATCTTGAATACTATTTGATGGAGCAGTGCCTTGCATGGAATATATTCGTATTTGGAGTGAATTTCTAAAATCCTTCATGTAAGAGATATTTCAAAAACCTTTCTCATATTTATGTAAAAACAAGTAGACAAGGCGCAAAACAGGCAAGCTATGTTGTCATGTCGCATTTACAGAGGTAAAGTGAACAGAAGATCCAAACATCCCTTACAAAATTGACAGAGCGGTGCAAGTTACATGCATTCCCCTAACTGCTCTGTGTGCTGGATATTTTTCAGCAGATGACATTTCGAAATATTTTTTTCTTATTTTTTCCAGAATACAGGATTTGAAATCGCATGCAAATTGTTTACTATGGAGACAATTTGCATGAAATGACAAGTCCTGTTTCCTGGGAATAATAAGAAAATATCAACAAGTTGTTGTCTCCTGAATTAGCCTAGAGATAGAAACAATTGGTCAAAACTCTCACTACTAGCTGAAGTTGCTTGTTTGATGATGTAGACTTTTATATAGATCACTGTTTTTAATGTGGTTCCGTCAATTGTATATCATATTTAATATGTACTTCAAATATAAATTTCATCTTCATATATTTTAAGTTATTTTGGTTCTTGATAGGCGAGGTCAAATATCGCTTTCAGGCGTGGAATATGAGCCCATGTTCCCCGTCAAGAATGAAAATAACGTATTTGTTATACTGCAAAGCTTTTTCATGACATTTTTACACCGTTCCTCTGTGTTCTTTGGAAGCAGACGTCGTGAGACGTAGATGTTTATATGTGACGTCATCAAACGCGCCCTTCTGCACGTTCCACGTTAATAACGGCGCTCAGGTGGAAAATGTTTTACGTCATGTTAAAATGAGAATCTTATAACAGAAAACAATAAAATAAAGTACGGAATGAATGAAAAACAATCAAACGTTTCTGTTTTACTGTGGTTTATAAAACATATTTTGCTTATATTTTATCAACTGCAGTAAAACCAAGATGGCGGACATCACAATTCAGCGAAGGCTTTTTGTTTATTTATTTATTTTTGCTCATGGGGTATAGGGAAAATAATTGCCCTTGCACTGTCCAATCAAAAGCCTGGAAAAGCCTGGAAATTCTTTGCAGTATAACAATGCATTTTATTGTTAATAAAGTATTTTAGTAAAAATGAATGGATACCTGTGAATATAATGAGCACCAGCTTTTGTATGAAAGCAGCTTTGCTGTCCAGCCACCTGAATCCCTCGCTAACTGGGGATATAATATAAAGGAAGAAAACATTTCCCAAGCCGTCTACAAAAGAACTCTGCTATCAGAAACCGGCTGTGACTACCATAATTATTTGCTGAATAGACCATGTCTTCACCTTTATCCATGATAACCCCTTTCTGTGCAAACAGTGTAAATCCTGATCAGACGGCTTATGAAGAAGCCATCTGATCAGGATCTACAGTGTTTGTCATTCCGTTTGCGAATGTGAATGAACATAATGTATCAAGTAATTTGATTGGTAGATAGTAATAAATGGGTGTGGCAAAGTAAATTATTCAGCAGAATAGGGGTTATGGGTGAAGGGAGGCAAATCTTTCCAAAATAATGATTTCTCTTGTATCATTATTGGTCTACTCTTAAAAGAAAGAAGTTGCTCCTTTAGAGGTGCTTTATTGAGCTATCTGGAAAAAATGCTTCCAAAAATAAAATACATATAGCCGGTATTTTTCTTTAAAACAATACAAATGAATGCATTTTATGCAAAAATGCGAACAATTATGATGACAGGTAAACGAGTTTGAGAGGGATTCCCTAACTAGGTTTCGAACACTAGTTAGATCTATTTTTAGTTCGTGACAAAAATAGAATCCCAATATATGACGTTATGCGACGTTCATTTTTGGCCTTGTTTGCTTAGACCATGCCTGAATCGGAAAAAAAAATATGACGCTGAATACCATGCCAAAAGTAACGACACTCAGAGACGATACTGTCGCCATGTATGTGTAAAGTGACAGATTTATTTTTAGAATAGAAATTCCGAACACATGTTCAGAGCGAAGGGTAAACATGAATGAAAACGACCATTTTCACAAAGTTCTGAAGCTGTATTTGGCACCAAAAGTGTACACATGACAAAGGAGTATGCATTGAAGATAAAAACCAGAATAAAATTTTTGAGACTCGGTAGCTCAATAATGCACCTTTAAGGACAGACTCCATAATAGGGAAGACAAAAATATTTTAGCAATGCTATATAGTTGCCTCCCCTCAAAATATATTTTTATCTTGAAGCTTTTTCATATTGCAAAATTAAAGCTTTTTATATTTTAACCTTGTTCTGTTGTTAGTACCGTCTAGCCCTTGTCCTGCTCTTACTTTGCACACAGTCATCATGAAAACACGCCTTTATAATTTGATCCACTTGAACGCCAATTTTATATAGTAAAACTGGGGTTGGGGTCTCCGTGGCCTAGAGGATAAGAACGCTGACTTTTAATCATTAGGTCTCTCATCGTTGTGGGTTCGAGCCTGGCTCGGGTCACACGTGAGACGCCAAGTTCTGCAACGGAAGGTCAGGTGGTTTTTCTCCGGGTAGTCCGGTTTTGGCCCACCTGATTAACGATCGGTTCGATATGAGTGAAATAATCTTGAAAAGGCCATAAAACCAAAAAAAAACCAAAAAACGGGTTTATAGGGATAAACCTTATTTTCTTATTTCCGCTCTAAAATATAGATTGTGGGTACTCGTTAGAACCGCCTCGATCAGGCGGTTCTATCGAGTACCCGCAATCTATATTTTGAGCAGAAATAAGAAAATATCACAATTTTAGCTTAAAATTTTCCCTTTTTCGGCGGTAAAATTAACAATGTATTTGTATAGGCGTGATTTCGTAATGGAAGACCCGGATCAGGTGACTTTTTGAGAGAAGCTATCTGATCTTCAGCTTCACTGCCTCTGTTATTAATTATTCAATTCATTGTGAATTCATAGGAATAATTACATGAAGTAATTTGTTTGGTTGATACGAAAAATGGGTGTGGCAAAGTTAATTTGTTCATCAGGACAAAGGTCAAACATTTTGATCATGGGAAACCTTCAATATGGTCCGACTTGTCCTAGGTGTCACATGCATTAAGCAATCCCTTTAAAATGCCAGTTGCGGGGTCAAATTTGAGACGCCACGTTCTGCAACTGAAGGTCAGGTTTTCCAGCGGGTACTCCGGTTTTCGCTCACCTCTCATTAAAATCGGCTGGATATAAGTCAAATAATCTTTAAGAGCGATTAAACCAAAAAGAAAAAAAAAATGTCTGTTAATCGTTGGAAGGAAAATAAGTAAAATCAATCCTATATTAAGCAAGCTCCTTCCTTCAACAACCACTTTTAAATTTTAGCTCTTCTGGATGGACCAGAACCCCAAGCTATGTCTTTGAGCAGAAATAAGAAAAATATTGTATATCCATGTAATCCTCAGTTTTACAATATAAAAGTGTAGTTTAAGGGGCAAATAATAAAGGCGCGTTATCGTGATAAACTGGGAAATTTTAATTATTTCATTGAAGTTTTTAGCTCACCGCGGCTGAAGGCTCCAGGAAAGCTTATAGGATGGTAGACCATCCGTCGTTCGTCCACACTTTTGAACAGTTATATCTCTGCAACTTGCAGGCTGATCTCGATCGTTTCTCATCTGTAGCATGACTCTGGTGGGACATTGATGACATTAGCCTTTTATCGAAATCGAATGAAAACTTTAGTTGCTATGGCAATCACAAGTCCGACATACTTACAATTCGAAAATGCTTGTCATCACCTTAGCACCTTCAGTTTTGATCGAATCCTTCTGAAACTTATATATAATTAGAATGGGGATGAAAGCTCGGCTGAATTCGTAAACTGGCAAGGTCGGCTCATTATTTGTAGAGTTACGTCCCCTTGATTGCGGAAAATGCCTAGTTTTGACCTTGTCATCACTGTAGCCTCTTTATTGTTAACGGTATCTTCCTGAAACTTACATAAAAGTAAATCAGGGATAAAAGCTCGGATGGGTTGGAAAACTGGTGATGTCAGCCTATCTGTCATGGAGTTTCGTCCACTTCTTTACTGAAAATGCCCATTTTCGACCTTGTTTATCACCGTAGCCCCTTCAGTTTTTAGCTCACCAGAGCTGAAGGCTCCCGGGGAGCTTATAGGATAGGCAGTTGTCCGTCGCCGTCTGCGTCGTCTGGTGTCAAGACTTTCAAACGACATCTCCTCTGAAGCCACTGGGCCGATGGTGCCCAAATTTTATCTGTAGCATCCTTGGGCTGGGGGATTGAAAGTTTGTGGTTTTTTTTTATGAAAATTGGCTTATTAGATTGGTTGCTATGGCAACTTATAGTTTCCATAGACTTATAATGGGGAAAATTGAAAAATGACATTTACTGCCAAGCCTTTGCAGATACTTTGACAAAACTTTTATAGTAATATTCCATGTGTGAACTTCTTTTAGCCATATGCTTTTATGCCAACCTGGGAGTCCCACAAGGTGTGCTGGAGCTATGCCCCACCCCCTCCAGTGCATAAAAGGCCATATATCTCAGAAACCCACCCCTAAAATATATATATTCTTGTTTCTTATGATAAGACACATTCAGGGACACCAACGTGGGGGGTCCCCTGTGATGTGCCGGGGCCATGCTCCAACCACTCCACAGCTTAAAAGGCCAATATCCGAGAAATTGTTCAGATCCCAACCCCTAAACCATATATATTCTTGTTCCACATGATAAGATGTATTCAGTGACACCAACCTGGGGTCACCTGGCATGTGCCCGCCCCCACCCCCACCCCTTCACACACACATTTTCAAAAGGCCCAATATCTCAGAAACCATTCAGATCCCCACCCCTAAACCATATACAGTCCAACCTGTATTAAGCCAGCACCTATGGGATATTCAAAAAGTGCTTGCTTAAGACAGGTGCTTGCTTAACGCAGGTGAATTTTAATGCATTTTCCTTTTTCGGGAACTGAAAGCCTGCTTGCTTAAGACAGGTTGCTTGCTTGCTTAGTAGAGGTGGTCACTAGGGCAGGTTTTACTGTATATTCTTGTTCCTTATGATAAGACACATTCAGTGATACCAACCTTGGGGTGCGCTGGGACCATGCCCCACCCCTCCACTTCATAGAATTCCCTATATTTCAGAAACCATTCAGATCCCCACCCCTAAACTATATTTATTCTTGTTTCTTATGATAAGACGCATTCAGGGACACCAGTGTGGGGGTCCCCTAGGATGTGCCGGGGCCATGCCCCACCCCCTCGACTTCGTAAAAGGCCCGATATCTCAGAAACCGTTCAGATCCCCACCCCTAAACCATATAGATTCTTGTTCATTATGATAAGACGCATTCAGTGATACCAACCTAAGGGTCTCCCGGGCCCCACGGGGACTGTGCCCCACCCCTCCACTTCATAAAAGGCGATATATCTCGGAAACCATTCAGATTCCCACCCCCAATCCATATATATTCTTGTTTCTTATGATAAGATGCATTCATTGACACCAACCTGGGGTTTCCAGGGATGTGCCCGGACCATGCCCAATCCAATCCACTTCGTAAAAGGCCCAATATCTCAGAAACCATTCAGATCCCCAACCCCTAAACCATATATGTTCTTGTTCCTTATGATACAACACATTCAGTGATACCAACTTAGGGGTCTCTGGGGTGTGCGGGGGAGGCCATGTCCCAACTTTCCACTTCATAAAATGCCATATATCTCAGAAACTGTTCAGATCCCCATCCCTAAAATGTGTATATTTATGTTCCCAAGAATAAGACTCATTCACACACATCAACCTGGGGTCCCATGTGCTAGGGCAACATGCTGATGCCATGGCCTGCCCCTCCACTTCATAAAAGGCCATATATCTCAGACACCATTAAAATCACCACCGCGTAATCATATATATGTATATCCCTGATCCTTATGATTAGACACATTCAGTCACACCACTTTGGTGGTCCACAGGGGCCATTCCTCCTCTTCATTTCATAAGAGGGCCTCATATCTTGGAAACTGTTCAGATCTCCTCACCCCTAAACAATATATTGTCTTGGTCCTTATGATAAGACACATTCAGCGGCAACAATCTTGGCTTTCCTGGGGTCTGCAAGGGCCATGCTCCAACCCCCTAAACAGCTTAAAAGGCCTTATATCTCAGGAACTGTACACATCCCAAATCCCTAAACCATATATATTCTTGTTCCTTATGATAAGATGGATTCAGTGATACCAACCTGGGCTCTGTTGGGTCCATGTCTCATCCCTCCTCCTCATGAAAGGCCTAATATTTCAGATACAGAGTCCACATGGGTGCTCATTTGGAAATGGGGGTTTGTTCGGGAGACTTTATAATCAATAAATTAAAACCTGAAACCATACATGGCTGCCAGTGGGCAGTACCCGCCTGAGCTCTGGTGAGCATTGTGGCCAATGGGCCTCTTGTTTATCTGATCAACTTGAAACTTGCATATAAGTAAGTCAGGGACAAAAGCTCGAACGAGATCGAAAACTGGCGAGGTCGGCTTATCTATCATAAAGTTACGTCCCCTTGATTGCTGAAAATGCCTATTTATGACCATGTCATCACCGTAACTCCTTCAGTTTTCATTGGATCTTTTTTAAATTTACATGTAAGTAAGTGAGGGATAAAACCTCGACTGAGTTCAAAAATTGTTAGGGTCGGCCTATATTTCAGAGAGTTATGTCCCCTTTATTACAAAAAATGCGTATTTTTGACCTTCAAATCACCGTAGCCCCTTTCATTTTTTTCCGGATCTTCTTAAAACTTACATGTAAGTAAGTCTGCGATAAAAGCTAGGATGAGTTTAAAAACTGATGAGGTCAGCTTATTTATCACAGAGTTACGTCCCTTTGATTGCAGAAACCTTGTCGCCACGTTACTTCTTCGGTTTTCATCGGATCTTCTTGAAACTTAAAAACATGTATAAGTAAAACTAGGATTAAAGCTCGGATGAGTTCGAAAACTATTCATCACTGAGTTATGCTAAAAATGCTTAATTATCGACCTTGTCATCACCGCTGCCCCTTAATTTATGATTGGATCTTCTTGAAACTTACAAACAAGTAAGTCGGGTATAAAAGCTTGGGTGAGTTCGAAAAGTGGTGAGGTTGGCCTATTTACTATAGCGTTACATCCCTTTGATTGCAGGAAATGCCTATTATTGACCTTGTCATCACCAACTCCCTTCAGTTTTGATCTGATATTCTTGAAATTTACATGTAAGCAAGTCGGGGATAAAAGCTTAAATGAGTTCGAAAAGTGGTGAGGTCAGCCTATTTATAGTTACGTCCCCCCCCCCCACCCCCATTGATTGCAGAATATGCTTACTTTTGACCTTGTCATCAGGGTAGCCCTTCAGATCGGGTCTTCTTGAAACTTACATGTTAGTAAGTTGGGGATAAAAGCTCAGATGAGTTCGAAAACTGATGAGGTCAGCCTATTTATCATAGAGTTACATGCATTTGATTGCAGGAAATGCCTGTTTTTGTCCTTGTCATCACCGTAGCCCCTTCAGTTTTGATCTGACCTTCTTGAAACTTGGATAAAAGCTTGGATAAGTTTAAAAACTGGTGAGGTCGGCCTATTTATGTCCCTTTGATTGCTAAAAATGCCATTTTGGACATTGTCACCATCATAAGTCACTAAGTTTTGTATGGATCTTTCTGAAACTTAGGGATAAATGCTTGAATGAGTTTGCAAACTAACATTGTTGGCACATTACTCATAGAGTTAAGTCCCCTTCTTTGCTTTTGTACATTGTCATCACCATAAGTCCTTTAGTTTTGATCGAATCTTCCTGAAACTAGCATATAAGTATGTTGAGAATGAAAGTTCGGATGAGTTTGAAAACTGGTGATATATGCCCATCTCTCACAGAGTTACGTCCCCTTGAATGCTGAAAATGCCTGTTTTTGACCTTGTCCTCGCATAGATCCTTCAGTAAAGATTAGAACTTCCTGAAACTTTGAATCTGTTAGCTTAGGTGAGCGATATAGGACCACTTGCTCCTCTTGTTTAATTAAAACGTCATATTTTTCAAACCGTACGATTGTTTGTTTTGGAGTTTAGAGGCCCAGTCAACACTGTTTAGAGTAGATCAATGATGCGGGGAAACCGCTAAAGGGGTACCTCGGCAAACAGTGCAGGCCCAGATCAGACGCCGCACAACACTGGCCCTGCTCTGTTTGCTAACAGAATTTTCCGTCAAAAATATAATAAAAACGAAAAAATAGGCCTGACATCCCTTATATGACAAATGGACTTGTCCAACATATAGCAATGGAAGGGTCCACTAGCATATAATAGATTAAGAGTTCAAAGTTCAAGTTTATGGGACGTTTCCAGTTTCAGAAGAAACAAATTCCGGATACCTTTTGTCACAGAATTATCAAAACATGAATAACTTGTTTTGATAAACCATTATGTAGACTGTCATGACTAGACATCTGTCTACATGTATTTTGTAACAGGTAGTATACTATTAACCTTTGCCATGCTGAGTATTTAAAATTTACAACACTCCTCCCCCATTTTCAGCCACTTGTGTTGCGTGATTTCAAATTTTACCATGGATCAGAAGCATGATGGAAAACATTATAGATCCTGAAAAGAAGCCAGCTGATCTGGATCTATACTGCTTTCAACAAAAAAGTATATATCTGGGATCAGCATGGAAAGAGTTAAGAACCAGTGCTTCAGCTGAAGTGTACGACCCGCCGGATGCTTTCAGCTTTATGAGTGTTGCCATATATGGGTATGGCGGCCATTGTGGTCATGTGACCTGGACCTAAAACGCTTTCCCCAATATATGCGCCTTATCGTTAAGAGCAAAAATATATCTTATACTTTAGTACTGTTTTCTGAATCGTTTGCAGGATAAAATGCATTCTCACTTTTCCAATACAAAAGCATATGTGTCAAAGTTTGACCTAGGCACAAAGAAGGTCAAGGTCAACTCCGGGTCACCATTTTAGCAATTTATGATGGGCCTATCCCCCATCCCATAGAGGCTCCATATCAAATTTGACTTCAATCGGCCCAACGGTTTCCGAGGAGAAGGAGTTCGAAAAGTTTCATATTTTCGCCTCGGCGAGGCTATACTAAATATAATGTAATATTTCGCAAGTTCATTGCTAAGATCTCATTGATATCTATCAGTATGCCAAAAATTGTTTACATATTCCAAGCGGTTAAGTCACTATCACCAATTTTCACAAACGGGTTACGGACGGACAGACAGACCATATATGGCTTGGCGGCCATTTTGGTCATGTGACCTGGACCCCATGAGCAACTTTTGGTTTCCCCAATCCCATAGAGGCTTCATATGAAATTTGATTTCAATCGGCCCAACGGTTTCCGAGGAGAAGCAGTTCGAAAATTTTCACATTTTTCGCCTCGGCGAGGCTATACTAAATGGAATGTAATATTTCGCAAGTTCATAGGTTAGATCTCATTGATATCTATCACTATGCCAAAAATTGTTTAAATATTCCAAGCGGTTAAGTCACTATCACCAATTTTCACAAACGGGTTACGGACGGACCCAAAGAAGGTCAAGGTCAACTCAGGGTCACCATTTTAGCAATTAATGATGGGCCTACGTCCCAGATGCTATTTATCAAGTTTCGTGGAAATTTGCCCGGTGGTTCTGGAGAAGACTTTTTTTGAAGGGTTTTTACCATATTTGTCTTGGCGGCCATTTTGGTCATGTGACCTGGACCCCATGAGCAAAGTTTGGTTTCCCTATCCCATAGAGGCTCCATATGAAATTTGACTTCAATCGGCCCAACGGTTTTCGAGGAGAAGCAGTTCGAAAAGTTTCACATTTTTCGCCTCGGCGAGGCTATACTAAATGGAATGTAATATTTCGCAAGTTCATTGGTTAGATCTTATTGATATCTATCAGTATGCCAAAAATTGTTTAAATATTCCAAGCGGTTAAGTCACTATCACCAATTTTCACAAACGGGTTACGGACGGACAGACAGACAGACCATATATGGCTTGGCGGCCATTTCGGTCATGTGACCTGGACCCCATGAGCAAATTTTGGTTTCATCCATCCCATAGAGGCTCCATATGAAATTTGACTTCAATCGGCCCAACGGTTTCCGAGAAGAAGCAGTTCGAAAATTTTCACATTTTTCGCCTCGGCGAGGCTATACTAAATGGAATGTAATATTTCGCAAGTACATTGGTTAGATCGTATTAATATCTATCAGTATGCCAAAAATTGTTTAAATATTCCAAGCGGTTAAGTCACTATCACCAATTTTCACATACGGGTTACGGACGGACAGACAGACTGACAGACTGACAGAATGACCGAATGACAGAATGACACGGTGATTTTAGGGCACTCTTAGAAATCAACCGACTTCAGTCGGTTGCTTTTTCTGCGGGTCGTGCAATAGAATGATAATCGTAAGTATCGATCAATGTAAAATTTTGTTTAATTTAAGGTTTATCGTCCCCGTCAACACTGTATAGGTCATTTTGGAGACGTTGCTTCCAATTTTGTGGGACTTTTAACCGTCACTGAGATGAAATGATATCTCAAACCCTGTCGCCAAGTGGTTGTTTGTTTGATTTTAGGTTTTACGTCCCCGTCAACACTGTATAGGTCATTTTGGAGACGTTGCTTCCAATTTTGTGGGACTTTTAACCGACACTGAGATGAAATGATATCTCAAGCCCTGTCGCCCAATAAAACCAGTAGAGTTTATAAGCATGGACGGGCCGACTCGCACCGCTTTACCTGGGCAGGCTTAGATCCTCTAAGCGGTTTACCAGTACTCGTGTGCGGCCGGATATCAGCTCTGCGTGGAAGCATCATGCAGCCCATCTATTTCTTAAAGCCTCGATGGGCGGAGGCCGAAAGATTAATATAAAAATACCAATTAAAGCGGTTTGCGAGTTTAAAATTAAAAGTACAGTCATGTCTCCTTCTCCGCCGCCCGTCGGGGCTTGAAGAAATAGAATTGGCTGCATAGTGCTTTCACGCAGAGCTGAAACTCACCACACATTAGTACTGGTAAACCGCTTAGGACTGAGCCTGCCCAGGTAAAGTAATGTCAGTCAGACCATCCAATGCATATAAGCCTTTTGGTTTCATTTGGCGGCAGGCTTTGAGATGTTATTTCATCTCAATGTCGGGTAAACGTCCCACAGAACTGGAAGCAGCGCCTCCAAAATGACCTAAACAGTGTTGTCGGGGACGTTAAACCGCTATTCAAACAAACAATTAAAAACAGTCATGTCTCACTGCGTTTTGAAAGGCTACATGTATAGGTCAGTTTACCTAACCACACTTTTCCTGGACAGGTTATACATAAGCAGTTAGCCAGTAAAGTGCACATTCTTTTGCCAGAAACTGACAACTGCCCTTCTGGAATCAGCGGAAAGGAGAGAATGACCTTATGATGGATTTGGTTTATATTTGGTGTGATAGTTGATAAAATTCCACAGTCAGCTATACTCGTATCCCTGTCGATATCCTTAAGGTCAGAGCCACATTGATTCGATTTTTGTGTGTTAAGATTTCTCAATAGTTATTTTACTACATTTGAGGTACTGAAAAAATCATATTTGCAAATAATTACCCAAAAAGGTTTTTCATCAGATGGTAGTCCATGTAAATGTATGAATATGAAAACCAATGATTTTTATTCGAAAGTCACCATTTTCGTAATTTACTGCATTTTTCCTTGGTTTTGCAAAAAAATATATATATCTTAATCCACAGAACCACAATGTGTAACAAACTATCATAGAAATGTTGCTCAAGGTTGCCTTTAGGCACTGCAACAGAGGAATTTCAAGTAAAATACCTAAATAGTACTGAAAATTGATGATTCCAAAACATTAAAAAAATGTAATTATCTCACCTGGTACAATTTTTAAATTCAGTGTATGGTAGCCAAAAATGACCAGTTCTACCGATTTGGCAACAAGCTCATTGATTGGGTTGAGGTGTTGAAATCTCTTGCATTTAGCTTGTAAAATGATTGCCCTTCTTCGGTGCTTTAAGTACTTCATTTTATATATTTCATTCATGCAATTTATAACAATTTATGCAATCACTGCACCAAAGTTTCATTGTGTTACTGATTGTGTTTACAGGACGGGTGCTTTGATACTGGAATTAAATCAAAAACAAAAATTTGAAATTAAGATAAGCCAATAGTTTATCCCCATATTTGAACTGAAGGACTGAAAGCGGTATGTTCAGCACAAGAAACTTTGTCCAAAAGGCTTTTGTTCACTGCCAATAACTGCAATGGTATAGACATGATTTTTACCCATTGGTTTGTTACATTGGTTCACATGAGCCACCATAACAAATAATTGATTTTTGGACAGGTGAATTTCTGGACAACACAAAGTTTATATTTATCTAATCCAATTAATGATCTGTTGTGTCACCTACTGACCAATGTGTAGGCTGGTAAAAATTCATAGAAGCCCAATGCATTTAATATGTTTTGATGAAAAAAGTTTCAAAAATATCTCTCTTTTTTTTCAATTTGTTTACTTGTTGCTGGGCTGAACAACACAACCCGGACACTGTAAAACATAAAAACTAGTTCGGAAATGAATGCATACTATTCATAAATTAACGATCAAATTATGTTAGAAAGTACGTGAAATTAGTTGCAATATTTTAAATTAAAAACAATGGTGTACTATTGTTATTTTGGGAAGTTAGTTTCAAGGCGTATGAATACGATTTTTCTTGGCAAGATGCTTATCTCTTCAATTTCACAGCTACAATAATTTATCAGTGATGACAGGCTTCACCAAGTTTGCTGTGTGTGTTAACGAAGGCCAAGACAAGCTTCCTACGCTATACTGGTTACCAAAACTTCATAAAAAACCTTACAAAGCACGGTTTATTGCAAATTCTAGCTCTTGCACTACCACTGAACTTTCTAAATTATTAACTTCCTGTCTTACTGCTATTAAAACGCATGTAATTAAATATTGTGATAAAGTCTTTGAAAGATCAGGAAGAAATCTGTTTTGGTCTATAAAAAATTCGAATGATGTTTTAAATAAATTGAAATCTAGACAGTTTCGTGCTTCTAGTCTGTCTACCTACGATTTTTCCACTCTTTACACTACACTTCCTCATAATCTTATAAAAGAAAAGCTTAATGATTTAATTGAATGGGCTTTTCACAGAGAAGATTCTCTCTATCTTGCATGTAATGTCAGAAATGCATTTTTCACTTCTAAAGAGCATAAGAATTATACACTTTGGTCATGTCAGAAAGTGTGTGATGCCCTCACCTTTCTACTTGACAATATTTATATTAGATTCGGTACTAAGTTATTTAGACAAATTGTGGGTATTCCGATGGGTACTAATTGCGCACCTCTTGTGGCTGATCTGTTCTTGTATTGTTATGAAAGAGACTTCATTTTGTCGCTTTCCATTGATAACCAATCTGAAATTATTGAAGCTTTTAGCTCTACTTCTAGATATTTAGATGATTTATTAAATATTGATAATACCTATTTTGATGGTTTGATCAGTCAGATTTACCCCCTAGAACTTCAGTTAAATAAAGCAAATTCTTCTGATACCGAGGCCCCGTTTTTGGATTTACATCTATCTATTGTAGATGGATTTGTTTCGTGCAAAATTTATGATAAACGCGATGACTTTGATTTTGAGATTGTAAATTTTCCTTTTTTGGATGGTGATGTTCCTCGTGCGCCATCCTATGGCGTTTATATTTCGCAATTAATTCGATTTGCTAGAGTGTGTAGTCATGTAACTGACTTCAACACTCGTAATAAATTATTAACGGCTAAACTCCTTAATCAGGGTTATCGGTACCATAAACTACGCAAAGCCTTTTCAAAATTTTATAGACGCCATTCTGATTTAATTTCAAAATTCAATATTGGACTTAAATCTCTTCTGCAACAAGGTCTATCGGAACCCGAATTTTATGGTGACTTAGTATTTAAATTCAGAAAAATATATAACCGCAATGACTTCAGTACCCAATTTCGTAAAATCATTCTTCGATATAAAAAGATTGGGTACAACATGGATATTATACGACAGACTGCATGCATGGTAGTTAACCCAATCACGGTTGGCAACTTTGCTTCCCTCTTTAATTGCACGCCGGTGGGTCAGGCCTCAGATTCTATGACGGCTCCAACGTAAAGGCTTATTGAGAATTAGAGAGATCTAATTCAAGGTAATGTTGGTTGGTGCCTGATGCTCTGTCTCTGGTCGGGCTCATCGGAGTCTAACTGATGGTTTTCTTTTGCTCCAGCATTTCAGTGGTTTCTTGCTGTCGAGTCCTCACCGTTGTCTCACCTCTGTGGTTCTTTGATTTTTGTGTTCACGGAGATGTTGCACTGATGAGTTAGGAGGCCTTCATGCGGACTGAACAAATTATTTGTCTAAATCGCGACGGAAGTAAGGGCGAGGATTGTGGCCACGTAAAATCGATTTAAGCCCCCCAGTGGAAATCTTCCACTGACCGTTCCAAGGCGGCTCTTCTGTGGCGATTTATTTTATGTTGTTGTTTGTTACTTACTGTGTGTATCACTTGTGTCTTTTAGTTTCGGATGACCATATGGCCATTTTGTGGGAAAGTAACTGTCCTTATGGCCTTCCTTTGTTTAGGTTTCCATTATGGTCTGGTCGCTTAATGTTTGTATTTCTTTCCCTTTGGTGTCTTTTATGGGTGGAGTAAGTTAATTGTATCAATTCCTGATCTTTGTTTTACTTCTACTTTTCATATAGGCGATGTCATAATGCTATATGCAGGAAGAAGGCTACATAACTGAATTTTCATGGTATATTCATTGGTGATGGGCAAAATAAAATGTGGAAGGCATAATTGATAAATTCGGAGCATTTCAGATTTACCACAAAAAAAAGAGAAGAAAAGCATGTCAAAAAAAGTCTGGTTTTCAACTCAGGTTGGCTTTTTGATAGAAAGCTTTGTCCGAGTCGCTAGTATTTGATGTGAACTATTGACCTGCAGCTGATTTAGTAACTTTTAAAAAGTCTAGAAAGCGGTTTCATTTTTTTCCTGGTAAAAGTGAAAAATACAGAACATTGCATTTATTTTCAAAGGCACCGAGATGTTGCTAATTCAAGTACTTGCTGTAATAACCTTTGGTACATCCAAACCTTCTTCTTCTAGGACAGACATTTTATAAGGAAATCAAAATCATATTTTGGGAAAAAATAACATGCAAATCTGACACCTGTATTTTTCTTGTGCAAATGTATTGAGAAACCTTAAGCTAGCAGTTAATATATGATGGATTTTGTGTACATTCAGTATTATGTTACAGTTTTACATCTGTCGTAATATCTTCACGTGACCTCAAGGACTTAAGCTATCTTTTTGCATTTAAATGTTTTCAGCTCATATTTTTCAAAGTATCACGAAAACAAGCCGTTTCTACCGAGTTCTCACAATGTATGTTTTGAGCAGAAATTTGAAAAAATATCAGAATTTTTTATCTGAAAATCTTCCGCTTTTGGTGGTAAAATTTGAATAGGTGTGTTTTCGTAATGTTTTTATTCAGCAATAATCCCACCCCTGCACATGACCTCAAGGTGATAGATTCAGGCGAGCTATGTTTTTGATAAAATCTCCTGTTTGTTTTTGTCTTTGTTTTTGTCGCAGGTGTCTTTGTTTACGACAGTTTTCACCGAGCTTCATGTTGGCGGTATATACCGGTAAGGAAAGAGGCCCTCGTTTATCCCTAAGATTTTGCGCCTCCGCCCATAGGGGCTTCAAGAAATATATGGGCTGCATGATGCTTCCACACAGAGCTGAAATCCGGCCCGCACACTAGTACTGGTAAACCGCTTAGAGGATCTAAGCCTGTCCAGGAACCGCGATGCGAGGCGGACCGTATTGGTTTCATTGGGCGACAGGGCTTGAGATGTCATTTCATCTCAATGTCGGGTAAAAGTCCCACCAAATTTGAAGCGACGTCTCCAAAATGACCTTTACAGTGTTGACGGGGACGTTAAACCTCAAATCAAACAAACAAAACAAAATCCTTAAGATTTTCACAATTTTATAAAAAAAATAATAAATAAATAAACAAAATAAACACTTTCACTGGTTCACTGGAGACATTCCCCTGTATAAAAAGGTTGATTGGGACCAGCTTAAACAATCAATGAGAGATCTACTATCCGAACTCGAGTCAGAACCTGCTACCACTGATAGCCAAGTGCTGTGGGATAAGTTTGCTGGCAAACTTCAGCAGGGGATTGACACATTCATTCCAATTAGGCAGGCAGGTACTCGAGATGGATTTCCCTGGATTAATCAGGAAATCCGCAGACTTATGAGAAGAAGGGACAAACTGTACAGGCGTTGGTCTCGGTCTGGTCGTTCAGATGACCAGAAAAAAATTCCTTGACCAAAAACACCTAGTACGGAGAGTATCAGATAGGGCCTACCAGAAGTACCTGTCAGACATCTTAGGAGTCAGTGATGATGAAGATGACCTAGATGCCCCTCCCAAGGTCAAAACAAAAAAGTTGTACTCCCTTCTAAAACACTCAAAACAGGACTCTGGTGGGATCACAACACTGAAGGCCAATGACAAAACTTACTCCATGGACTTTGATAAGGCCAATGCCCTAAATGGACAGTTTAATTCAGTTTTTAGCCCTAAAAGCCCAACAAGCCTCAGGCAACTTGCGCAGAGGGCCCTCCAAGATGCATATGATTCTGGTATGAACCCTTGCTCCACGCCCCACCCACACACAGGACCCCAGAATTTATATGAAACAAATAAGAAACCCAGCTTCACACCCAGCCCACACCCTGATAAGTTCAAACCCGTAGTCCTTCAGACCCTTCATAAAGAACTTGCCCCCATCCTACAATTGATTTACCAGAGATCCTTAGATTCTGGTAAGCTTCCATCCATTTGGAAAGAAGCTAATGTATCCCCTATCTTCAAAAAAGGGGATAAAACAGACCCTGCCAACTACCGGCCAATTTCCCTAACCTGTGTCCTCTGCAAAGTGCTTGAGCATGTTGTGGCCTCCAACATTTCCAAACATTTCACCAATCTAAATATACTGTATGAACTGCAACATGGGTTCAGAGATAAGAGATCCTGTGAGACACAACTTATTATGCTCATTGACGAACTCGCAAAAAACATGCAATCAGGAAAGCAAACAGACCTTGTCCTCCTTGACTTTAGCAAGGCTTTTGACAAAGTGGCTCACGAAAAACTTCTCCAGAAATTACACTTTTATGGCATAAGGGGGACAACTCTAAATTGGATAAAAGATTTTCTTGATAACAGGACTCAATCAGTTTTACTCAATGGTTCCAACTCGGATAACATTCCAGTGTCTTCAGGTGTCCCACAGGGCTCGGTTCTCGGACCCATGTTATTTTTAGCCTATATTAATGATCTACCGGATCAGGTTAGATCCAGAGTAAGGTTATTCGCCGATGACACAGCCATGTACCTAGCCCTTGATGCCAAAAATGACTCTGAGACCCTCCAAAAAGACCTTAAGTCACTTGAATCATGGGAAAAACTCTGGGATATGAGTTTTAACCCCTCTAAATGCCAGGTCATTCATGTGACCCGACGTAAAGACCCCTTTGAAACTGTATATCAACTGCATAGCTGTATCCTTGAAAGTGTACCCTCATCTAAATACCTTGGGGTCACCATTTCGGAAGACCTCAGATGGACAGACCACATTAACAATATCAGCAAAAAGGCCAATCAGACTTTAGGATTTTTAAAACGGAATATTCGGGTCCACAACAGGGACCTGAAATCCACTGCTTACAAAACCCTTGTCCGCCCACAGTTAGAATATGCTTCTACTGTGTGGTCCCCCCATACTGCTTCTGACATCTATAAACTAGAAGCAGTCCAGCGCAGGGCTGCTAGATGGGCAACCAGAGACTATCAGTACCCGTCTAGCGTTACCAAAATGCTTCATGACCTCAAATGGCGTACACTTGACCAGCGGCGCATAGACAGCCGTCTGGTCCTCCTATATAAGGTCACATATGACCTTGTTGCCATACCTGCTACTGACTACCTGATCCGGAACACCCGCTCCTCTGCAAAAATCATTCTCTAGCATACAGACAGATCACGACTCTAAAGGACTACTATAAGTACACATTTTTCCCCCGCACAATCATCCACTGGAACGCCCTACCAGCCCACATACCAGTTCTCCCTACTGTGGCACAGTTTAGTACAGCTGTTTGCCAGGTATTCCACTCATCACCTTAAACGCCAGTTACTGTTTTTATCTTTTAACTATACTAACACTCTCACTCGCACTGTACAAACTCATTTCACCCACTTTTCTATCCCCCCCCCCCTTTTTTGTTCGACTAACCCCCTTTAGCTCTTGGTTTTACCGGAATCACCATCTGAAGTCCTCCAAGGAGGTTAAGATGTATTGGAAGATAGATAGATAGTCGTGTTCTAGAGCTGATGAACCAAAATAAGGTGTATACAAACATGCTGCACTACTTTTTCAATTAAGTGACACCTAGTACAAGATAGTGTGTTTTTATCGGCTTTCAGCATGTTTTTTGTTCTTTTCTGAAAAAAAAGTGATTCTTTCCTCATGTCTGCTTCAACCGTCACTGAGGAAGTTCTAACGAGTATTCACAATCTATGTTTTAATCAGAAATAAGAAAATTGAGGTTTACTCTGTCATTACGAAAACACGCCTATACACATACATTGCCCATTTTTTGGCCAAAAATTAGAAATTTTAAGATGAAAAATTGTGATATTTTTCTTATTTCTGCTCAAAACACAGATTGTTGGGACTCGATAGAACCGCCTCGACGAGGCGGTTCTATCGAATACCCACAATCTATGTTTTTAAGCAGAAATAAGAAAAATAATGTATACCCCTTAAACCCCAGTTTTACTATATAAAAGTGAGGTTTGAGGGTTCAAAATTATATAGGCATGTTCTCGTAATGGTTAGGAGTTTTCAAGGGCGTTCATTCCACAGGCTTCTCAGCCTAATACTAGGAAGAGTTATCTCCTTTCCACTGCATTTCTGTCACTTCGCATACATTGCTTGAATGTTTGTTTGTATTGGAGTTTAACGGCCCAGTCAACACTACTTAGGTCATTTTTGAGCCGGTCAGTTTACCTATCCACACTTTCCTGGGCAGGCTTATACGTAAGCGGTTAACCAGTACAGTGCACATTCTTTCGCCAGAAACTGACAACTGCCCTTCTTGAATCAGCGGAAGGGAGCGAATGACCGTAGAAAAGATGTCATGATCAAACTCCACGAAAGAATGTTGCCGACCCCGGCGGGAGTCGAACCCGCGTCCTCCTGATCACCAGTCAGACGCGCATCCGACTGAGCCAACGAGGCCGGCCTTGAATATGTACATGTATTTGCAATATGTACCTCACTTTACTATGATGCTGGACTGTGATCTTCATTTCCCTGTTGTTGTGTTAGAGTATCTACCCATTCCGAAGTTAATTATATGTAATGCATTTTCTGTTTTAGGATTAATTGGTTTATCAATCGACCCAAAGTTGCTTATCGTTGATAATGTTTGTTTGATTTGAGGTTTAACGTCCCCGTCAACACTGTAAAGGTCATTTTGAAGACGTTGCTTCCAATTTTGTGGGACTTTTACCCGACATTGAGATGAAATGACATCTCAAGCCCTGTCGCCCAATGAAACAAGTAGGGTTTATTAGCATGGGCGGTCCGCCTCGCACTGCGGTTCCTGGACAGGCTAAGATCCTCTAAGCGGTTTACCAGTACTAGTGTGCGGGCCGGATTCAGCTCTGCGTGGAAGCATCATGCAGCCCATATATTTCTTCAAGCCCCTATTGGCAGGGGCCTTTATCGTTGATAATGTCCAAGTGACTATCTCTTACAGTGCAAATAATGTCCAGGTGACAATCTCTTACAGTGCAATTAGTATTTGTGCGGAATTATGTCCCGCCACAAAGGGTGAGGGGGCATATTGTTATGGTGCGGATCCCGTTTGCGTTGGTTTTGGCTCCAGCGCTGGCGTCGGCGTAGCCTGTTCGAAGCACTATATCTCCTGAACCTATTGGTGGTTTCTGACAAAACTCGCATGGTAAAATCCCTAGGATGGGAGGAAACAGCCATTAGGTTTTTATGGCATTGAACCTTTTTTTAAAACATCCCTAGGATGGGAGGAAACAGCCATTAGGTTTTTATGGCATTGAACCTTTTTTTAAGGGCCAAGGCCCCAAAACCCAGTCAATTTGGGGCCAAAAATGGCTTGTCTGCACCCTGTCTCAAGAACGAAGAAATTTGGGCAAAAACGGTTCAATATATAATTGAAACCTAACAAAGATTTGTTTAGAGTTTCGTGAACTTGACCTTATTTTAAGGGCGCAGGCCTCCAAAACTGTCAATAGTGGTTTGTCTGCAGCCTGTCTCATGAACAAATTGATGAAATTTGGTCAAACATAGTGCAATATATCTTTGCAATCTACCAATGATATGATTAGATTTCGGTGACCTTGACCTTATTTTCAAGGGCACAGCTACCCAAAAATTGTCAATTTTGACTTGTCTGCACCATATGATGAAATTTGGCTAAACCTGGTACACTCTATTATTGCAAACTACCAAATATTTAATTAAAATTTGATGACCTTGACTTTATTTTCAGGGTAACATGCCCAAAAGAAACTGTTCTTCGCCATTACTTCAACAATAAACCAAATAATTAAATTGTAAAACTAGCCGAATAGAATCGTTATTTGCTTTTTAGCTTTTACTGAATAAAAGAAAACAGCAGTGATTCGTTTTGTGCATATTTTGAACCAAAATGATTGCCGATCATTCAGTCTATTTATATTGTGCAATCGCTGAGTAGAATAAAGGAAATGGCCCGATATGGACCAAAGTGGAGATTCATATTATTAACCTAAATAGGGTAGGCCCAAAGTGTCCCAAAAAATGTGATAGGTTTGGCTCAAAATAAGCAGTTTTGTGGGGCCTGCGCCCTTGAAAATAATGTCAAGGGCATCAAAACATGATGGCTGTTTGATGTTGCATTACGAAAACACGCCCGTGCAGCATAGTGCATTTTTAATATCTCCAAAATGGCTGCTTTTCTGATGAAAATCCGTGAATTTTTTCTTTTTTATACTGCAAACATAAGTTATGAATGCTCGTTAGAACCGCCTTATTGAGGCGGTTCTCACGAGTACCCACAACCTATGTTTTAGAGCAGAAATAAGAAATATAATGTTTACCCCCGTAAACCCCAGTTTTCTCAATATAAAGTAGGGTTTAGGGGTGTTTATTTCACGGACTTGTTCACGTGATGGGCCCGTTTCAGCCTATTTCTTTTATATTCGATTCAGCGGCCGTACAATATATGGAAAGATCGGCAATCGTTTTGGTTTGAAATATGGAAAAACAAAACTCCGAAAAACTTCCTAAGTTCTCTTTTATTCAAGAAAAGCTAAAAAGCATATACAATTTCATTAGGCCGATTTTACCAATTTAATTCTTTTTTTTTTTTGTTGAAGTACAACATTTTTACCCAATATCGTCAGGGTGTTTTATACCCCTGAGATAGAAATAATTTCGGATAAATTCACAAATTGGATATCTTGGAACAAAATATACCTGAATAAGAATAAAAATACATAAACCTATAAAATAAACATGAAAATTGTTTAAACTGAATTAGGGCCAAAACAAAATTTTGAATTGGAGATTTTCGGATCGGGATCGGGAAGCGTGTTTCATACCCGACCCAAAAATGGCTTGTCTGCATCCTATCGCATGAACGATTCATTGAAATTCGGTCACACTTTGTACAATATATTATTACCACCTACCTAAGATTTGATTAGAATTTTATGACCTTGGTCTTATTTTCAAGGGCACATGCCCCGAAAAACTGACAATTTTTGTTTGACTGCACCTTATTTCATTATCAAATTCTAGAAACTTGGTGCACTATTTATCATATGACGTCGCGTCTGAGAATGTAATAACGCCATGTAATAAAATCGATAATCCACTAGTGGATTAAATATGCAAATTAGTTAGATATGCTCCGTAACGTTACCTATACGACGTCCTTAACGACGTCGCGTTTACTAATGACGGAATATTGACTTTTTTGATCAAAAATCGTGAATTAAAATGCGTTTTAAATGTCATATGTTAAATAGAATCTTGCATTCGCGCTCATATATTATTGAATGCATTAAACTCGTTGAGGAAAAGGGATTAAATGCTCGGTAAAGCCTCGCCTTTTCCTCAACTCCTTTAATTAATTCAATAATACATGGACACTCATTTAAGATCGTCTATAGATTTCTGAATCTTGACATGTTTAAGGTCACAGGCTCCTAAAACTGCCAGTTCATGGCTTCTATGCACCTTAGATTTTGGTGACATAAACCTAGTTTTATCGGTCCATTGGGTGGTTAACCCATTTTGTACTAGAAACCCTAAAACGGGTAATTAGCAAATAGTGCAGGTCCAGATCAGACGCCGCAAAATGTGGCGTCTGATCAGGACCTACACTGTTTTATTTTGCGGCGTCTGATCAGGACCTACACTGTTTGCAAAAAGTTCAGCCATTTATCAAATAAATTTGGAAGAAAACACAACCTGACACCGCTAAATTTTGAAATGGGCTCCTGCTATATATGAAGAGGAAGATTCCACCTGGTACAAAATGGGTTAAATTATATTTATAGTGGTGTTTCCCTCTGAAATCATTTCTAGAATTTTATCTGATCGTTGTGAGGTTAGTTGTGTAAAAAGGTTTATGAAAAATCTGGACTGGCATCTGATCAGGGTCTACACTGTTTGCACGAAATTCAGGAATTTAAGGGTTACATGTGAAAAAAAACGCGGCATCTTACCAGGGTCTACCCTGCCCCCTACCCATGACCTCAAAAACCTACGGTATCTTTGTTTTGCATTGAAATGTTTAACAGCTCAAATTTTCCAAAGCATCACGCCTATATAATTTTGATCCTCTAGAACACCACTTTATATAGTAAACTGGGGTCCACAGGGGTATACATTATTTTTTTCTGCCCCAAAAGGATAAATTGTGGGTACTCGTTAGGACCGCCTGCCGAGACGGTTCTTACGAATACTCCCAATTTATGTTTTGAGCAGAAAACATAAAAAAATCACAATTTTTCATCCGAAAATTTTCATTTTTCGGCGGTAAAATTTACATTATATTAGAATATGCGTGTTTTCATAATGGAATAGCCCGCCCTTTAATACAACCAAGACGTCCGTGTCTTCTTTGTATCCAAATGGCATCCAGTTTGGAAGTTGTTTTACTAAAACATAGATTATAGATACTCGTTAGACCCCCTCAATAAGGCGATTTTCCATATTTGTGGGGGCGCGATATATGTGTCCGCATCTCGAAATATGAACCCCCCCCCCCCCCCCCCCCTCTTTTAACCCCTCTTTCATAATTATTGTAAAACTGGGTTTTCAGGGATGGACAGCATTTTTCATATTTCTGCTCAATAACATAGACTGTGGCTACTCGTTAGAACCGCCTCGCCGAGGCGGTTCTAACAAGTACCCACGATCTATGCTTTAAGCAGAAATATGAAAAGTGTCCGAATTTTTAATCTGTAAATTTTCATATTCTTTTGGTAGTAAAATGTTCAATAGGCCTACATTTGTATAGGCGTGTTTTCGTAATGGGGTTTTCGTTCGTTCTTCTGTTTGTTCATCCGTCAACCATATAAAGGATATTTGATTTTTTGTCAGTGTAAGATCGAATTTTCAAACCAGTATTTTCAAATTTGATCTTACACTAAAAAATTCAAATTTTCTGTTTCTTACATTCTTCAAAACGGCACTATTGAGCTTCACTTATTGCGTCACTCACCCTCAGAGAAAACTAACTTTGATCCTGGTCGTTTCGCGTCAAGTTGGTGGTGTCCAACGTATTAACTTGGTATAATATTGGGTGTAACCTGAGAAATGGACTGGGATGGCATTTCTGTGAATGGTTACTGAAATAATTGAGAGAAGAAGTTTCCCGAAGAAGCTGCGGACAGATAACGTCGCGCGACAAAAAACGTGACATCAGCGTCGAAAATGACGTCATTAACGTCCTCGTGACGTCGGACGGGCTTAGCGTCAATTCTAATACAGTTCATTAATTTTCAATCATCTGACAATGAACAAACTGACCACAAAATTAGATTTCGAGAAAAAAGTAGTCCCAAACATTGAAAAATAAAATTGATATCAGTCACTGTTTGAAACATTTTCGATTTCACTGAGAAATCTCTATATTTCATTGAAAAGCATGGAAGAAAACGTCAACCTTAACGTTCAGGGTCTAGTTGTTCAAAGCCTCGTTAGCTTAACGAGCTCGTTAGTGATCAACTGTTCTAGCAAGTGCAATATCTTTTTTTTTTTTTATTTTTGCTGCAAAGATGTGAGCAGCTTTTGCAAATGTAAAATCTACTCACATTTTTCAGCAAAAATATTAGCATACTTGCCATATCAAATGATCAAATGTTTAATAATACATTAACTAACGACCTAGTTAGTTTTGAACAACTGGCCCCTGGTCCATACAGATGCGGGGCCCCCGCCCATAGGGGCTTGAAGAAATAGATGGGCTGCATGATGATTCCACGCAGAGCTGAATCCGGCCCGCACACTAGTACTGGTAAACCGCTTAGAGGATCTAAGCCTTTCCAGGAACCGGGGTGCGAGGCGGACTGTCCATGCTATAAAACTCTATTGGTTTCATTGGGCGACATGGCTTGAGAAGTCATTTCATCTCAATGTCGGGTAAAAGTCCCACAAAATTGGAAGCAACGTCTCCAAAATGACCTTTACAGTGTTGACGGGGACGTTAAACCTCAGATCAACCAACCAATCATACAGGTGCGATATAGCCTTCGATGGATTTTTTTTTATTTTTTTTTTTTTTTTTTTTTTTTTGCTTTTGTTATGGTTTTGGTTTTACGACCATTTCAAGATTATTTCACTCATATAGAGCCGATCGTTAATTAGAGGTGGGCGAAAACCGGAGTACCCGGAGAAAATCCACCTGACCTTCCGTTGCAGAACTTGGCGTCTCACATGTGACCTGAGCCAGGCTTGAACCCACAGCATTGAGAGACCTAATGATTAAGAGTCAGCGCTCTTATCACCAGGCCACGGAGGCCCGCGATTTCATTTTGTTAAGAGACATGAAAGAATATAAGAATCTTATATGGGGTTCTGTAGTAGCTGGACGTTTCCAACCCGTGGGATGACCGTGCTGAGCGGAATTCCGCTCAGCACTGTCATCCCGAGGATTGGAAACGGTCATCTGCCACAGAACTCCATATTGGATTCTTTTTCTATCACAACAACACAAAAATTTATTTCACTTTATTTAACGTTTTACTTTTCGCGCATTAAACTTGTGCAGTTTGCCTGGGTAAGAACACAAGTGTAAGAACAGAATTTCTATCCCAGATCTCCACGGATTTCGTAACCTGGTGTGCAAGAAAGCCTGGTCTTACATGGGTGTGGCATCATATTGTCATGGAGTGGGCTCCATTTCATATGGCATTTACGGCAACAACTGACAACATTAACTAGGGCTATTAAGTGTGTCATTAACAATAGAACGCCGGGCGACGAATCGTCTCTGTGATTTATGACGAAACAGTACACCCCCAATACCATTATTCTATTACTCTCCCGGGGAGAGGGGCGGGGTCACAGCGCACCAAGCTGTCGAATCAAGATGTCGGAGTGTGCAACCATCTTATTATCCCCCTCAACGCTATTAATCCTCCTTAAATTGGTCTTCTGAGAAAACTAATAATAATGTTTCTATCTCAATAGGATTGTCTCAGCCACCGTAGAATTATTTTCTCCAACATGTGACTACTGTCATGTAGAAGACAATGCTTTGAAGAAATTTTGAAATTCAACTGAAATCAAAAGAAACATCAGATGGACAAATGTTTAATCAATTCACTGACAGGACTTGGGAGTCGATTGTCACGGAGATGATCCTGAAGGGTGACTGTTAACCGTTTCGAAAACACGCCTATACAAATACATTGTAAATTTTACCGACGAAAAAAAACACGAAAATTTTAAGATGAAAGAATGCGATATTTTTCTTATTTCTGGTCGAAATATAGATTGTGGGCACACGTTAGAACCGCCTCATCGAGGCGGCTCGAGTACCGATGAGGCGGTTCTAATGTGTGCCCACAATCTATATTTTAGAGCAGAAATAAGAAAAATAAGGTATCTCCCCTGTAAACCCCAGTTTTACTGTTTAAAATTGGGGTTCGAAGGGGTCAAAACTATATATGCGTTGTTTCCTTTAACTCTTATTATCCTATTCTGTAAGCAAGCGATGTAGTGAGTTGCGTAAAACCAAATGCCAGCCAATGAAAAGCAACGATACATGATGACGTCGGGTTTCCGACAGTATATCGCAGAATATACTGTCGCAATAAGCACGTGGTGCCATGTTTCATGGACAATGTCACCCTATCTATCTTTATATACTCCACCGCCCTCTTTCGAGTATTACGACCCCCGCCCATTGGTGCTTGAAGAAATAAATGGGCTGCATGATGCTTCCACGCAGAGCTGAAACCGACCCCACACGAGTACTGGTAAACTGCTTAGAGGATCTAAGCCTGCCCAGGTAAAGCGGTGCGTGTCGGACCGTCCATGCTTATAAACCCTATTGGTTTCATTGGGCGACAGGGCTTGAGATGTCATTTCATCTCAATGTCGGGTAAGAGTCCCGTGAAATTGAAAGCAGCGTCTCCAAAATGACCTTTACAGTGTTGACGGGGACGATAAACCTCAAATTAAATCTTTCGAGTATTATGTGGAGGTACAAAAAACGTATCGCAAGCCCTTTGCGTCACAGTTTTAGGAACACTCGGATTTCTCTTCTTTCGACATTATATATACATGTATGAGCGCTGTGCTTAAGAAGGCATTTGCAGTTTTGATGCCAAAACGCACATAATGTTAGAGTGTGGATGAAAAAATCGTTCAGATCTAGTAAAATGCTTGAATATTTACAAATATTAAATACTTAATTTTTGCATGTATCATATGCCTTGTGGGTACTCGTTAGAACCGCCTCGGTGAAGCGGCTCTAACTTATACTCACAATCTATATTTTGAGCAGAAATAAGAAAAAAATCACAATTTGTCATCTGAAAATTTTCGTTTTTGCAAGGTGTCCATTTGTGGGTATTCTGGCCTTGTACCAAATCTTTTTATTTTTCCCAGGTAAACAGCATAACATGTGTACTTTATTATGGCATATCTCTGGTCGCGCGCAAGGTGTTTATTTATTTTTTTTTTTTTCGAGCTACATGCCTTTAAAAGTGGATGGGGTAACTTAGCATGACACTGTAGTGTATTTTGAAAGTTAACTCTGGTTATTACCTGTGTGCTCTTTCACTGCAATTTGTTCTTAGGTAGACTGAAGGATGTCTGAAGTGATGTTTAGAAACATTTTTCGAAACATTATTGCAACTTAGGAAGATTAACTGCTTTTTCCAAACGCTTAGATATTTTTACTTATTTTTTAACCTTAATCATTAAATTTTTTTGAAGTTTTTGGTAATATGGTAGGAAACCAATGATGATTCTTGGATAACAGTATCATTTTTAATCCCCCGTCGTGAAGCAGACCGCAAAATATAGGAATGGCCTTCGTCTGTCCGTTTGTCTGTCCGTCCGGGTCACTCCGTCCGTCCGTCTGTCCGTAACACTTTCTTGTCCGATCCTTATCTCCTGAACCTTTGATAGATTTTAAACTTTGGTCACTCATTTGTCTCAGTGAGCTGATGTGCAGAAACCATAAATGAACCATGTCGACTCAAGGTCACAGTTGAAGGTCACGAGTTTGAAACTTTGAATTTTGTGTCCGTTCCATATCTCCTTTATCCTTGGAAGGATTTTCATTAAACTTTGGTCAAATACTCTTCTCAGTCAGCTGATGTGCAGACCCCATAAATGAATCATGCCGACACAAGGTGAAGGTCACATTTGAAGGTCAAGAGTTTGGAACTTTGAATTTTGTGTCCATTCCATATTCCCTGCAAGGATTCTCGTTTAACTTTTGCCAAACGTCCCCCCCCCCCCCCCCCCCCCCAGTGAGCTGATGTGCAGAACCCATAAATGAACCATGTCGACTCAAGGTCAAGGTCACATTTGAAGGACACGAGTTTGAAACTTTGATTTTTTTTGTCCGTTCCATATCGCCTTTACCCCTTACCAAGGCGATTCTAACAAATGTCTAAAACATTTGTTTCTTGGAGTAATAATGGGGAAAAGGCCTTTTATTACCTAACATACGCCTAACTGGAATTCTTTATGACGGCAAATTCTTTATAAGGTAGTTTGGGTCGTAGTACCAAAGCGTTAATCCAAAATCGTTAATCCATAGACAAAATGGCAAATATCAATGTTCGGATCAACAGACATGGACTCCAAAAGAGTGTAATCAGGCGTCCGCGGATAGTAAGCATTACTTGGTAAGCAAGCTTCGCCCACCATGCCCATCGACCCGAACGAAGAAAAGGTGTAAATGCCGGGAAGGGTATGTCCGAGATTTTGGAAGTCTTCCTATGGCTTTCCATTGGCAAACATATCAGAAATAATTCTGGAAATGGCCACATTGTACGGAACCACAAGATCATGGTGCCTCCCATAAAACTTCTTTAGTGTTGATACCAGTTTGGTTTTTTTTATAACGTAGCAATAATTGGGAACACATGCTGTCGTTATAACGAGGGTCCTCTGTTGTTTGAATTTTCTTGTCCTTTGGGATCATTGATTCTGTTGTGGAGTTTTGAAAATTTTTGAGGCTCAATGATGAACTAGTAAGAAAAAGTCACTCAGGAAAATAAAAACCACAATCAAAGAACGCAGCCATCTCATGTCACCTAAAGAAATTGTATTACATGGAGGCACACACAAAAACAAAGCCAATTAACAAAAGAACGATCGCCTTGGGACGGTCAATAGTAAAAGCACATGGGGGTGGGCTTCAACTCCAGAGTTTATTGAATTTCAACCCTGGCCCTCAGTTCGCCCTCAGTTCCAGTGCAGTATCAAATATTTGAAGCCTAATTGGCGAAACTAGCTGGTCTGGCCCAGAAATAATTGTATACGCCACACTTTTTCAGTTCTGTGGTGTATTCTTTTTTCCAAATGACAACCCTTTTATAGAACATATTTAACGTCATTACAGCTGGTGTAAAGGGAATGTGTGGCGGCCGTAAAAAGTCTCCCTGTCCTTCATCATGATGTAATTTCTATTTTCTTGTCATTTTGGATGACCCTTTTATAGAACATATTTATGTTTTGTTTTTGTTTTTTGTTTGTTTGTGTGTTGTTTGTTTTTCTTTTTCACATGTGTAAACTTTTGGATAATCGACTCGATTCCTGGTGTTAAAAATTAATACGAAATTAATACGGCTTCATGTGTTCTGGTAATAATAATAATAATAATAATAATAAAGGCTATATTTCCAGATGATAACATATTTAGTATAAAGAACTATTCTTTCAATATGGTCCTCCATTAAACAAATAAAACACATGGTATTATGTACAATGTATACACTTACAATACACATATGAAAAAAATTCTAGGAATGCTATAACTAAATCTTATAAGTTAGTGTTACAGTAAATGTTAATTGACATTAAATTAATCAGAGGATGTACAAGTAAGCTATCAAACTGGTAAAAAAAAAAGAATATTTTTTCAAATGCTAAAATATGTTGGGGGTATATGTAAATTTGGAAAAATATATGAGAAAGTAATCCATATACCTGTTATTTTCTCTGTCTGGATTTAACCCACATACCTTCTTGCATGACATAGTAGTTTTTGACAGTAATCTAAGGAGTAATTTTTTTTACAGATCAGATTTTGTTAAAAAATATGTGCAGTGAGATAGGTAAATTATCTGAGGCTGAATACTTTGCCATTAGATTGATATTTCATTTTTATTCTTTTGTGGGTATAGATTCGACAGTTTCTCATTATGAGTAAATATTATGAAGATTGCTTTTGAAATATTGATGATTACCAAACTGTTCTGTTGCCCAGTGATTTAGAAATCAGATACCAGGAATGCAATGTCTGTTCCAAAAGTGTGCAACTTTTAATACTCAAAATATGCTGTATGTCCTTACTTTGGTGACCTAGTATCTTGAAAACTAATCCATGTACCATCGATTTTCTTTTCATATTTCAAAAGCACAAAGTGCAAATATTCAAAATGACAAGTTTCATCACAATCTATGGATAGCAATTTTTGGGTCAGGTGTACCCATTCCCCTTAAGAGCAGTTGAATTGTAAAAGATCGTGTTGTCATTCCATTTTTGGATGGAAATTAAAAATATGGCACCGAAAATGGAAAGCAGTAACCTCGAATTGTTAAGCATATCACAGATGTGTAGTGCGAGACAAAACAGGGATACAAATGTCACAGCAGTTACACAATTCCAAGAGGAGCAGCTAATATCATGATAGTGTAGCTAAGAGAGATGGCTCCTCCTCCTGCAACTCATACCCTGCTCGTTGGTATAGAAAATAACGTTTAACCCGCCAGGGTCATGTAGATATACCAGCTGTACGGACAATCCACACTCGCTGGGCATCGAACATGACGATATGTGGCGAACAGTCTGTTCTTGTCTCATTGTTTATTAATTACAGTAAGGCCCGGCATATGGAAACTGGCTGGTTGAATCGTGGATTAACCATTACTCGCAGACCCCTTATTAGCGATAAATATACAAAAATACACTGCATCCGGTCAGCAAGAATATTATTATTATTATTATTATTATTATTATTATTATTATTATTATTATTAAAGTTCAAGTATCAAGGTGACTACCCGGTTCAGAGGAGGGATCATAAGTAAAAATTCTGAGTGATTTGCTTGTAGAAGGTGAGCCTTAAGCGAATTCTTGAACGCATTCAGGCCGGAAGTATTTCGAATATCTAATGGCAATATGTTCCATAGTTTAGCTGCTGAAATCGAAAATAATTTTCTGGTCCAGAAAACTAAATTCTTTATTTTTAATTTTTTGCATATGTTCTTTGTTCCTCAAGACAAGCTTTATACCTTTGTTAACGCTATGCATGCTGGATATTTTTTCTCAGCAGACTACATTTTGAAATATTTTTGTCTAATTTTTCCAGAAAACAGGAGGAAAAAATAACATGAAAAAATATCAACGATTTGTCGTCTGCTGAATTAGCCCAAACAGTAGTAAAGGTTAACATATTGTTATGTTTTTTTTTTTTTTTTTTTTTTTTTTTTTGTTTGTTTGTTTTTTGTTGTTGTTTTTTTTTTTTTTTTGGAAGGGAATTGGGAACTCATTATTTTCGTGATAAGTGCGAAAAAGTCACATTCCTGCTTAGACAGGGCGAATAACCATTTTACCATTTTTGTCTTGAAAAGAAAAAAAGGAAGACGCGATAGACTACCGGTTGTCAGAACGAGACGTGAAAGCGTTCGTTTAAATAAAGGCCTATTCCAAGATGTTTTGACATACAGACAGACCATTGGTAATAAAACCACCACAAGGAAGATTGAAAAAGTCGGAAGATCCCAGCAAAATACACGGTACAGCATTTCATTGTGACGTCGGAACAGATCAAAGCCATAAAATAGCCACAAAAAGAACATTATAACAGTTTCTGGAAAATTATGAAGATAATTGGCAATTTTCGGAGTCCAATTTTGATTTATGCCTCTGTCAGATACGATGCACCTTAGCCGTACACTATAATGAGACTGGTCCTCTGAAAATAGGGAACAATTTGGCATTTGCATAAAGTAATGACTGAATGTCAAACTACAGTGTGAATCGAGCGAGCCTCTAACGTCCCAACTCTCTGAAGAGACGAATTTCCATTGGCAAATCAGTCATTCCGTGTTCGTTTATTCATCACAAGAGATTGGGGAGGTGTGAACTGTCCGTCATCGAAGAACGATATAATTGTGTCCAAAAATAGGGGAAACGACAAGCGTCTCTTGAGACTTCAAAGAAAACAGGCTTTCTTTCGGAAAGAGAATTTTGTTTTCAAGAAAGAAAATAGCACTGTTATTTTATTTATGTTTAGCGTCGCAGAAATAGAGAATACCAGGTTCGTCATCAGGAAAACATGTCCGTGTGAAAAAATGGCGTCCGACATGGTGTCAGAAATGACAAATATTAGGTAAAAATGATAAAATCTTTCTTGTTTCTGCTTTCAACATAGATTGTGGGTGCTCGTTAGAACCGCCTCAACTAACGAGTACCCACAGACTTTGTTTTTGAGCAAACATAAGGAAGATCATGTATAATTCCCGTAAACCCCACTTTCCTCTGTATAAAGTGGGGTTTAGAGGGGTCTTCATTTCACGGACTTGTTGTGATAGTGACATTTGACATCAAGTTTATCAGGTAAGGCTTCGGGAACGCTTGTAGAATCGCGAAGCTTGCCGAGCGATTCTGCATGCGTTCTCGAAGCCGAGCCTGATAAACTTGATATCGCATGACAAGAATCTGGTATTCTATTTATCAGTTAATCCCTTTGTTCGGTCTTACAGATTTGCCAAATTTTTCCAGGAGTACCGTTCACAGAAGTGCAATGTTGCGTTGACCTGATAAAACTCACTTGTCCTGAGATAGCATTACTTTATCAGGTCAAGGTGTCACAATGCAGTTAATATAGGGGACAACTGATAAATGGATATTGGCAAATGACGCAGACCAGGGGCTACACTATATGCTGAACTGCAGAATTTATTTTATCAGATACCCCTAAAATTGGAAAAGAGATATTGTAATGTGTGAAACTCTAAAGCTTTACATATGAAGCCGAAAAATTTATATAGCTTCCAAGTTTTGTGATGATAAAGATTTGTATAGCCTCTCAGTCAAGTTTGCCTATAAAGCTTAACAAGAGCTCCGCAAGCGGGGCAAATACGCCCGTTGCAATTAGTGAGGTGGAGCATATTTTATACTGACTGTTGTACAAGTTTGGGTTGGTGGAACGTAACCAAGGAACAATATGTGCTCCATATATTCTTACCTGGCACTATTGATAACCCTCAATGGCTCAAAATACCTGTCTCCAACAAATTTTCATGGTCGGGAATAATTGGTGGACCATAACCTCAAAATAATAAAGGCATAACTCTGGCAATAAATGGTGGACTGTAACCTTGAAAAAAATATGCGCTGCTCCACATCATAGTCTAAGTATATGTAAAGTTTTAGCTTCATCAGATGTAAAATGTGGGAGGCATTATCCGGAAACAAAATATGTTCAGAAAGGGGAATAACTCTTAATATCTGGCGGACTCTAACCTAAAAATATGCACTGTTCCACATCATTGTCTTACTATATGTAAAGTTTCAACTTCATCAGATGTAAAATGTAAGATGAGTTATCCGGAAATGTAATGTTTAGAAAAATCTGTTAAAGGGCTATAACCCAGGTAATATTTGGCAGACTGTAACCTCAAAATAATATGCACTGTTCCCTATCATGGTCTTACTGTATGTAAATTTTCAACATAATCGGATCTAAACTGTCGGAGGAGTTATCCGAAAACAAAATGTTTACAGATTTTTTCAAAGGGGCATAACTCTATTATTATTTGGTGGACCATTACCTTGATAAACCCTTTTAGTACCAAATGGAATCATCCTCCTTATATATAGCAGGAGTCCATTTCAAAATTAAGTGTATTCTTCAAAACATATTTGGAAACTGGCTGAAAGTTTTGCAAACAGTGCACGCCCAAGTCAGACGCCGCATTCTGCAGGTCATCTACACATTAGACCCAAACTGTATGCCAAATATCATGAGCCTAGCTCAAGCAGTTCTCCGGATATTTTTGTTCACAAGATTTCCCCATAGCCTCAATGCTTAGAGCGAAAAAGGTGCTTAACGCCTTTAAAAATTTTCAGACTTTGGTCAAAAGTTAATCAGGTCATCTACACATTAGACCCAAACCGTATGCCAAATATCATGAGCCTAGCTCAAGCGGTCCTCCAGATATTTGTTCACAAGGTTTTCCTATAGCCACAATGCATAGGTCCAAAAAAGGGGCATAACTCCGTTAAATATTTCCGGAATTTCGTCAAAAGTTAATCAGTTCATCTACACATTAGACTCAAACTGTAAGCCAAATATCATGAGCCTAGCTCAAGCGGTTCTCCAGATAATTTGTTCACAAGGTTTCCCTATAGCCACAATGCATAAGTCAAAAAATGGGCATAACTCTGTTAATATTTGGTGTATGGTTAACCTTGAAACTTTACGCACATGTCCACCTCATAGTCTTACTATCTACAAAGTTTCAGGTAAATCGGGTGAAAACTGTAGGAGAAGTTATCCGAAAACGAACAAGTTTACGGACGGACGGGCGGGCGGACGGACGGACGGACGGACGGACACCGACCCCATAACATAATACGACCGTTTTTTTTTTTTTTTTCAAAACGGGCGTATAAAAATGAATAGCTTATATGATTTGCTTTTGACACACAAAGAGTTGTATAGCCGTTAACCAATAAGATGCCAATCTCGACAATTATCGCCTGCTTTTCCATCTGCCGGTTACCTTAAGAGTATTTTTTCCAAACAGTGTGTACCCAGATCGGACTGCTCGGTCTGATTCTGGCCCTCAATGTTGGCCTCTATGCAAAAATATTTTTATAAAGTTTGCAAAAAGATTCGGCAGACGACATAAGCGGACGATATTTTCAGATGTAGTTTTTTCTCGGCGTCTTTAGGGTTAAGTTTCGCCTATGACGCTGAAAGACGGTTTGGAAAAAATTCTCATCACGAAAACACGCCTATATAACTTTGACCCCCTTGAACCCTACGTTTATATAGTAAAACTGGGGTTTCCGGGAGTATACCTTATTTTTCTTATTTCTGCTCTAAAATATAGATTGTGGGTACTCGTTAGAATCGCCTCGATGAGGCGGTTCTAACCAGTGCCCACAATCTATACTTTGAGCAGAAATAAAAAAAATATCACAATTTTTCATAATAAAATTTTCATTTTTTCGGCGATAAAGGTGGCAATGTATTTGTATAGGCGTGTTTGCGTAATGTGTTACGCCATAAATGCGTATGTCATGTTTAAGAAAGTACAAATCAAAATGGCGAATTTGACAAGTTGCGAAAGAACAATTGACAAGAAAATAGTTATTATAATGAAAGAAATGGCGACTACAGACAGCAAAGACATTTATTGCAAAAAGGCATCAGAAATTGAATATATCAAAGCTGATAAATGCGCGAATAATTATGGCATTTAAGAACAATATGTTTTCCCTGAACTTTCGCCCCCATGTAATTGCCCGCAATAGCTTGCCTTTGAAATAAAGAACATATTAAATAAATCAATTTGATTGGTGTTCCAATATCACGTGTTCATCAGATAATGGTTTTGTCTCTCAGTTCCCACTGTTTTGACGAAATACATTTCTTTTACATTTTAGAAAATTTTTCGAGAACGGAACCCAAAAGAAAAGACATGCTGAAAATATAGCAGTTTTTTGTGTGTTTGTTCGAGTTGAGATTTAACGTCCCCGTTAACACTATTTATGTGATTTTGGAGACGTTGCTTCCCGATTTTGTGAAACGTTTACCCGACCATCTCGAAAACACGCCTTTATGATTTTGACCCCTTGAATCCCACTGTTATATAGTAAAACTGGAGTTTACAGGGGTATAAATTATTTTTCTTATTTCTGCTCTAAAATATAGAGTGTAGGTACTCGTTAGAACTGCCTCAATCCGGCGGTTCTAGCGAGTACCAACAATCTATATTTTGAGCAGAAATAAGAAAAATATCGCAATTTTTCAGCTTAAAATTTTCGCTTTTTGGCCATAAAATTTACAATGTATTTGTATAGGCGTGTTTTCGTAATGACTTTGAGATGGGATCAAAAGAAACAGCTAGGGTTTATGGGGCGGTCTGACTCGCACCATTTTTCATGGCAGTTTTAGACCTTCTAAGCGGTTTAACAGTACTCCAAAGTTCGGTCGGTTTTCAGCTTTACGCGGAAGCATCCTGTAGCCTTATCTATTTTTCCAGAACCTGATAAGCGGGACGATAAGTTAACGACATCCTTGGATAACAATTTGTTTAAACTTAGATCTTGGAAATGACAAATACTCCCACCTCCCACCAAAACGGTGAAGTTTAATTTAGCCGAAACTCAATCTGTTTTCCGGACCATATCTGTAAATTAAGGCTGAGGTCACAAAATCAACTGATTCTAGAGAATGTATGCATACAAAAACATTTCACTAACGCCGATACCAACGGACTCGCACGGGAAATAGTTCCTCCTTGGAAATATAATTACGGGTGTCCAAAGAATGAACTAAGCCCAGGAGGTCGCCAGTGTTCAGATTATCGTTGAAACAATCGACTTCAATGGTGTATACTTGCTCGGTAGTAAGTTGTTCTTTAAAATAATTCGTTGAAAGAGGTCTGGACGTTTGAATTTCAGGAACAATATTTTTCCTTTATGCCTATTGATAAAGTTTCTGGAAATTGGAAAAGGCTTATGAAGGAAACTTCCTGGATGCACCGTCTTGGAACAATGACTCCTTTTGGGTTAAACTCCAAAATAATGTATTAGTCTTCATGAAGTTTTTACTGACTTTACCTGTGTTCGCACTGCAACTGCATTCCTGTCAGTAATTGCACGACCCGCAGAAAAAGCAACCGACTGAAGTCGGTTTTTTCTAAGAGTGCCCTAAAATCACCGTGTCATTCTGTCATTCTGTAATTCTGTCAGTCTGTCATTCTGTCTGTCCGTCCGTAACCCGTTTGTGAAAATTGGTGATAGTGACTTAACCGCTTGGAATATTTAAACAATTTTTGGCATACTGATAGATATCAATGAGATCTGACCAATGAACTTACGAAATATTACATTCCATTTAGTATAGCCTCGCCGAGGCGAAAAATGTGAAAATTTTCGAACATTTTTGAACTGCTTCTCCTCAGAAACCGTTGGGCCGATTGAAGTCAAATTTCATATGGAGCCTCTATGGGATGGGGGAAACCAAAATTTGCTCATGGGGTCAAGGTCACATGACCAAAATGGCCGCCAAGCCATATATGGTTTGTCTGTCTGTCCGTCCGTAACCCGTAAGTGAAAATTGGTGATAGTGACTTAACCGCTTGGAATATTTGAACAATTTTTGGCATACTGATAGATATCAATGAGATCTAACCAATGAACTTGCGAAATATTACATTCCATTTAGTATAGCCTCGCCGAGGCGAAAAATGTGAAAATTTTCGAACATTTTTGAACTGCTTCTCCTCGGAAACCGTTGGGCCGATTGAAGTCAAATTTCATATGGAGCCTCTATGGGATGGGGGAAACCAAAATTTGCTCATGGGGTCAAGGTCACATGACCAAAATGGCCGCCAAGCCATATATGGTTTGTCTGTCTGTCCGTCCGTAAGCCGTAAGTGAAAATTGGTGATAGTGACTTAACCGCTTGGAATATTTAAACAATTTTTGGCATACTGATAGATATCAATGAGATCTAACCAATGAACTTGCGAAATATTACATTCCATTTAGTATAGCCTCGCCGAGGCGAAAAATGTGAAAATTTTCGAACTGCTTCTCCTCGGAAACCGTTGGGCCGATTGAAGTCAAATTTCATATGGAGCCTCTATGGGATAGGGAAACCAAAATTTGCTCATGGGGTCCAGGTCACATGACCAAAATGGCCGCCAAGCCATATATGATAAAACCCTTCAAAAATAGTCTTCTCCAGAACCACTGGGCAAATTTCCACGAAACTTGATAAATAGCATCTGGGATGTAGGCCTATCATAAATTGCCAAAATGGTGACCCTGGGTTGACCTTGACCTTCTTTGGGTCCGTCCGTAACCCGTTTGTGAAAATTGGTGATAGTGACCTAACCGCTTGGAATATTTAAACAATTTTTGGCATACTGATAGGTATCAATGAGATCTAACCAACGAACTTACGAAATATTACATTCCATTTAGTATAGCCTCGCCGAGGCGAAAAATGTGAAATTTTTCGAACATTTTTGAACTGCTTCTCCTCGGAAACCGTTGGGCCGATTGAAGTCAAATTTCATATGGAGCCTCTATGGGATGGGGGAAACCAAAATTTGCTCATGGGGTCAAGGTCATATGACCAAAATGGCCGCCAAGCCATATATGGTTTGTCTGTCTGTCCGTCCGTAACCCGTTTGTGAAAATTGGTGATAGTGACTTAACCGCTTGGAATATTTAAATTATTTTTGGCATACTGATAGATATCAATGTGATCTAACCAATGAACTTGCGAAATATTACATTTTATTTAGTATAGCTTCGCCGAGGCGAAAAATGTGAAAATTTTCGAACTGCTTCTCCTCGGAAACCGTTGGGCCGATTGAAATCAAATTTCATATGGAGCCTCTACGGGATGGGGGAAACCAAAATTTCCTCATGGGGTCCAGGTCACATGACCAAAATGGCCGCCAAGCAATATTTGGTAAAAACCCTTCAAATATAGTCTTCTCCAGAACCACTGTGCAGATTTCCACGAAACTTGATAAATAGCATCTGGAACGTAGGCCCATCATAAATTGCTAAAATGGTGACCCTGGGTTGACCTTGACCTTCTTTGTGCCTAGGTCAAACTTTGACACATATGCTTTTGTGTTGGATTTTATCCTGCAAACGATTCAGAATACAGTACTAAAGTATAAGATATATTTTTGCTCCTTACGATAAGGCGCATTTATTGGGGGAACTGTTTTATGTCCAGGTCACATGACCAAAATGGCCGCCATACCCATATATGGTAACACTCATAAAGCTAAAAGCATCCGGCGGGTCGTGCACTTCAGCTGAAGCACTGGTTTGTATCTAATAATGATCCTTTATTTAGACTTTTTACGCCAACTGATGTGTTTCTATTTGACGTCGTCACCATTGACGTCGTGTGACGAGAACGTCATTTCCTGTCTACTTGTTTATTACACTTGATAAAGGCCAATAATGGCCGAAACGTTGTGTTAATAAATAAATAAAACCAATTTGAAGTTGTTCTCTGAAAAAATTTCACGAGGAACATACCCTAGAAGATAAGTGGAAAGAAAATTACGAAATATACAATGCCGTTAATATGGTGAATAAAATATGTTCTAGAAAGGGTTATCCTTTGGAAGCAAGGAATGCACCACAGAACTGAAAAAAAAAATAGAGTGTATTCGTTTTCTGGGCCAGACTAGCTAGTTTCGGCCAATTAGGCCTCATCAGTGACGCTCAAATATTTTCAAAATTCAACAATGGAATCAATGATCTCAAAGGACAAGAAAATATAAACTTCACTATGATTTTGCATTGGAGATGACCGGAAACTGGATCCCTCCGCCCATCGGGGCTTGGAGAAATAGATTTGGTTGCATGGTGTTTCCGCGCAGAGCTGAAACCGACCGAAATTGAATACTTGTAAACCACTTAGGCGGTCTAAACTTGGTGTGGTGTGAGTCGAGTCGGACCGTTCCTTAAACCCCAGCGGTTTCTTTTGGTGGTAGAGTTTGAGTAGTCATTTCATTTGGATGTCGGATACAAGTCCTCCCTGAAGCAGCGTTTAGTGACCTATGCAGTGTTGACAGTGACGTAAAACCTCAACACAAACAAAGACTAGAAATGCGTCCACAGGACACGGATGCCCCCGCCTGAAAATATGTCTATGTTCGTATTCACCCATAGAAAGTTATTGACTGTGTTTAAGTTTTGGACCCTTTTTCACATTTGACCTCTAAGTATGACCTTGACCTTGGAAGTAAGGACCTTGGTTTTGTGTGAGGCAGATCGTCTCATGATGGCCAACATTTCTGCCAAGTAATTTTAAAATCCATTTAGAGATAAGAAAGTTATTGACTGCGTTTAAGTTTAGGACCGGCAGATTGTCTCATGATGGCCAACATTTCTGCCAAGTAATTTCAAAATCCATCCAGAGATAAGAAAGTTATTGTCTGCGTTTAAGTTTCGGACCATATTTTGACTTTGACCTCTGAGTATGACCTTGACCTTGGAGGTAAGGATCTGGGTTTGCACACGACACATCGTCTCATGATGGTTAATATTTCTTCAACGTTATTTCAAAATCCATCCAGAAATAAGTAAGATATTGACTGCGTTTAAATTTCGAACCCCTTTTTTGGACCTTTGACCTCTAAGTATGACCTTGACCTGGACCTGGGTTTTGCACGTGACACGTCGTCTCATGATGGTTAACATTTCTGCCGAGTAATTTTAAAATTCATCAAGAAATAAGAAAGTTATTGACCTCGTTTAAGTTTCGGACGAACGGGCGGACGGACGGACAGGGGCAACGCTATATGCCCTTTCCAGTATTCTTCGAATGGCGGGGGCATAAAAAAACAAACACTGTCTTCAGTTTAACCGCCTGGTACAAAGCGTGTCTTCGATGCTTCCACGCAGAGCTGATACCGACCGCACATGAGTACTGGTAATCCGCTTAGAACGTCTAAGCCTGCCCAGGAAAATTGCTGCGAGTAGGCCCATCCATGCTTATCAACCCTATTGGTTTCATTGGGCGGCAGGGATTGAGATGTCATTTCATCTCAATGGCGGGGAAAAGTCCCACAAAATTGGAAACAACGTCTCCAAAATGACCTAAATAGTGTTGACGGGGACGTTTAACCTCAAATCAAACAAACAATCAAACAAACAAATCGTGTCTTAATCTGCCTTCTTCAAGCAGTGACGACTCGGGACGACTGTTTATAAATCCTTGTGTTAACTGTCCTCTATACATAATGTATTATACGATTTATGAATTTCATAGTCAAGTAAACATGTCCGGGCGATGATCACTCATGTAAACTCTATTTTATACAGAGAAAGGTCATGGCCATACTCATCCAACCTATTCCAGGCTTTGAAAAGTTATACGAGAGTCACTGATGAGGCGTATTTGGCCGAAACTAGCTGGCCTTTTAAAAAGTTTTGTTTTCATTTTCATTTGTTTCATCAAAAGATGACAAAAATAATAATAATAATAAGTTTTTGCGATCTATCTCACATTTTCTCGGCATATTAGCGGAAACACAGCTTTATAGGCTTTTAAAAAGGGTGTATACTTCTAATATTTACAGCTCGAACACCGATGGCTCGTTTACCACGGCTATTTCGAAATCGTTTTTAATCACTATAATCGCAGCTATTAATACATTTAGGATAATACGGGGATAGTGTTGTATTTTATCTTGCTTGAAATTGCATGTTGTGTGTACTCGTCAGAATCGCCTCGATAATGAGTACACACAGCATACAGTAATAATATATAAAGTCCACCTTTGGGACTGTTCAAAAGTGGTCTTAAAGACCACTTTTGAACAGTCCCAAAGATGGTCTCTGACCAGAGGATACTGCATGGTGACAACACAAAGGAAGAATAACTGCAGCCTACTAAGTAAGCTTTTTCGAGCAGAATTAGTCTTAATTTTAGGTGGTCTTAATAGCGGAGTTTCACTGTACTTTAATTTTTTAAAAATATCTCTATTATCTTTCCTGATCTAGTGCTATGATTTAATTATTCCAATTCTCCATCATTATGTTAATTTCGAGCGATTTGATTGGTTGAAATAAAACTTTCATACTTCAATATTTACATTTCCAGTGTAAAGTGTAATGTAAACCTATAGAAAACAATTGCGTTCATACGCCGATGAACGCATCGAATCACATGCTTTTCAGTGACGTTAAATGACGTCATTCTAAACCATTGTTCTCTACGGGCGTTGATGACGTCACCGCTGCTCCGCTCTTTGTAGAAAAACAGCGTGTAAATGTTTTTCAGCTTTAAAAGTTTGCCCTACAAGCATTTTTTTTCGCCGAGTGATGAGGTGCAAATAATGTAAATATAAAAAATAAACTTAATTTTTCTGCTTTTCATGAAAGTATGAACGACAGTGGGTCGCTAGCAAAGTTTACATGAACCCCTTCGGGGTTCATTTACTTTGCACGCGACCCACTGCGTTCATACTTCCATGAACTGCAGAAAAATAAATTTCATTTCTTAAATAAATTCCACGAGCAAGAATCTCAGAACCGTTTCACATAGTGACAGGCAGTAATATAACGTGGCGTCAAAGAGCACGTTTAGAACCCGCGCATTACATCATTGTATATAAACGACGTCAACAGCGTTCGATTAAAAGATGGAAAACTATTGAAAACATAAATGCTAGAAGAAAAATAAACTGAGTTTATAGACTAGAACTATTCCTGTCTCGAACAAGCAGGCATGAGCACAAAGAAGTTCGAGCCATTGAAGATCGACTGTTTGTTTGTCTTCAGGTTTCACATCCCGGCAATCACTATTTTGGTCATTTTGGAGACGTTACTTCTGATTTTGTGGAACTTTTACCCGACACTGAGATGCAATGCCATCTCAAGCCATTTGTTTATTTTCGTTTCACGGCCCATTCAAGATTATACCATTTATTTCGAGCTGACGTTAATCAAAGGTGGGCGAAAACCTGAGTACCCGGAGAAAAACACATGGCCTTCCGTTGCAGAACTTGGCGTCCCACATGTGAGCCGAGTGAGGTGCGAACCACAGCGGCAAGAGATCTAATGATTAAGTCAGCGCTCTTACCCATTAGACCAGGAGGCCCGTATCTCAAGCCCTTCCAACCCAAAACTAAAAAAGCTAGGATTTAAGGAGCGGTCCGAATCGCACCAGTTTTTCTGAGCAGGCATAGAGCTTCTAAACGGTTTTCCAGTTCTCAAGTTTGGTCGATTTCGGCTGTGCGCGGAAGCATCATGCAGTATATTCTCTAGACTTCTGATATTCACCTTATTTGCATTATCTGCTGGTTCCTAGTCTGAAGGTTATCAGTGTTGGAAAAACAGGTAACCAGACCCCCCTGACCTTAAAAGGTCAGGGAAGTCTGGTTACCTGTTTTTCCAATATTGAAAATGTGCAAGCTGGGAGCCAGCAAGTAAATGCAAATATGGTGAATATCGGTCTCCGTGCTAATTAACCACAACTCCTCGTTCAAGATTTCAACTTCTTCCCATTTTAACATCAGACTGAGTAAAGAGAATAATTTATGTTACAGAAACGATTGTAGGAAATAAAGCAAGATGTCCGGGAAATTCTTTAATGGACAGGATGCACAAGGATTGCTATGTCGGTAACTTCAAAGTAATGCGTCGGTAGCTTCAAAGGTTTCCTTGATGGAAATTTTTCAGACATGGTTTAATGTAAGGTTTGTCCATTGAGAAAACGAAATAGTTTTCAAAAGTTCATTTTCGCGCTATAAAGGAAAGTAATATTTTAGGACTGAATATTTATTTTTGCACGACCAGTGGCCGATGTGTGTTTGTTTGATTTTGGGTTTAACGTCCCCGTCAACACTGTAAAGGTCATTTTGGAGACGTAGTGGCGGATGCAGAAGGGGTTCGGGACTGAACCCATATTGGTTGAAGTTATTTTATAGTCATGGCAAATTTTTTAATACGCCTGCTAACACAGATTTTGGTTGCTGGGTAGTGACTGCGGCATTGGGGCGGTTGTATCTGAGCGAATTCGATCATCAACCTTAGTTATTTAACCAAACTTTGATCGAACTGAGTCTACTTCAGTGGCGGGAAAGTCATGACGCCACTCTGACGTTGATTTCTCTGGTGCAACAGGATGACGGTGAAAAGTAGGAAAATCTGTTGGCACAAGAGAAAACATTTTTTAAAAGTGTTACTAGTAAAAGATGCATAATGTACACAATATGAAAGATAGAATCGGCACTGTTATTTCTGCAGTGTTCAAAACGGGGTGATCCTTCTCGTCGTCCAAAAATTCTATTCGTGCCATTGGAGCTACCATGTCTGTTTACCAAATGTGAAGGAACATGCGCAGTTTGACATCCTGTACCATAGTCCGGTCGATGATATATGTAACAAGTATCCACATACTATGTCGGATGCGTAACTGTCTCATTGAGGCGGTCATGTCACTTCACATACTATGTCGGATGCGGGCCTCCGCCCATCGGTGAATGGGGAAATAGATCGGGCTGCATTATGCTTCCACGCAGAGCTGAAACTGGTCGCACATGAGGACTGGTAAATCATTTAGAGGGTCTAAGCCTGCCCAGAAAGAGTGCTACGAGTCGGACTGTCCTTACATATAATCCATTTTGGGCAGACAGTGCTGAAGACGTCATTTCATTTCAATGTCGGGTAAAAGTCCCACAAAATTGGAAGAAACGTTTCCAAAATGACCTAAATAGCGTTGACACTTGACAGGGGCGTAAAACCTCAGTGCAAACAAAACTGTCGAATGCGCGTCGGACTGGTGATCAGTGGTTCGCTGGTTCGATACTGGCCAGATCGGCAACATTCTTTCGTGGAGAGTGATCATTAAGTCTTTTGTACGGTCTTTCATTCAAGAAGTGTAGTTCTAAATCGCGATGGAAGTAAGGGCGAGGATTGCGGCCGCGTAAAATCGATTTATGCGCAACCCCCCCCCCCCCCCCTCCCGGTGGAATTAGTTTCACTGACAGTTCCAAGGCGGTTCTTCTGTCGCGGTTTATCTTTGGTATGGTTTGTCTTTGAGTGTGTGTATTGCTTATATTTTTTTGTTTTGGATAGCCAGTTGGCCATTTTGTGGGAAAGGGATTGTCATTTTGGCTTTCCGCTATTGGTGTTTCCATTAGGGTCAAGTTATTTCATGTTGGTGTTTCTTTCCCTTTGGTGTCTCTAATGGGAGCTGTGTGTTAATTGTATCGATTCCTGATCATTGTCTTCACTTCTATTTCGATTGGGTAGATACGGAACCCGGGAAGGGACATTTCTGTCCCAGTATCTAACAGAACGGAAGTTATAAACAATAAAATTAGAGTAGAAAATAAACAAAAACTATGTAGTTTAAACGATATAATATGTCGTTTAAACGACATATTTCTTGTTTTCTTTTCCACTCTGAAAAGGTAGAGTGGAATTTTAAACAATAAAATGCCAGAAAACAAAAATATGTCGTTTAAACAACATAATTTTTGTTTTCTGTTCCACTCTGAAAAAATAGCGTGGAATTTAAACACTAAAATTAGAATGGAGCAGAAAACAAAAAGATATCGTTTAAACAACATAATTTTTGTTTTCTGTTCCACTCTGAAAAAATAGCGTGGAATTTAAACACTAAAATTAGAATGGAGCAGAAAACAAAAAGATATCGTTTAAACGACATAATTATTGTTTTCTGTTCCACTCTGAAAAAATAGCGTGGAATTAAAACACTAAAATTAGAATGGAGCAGAAAACAAAAAGATATCGTTTAAACGACATAATTATTGTTTTCTGTTCCACTCTGAAAAAGTAGCGTGGAATTGAAAACGATAAAATTAGAATGGAACAGAAAACAAAAAGATGTCGTTTAAACGACAAATTTCTTGTTTTCTGTCCCACTCTACAAAAGTAGCGTGGAATTTAAAACAATAAAAATAGAATGGAACAGAAAACAAAAATATGTCGTTTAAACGACATATTTAGCTTATGAAGTGGTCTGTTATCCGTCGTCCGTCGTTAACTTTTCACATTTTCGACATCTCCTTTCGAACCGGAAATCAGATTAATCTGATTCCTGGTGGGAGGCATTCTGGTGACATTGGGATTAAGATTTGCTAAAATGGTTCCGTTCGGATTTCCAAGATCTCCGCCATGGCGGCCATCTTGAAATTCTTCAAACCACATCTCCTCCCGGACCAAAGTTCGAATTAAGCTGAAATTGGATTGGAGGCATTGGATTGACATGGAGATTCAGAGTTGCTAAATCATTACGTTCCGATATCAAAGCTGGTTAGCATGGCGGCCATCTTGAAATTTTTCAAACGACATCTCCACCTAAACCAAAGGTCCAATTGAGCTGAAAGGTGATGACAGACATCAGGGTGACATGGGTATTTAGACTTGCTAAAATTGTTTCATTCCGATATCGAAGATGACCAAACTAGAGATTTGTTCAAGGAGACACTTTATGGAAGGCATCAGCAAGAAATGGCGATTCAGATTTGCTAAAATTGTTCCGTTCCGATATCCAAGATAGCTACTATGGCGGTCATCCTGAAATTCTTCCAAGGGTAAGATTGAGCTTAAACTTAATGGGAGGCATAGGAGGACATGGAGAATCAGATTTATCTAAAATTGTTCTGTTCCGCCAGGGGTCAGATCAAGCTGAAACTTCATGGCAGGCATTGGGGCGACATGGAAATTCGGTCTTGCTAGAAGCTACAAGATGGCCACCACCATGATGGCCATCTTAAAATTCTTCAACCTACGTCTCCTCCTGAACCAAAGGTCGAATGGAGCTGAAACTTGATTGCAGAAATCGAGGCAACATGGAGATTCAGAATCGCTGAAATTATCATGTTCTGTTATCTAAGATGGCTTCCATGAAAATCTTCAAACAACATCAAGCATCAACATCATCTTTTCCTGAATCCTAAATCAGACAAAGCTGTTCAGAAACTTAATCGGAAGCATTAAGATTATTTAAACATGCAGATTCAGAATTGCTAAAGGCAATATGATCTGATAGACAAAATGGTCACCAAGACGCAATGTAATTTATGATCAGCCTACTCCAGGTGAGCGATTCGGGCCCACTTGGGCTTCTAGTTCTTGTTTTCTGTTTGACTCTGAAAAAGGAGCGTGGAAAGAAAAACAAGAAATATGTCGTTTAAACGACATACTTTTGTTTTCTGTTCTATTCTAATTTATTTTGTTTTTAATTCCTCCCTACTCTTTCAGAGTGGAAAGGAAAACAAGAAATATGTCGTTTAAACGACATATATTTGTTTTCTGTTCCATTCTAATTTTATTGTTTTAAATTCCACCCCACTTTTCAGAGTGGAAAATAAAACAACAAATATGTCGTTTGAACAACATATTATATGGTTTAAACGACATATTTCTTGTTTTCTTTTCCACTCTTATTTTATTGTTTAATTTCTCTTCTGCTAGATACAGTAAAAGAGATGTCGAAGCTTTTTTATCACAGCAGAGTCCGATATTAGAAATCTCTATGCTGTCGACGAGATGTCACGTGATAGCAAGGCTGAGCTCAAAGCACTTGTTTATTTGCAAAGCCAACCAATTCTGTTTTAAAATTATTATAATAACAATACAGCAAAAGTTCAAACAACAACTACCAATAAAATATGCCTATATACAAAACGTACATATACAGTGAAACCCCCGATGGCACGTTTACCGTGGCACGATTGCAAGATTCGAACTCGTTCTTGGGTCAGTGGGAAACGTGTCTCATAACTGAAGCTGTTAGCTCATAAAATGCCAATCACGACAATTGTAGTCTGCTTTGTCGTCTGGTGGTCATTTTAGCCGCAGTGTGGACTCAAATCAGACTGTTACCGGCCTCCGTGGCCTAGTGGTTAAGAGCGCTGACTCTTGATCATTAGGTCTCTCACCGCTGTGGTTCGAGCCTCGCTCGGGTCACATGTTAGACGCCAAGTTCTGCAACCGCATGTCAGGTGGTTTTTCTCCGGGTACTCCGGTTTTCGCCCACCTCCGATTAACGATCGGCTCGATATGAGTGAAATAATCTTGAACGGGCCGTAGATCCAAAACCCAAAAAAAAAAAAACAGACTGCTCCAGTCTGATATGGGTCCACACTGTTTGCCTGTAAGCAAAAATTATTATTTAAACATTTGTAAAACATTCAGCAGACGACATAAGCAAACGACATTTTCAGATGTAGTTTTTCTCGGCGCTTTAAGGATTGATATATTTAGGATAAATTAGGGTGAATTTTCTTATTTCATCCAGAAAATGTACATGTTCCGGGTGTACTCGATGAGGTGATTCTAATAAGTGCACACGACAAACATTCGATTTTCCGAAAATCGAAATGTCATCCCGCTTATGCCATCTGACTAGGTTAACACCCGGTGACTCAAACTATCATTGTCTCGGACAAACTGTCCCAAAGGTGTTCGAGCCAATGAAGTTCTGTGTGTGTGTGTGTGCGCGCGCGCGCGCGTGTGTGTGTGTGTGTGTGTGTGTATGTGTGTGTGTGTGTGGCCGCTCAAACATGTATGTGGCCCCCGCCCTTCGGGTGGTTGGTTGATTTGAGGTTTAATGTCCCCTTCAACACTATATAGGTCGTTTTGGAGACGTTGCTTTCAATTTTGTGCGACTTTTACCCGACATTGGGATGAAATGACATCTCATGCCCTGTCACCCAATAAAACCAAAAGAGTTTATAAGCATGGGTCGTCCTACTCACACCGCTTTGTCTGGGCAGGCTTAGATCCTCTAAGCGGTCTACCAGTACTCGTAAGCGATCGGTTTGAGCTCTGCGTAGAAGCATCATGCAGCCCATCTATTTCTTCAAGACACGATTGGCGGGGGCCAAACAATATACATGTATGCGTAATATTAACATTTTATTAAACAATTCGTAAATAATGCGTTTTAAATGTCATATGATAAATAGAATTTTGCATTCGCGCTCATGTCTTATTGAATTTATTAAATGAGTTGGAGAAATGGGAGAAAATGCTCGGCTGTGCTCATGTATTATTGAATCTATTAAACTCGTTGAGATAAATGGGTGAAATTCTCGATGAAGCCTCGCATTTTACCCTTTTCCTCACATCAGTTAATAAGCTCAATAATACATGATCACACATTTAAGATCCTCTATGTATTAAATTCGGTAATCCGCTAGTAAAATAAGGGGAATACAGTAAAACCTGTCTTAGTGGCCACCTCTATTAAGCAAGCAACCTGTCTTAAGCAAGCAGGTAGTCAGTTACCGAAAAAGGAAAATGCATTAAAATTCACCTGTGTTAAGCAAGCACCTGTCTTAAGCAAGCACTTTTGAATATCCCATAGGTGCTTGCTTTATACAGGTTGGACTGTAGATACACCTGGCAGATTTTCCCGCCATTTTTAAAGGGAGACAACTTTTGGAACTTCCTGTTTGCTTTTCTATAAACTCAGTCCAACGGAAAAGGGGGGGTCTACTCTTAAAGTAAAGAATTTGCTCCTCAGGAGCAAGTTCTTTCCTTTTAGAGTTGACCCCTATTGACATGAAAGACAAACATACTTTTGTAGGAGTTGCCTCCCCTGAATGTGTATCCATCCATTCTCCTTAAATGTGCAAATTCGCAACCCCAGATGACCGGTTTTCTTATGACAGGGTTGATAAGCCCCTTTTTACTTTTATGGACTCAGGCAATGTAATAAAGAATGGTGGTGGTGGGTATACACCATGCTGGACCCGGATATATCCATTTTAAAAAAGTACCGATCCAGGTAGCTGATTTGAGTCTATAGATACATCCAAGTCTATATCACACAAAGCATGCCCAGGCAAGCGGCGCGAGTCGGCACGTCCATGCTTATAAACCCTATTGGTTCATTGGGCGGCAGTGCTTGAGATGGTATTTCATCTCAATGTCGGGTAAAAGTCCCACACAATTGGAAGCTACGTCTCCAAAATGACCTTTATAGTGTTGACGGGGACGTTAAACCTCAAATCAAACAAACAAAACGTCACACAAGGTCAAAGGTCATTAGCATCGTTTTATCTTGTGGGCAAAAAAAAAACTTCCGGTTCCATACTCTACCGTTGATGTAGCACGAATTATTTTCTGTAATAACCTTTGTTAAATCGTCTTTCTATCAAAACTGTTTGCCACAAGCCATTTTTAACATTAAACTGCTTCTTTTTCGTATAAAATTTGATAGAAAATATACATGTTTTAATCTTATTTACATTCGTTAAATAAAGCGCATCGACTACGTTTTGGCATGATGGTGGGTAGTTTTATAACGCTTTTTAGGCAACAAAATGTGCGATAAAATGTCAGATGGACTGGGTTCTATACCATTTATTACTTCAAAACCACAAACTGACAAGGATCAGTTATTTTTTGTTTTGGAAAAAAAATGAGTTTAATCACACGATAAATATTCGAGATTCTCATTGACACTGTACGGCAACAGTCATGTTTTGCCAACCAGATAAAAGAGTACCTCGACAGGGGAGGTAATTGGCGCATGCGCAGTGAAATGTAAACAATGTCATGGGTCAAAACATTGGATCCGTCTATACTATTTTCCATACGGTAAAAAAAAAAATCTTGCAACACAGATGCACCACGTGAACAAGTGTGTGAAGTGAATGTCCCCTTACACCCCTATTTGTATAGAAAAAAATGGGGTTTACGGGGGTAAACATTATTTTTCTTATTGTTTTACTCCAAGACATAGATTATGGGTAATCGTACTGAGTACCCAAAACCTATCTTTGTAGTATAAATAAGAAAAATACCATGGATTTTCATCCGAAAAGTAGCCATTTTGGAGATGGGAAAAATGCACTATGTCGCACGAGTGTGTAAGCGTAATGGGCTGAAAACGGAGTAAGTAGAGTGTAGCATACTCTCGACCGGGTAGCTTTAATGTTTTACTTAAGACAAGTGATCATAACAGCTCCACGAAGCTGAAGTTGTAAGGTCTTTGCAAACAAGTGTTCTAGGGAGGTTTTATAAGAAACACAAGAAAAATATCAATCTCTAGCTTGCACATCACAAAATTAAAATGAAAAGATAAGATAAATCTAAAATTTGATGGATGGCATAGCTAGGAAAAGCACGAAACTGGAATTTGCTTCTTGAAAACAGAAAATGTGTTCTCGTCTTGTGTTAATGAAAGAATTGCGTGATTATTATCTGGTTAGAAAGATAAACAAATAATGTAGATAGAGCCAACATTGCGTGAATCTGAACGGGAAAAGCGCAAAACTACAACACGCAATTGTCAAATTTTACAACTTCATGGAATACTTTCCCTGGGAATGTATTTTAGAGGGAACATTCGGTTGTCTAAAGATTGTTGGTTTTGCAGTAAGACAGCTATTTACATTGCTTAGCAGACTATTTTTGCGTGGCTACGAAACGTTATGAAAGAACATTCACATGGAAGAATGGCGACATTTCGACAACACGCCTATGTCATCTTACATAATAAAATTCAAAAGAGAAACGATCAGGAACTGAAACAATCTGATCCCGAATTCTTCCCACAATATCTCTAGGGAAAGAAGTCGAAACATGGAGTGACGGCAAGAACTACAGATTAATCGAGTCAGTAGCTCTTTCCCAAACAGGTTGTAACTCAGAATATCTAAACCTAACTAAAAGGGAGAAATATACACATTTGGGGATAGAATCAGAATCACCAACAAGACAAACATTAGACTGCATGGAAGAACATGAACAAACAAAAAGGGGGAAGAATCAAAATCATCAACGTAACAACATATGTGATCAGAGAAAGAGTCAGAACCACCAACACAAAACATGAAGGAGTCACAGCAAAAGCACCGACTTTCCCAGATCTCAACCCTCACCATCACTTCCACTGTGGTTCAACCAAGTATTTGTTTGGTCCGCGTGAATCAATTCGGTAAACAAAGAAAAGTTACCAGGATGAGGAATCGACAGTAAAACGCGCTGAGCCATCCGGTGCAACGACACAGGAACACTAGAGCAAAAGAAAACCAAGAGTTGAATCACATTTCCTTTCCACTACCTATATTGGCGAAATGTGAAAACCTCATAGCGACTGTTGGCAGAGAACACGCCTATTCAAATATACACCTAAAAATAAGAACTTTCAGATAAGAATTCTGGTATATTTCATATTTGTACTAAAAACTTAGGTTGTGGGAACTTGTTAGAACCGCCTCGGCGGCTTTTAACTATATAAAAGCGGGATCAAAATTATATATAGGCGTATTTTTTGGTGATGAAAAACAATTTTCAGAAAAAAGCTTGATATTCATGTGACTTGTCTGCTAGATGACTCACATAAAAACTCAATGCTGATCTTCTTAGAAAAAAAAAACAAAAAAAAAAAAAAAAAACAGAAAATAAATAAATAAATAAAAACAAGATTCCGTCTGCACCGAAATTTAGCTTAGTGCTTGAGGGTAAATATTCAAATTTCCTGAAATGTTACTTTCGTATGGAAGTTTTCTTCTCAATGTTTCATACAATAAGGGTATAGGTTAAACCCGCCTCGGGTAAACCTTTCTTTTGTGTATACATAATTCTAATGCACTCGCGTATGTAACGCGGCGTCTGATTGGATAGCGTCAAAAATTTGCGACGGTATATTCTTCGATATACTGTCGGAAATCCGATGTCATCATGTAACGTCGCTTTTCATTGGTTGTCAACTGATTTACGCAGCTCGCTGTGTTTGCCGTTTTGGGCAAAATGAGCATTTAAAAAAAATAAAGAAAAACAAGTGAAAAAGTGCATTAGAATGGGGATAACTGTATTGGAAATTGTCATTTGGTGAGGTAAATCGTCGGTTTGTATTACGGTCGAAATGTACGTTTCACGGCTCCGCTGGCGCGTCGCCGTAAAACAAAATTTCCGACCGTAAAACCGTCAATTTACCTCCCCAAATGACAATTTTCAAACCAGTTATCCCCTAAGCTTAGCCTCTGATAAGAACATAACCATGATAAAAGTCCTATTTTGATATACTTCTGGGGTGGGATGGGGTGGAGAAGTGAGAGGAGGCTCATTCTAACGTAGCGCGCATATATAAGCAGTGGAAAGGAAATGTGATTTATTCTGAAACATATCACAAATCGGAGGAGATTGTCGCGAAAAGCAGCCATTTTATGTTGTTTTTCTTTTTTTTTTTTTTCGCATCAAAGACTTAAATGCCAGTGTTACTGTCAATAGTTTGGCGAGATTTCTTCTCTAACAATGGCAAAAAATTTGGAACAATTTTAAGAAAAGAACGAAAAAGAATCGTCGATGGTTGGTGTACAGCTGTGAATCATACATAAATCTGTCGCGCTACGCGCTCTTGAGTCGATCTTCAACTATTTCTACAACTGACCTCCAAACTGTGATATATTACTTAACAATTTACTGCTAGTGCTGACCTAAAACAAAGATGGATTTTTACAAATTTTGAAAATTCACAACTGCAGAACCTATTGACGTTTTTCCATCTATAAAGCCACTACATGTATCTTACATTTAACATATTTTCAGATTCCAAACATATTCGTAGAAAATCTCATTTTTGAAGGTACATGAGCGTTTCGCAGAGAATCTGCGAGTTGCTAGGACTCTAGTTAGCTAGTTAGCTTGCTTGTAGCTGCCTGTGGATATGTGTTCAATTTAATTAAATCATCATTAATTATTGAAGGGAGAATTGGCCTTTCTATTGCCGATAACACATTAAAGGAATTAGCTGGGAGTATCGGTGCTGTTGGTGCCAATCAAAACAAATCATTGCCTCTGGCCGCCTTGCACAGATATTAGGACTACAGACAACTCTTTATACCGACATTCAATATAACGGCAAAACTCGTTATAACGAGAACAAATCCTTAGCTTAGAAAGAGGCAATTAATGGACATATTCAAGAATAGTGTAAGTATTTAATACTCCAAGAAACAAATGTCGTGGATATTTGTTAGAATCGCCTCGACGAGGCGATTCTAACAAATGTCCACAACATTTGTTTCTTGGAGTAATTAAGGCGATTCTAACAAATGTCCACAACATTTGTTTCTTGGAGTAATTAAGGCGATTCTAACAAATGTCCACAACCTTTGTTTCTTGGAGTAATTAAGGCGATTCTAACAAATGTCCACAACCTTTGTTTCTTGGAGTAATTAAGGCAAAAAGTCCATTATTACCTATTACGGATTCTTTCATCTGGAACAATCTTTGTCAGATAAGTATGAGAGACTACTCTTGCATTACGCCGCGCTGAGCCGCCGGTAAAAAAAGCAGTTATTTCCCTTAGAGTCACTTTCGCAGTTATCGGATTCTCTATCTCCTACCTGTCCAGCGGCAGATTCTCTATTGCGACAAATTGTTAGGAACCAATGTTGTTGTTATTGCGAGGGTCCTCTGTATAATGCCGTTATCGCGTTAACATTCTATGATAGGGTTATCTTTCAGTAGCAAGGAATACACCACAGAAGTTGAATTTGAAAAAGATTGAGTGCACAAGCTTTTCTGCACCAGACTAGCGAATTTCGGCCAATAAGGCCTTAAAAGTAACACTAAAATATTTTCAAAATTTTGCAGTTGTCAATGATCCCAAAGGACTAGAAAATATAATGTACACTATGATGAAGGCCAGGGCGACTTTTTACGGCCGCCAAATATTCCGTAAACACCAGCTGTAGTGGAGATAAATATGGTCTATAGAAAGGTAATCCTCTGGAAGAAAGCTTTCTGATTGCATTAAATGAGGATCGATGGTAAAACAAGGGGAATTTAGAAAGTTTCACAACTAACTTCAAATTAAGATTGAAAAAAAAAATGTAAAGATGATATATCCAGTTACATTTAAAAGTGGATCGTATTCCGAGTTGCACTAAAAATTAAAATATAAAACACGATCCACTAAGAAAGTTTCTGAAATCATATAAAAATTTAGATTATGAGCATTTACATTACGAAATTACGAAAACACGCCTATACAGATACACTGTAAATTTTACCGCCGTAAAAAAATGAAAAAAAAAAATCTGATTTTTTTTTCTTATTTGATTGTGGGTACACGTTAGAACCGCCTCATCGAGGCGGTTTTAAGGAGTACAAGAAATCTATATTTTAGAGCAGAAATAACAGGTTTATCCCTGTAAACCCTAGTTTTACTTTGTAAAAATGGGATTCAAGGAGGGTCAGAATTATTTAGGTATGTTTTCGTGATGAAAACATAGGCACTGACAAACACCCCGAACTGAAACAAAATGCAGACTGCAAAATACATGTCGCCTACAAAAGTTCCAAATTGCATAAAAATGTAAATGATAAAACAGAAGATATGAAAGCAGATTTTCATAAAAGCGTGTAAGTGTTGACTGTGAAATACTGAACACCTACTCAGTTGTAGTCTGAAAACACTGTAAACACAAAACACTTACGAAGGATCCCAACTGCATTACATTAACATGTAAATATAGATTGTGAAACACAAGACATCTACAAAGATTCCAAATTTCATTAATACACTCGACTAACACAGATTCTTAAAAGCATTAAAATATAGATGCTGGAAGACTAGACTTTACAAAGCGTCTCACTTGGTACCGCTGCATTTTCTCACAGAATTAAAGTGTAAATTGCAAAACACTCGACAACTGTAATGGTCCCCAACTGTAGTAAACTGTAGACTTTAAAATTCGGGGTAATTTTAATTATTCCCAATTGTTTAATAAAACCTCATTTGATTTACCATGTAAATTTTCCATGCATGTGGAAAAATCTCTAAAGGACTTCCAGTCAGCATTCCTATGGAGAAATGATCTACGTGGCTGCTGCTTATTTTGTTTTGGTTTTACATTGACAGCAGACTTCACAATGTTGTGATACGAAAGACCAGGAATGATAGAAACTGTGTTCACCAGAGTGTTATCTGTAGTGAGGAAAAGATCAAGAATGGAAAAAATCACATAATGAAAGCCCTGGTAAACTCAATGTATACAGGGAAAAGTGGTTTAACGCGGATATACATTATTTTCTCTTGCACACCAGATAAGGAAATCCGTGGTTTTAGCCTGAGATAGAAATTCTGTTCTTACCATGGTGTTCTTCAGCCCCCGCCCACCGGGGCTTGAAGAAATAGATGGGCTGCACGATGCTTCCACGCAGAGCTGAAACCAACCCGCACACGAGTACTGGTAAACCGCTTAGAGGAGCTAAGCCTGCCTAAGCATGCTTATAAACCCTATTGGTTTCATTAGGCGGCAGGCCTTGAGAAGTCATTTCATCTCAATGTCGGGTAAAAGTCCCACAAAATTGGGACCGCGACAGAAGAACCGCCTTGAAAAAATCCAAAACGAAGCTGCACGGATTGTCACAGGAGCAACAAAACTTGTCTCTATCGATGCTCTACGCACTGAAACCGGGTGGGAAACACTGTCGTCCAGAAGGAAAAAACACAAACTTCAAATGTTTTTTAAAATGAAAAATGGCCTAGCCCCGGAGTACCTCTCTTCTCTGGTACCACCTTCTGTTGGTAATACCTCGGCCTATCAACTGCGTAATGCATCAAACATTAGTGCTATACACGCCAAATCACAACAATATTACAACTCTTTCCTACCATCTACTATTAGAGATTGGAACGATCTCCCAAGCGAAGTGAGTAATTCTCCTTCTAGTGAGTCCTTCAAACGCAAGTTAAATGCAAACGTAGAAATTCCTCCAAAATATTACCTTTGTGGAAACAGACTTGGGCAAATTTATCATGCAAGACTTAGGACAAATTGTAGCTCTTTAGATCAGCATCTCTTCGCTGTGTGTTTGTGGCTCAGTAGAAGATACATATCACTTTGTGTTAATTTGCAATCGTTACACTAACCAAAGACAAGATTTACTCAATACAGTATCGGAGTTTTGTCGCCCCACTCTTAATCTGCTGCTCTTTGGCTATTCAGAGCTTTCTTTACCCCAGAATAAACAGGTTTTCCTCGCTGTGCAGGAATTTCTGCTAAAAACAAAACGCTTCAAATAAACCGATGCATTTACTTTATACCTTATGTCAATTGCAGTATAAAACATCCCATTAGGAAGGCACATAAGATGGATCCATTGTCCTGTTCTGTTCTACAATTTCCTACCTTTTTCATAGGTACTGATGCTACAAGGAAAAAGTTTTAGAGGCTAATAATTGGCAAATAACGCTTTTTCTTTGCTTACATGCGCAAAGTCGTTATTTTTTTTTAAACATAGTGTTGGAATAAGAACTTATCCACTCCCCGTGGAGCCTGCAGCAGATTATGTAAATTCTAAGGAATGTTGACACAAAAATCCATGAAATAAAATACTAAGGGTCTTGTTTACAAGCTAAATCACGTATCACTATTGTCTTTACTGTAAGCAAGATGGGATACAGATTTTTTCAAAAGTCTAAAGACTTTCTTCTGAATCCCATTCGAATTCCACTGGGGGGGGGGGGGGGGGGCTTAAATCGATTTTTGGTGGCCACAATCCTCGCCCTTACTTCCGTCGCGATTTAGACAAATATTTTGTTCATTACGCGTGAAGGCCTCCTAACGCATCAGTGCAACATCTCCGTGAACACGAAAAAATAAAACAACCACAGAGATGAAACAACGGTGAGGGCTCGACAGCAAGAAACCATTGCAATGCTGGAGCAAAAGAAAACCAACAGTTAGACTCCGATGGGCCCAACCAGAGACAATGCGCCAGGCACCAACCAACATTACATTGAATTAGATCTCTCTAATTCTCAGTAAGCCAATTCTGGTATTTACAATGTGGAAACGGCAATATTTTCAGCTTGATATTTTGTAGAAAATATATGTAAATTTTAGACATATGAAAGATAGCATTATTGATTCTGTGTGTGTGTGTGTGTGTGTGTGTGTGTGTGTGTGTGTGTGTGTGTGTGTGTGTGTGTGTGTGTGTGTGTGTGTGTGTGTGTGTGTGTGTGTGTGTGTGACAGTAATGTAAACGTTTTTTGAAAAATACCAAAAAAATGTTGAATTGAGCATGAAATGAAATAATGTGATGATGTTTCGTGAAGCATAGCACGAAAAATATCATCCTCAAAGATCAGATTTTTATGTAACTACAGTAGAACTTCGATAGCTCGAACAATGATGGCTCGTTTACCATGACAGAGTCGAACTCGTTATTTTGTCCTTAGGGAATTTCTCTGCATAAGAAATAAGGAGGGATAATTTAGGTGATTTTCTTTTTTCATCTTGCAAATATATGCTGTGTATTCTCATTAGAATCGCCTCGATGAGGCGATTCTAATGAAAACACACAGCACACATTTATATTATACAACACCGACAAGATGTCCCTTTATGCCTCGTGGCAGTAACCCTCATTGGCTCAAATTACCCCTGTCTCGAACATATTTTCGTGGTCCCAAAGGTGTTCGAGCCATTGAAGTTCGACTGCAGTTTGTGCTGTTAAGCACAGTAAACAATGGACCTGTTTTCTTACATTTTAATTTTCTAATGTAATAATTTCAATGTCCGTGACTAGAACGCTATAACCACAGTAACTTATGGAATATCTTAGAAAATCTGGATAAATGGGTATTATAAGGGCGTGTGTTGCGGTAATGTCATGACTTAAACCCATATAAAACAATACATGTAGAAGAGTCCATCTGATAGGTTTATTTCCATTTATAGAGGTGTCAGTTGTCAGGTTTTACAAAATGTCTTCTCATTTTCAGACGAGTGTAGACCCCGATCAGACGTTACGTTGTGTGGCGTCCGATCTGGCTCTGCGCAGATTGTCGTTATCAAAAAAGGAATGCTAGGCATATACAGTAAAATTCCTTTATCAAGACCAGCTTTGGGACTGTTCAAAAGTGGTCTTTAGACCACTTTTGAACAGTCCCAAATGTGGTCTTTTTCAAGAAGATGCTAAGTGCAGAAAATACACAGAAAGAATGACTGAAATCTTTTAAATATGCTTTTAAAGGATAATTAGTCTTAATTTTAGGTGATCATAACCCATGTCCTGCTGAGCCCGGATATGCCTTATCTTTCAAACAATGAAGATCCAGATCAGATGGCTTCTGAAGAAGCCATCTGATCAGGATCTTCATTGTTTGCCGCCCAGTTTATGAAATTGCTGCAATAATTTGCATCAAGTAATCTGATTGACTGATAATCAGTAGTGAGTGTGGCATATTTAAATATTCAGCAGGACAAGGGTTAATAGCGGAATTTCACTATATGGGTTAATGTTGTATTTTCTGGTGGATGGATTCTGTGTTCTATATATTTCATTTTTTCATTTTTTTTTTTTTTTTTTAACAAATGCATTAAGCCCCCGCCCATCGGGACTTGAGGAAATAGATGGGCTGCATGATGCTTCCACGCAGAGCTGAAACCGACACGCACACGAGTACTGGTAAACCGCTTAGAGGATCTAAGCCTGCCCAGGCAAAGCGGTGTGAGTCCATGCTTACAAACCCTATTGGTTTCATTGGGCGACAGGGCTTGAGATGTCATTTCATCTCAATGTCGGGTAAAAGTCCCACAAAATTGGAAGCAAGTTTCCTAAATGACCTTTACAGTGCTGACGGGGACGTTAAACCTCAAATCAAACAAAATTTAACAAAAGCATAAAATAAGCTTGTACAAGTGTACAATCGTACACATTTTTCGATTCAACGGCAAATAGAATGCTTTATACAACAATTTGATACTGAAATATTCGAATTTCTTACACAGCATTACTCGCATTTTAAAATTTTGAATTCATTAGAAAAGAGTTATTATTATTGTTAACGTAGCCAAATAATATTAAGTTCATGTAAAATATACTCCATATGACTCCATTTTATACAAAAAAGTGGTGTTTACAAAGCTATACATACGAGGACTGTTCAAATATGAATGCAACTAAGCACATAAAAATGATTCCGTGATAGATTTCGATGAAAAATTTATTTTGTCCCCTCAAAGAATTCCCCTTTAACAGATATACAAACTTTAAGTCTCCTGATCCAATCATTGAATGCATTTTGGTTGTCTTTTCGAGGTATACTATGAAGGCACTGGAATATTGCAGAACCGAGGTGTTTGCGCTGTACAAATTTTCGACCAGAAAGGTATTTTTTCAGCCGCGGGAACAAAAAAAAAAGACACACGGGGCAAGGTAAGGGGTATACGGGGGGTGAGAGAGTTCAACAACCTTTTCCTGCTTCAGATAGTCGTACACAATGAACGCCTTGTGCGATGACGCATTGTCATGTAGCAATCTGACATTGGCCAAACCAGTTGCGGGTCTTCGTTCTTTGAAATATTTCTTCAATTTTCGAAGAACTTTATTCTTGTAAAACTTCGCATTTACAGATTTGCCTTTAGGCACAGCAACCTGAATAGCAGGGCCCTGATTTGAAAAGAATATGGCATACATTACCTTCTTGACGCTCATGGTCCGCTTTGCAATGCATGGTCTTTTGCAATACTTTGTTGCCCATATTTTGTTCTGAATCTTTCGTTTTGGCTCAAAAACGTGAACCCATGTCTCGTCACCTGTGATGACATTAGCGAAAGACTGTGCATTGTAATTTGGAAACTTTTTAAGCAGCTTCTTGGCGCACTGAACGCCTGTCTTTTTCTGCCGATCTGTCAACAGATGGGGAATCCATCTAGCACAGATCTTTCTCATTTTCAAATCCCGTTTCAGAATTGTATGAGCTGCTCCTAATGAGATGCCAACCATACTAGCTATTTTTGTAGTGGTGTATCGTGCATCGGTAGCAACTATTTCTTTCACTCTAGCAACCATTTTGGCAGATGTTGCTCTTTTCGGCCGACGATCATGTGGTGCATCTTCTGTTGAGCCTAGCCCACAGCTGAATTTCTTACACCAACGAAAAACTGTCGGAAAAGACATTTCATTATGCCCATAAACCGAACATATTTCATCAAAAATGTCTTTGCACCGTATACCAAGAATACAACAGTTCTTAAAATAGGACCGTATTTCAACGGCGTAATCTAACCTTCTTCCAACCATGCATTGTATTAGTATACAAGAGTAGACAGTGTTTATCGAACGATATACATGGCTTAAGTCAACGGACTTTAACAGGTTTGGTATCAATGTATAGGTAAAATGTTTTCTACGCGGTGATATTTATTTCCAGGTGATTTTCGCATTAGTGCATGAGAAAACGTTCTACTTGCATTCATATTTGAACAGTCCTCGTAATGTGCTTTTTCTATTCAAATACACCGAGTCACCTCAAAGTGTTATCGCCCTTAATATGTCATTTTTTCAATTGAATGTTTAACTGACGTTATGAAATTGTTGTTCTTTATTTATTATTATTCTCTCTCTTTCTCTCTCTCTCTTTCTCTCTCTCTCTCTCTCTCTCTCTCTCTCTCTCTCTCTCTCTCTCTCTCTCTCTCTCTCTCTCTCTCTCTCTCTCTCTCTCTCTCTCTGTGTGCGTGCGTGTGTATGCACCAGCCATTGTGCCATTTCGTGGTCGCAATCGAAGTATCGATCAAGTCAACATTCTTTTCCGAACTTCAAAATATACTGGACGCAGTAAAATTCCGTTATTAAGACACCAAAATTAAGACTAATTCTGCTTTAAAAAGCTTATTTAGAAGGGTGCAGTTTTTCTTCGTGTTTTCTGCACACAGTGATCCATGGTCAGGGACCACCTTCGGGACTGTTCAAAAGTGGTATAAAAGACCAATTTTGAACAGTTCCAAAGGTGGTCTTAATAAAGGAATTTGACTGTACTTTATGCAAGTAAACCATTTAGGCTCGATCGATAACGGGCCTCCGTGGCCTAGTGGATAAGAGCGCTGACTCTTAGTCATTAGGTCTCTCACCGCCGTAGGTTCGAGCCTCGCTCGGGCCACGTGTAAGACGCCAAGTTCTGCAACGGAAGGTCAGGTGGTTTTTCTTCGGGTACTCCGGTTTTCGCCCACCTCTGATTAACGATCGGCTCGATATGAGTGAAATAATCTTGAAAGGGCCGTAAAACCCAAATAAAAAAAAAAAAAAAAAAAAGGCTCGATCGACACTACCAAGCTTATTTTGATGTTGTCCACGTGGTTATCACTGATCCAAAAAACCGCGAAACCGCCCACAAATCAATGGTTTTGCACGCTGTTAAATACTCAGGGCGCAATGATATAATAAATGACCCACACGTACATGATGGACATAAGAACACCATGAAAATACGCCTATATAATTTTGACCCCCTTGAACCCCACTTTTATATAGTATAAAACTGGGGTTTACAGGGGTAAACCTTGTTTCTCTTATCTCTGTTTCAAAAATATAGATTGAGGGTACTCGTTAGAACCGCCTCATGGAGGCGGTTCTAACGAGTACTCACAATCTTTATTTGAGCAGAAATAAGAAAGACATCACAATTTTTCATTTTAAAATTTTCATTTTTTTCGGCGATAAAGGTTACACTCTATTTGAATAGGCGTGTTTTCGTAATGAATGTATCACAAAACTACAACATGGAACAAATGTCAGTTTTAAAATGAATTTTAATAGTTCAAATCCATATTATACCATAAAATATTGCATTCTTGGTCTAAATCAAACGAAAACTTAATTGGGGTTACTCTTACAGGAAAATGGGTAGGAATACTTTGGAAGGGATGGGACTTTTGGATGCCGTATCCGCAGATGTTTCGTCACAATACGAATATTTAAACAAGAGGCCTAAGGTGGCCCTGAATCGCTCACCTGATTTCAAGATGTCACATAGAAGCCTCCTTGGTGTAGTGGTTACGCTACTCGCCTTGTAAACCAGGGATCGCAGGATCGATCCGGGCTTTTCCAGACTTTCAGATGAGTCTTTAAACGGAGGTCCCGTCTCCGTATGACCTTAGCTGTTGGTGGTACGTAAAACTCAAACACTCACTCACTCACAAAACGTGCACTTAGATGGTTACCTTGGCAACATTCTTGTGAAGTATGAATGAAATTAGGAGAAAGTGTCTGCCGACCATTTTCTGGTTCTATATTTAGCTATGGCCATCTTGTTCATTGGACAGGAACAGTTTAGCTAATTTATTTGAGGGTCACCTAAGCAACATTGCAGTGAAGTTTGAATAAAACAGGACCGAAGGCTTAGGAGGTGTTGTCATTTAAAGGTTTTTATCCCCTCGCAACAACGTTGTGACGGTGATATAGCATCGGTGCCGTGCGTCCGTGTGTGTGTGTGTGTGTGTGTGTGTGCGTGCGTGCGTGCGTGTGTGTGTGCGTGTGTGTGTGCATGAGTGTGTGCGTGTGTGTGTGTGTGTGTGTGTGTGTGTGTGTGTGTGTGTGTGTGTGTGTGTGTGTGTGTGTGTGTGTGTGTGTGTGTGTGTGTGTGGGTGGGTGTGGGTTTGTGTGTGTGTGTGTGTGTGTGTGTGTGTGTGTTGTCCGGAATCTTGTTGTGAACACGATAGAAGACAAAGTTTTCATCGCAGAAGCTTCAAACCTTCCACAAATGTTCCCCAAAGACGATGACCCCTATTTATTTTCAAGGTCAAGGGTCGAAGGTCAAGGTTATAATTGCTTTGACATTAAAAACCTTGTGAACAGGATAGAAGACAAACAGATCTTCCTAGAATCTTCAAACCTTCCACAAATGTTCCCTTGGAAAGACGATGAACCCTATTGATTGTCAAAGTCAAGGGTCAAAGGTCAATGTCAAATTGAAATTGACCTTAAACTATTGTGAACAGGACAGAAGACACAGATATCTTCGTAGAAGCTTCAAAGCTTCCATAAATGTTCCCCATGGAAAGACGATGAACCCTATTGATTTTCAAGGTCAAGGGTTAAAGATCAATGTCACAATGAACTTGACTTTAAAATCCTTGTGGACAGGATAGAAGACACGTTTGTTCTCGTAGAAGCTTCAGGCCTTCCACAAATGTTCCCCATGGAAAGACGACGAATCCTATTGATTTTCAAGGTCAATGGTCAAAGGTCAAGGTCACAATGAACTTGACCTTAAAACATTGTGAACAGCATAGAAGACACAGTTATCCTCGTAGAAGCTTCAAACCTTCCACAAATATTCCCCATGGGAGACAATGAACCCTATTGACTTTCAAGGTCAGGGGTCAGAGGTCAAGGTCGC